>OY726525.1:63712266-64912266 GCA_963383655.1 Bathymodiolus septemdierum
GGGTTGTCCATTGTTGATTGCCCCTTGGATTTTCCCTAAAGGTTATTTATCTGAAATGATATTTTACTTTCTAGTGTATTGTTTCCTTTATAAAAGACCAATTGTGTACAATTCTGAATATTTAGAATATTTAACCTACGTTTGGAAAGCCACAAAAACAAACCGAAAATGAACTGAGTAGCGAAACAAATATGTTTGATCGAATTTGGTCCGTTGTCATTCATTTTCTTCCATACACGCAAATAGATAATAAAAGAAAAACATGCCAGTGTTCTGACATAAAATGAAAAACATGTCAGTGTTCTTAGATAAAATGAAAAGTCATGTCAGTGTTCTTAGATAAAATGAAAATCATGTCAGTGTTCTCAGATAAAATCAAAAGTCATGTCAGTGTTCTTAGATAAATTGAGAAGTCATGTCAGTGTTCTTAGACAGTACAACGTACAAAAGTTTGATTTACAACTACTTAAAACAAAGAAAAAAACGGGAGCAGGACAATAGCCCCCCGGACAATTGCCCTCCACAAATTGTTTTCAGTTTTATATTTAGTTTCTGATTACCCCTTTCTGACTCTATGAACTCCATTGCACTATTATACTTTCACTTCAAAATACACTCCTATTTAAGCCAGTTCTAAGCTTGTACTTAGCTTGCAATCATTTTTTCTCAAAATTCTTTTTAATTATTAGCCTTTGTACTTAGCTTTGATCATTGTTTAATCAAATTCTTTTTTATAATTTTTCTTTGAAGACCAATTTTGTAAGGTAATTAAACTTAATTGGAAATTCATTAAACTTTATCTAAAAATAAAATATCTAAAAATAATAAGAGAAAGTTATTTTGATCATAGCTTGTCCAAGCTGTATAATCCTTTTGATGATTAATATACAAAGAAAAAAATCCAACCTAAAAGTAATTTGAATACTTTAATCTGAGTTTATGCATATTTATTTCTCATTTAAAAAAATGAAAATGAAATAAAAAAATTGGGGGATGGGGGGCAATTGACCGGGGGGCTATTGTCCTAGGTGGACAATTGTCCGGGGGGATATTGTCTGGAGGTTATTGTCCAGGGGGCAATTGTCCGGGGGGCTATTGTCCTAGACCCCAAACAAAAATAACACACAAAACAAACATGATGAGTCTCACGAAGTTCGCCAAAAAACCATGGGTGAATCCAGATGTTCCCGAAGCGTAAGCAATACCTGTTTCCCATATGTTACTCATAGTAAAGTCCAGTAAAACGTCTTCCTCTATTCGTCGCTCTAGTTTTTACTGATAAACGAAAACCTGAACAATTTTAGAGTTTTATAATATTTTTTTGTTTTTCATTTAAGTACACTGACATTTTTGTTTAATTTACTTTACACTTTTTTTAATTCGACATGAAAATAGTATTATCAACAAAATACGAAAATAATTCAAAAATAAGAAAACAGACTCGATTGTGAACATTTGTATTCAGTTCCACAACCCAAGATATATAAGTTTCAAAGTTCGCTTTCATTTAGAATTTTCATGTTTTTACATGATATTCTAGAATGATAGATGATGTTCCTGTCATTTAACAGTAACACAACGGGTGTCACTAGAGGAGCACGAACTGTCCACCCTTCCGGAGCACATGAGTTCATCCCCAATTTTTAGCGGGTTCGTGTTGCTCGATCTTTAGATTTCTGTGAAGGGTTCTGTAGATTATTGCTTCCCCTCTTGTCCCTCTTTTGACAATTGTATTGTATGTCCTTTACGACGACTTTCAATTACCTTGTTGGCATCTTCAAATATTTGTTACATATATAATTCGTCACATTGAAACAATTGTAGGAATTAAACTTCTTTTTACTGAATATTTAAATCAATATCAATATAAAATTTATGATATATTTTATTTCGTACATGCTTGTTTCCTGAAAAATTATGAACAGGACAGTGCATACAAAGATTAAAGAGATAATTTTGCTCCTTGACATATTCGTTTTATACATTCATTAAATCCGGAATATATAACCGGCGACAGATTGGTGATTTTCTCACTATACTCCGGTTACTTCCACCAATAAAACTGACCGCAGCGATATAATTGAAATATTGTTGAAAGTGACCTTAAACACCATAACCTTAAACCTAACAATCTAAAGATAACCATCCATCGACTTTTTTAATTGCCGTCTTCCGCTGACGCTGATTCAAAGGAACACGTGTAACATTACAGAACTATTTTACGACTTTTGTTAGTAATTTCCTTTGGTTTAGCCCTTAAAATATAAGTGTCAACAAATTGAAAAATAACAGTGGCTTATTTTCAGCTTGGGGTATTAGGAAGAAAAAAACAACTGCAGATTAACAAGAAGGTTTCGTTGATTTTGCTATGAGATGCATTTGCCATACTTCTTTTTCCTTTAAAACAATTATGCTAGATTTGTTATACTATAACCGAAAACATTCATGAAAGCAATAATTTGTATGACATCTTAATATGGGTAACATTATTTTCGTTGCCTTTTATCATTCGCTATCGCTCGGAATGCGTTTGTTTTTTACGAAAACAATGTTCCCATGTTAAAATTTCATGGGATTAGGTTTAGGGTTATGGTGCTTAGAGCCTCTTTCAACAATGTTTCAGCTATATCGTGACGGTCAATTGTATTGGTGGAGGAAACCCGAGAAAACTACCGACCTGTCGCAAGTCACTGACAAACTGGATCACATAATGTTGTATCGATTTCACCTCGCTTGGTGCAAACTATGGGTTACATTAATTATTCATTTAACATTTAATATAGCTTAATGATCAGCATAACAAAATAAATAATACATGATACGCGCTAGCATTATATGCAAATCTAAGAGCAACATATCAACAATCTATTGAACTTACGTATTCAAGATGACAGCTGTAGAAAATTATGGTTTTTAACTTTTTCCCTTTATAATCCCACATGTCGCTTGCTAAAGACTACGTACTTAGAAACCTCAACGGATTATTTTTTTTTTCAATGGTCTTAATTTCGATATTACGCTATGCAAATAAATTGTAAAATTTCATATTGTGTTCTTTGTGGTAGTATCTAAGATATTCCACAAGACCTGACATTATTCTCTCGTAAAATGAAATATTCAAATTCAATGATGATCAGGTTGTATTTAGGGTTGTAGCTAAATGCAAAAAACAAACGTTTGCTTTCGTGTTTGTACCGGTAATACATGCATAATGGAATCATTTCATGGTGCTTCAAATACAATGTATATTAACAGTGCACATTAGTTTATTATCATATTGGACCAATCAACTATTTAATGCCGACAAACACGTATATAATAAAAGCGCATATATCAAGCTTAGTGCGCACGACGCGTTTCTAGAATAGCCTTCATCAGGTACGCTCAAAGTCGAAAGGTTGACTTTATTTGTCAAATTAGTCCAGTGAATACACGCGTATATATCTAATTTGGTGCTCACGAAGCGGGTCTGGAATTACTTTCATCAATTAGGCACAAAGCCAACTATTTTCAAAAGTCTTTGTGAGTAACAAAGCGCCACAGGAAACAAAGAGCCACAGGATACAAAGAGCCTATACAGTATACAATGTGCATATAACAACAGATATGCATATACTATACGTCGGATTTGTCGCCATTGCTTTAGGTTTTCAAGTTTTTAGGAAATCAGAAGAATATTGTCCGTATGAACAGAGAATGTACGTCAATGTATCGGCGCCATCTTTAATATCGTGTGCGACATACTGTGACGTAGACAAAACCGGATGTGCAAGATTTGTATATGATGCAGTACAAGAAGAATGTATTATGTTGCATGACATACAGAACATGTTACAAGGCATACAGAACAATGGATCTATTTACATATCTACTGGACAACGTTTATTTTTAAGCTCAAATGAAGGTATATATTAATAATATACATTAACCATATATGTAGCTTTTGTTAACAGTAGAAGGGCTGTCGTGGTCGTGATCTTATTGTAGTTGGCTTTACAATTACCTGTGTAATCAGTGCCTATTACCACCAAAGGTGTGCGTTCGAACCCCATTCACGGCGAGATGTACTCGATATAACATTGTGATGATAAAGTTTGTCAGTGACTTTGTCGGTGGTTTTCTCCGTGTTCTCAGGTTTCCTCCACCAATAATACTGACCACCACGATATTACTGAAATATTGTTGAAAGTGGCGTTAAACACCATAACACTAACTTCCTGATTTCATTTTGATGTTATACATTTTAGTAAGTTTTTAATAGGATTTGCTTCCCTTTCGACGGGCAAAATGGTACCCGTTCTATCAAGAGCAATGAAAAGAACAGAATTTGAGTATGCTATCCTTATAATTTGTAGATATTTGTACCTTGTCAACAATCATGGGAAAATTTGTCATTGCAACTAGTTGTTACAGCATCAAAATTTTGTACTGATTAAAGGGGAAATAAATGTTATTTTCATTGAACTGTGCATGGCAGCGTTAACCATCCTTAACGGGAAATAACTTCAATAATTTTATAATCAAGTTCAAAATATACAAATGTGTTTGCCAACTAATGCGTGTTAGACAAGAACGTTTGTCTTCCTTTTGTTTTCCTAATTCACGACTTTCATTCATGAGCTAATGTTGCCCATGGCATCATTGCATGAGTTAATGTTGTTCACGACATTCTTGCATGAGTTAATGGTGTTCACGGCTTTCCTGTATGAGTTAATATTATTCACGACTTTCTTGTATGAGTTAATGTTATTCACGGCTTTCTTGTATGAGTTAATGTTATTCACGACTTTCTTGCATGAGTCAATGTTGTTCACGACTTTCTTGGCTTTCATTTGCATGAGTTAATGTTGTTCACGGCTTTCTTGCATGAGTTAATGTTGTTCACGACTTTCTTGCATGAGTTAATGTTGTTCACAAATTTCATGAATGAGTTAATGTTGTTCACGGCTTTCTTGCATGAGTTAATGTTGTTCAAGACTTTCGTGCATGAGTTAATGTTGTTCACGATTTTCTTGCATGAGTTAATGTTGTTCACGACTTTCGTGCATGAGTTAATGTTGTTCACGACTTTCTTGCATGCGTTAATGTTGTTCACGGCTTTCTTGCATGAGTTAATGTTGTTCACGACTTTCGTGCATGAGTTAATGTTGTTCACGACTTTCTTGCATGAGTTAATCTTGTTGGGTGTTAATGTTTACTTTGAATTATATTATTTATAATTCCATTTGATTTGCATAATACGGTTTACTTGCATTTCATTGGATGATATTGCCAACATTTATATCTCTCAGTTTATCCGATAATCCAGAGCTTGTGGTTCGTATCAGGATAGAGGGTTGATGCTAACAAGGAAACTACTGAACCAAGGGTTCCTATTGGTTAAAATGAAGTAATCATGCACTTCGAAAGTTTTATGGTCGCCATTGTGACTTGGTTAACCATTAAGGAGTATCTGCGTCACAAATGACCACGGGTGTGTTCCGTTTGTTGCAAGAAAACTAAAGATCGACCAACACGAACTCCACCTAAGATCATGAGTAAACTCATGTGCTCCGGAAGGATAAGCAATTCCAGCTCCACTACTGACACTGTCGTTTTACTTTGTTGCAAACCCGTGATTAGTCATAAATGAGGAAAGGACCGGATTATGATTGTGTCAAACGGAACATACCCGTGGTCATTTGTGACCCAGATTGGTAAGGTGTTGACGTAATAGTCCCCACGACAACTTCCTGTTTTAATGATATTAATCTAATATTTAGGATGCGTCCTAGGATATGATTTTGACGCCGCCATAAATACCTGTATCAAAGTGTATGATGTAATTCTCTCTTGGGATGATGCCCGAGCACGTTGCCTTGGTGATAATGGCGACCTAGTTACCATAACAACTCTCAAGAGGTGGGAGTTTGTCTCTAAGTATATCAATTGTAAGTATAATAGGCAGGTTCTGTAACTGTACATTGTTTATCTTAATCCTCAATTCTTCTTAAGAAATAAACGTTAGAGAAAACCGAATGGACAATCCACAGACACAAGCACCATGCGCACAAGACACATGTCGAAGACAAACCAAAAAACTAAAAAGGTGAGAAACACGGATACCACCAAGAAAACACGGGTTGAACTCTGGTGCTCGCGAATGGTAGACAGATCCTGTTTCATATCAGACACCCGCCGTGTTAATCATAGTCAAGCCAGTTAAAATTCTTGTCGGAGAAAGAGGTAATAGGAAGAAGATGCGTCGCCATCTGAAAAACAGTCACCCAGTTCGTGATAACGATCGTAGATTTTTTCACACCGATGACATTAGGCGAGGTGTACTCGATACACCATTATGTTATAAAGTTTGTCGGTGACTTGCGGCAGGTCGATGCTTTTCTTCGGATACTTCAGTTTCATCCACCAATAAAACTGACCACCATGATATAGCTGAAATATTGGTGAAAGTGGCATTAAACACCATTACCCTAACCTATTTAATATAGATATATTTCAACAGGTACAACAGTTCCATATTGGATAGGATTGAAGAAGCAAGTTTGGTTAACAGGAGAAACATTTGAAAATGTATACAGTCTTCCTTCATCAACAATACTTTTCGCAAATAATCCTGACAAAATATGCGGACGTGTAAAGTTTTCATTAGGATTTTCAATAATAAAACAATCGGTATGCGCTCACGAAAAAAGATTTCTGTGCGAACTTCCATTACAGTAAAGTAAAGTAAATTTTATTTAAAGTCGGCACATACAGTCTAACCTGTATAAGAGGTCACCTTTGGGCAAAAGAAAAGTGGTCATATAATACAGGTGACCTCTTAAAAGAGGTTCAATTTATATGAAGTTATCTATGACAGGACGGGAAAAAGGTGACCTTTCAATACTGCTTAATAGAGGTGACTGTAGGGGCAGGATTGACTGTATATACATTTAGCAAATAACATGACCTACATTAAGCTCTTAAAACCCACTACAGTCTGGCAGTTGAGATTGGATTTAATATCTGAGCAGTACTGAATGATTTACACAACTTAAGTACATTTAGTGAAGTGACATTAATGAAAGTAAACCAAAGTTGAATAAAGGGTTGGGATCATATTATCCGGTTAAGCACCGCCACATTTGTGTGCCTGTGCCAGACTATGACCTGGATTTCTAGCGTCATATGTCATGGTCTTTTTGTGTTCAATGATTTTTGGTGAACTGTGTTTGTTCGTTTGTGTTAATATTGGTGGAATTGTTAACCAGCACTGTTTACACTTTCTCTCATAAAATAACGGTAGTAGTCAACTCGTTCTTGAAACCACTCTAAAAAATACAATGTATATCCGTTGGCTGTTTATTTATTATTTTTCATGCGGGAGGGCTTTTGAAGTTGTTTCAAAACAGTTGATATTTACAACAAAACTCTAACAGAGATAGAATGAGAGTTTTTGGTTGACAACATATTTGCTATGTTTGGTGGACGTGTTTTTCAACAGAAAGTCGGCATACCTATGGGTACAAATTGTGCTACTCTTCTCGCCGACTTGTTCCTTTTTCGTAAAAATCAGACATTAGACAGGTGCTTTTCAAGAAAAAAGAAAAGAATCTAGCCCGGTCCATTAATTTCACGTTCCACTATATAGATGATGCCCTTTCACTAAGTAATTATAAGTTGTAAGTTTGGTGATTTTGTTGATCGCATCTATCCCATTGAGCTTGAAACAAAGGATACCACAGATACATATAAGTCTGCTTCATACCTTGGCCCAAACTCGAAATTGACAGTGAGGGTAGCTTAAGAGCGAAACTTTACGACAAAAGAGATGATTTCAATTTTCCCATTGTGAGCTTTCCATTTATGTGTAGCAATATTTCAGCAGCACCTGCATATGAAGTATATATCTCTCATTTTATCCTATATTCCAGAGCATGTCGTTCCTATCAGGATTTCCTTGATAGAGGGTTGCTGCTAACAAGGAAGTTACTGAACCAAGGGTTCCTATTTTGCTAAGTTGAAGTCATTGCTTCGAAAGTTGTACGGTCGCCACCATGACTTGGTTAACCGTTACCAAATATCTGTATCACAAATGACAACGGATATGTTCCCCTTGACGTAAGCACTTCCCGGTCCTTTCTTCGTTCGTTACTCGTCACCGTGTTTGTAACTGGAGTAACACGACAGGTGCCACTAGTGGTTCAGGAACTGCTTATCCTTCCGGAGCACTTGGGTTCAACCCTGGTTTTTAGTGGGGTTCGTTTTGCTCGATCTTTAGTTTTCTGCGTAATTTTTTGTAGATCGTTGTTTGTCGTTTTGTCATTTCGAATACTATTATACATGTACATGCATTTGTTATCAATTTAAATTAAAAAAAAACTCATTGATTTTCAGTGGCTTATGAGATTGCGAGATGTTGGTCTTTAAACTTACTCACAGTAGTACACCTAAGCCAGAGGCCCCATATATATAGAGGATGAGATCATCGTTCAGGTTTATTGGTCGATTGATAGAATGGTGTTTAACGCCAACTTTTGCCCTATTTCAGCTATATCAGGGCATCAAACATATTAGATAAATTAATTAATTGGTGTTTAATGCCAACTTTAACAGTATTTCAGCTATATCATGGTATGAACACATCATAAATTAATTTCCTTCGTCCATGTTGACCAGCAGTTGATAACACCTTTCACAAATTAGAATGAATACTTTTTGGGTTGTATTACGTGTATTTTGAATAAATTTGTTATATCTAACTAAAATATACATATTCTACATTATCTTCTTGATCATTTGATATGTTTTAACCTCGTGACAACTCTAGATCTCATCAGTGCTACCCGTATGTTAAAATGGAGAGGCGACATCTCTCGGTGTACAAATATTGTATATGTCTCGACACAACCACCATAATAGACATAAGAAGAGTTTGACGATACCACGGAGTAATCAGAATCCGTAAATCAAAGGACAGACAACACAATATGGCCAAAAGAAAAAAGTACAAACAACGATCTACAAAACATACACTTAATACGAAAGATCGAATAACACGAACACCACTTGAAACCGGACGCGATCGCAGGTGCTCCGAAAGGTGAACAGTTCTTGCTCCACTAGTGGCACCCGTCGTGTTAATATAGTTACAAACCCGGTGATAAGCCATGAATGAGGAAAGAACTGGGAAGTGCTTACGACAAGTGGAATATATCCGTGGTATTTTGTGACACAGATAACTTGAGATAAAAGTGACATATGTCTAGATATAGACATCAATATCTAAAAATATATATCAAATTCTGCAATCTTAATACAGGTATCTTTTTCATAATACATAAGTAATCGGACAAACAGAACAAATATGTGTCTGATGTAATACAGATACTGTATCTATATTGTATATTTTAAGTAAATAAGATAGATAGAGATTTCTATTTTTAAAATGAAGATAATTGTAATTAAAGTTTATCTTCAAGATAGGGGTCTTTGTGGCAATGTGGTCGTGATTTATAACTACCTGTGCAAGCAGTTCCTATCACCCAATACAATTGTGAGTTCGACTCCCATTCATGGCGAGGTTTACTCAATACAACATTATGTGCTAAAGTTTGTCAGTGACTTGTGACAGGTTGGAAGTTTTCTCCAGGTACTCCGGTTTCCTCCACCAATAAAACTGACCACCACGATATAACTGAAATATTGTTGCAAGTGGCGTTAATCACCATAAACCTAATACAGATAAGATAAAATAGCAAGTCAATAACTCCATGGTGTGCATGCCCAGTAGAACCTTACTGTACTAGAATGTGTGAGGTTGCTTGTTTTCGATCAAGCTGTTTAGGAGGAATTTTCGGATTGAAGAAAGTATTTTATGATCCCTATATCACTACCTGTGAAATTAGTACCCATCACCACAAACGTTGTGATACTCTGCAACACAGGCAACATTAACATTTGATCACATTCTGACTTTAGATAAAGGTGATGGGGTTTATCGTGTTTAACACCACTTTCAACAATATTTCAGTTATATCTTTTTGAGACCTGTGGGCATGCTGTTCCTTTTGTGTAATTCCGATCAACATAAACAAACATGCACTTTTTAGAGGAACATCCAATGAACATTCCTACCCAGTTTGGTTCTAATTGGCTCAGGGATTTAAGAGAAGATTAAAATATAAAAGTTTACAGATGACGACGACTCGGACCAACGACCACAGACGTTGACGGACGGCAAGTGATGACAATACCTCATATGATCCTTTGGGTTAGGTGAGCTAAAAATCAATCTTATCAATTTATCCCAAAACTACGGTTTGCATAATTACATCAATGCAGACTTGGTGTTCCTGTTATCGTAAGGTATGCAAAGAACGTTGAAGATGCCAAAGAGGTAATCGGAAGCCGTAATTCAGAGAAGGTCAGACAATATAATGACCAAAAGAAAATGGGAAGAAGACACAACAATTGTCAACAAATCACTACAAAGAAACCTAAAGATTGAGCAACACGAACCTCATTAAAAATCGGGGATGAACTCAGGAGCTATAAGTTCCTGCTCCAAAAGAGTCACACCTCTGTTACTCCTCCAGGTGATTATACTTACAGCAAAGATAGTATTCGATATGCTATCAACACAAAACCTTAAAGGATCAAATGAAATATGTTGACATTCTGTTTCATATGAGGGTCAACTTCATTGGTATTTAACATCACTTTCAGCTATATTAGTATTGTGGAGATCAGTTTAATTGATGGAGGGTCAGGGTTTAAGGTTATGGTGTTTAATATCACTTTCAATAATATTTCAGTTATATCGTGACGGTCAGTTTTATTCAATATTGACGGAGGAAACAGAAGTACCTGTACATGCAGAAAATTATTTTACCATGAATCAACTTTGTATTGCATTCACTTTGCCATAGTCGTTGATAAAACTCACAACTTTAGTTCTTTCTTCTGCAGTTTGAGATTTGCCACCAGAAATGGTTTGTGTTAAGTTGATTGTGGTGTTGGTAAAATTGCTAAATATACATGTATGCTCTTATTTTCAATCTAGTATAAACTTCATCGGTGGTGTACTGTTTGGAGTGCTTGCGTCAAGTGCTTTAGATTACGGGATCGAGTCTCAGTCGGGTCAAACCAAATACAATAAAACTGGATTTGGTTGCTTCCCCGCATTCAGCACTAAGGAACAAGATAAAAAAAAGAAAAAAAAGTTGGCTCGAAATCAGGATAACGTATCAGAGTGGAGCAACATGTTTTTCCACGGACTGTTGTTTCAGTGTGCAGGCACCATACAAATCCAGAAAAGAGTCTTGTACAAAGTGAACATAATCTCATTAAAATGTAACTTGTTCTCTCCATGATATCAGTGCCATATTAACACATGGCACGCTTGGAAATTGCCCGAGACCCCATTAGCATAGGGCCCCATGCTAATCTATGTATATTGTATACAGTATGTTTTTTTTAATATTTAAACACTGATTTTGTTGGATGTACCAACAGAAAAAAATATATGTTTAATTTTATCGATATTTAGTTTTTTTTCCTGTGAGTGGTTGTGCAGGTATGAGCCTCAATGCATTGCTTTGCCCGTGGGCCTATGATGCTGTAAAGACGGCCCTACATGATATTGCTGAACAATTGCTCATTTGGAGCAATACAATATTAACTCACTCACTCGATATAGGTTTCTGAACTGGAATCGAATGCACTCACTCAATTATATGCATATCATTAACCTTGGTCAATAAAATAGTTTCTTTTCAAATCTAAAGGTATTACTTTTACTATATAACATATATTTTTAAGTTTTAAACTTGTATTGCATTCAAATATTGAAAGTTATATTTGTCACGTTCACATTCACCACAAATTTTAACACACTTTTTTGGTTCATGATCATGAATACAATATAATAATGTTTCAATATTCAATTGTCATTGATTGATGGTCTTTTCTTCAAATATATCCAACTACCATTGTCATGGGAACTGAACCTGTCATATTGAATACTGTTTTCATTTGTCAATAAACATACAAAAAAGATATCTGCTATCTAACAGTTCCCTGGAGTGATGGTTGTGGGTGTGGTTTTGGATCGTATCCTATACGTTCGTGGATAAATTCAGTTCTTGTTCTCGTGTCCATTAACGAGTCCTGCGTAGGTGTGTGACAATCATTAGATCCAAGTTTTTGTTTGGCTTGTTCAAGTTCTTTATCCTTTTTCATTTGATTAAATTCCTCAAGATCATCAAGTTTAACTTCTATCCTTGTTGGATTTCTTCTCAACATTCTATTGTCTAGCTCTTTATCCTGAAGAATGAAAATATGGTACAACATTCGTAGTCATGAAAAATTTTCCATAAGTTTTCTGTGTACCATTAATAATGATCACATCGCCATGGTAATAAAACATTAATGGTTTGGTTTCGTTTGGTTTATGGTGTTTAACTCCACTTTCAACAATATTTCAGCTATATCGTTGCAGTCAGTTTTATTGGTGGAGGAAACCGGAGTACCCTGAGAAAACCACTAATGTGTCACAAGTCACTGTACATGTAAATGCAACTACCATGCGATCACAAACATGACGGTCCCTCAAAAATTAATCAAATTCAATTGTACAAGAAGGGTATAGTACTAAGTTGACATGAAATAGACCATTTGCTCATTTCCACCTTCCATTCTAAAATTTACAGAAGTTATTTCCCTTTACAAAAAGGAGTGCAAAGTGGTCCACTTTCATGGAAAGTTCAATGAAAATAACATATACAATGTACATAATCTGATCAAAATTTTAAAATGTAACAACTTGTGAATTTTGTATTTGTTATAAAACTATCTTCTGATTTTTTACAAGGTTCATATATCTACAAACGATGAGAAAATTATACTCAAATTCTTTGTCATTTACATTGCTCTTGCTAGATCTAAATCAGGCCCCATTCGCAAGGGAAATAATTTGTATAATAGGATCCAAAAATGTATAATTTTAGAATCAAATCTGGAATTCGAACGTGCAAAAGGTCCAACTTGTTCCAAATACCTCCACACTAGTACTGGTATACTGTCGTTAATCATTAGTCAATTACAAAGAAGTTCTATTGTAAAAACAATCTGGACAAGTGAAAACTTTTCATCAGTAATAATAAGAAGTTAAATTTATTATATTAATCTACATGTTGGAATAGGCTACTAAGGTTACAGGTGAAAATACAAAATGCAGCCTTGGACCGAAAGGTGAAATGAACTGTAGCATTTAAACTTAGAACACATTGTCGTTTAAAATCTAGCTCATCACTGTACAAATCCATCTTGACGTGTTAATCTACATGTAGTACAAAGCGGACATCATCTCATTAAAATATAACTTGTTCTCGACATGACATACAGTCCATGGACATACGTATTTGTCATCTTCGAATTTTTACTATACATTTCATATAAAACCACATTTTTTCAAAAAAATATTTTAAAGCTATCTCTGGGCAGATTTTTATGAAATTTATTTCATGACATGCAGAATTCTTTGAATTTTATTTGCTTATCTGATAGTAATTTTTGTCTGCATAGTTTTTGTTTTCTGTTTATTTAAACACAAATGTTGATTTTTCCGATTTTATTTTGGCTAAATATATAGCAAATTTGACGTCAGAAAACAAAAACTGTCTTTAAATCATAAGAAAACTAGAACTGTGAGTGACCTCACTGAGTGATACCCCCCGCTTGCAATACTATGATGTTCAAACCATATTCCTTCATGCACATCTGCAGGCAGTGTATTACAACTGTGTAAAGCTTCATTTAAATCCAATGAGCCGTTTAGGAGGAGTTGCGCTTACAAGCCCACCTCTCCATACAGAACGTATTTCAGAGTATAAGTTAAATTATCTCCCCTTCCAAATTTTGGACAGCAATGGTATTCCTTCATGCACATCTGCTGGTAGTGTATTACAAGTGTGTAAAGTTTCATAAAAATCCAATACTCTGTTTAGGAGGAGTTGCGCTTACAAGTTACATGCCCTCCTTCTTTTCGTGAAAGTACAAGTTGAATTATCTCCCCTTCCAAATTTTGGACAGCGATAATATTTCTTCATGCACATCTGCAGGTAGTGTACTACAACTGTGTAAAGTTTCACAAAAATCCAATAAGCCGTTTAGGAGGAGTTGCGCTTACAAGGTACACGACCCTCCTTTTCGTGAAAGTATAAGTTGAATTATCTCCCCTTCTAAATTTTAGACAGCAACGGTATTCCTTCATGCACATCTGCAGCTTGTGTACTACAACTGTGTAAAGTTTCACAAAAATTCAATAAGCAGTTTAGTAGGAGTTGCGCTTACAAGGTACATGCCTCCCCCCCCCCTTTTCGTGAAAGTATAAGTTGAATTATCTCCCCTTTTAAATTTTGGACAGCAACCATATTCCTTCATGCACATCTGCAGGTAGTGTACTACAACTGTGTAAAGTTTCACAAAACTCAAATAAGCCGTTTAGGAGGAGTTGCGCTTAAAAGGTACACGACTTCCCTTTTCGTGAAAGTATAAGTTGAATTATCTCCCCTTCTAAATTTTAGACAGCAACGGTATTCCTTCATGCACATCTGCAGGTTGTGTACTACAACTGTGTAAAGTTTCATAAAAATTCAATAAGTAGTCTAGTAGGAGTTGCACTTACAAGGTACATGCCACCCCTATTCGTAAAAGTATAAGTTGAATTATCTCCCCTTTTAAATTTTGGACAGCAATCATATTCCTTCATGCACATCTGCAGGTATGGAATACAACTGTGTAAAGTTTCACAAAACTCCAACAAGCCATTTAGGAGGAGTTGCACTTACAAGGTACATGCCCCCCCCCCCCCCCCCCCCCCCCCCCTCCCCCCTTTTCGTGAAAGTATAATATATTTAAAATATTTAATCAAATAACTTTTTTTTAAATATTTAATAAAATTAAATAGAATTTTAAGTGCTCTGTGGTGTTCGGTGGGGTTCTGTGGTATCCTGTGGTAAAAAGACGCACCCGAAAATCATGCTAAAATAAACAAATAATCTTTAAATATTTCTGCTTCTTCTAGTTCTGGTGCAAAAATGATCAAAATCCGTATAGAAATGACTTCACAATAATTTTTTGGAAAAATGTGGTTTTATATGAAATATATAGTATAAAATCGAGGGTGACGAATACTTATATTATGTCTATGGACTGTAGCTTGAAAATTGCTCATTTTGGCATTAAACAATAATCTCTTAGTCTTACTCGTACTCGTAGACTGGATAATATACGTTTTTGATCTCGAGTCGACTACACTTTATTTACAGTTTAATGTGGTTTTCATTTAATTGTACCTGTATTTGTTAAATCTATATTGGGTTAATGGGTGTATTTGAATATCTATAATTCTATCTGAATCAACTTTTCTATGCTTACTGAAAAATTAAAGCTTGTTGTCTTTTCTCAATTGGTCTCGAGGAGTTCCGAGAAATATGGAGTTTTTGTCAACTACCCAAACGTTCTAAATATGAATGTAATACTATAACGTCCCTTATCTTTAAAAGGTCTTGTAAAAAAATCACACCGTCTTGAACATTGGATCTCCAACAATAATACAGATATAATAAAATAATAAAAAAAAGGATGCGCAAAAATAACCACATTATATTATGAAAATGAATGCTTATAATGCTTAAAGGAAATTATACTGAAATCAACACACAACTCAGTGATATAGATTAGGAATCAAAATTGGCTCAAGGAGATATCGATGTTCTGTGGAAGAGATTTGCAGATGAATTATCAATAACTTATGAAGAAAACGTACCAGCGAGCAAATCTATGTCCAGAAAATATGATATACCTTGGATAAATGAAGAAAGTAAGACTACATTTATTTAAAAAAGAAAACTATGGAAAAAATATAAATACAACAGAAATCTACAAAACAAAATGAAGTATGAAGAAGCAAGGAATGAAGCAAATCGTTTAGTGATAAAAGCAAAGTATGAATATGAACGCTCAATTGCCATCAATATGAAAGAAGATAGTAAAATTGTCTGGAAATTCATACAATCAAAGACTAAAACAAAACAGAATATTCCATGTATAATAGATGAAAAAGGAGAAATAAACACAAACGATAGAATTAAAGCAGAATTAATGAAAAAAAAATGTTCAAAGTGTCTTCACTGTCGAAGTAGATAGTAAAAACGCTCCAACACTCGATCAAAGAACCGACGAAAAACTATCAACGATCAAATTCAGCCCAGAAACTGTAAAAAAAAACATCTGGAGAAGCTAAAAGTCACTAAATCGTCAGGGCCAGACCAAATGCACCCACTATTTTTACATGAGACTGCTAAAATATATCCATACCACTGGCAAAATTTTTAAAATATCCATGGAAACGATGAAATTGTCAGAAAGTTGAAAGGAAGCAAATGTAACACCTCTTCATAAAAAAGGACCAACAAACTTAGTGGAAAATTATCGACCAATTAGTTTAACATCAATTGTATACAAGACAATGGAAAAATTTATTAGAGATTGCATATTGGACCATGCACATGGAGAGACATAGATCTATTTACTACTCATCATAATGGTTTAGAAAAGGTAGATCTTGTGTAACGCAATTAATAGAAGTACTAGATGATTGGACAAAGCAACTAGACAATCGAAATGCAATAGATACTATATATTTAGACTTCCAAAAAGCTTTCGACACGGTACCTCACCAACATCTCATCAACAACTACAAAGTTATGACATATGTGGAAATATTTTAGGGTGGATCAGAGACTTTCTGGCAAACAGAAAACAAAAAAATGTTATAAATGGTACAGGCTCGGACTGGACAATAGTGACAAGTGGGATTCCTCAAGGAAGTGTTCTAGATCCCATTCTTTTTACAATTTACATCAATGATTTACCTGATGTAGTTCAGAATATAGCAAAATTATTCGCGGATGACACTAAAGTGTATGCAGTAGTAAACAAGGAGGAAGAACAACATAGTTTACAGAATGATATAAACAACCTAGTGCATTGGTCAGATAAGTGGCTCCTAAAATTCAACAAGTCAAAATGTAAGCATGTACACCTAGGTCACGCTACCAACACGAAGTATAAAATGGGAGAAAATGAAATTAATCAAGTAACGGAAGAAAAAGATCTAGGAATATTAATTGACGATAAGCTGAAATTTCAACAACATATCAACCAACAGACAAAAAAAGCAAACCAAAGACTTGGAATGATTAAAAGAAGTTTCAGTTACATGGATACAGAAATATTTTTAACATTATTCAAAAGCATAGTAAGGCCATGTCTAGAATATGGCAGCAATGTATAGTCTGTGATATATAAAAAAGAAGCTATACAAATAGAAAATGTACATAGAAGAGCGACCAAATTAGTAAAAAAAATATACAACATCTGAGCTACACAGAACGCCTGAAATATCTTGGATTGCCATCACTTCTATACAGAAGACTGAGAACCGACATGGTTGAAACTTTCAAAATCCTTAATAACATCGATAAAGTACAACATGAGCACATTTTTCCTATAAGTCGAACTGCAACTACGGGTCACAACCAGAAGATATATAAAAAGAACAGCAGAACAAATATCAGAAAATACAGCTTCTCACAAAGAATAGTGGATATGTGGAATAGCTTACCGAAACAAGTAATAGAAACAAAAACAGTCAGCACTTTCAAAAGCCAATTAAACAACCACTGGAAAAATCTGGAAATAAAATTCTCACCAGATATCTACCGACCGGAGGAAGAAACCAACCTATCAAGAAGGGTCCAAGGGGCTAATTAGCCCATATAACAGACCTCGGAACCAGGTAAACCAGGTAAAATAGTTAAATTAAGTAAAGTAAATTTTATTTAAAGTTGACACATATATACATTTAACAAATAACATGAGCTACATAAAACTCTTCAAACCGACTAATAACATATATACAAGCAAACATACAATTGGTTAAAATAGGCAAGCACAGATAAATCAAATATGAGCACATAAAAAGCAAATAAGAGCATCTAAAAAAGCAAATAAGATCACATAAAAAAGCAAACATAAGCACAAATTATGCAAATAATTATGTGATAAATCAAGAGACTATTCAGGCACGAGACAACACGGCTTGATATTTCATGACATGAACTGACTACTAACTATGAATGGTAAAATCTATTGATAAGAGATCATACTTCATAAGACAAAAAATCACAACTGATTATTTCTAACAGATTAAATATCAATTAATCGTTAGCATCTTAAGAAATAAATGGTCTTCGTGAGAGATCAAATGTTGCAATCAAATATTGAACATATAATAGTATTATAATATAGAATGAAATATAAATATATTGATTTAATTGCTAGGTGGTCATACTACAAGTAATTGACCTCTCACCAATGACACCATCCATTAGGCATGGCTCACAGTCTGTCACAGATATATAGTGGATGTAGTCGAGTGGTCTAGGTCGCTGGACGTAAGGTTAAGCGAATGGAGCTGCAGTGTATCAATGGTGTGGGTTCAAATCCCGTCGAAGGAAGAACAAAAAATTTGACAGCTCTAAAATCTAATTCTAACACTGTTTGGTTTAATTTTCAGACGTATATATATATATATATATATATATATAAGTCTAAGGGAATCTACCAACCAGAGAACTTAATGAGTAACGGATCGTCGAGACATGACGATGCAGCACAAACAAAATAAATAATAGAAGTCTAGAAGATTGTGCAACGATACCGATAAAGGTGTTACAAAAAATATATTGACAAAATGTTCGATCAACAAATGACCTTCCTCAGTGTCTATCAAAGTTAGACTGAGTTTGTAAAGATTACAAAAAAGACATTTCTTCCTGTGAGCCAGCACTCCAGACTGTCTGACCACAGTCTCGAGGATTTCAACAGAATGAAAATCCTCATCATTGAACAGAACTGTCTGTGGAGTGATTTTCAACGTGAGAATCGGGAAAGATTTTGGATCAAAGAACTCCGTGTTTTACATCCCGACGGTATTAACAGAAAACAATAAATTGTTATGTATATTTTCTTTCACAGTGTTTATAGTTAACGAATATTTTACTACTGTCACAAAGTTAAAGATTTGTGCTCACCACCATTTTTTAACGATTATCCTTAGCATTCTCAAATGCGTTACACTTTACCAGGTGACATTTATACCATCATATCTTTACAGTGAAATGAGGGAGTTAAAGATTTTTTAAAGATTTTTAATACGTCACACTTTGTCACCTGACTATTTAGTGAGTTGTAATTATACCATCTAATCTTTACAAACTCAGTCTAACTTTGATAGACACTGAGGAAGGTCATTTGTTGATCGAAAATTTTGTTAATATATTTTTTGTAACACCTTTATCGGTATCGTTGCACAATCTTCTAGACTTCTATATATACGTCTGAAAATTAAACCAAACAGTGTTAGAATTAGATTTTAGAGCTGTCAAATTTTTGTTCTTCCTTCGACGGGATTTGAACCCACACCATTGATACACTGCAGCACCATTCGCTTAGCATTACGTCCAGCGCCCTAGATCACTCGACCACATCCACTCCTATATATATATATACAAAATTTTGGGGAAATTGTATGCCATTATCATTCATAAAGAAAATTGTGTTCTTAGTTATACTTTCTAATGGATTATGTTCGGGTATTAGACAATAGGTTGAATAATGGATAACAAAAATCGCACCTTTACAATCATACTTTCTACAATTTTTGTCAAGTTTTACCATGATGCTATAATTTATAACAAATTTGGTAAGAAAACGAAACTTCTTCCCGTACATTGCATACGATTCGCCTGTATTTGTGCTCGCATGTACGATGGTGACTATGGTAGATATCCGAACAAGCCCATTATTTCGAGAATTAACTGGTCACCTGTCCATGCACAGAGAGCACAGGGTGCAATGTACAATATATAAATAATCAATTGATTTACCATCTAAGTGACTGTTTACATCGCCATATTTATTCAACATCATGTGCGAATAAGTATTTTGAGATTTATTTACAAACAGAATCACAAAGAAGTTACACAGAGAAGATTTACGTCATGACAGTAACAGGGACTTTCTACATGGGCTCTCGGCTTTTAGAGCCGTTGACATCAATAATTCCGCTGCCCGTTGATCAGGTGTGATGAAATTAAAAGTAAAAATTACCGAGTCACACACACTCAGTAACTACAGAGTCCGACTCGTATCCGGGAAGAAGAAGAAATCATAAAGAATAACGTTCAAAAATCTTCTTACACACGTCTGCCACGGTCTGGCCTGCTTAATATGAATCCGGGTCGTTTCGCCCTGGGTCGTTTCGCCCCGGAAAGTGAGTCGATTCGCCCCACTTAATCGCCATTATATTATAATAGATGAAATCTTTTTCGACAATTTTTTGGAAATTATTTATTTATTAGTTGTATGCAAAAAAAAGAATAATTCATTCATTTTGGTCTACTTTAAATATTTATTTATTAGTTGTACATACAAAAAAAATAATAATTCATTCATTTTGGTCTACTTTTGTCAAAGATCTCAAGTGAAACTTTTCTTGCAAAATTTACAAAACCAACACACAAGAACAGTAAAAAGGTTGGAGTTTTTATTTGTACCAACGCAAAAGTGCATGAAATGACTAAGATGCTGTACAAGTGCACAAATAACCTCTTTTTTTAATGAATTACGCATCAAATGCTAAAATAGTATAAATTTAATCAGATGTCAAACAAAGAGTGAAGTAATACATAATATTAAACACATCAAGAAAGCATGTTAATTATGAGGAAGACAAAAATAAAGTACCCATGAACAAGCCTTACAACATCCAAAATACGAATATTTGCAATGGTATTTTCCATATTTCATTTTTTAAAGCACTATTAATAAATGAGGGCGAAACGACCCGGGGCGAAACGACTCGGGGGGCGAACAGGATTCGGGGCGAAACGACCCGGTACCCTTAATATCGTCTATTGAAAAAAAGGGGGGGATTTCTTATTTTTAATTTAGTTGAGAGTTGGCTCTCCTATTTTCGTAATCTCGTTGAGATTAGGATTCCGAACACATTTTCTGTCTGTATCTTCATCCTAGAATGAAGATACAGACAACATTTCTTTGGAATCCTAATCTCAAAGAGATGGTGTAAGACATAATAGTGTCTTATGTTAAAGTGTCCCTCCGGACAATATTTTATAGAGATTGCGATATGAAATAGTTTCCGGTGCTATGAAATTGTGTCCTAGTATAGGGTTAGGGTTAGGGTAAGACATAATAGTGTCCTATGTTAAAGTGTCCCCCTGGACAATATTTTATAGAGAGTGCGATATGAAATAGTGTGCTGGACACTATGAACTACAGGACACAATTAAATGCTACAATTACTACTTTCGTAATTGAGATTTACATTTTGTAGCTCTGACTCTTCGAGTTATTATTATTTTTTTTTTACCTCCATTGACTGTCGCTGAAATGTGTCTGTAGAGGCTACTTTTTGGTGGGAGTTTTTTAACTCCCATTGTAGATATTTGGCTCTTGGAGCTGCTTTTTCAGTTTTTGACATCACTTGTCATCAGTTAACTTTTCACATTTGAATCTTCTCTGAAACCGCTTGGACAAATGAACAGAAACTTGGTAAGAAGCATCTATGGAAAGTCCTCTATAAAGATTGCTCATTCTGTTCCTATTTGATAACAAGCATGCCCGCCATAGACAATTCTTGTTTCTGGTTGGTCAATTTCTAAAAATCTTACCCTCTGAAACCACTTTACCAAATGAACCAAAACTTGATAGAAAGCATCAATGGAAGGTCCTCTATAAATATTGCTCATTTTGTCTTGATCCGTTAGCAAACATGGCCACCACAGGCAATTCTTGTTTCTGGTTGGTCAATTTCTAAATATTTTCTCCTCTAACCACTAGGCCAAATAAAGCAAAATTTTATAGGAAGCATCTATGGAAGATCCTCTATAAGATTTCCTCATTTCAATACGATTGGACAAAAAAACATGATCGCCATGGGCAATTCAGTTTTCTGATTGGCTGAAATTTGAAAAAATTTCTCCTTTGAACCTAATGAATTGTTAGAGAAGTCCGGGATATTTATCATAAATGCAATGTTAGTTTTAACTTCTATGTCATATTTTTGTGACAGTAAAATAAAATGCTGAAACATGAACAGTCAGGGGCATTGCTTTAAAGGCATACAGGCTGTCAGAATTGATTTTTAAAAGTTGCCAATATTCGATGTTTTATACTAATAAAATGTTCTGAACAAAAAGCCAGGTTTAAGAAATATGTTATAATGTCGTAATTAGTGAAACGAATTTGAATGTCTAGTCTGTTGGTGGAATGACCATTAACACGACCTAATTATAAGTCGGCTGCAGTTCCGAAGTTTGCCGAACACTGATAACTGCTATAAATACCGAGAAAGCATGTTGCATGTAAATTCGTTAGAATTAATATAATTTAAGAAATATATCTATGAAATTGGATCCCAGGGTAATAAGTTAATATTTTTATAATGATATTTAGTAAGAAAAACTAAGAATGACACTTAAAATCGGAAATACGTGATGAAATCAATAAAAGCAAAACCAAACTCTGCAAAGGGGCCCGATAAAGGGAAAATTGAAAACAAATTGTATTGCATATTATTGACAACACTTGAGTTGGCTTGATTATATTTTTTTAGAAAAAACAGACATGAAGTTCATTATTTTAGTCTCTAATTTAAAAGAGATATCACCTAGCGTTTTCTCCCGAAAAAAAGAATATATAAAAAACTACAATGCAATTCTACTGTCGAAATACGATTCGGCCGAAAAAAGATACTAAATTATGCTTACGTGTTGAAAAATGGAGTAGGTTGGTATAACATCTTTTTTTAATTTTTACACAAAGCTTGCTGAATCCTCCTTTTTGTGTCGTTTTTGTGTAGAATCCGTCAATGTTTTTGTTCTTCCACAATTCTATTTGTGCACATTTTCTTCATCAACAAACAATTTCACACATGCGCAAGCGCTTTCCCGAATGAATTTACTGTCAGGTCATATGAATATTGTGGGGGTCAACATTGAATTCTTTACGGGATGCAAGAAAATCAAACAGCGACGTATTTTCCTTCGTTCTAGGCTATTTACATATGATATTATGAAAAAATTCAACTGCATTTTGTATAAAACATCGAATATTGGCAACTTTTAGTATAAACAAATAGTGTTTTTTTTCTCAATTACCTATATTAAGGGTGCCATCGTGGTACGTGTTGATCATATGGTAATTGGATTTACAACAACCTATACAATCAGTGCTTATTGCCAATAAAGCAGTCATGATGAACACTGGTCGTCCGGCCCAAGAGAAGTAAAACTTTGTTCTGACCAGTAAATTTTTTAGTTTTTATTTAGATATATACATATGGAAAAAAATGTCAATTAATTAATTAAAATTGCAGATGTTACATAATACAGATAACTTCAAAAGAAAATTTTTAATACTGCTACCTTTATCACACCTATAGATACAAAGGTAATTTATTTTATTCTTCTGCGGAATAATTAATACAACAATTGTATAAGAATTTGATGGCAAATTACAAATGAGTTTTAAAAGTCTCAGTGCAATCAATAGTTTTCATCCAGTTACATGTACATGTATATTGGTCTAGATTCAAGATTTCTAAAGAAAAGGATTTCTTTTCTTAATGCAAATAACGATTTTATTGCACTAAATTTTGCTGTAAACAGTTTATTAGATATTCAGCTTTCACCCAGAATGCATTGTTGTTACTTACTAAATAACATGGGATTATTATCATGGCTATTGTATTCAGAAAATTAAGAAGGGCTCGGGTGGCTCGAGTTAGGTAGTTGAATTACCTAACAACTCATACAAGCCTATCACCAACACGGCGTGGGTTCGCACCCGGCTTTGTAAATTACAAAAAAGGGCGCACTTGACTCGCAGCCGCAAGTGATAAAGTTTACCAGTTGCTTGTCCATGGTCTGTGGTTCTCTCCGGGTACTCCGGCTTCTTCCACCACTAAAACTGGTCGCCATGATATAGCTGAAATATTGCTGAAAATGGCGTTAAGCACCAAAAATCAAATCAAATCAGAAAATTAAGATTAATTTTTTTCCCTCAGATCATATACTACAGTATTGTAATTATGACACATACATATTTTATAGTCTATATGTCTATAGTGATTTTAGCCCCTCTCTTATAAGACCGCCCATTCTGCAGTTAAAAAGTGGCCTTATATATAAGAGTAGTGGCCTCTCATTAGTAGGACAGCTTAGTAATATTTTACTACCGAAGTGCATCTGAAATCTGTCTTGGCAAGAGGTGTGGCCTTATAAGAGGAATGGCCTTATAAGAGGTGTGGCCTTATAAGAGGAGTGGCTTTATAAGAGAGATGACCTTATAAGAGGGGTGGCCTTATAAGAGGTGTGGCCTTATAAGAGGTATGGCCTTATAAGAGGAGTGGCCTTATAAGAGGTGTGGCCTTATAAGAGGAGTGGCCTTATAAGAGGGGTGGCCTTATAAGAGGAGTGGCCTTATAAGAGGGATGGCCTTATAAGAGGGGTGGCCTTATAAGAGGTATGACCTTATAAGAGGAGTGGCCTTATAAGAGGTGTGGCCTTATAAGAGGAGTGGCCTTATAAGAGGGGTGGCCTTATAAGAGGAGTGGCCTTATAAGAGGGATGGCCTTATAAGAGGGGTGGCCTTATAAGAGGTATGGCCTTATAAGAGGAGTGGCCTTATAAGAGGTGTGGCCTTATAAGAGGAGTGGCCTTATAAGAGGTGTGGCCTTATAAGAGGGGTGGCCTTATAAGAGGGGTGGCCTTATAAGAGATGTGGCCTTATAAGAAAAGTGGCCTTATAAGAGGGGTGGCCTTATAAGAGGTGTGGCCTTATAAGAGGTATGGCCTTATAAGAGGAATGGCCTTATAAGAGGGATGGCCTTATAAGAGGTGTGGCCTTATAAGAGGAATGGCCTTATAAGAGGGATGGCCTTATAAGAGGGGTGGCCTTATAAGAGGTATGGCCTTATAAGAGGAGTGGCCTTATAAGAGGTGTGGCCTTATAAGAGGAGTGGCCTTATAAGAGGTGTGGCCTTATAAGAGGGGTGGCCTTATAAGAGGGGTGGCCTTATAAGAGATGTGGCCTTATAAGAAAAGTGGCCTTATAAGAGGGGTGGCCTTATAAGAGGTGTGGCCTTATAAGAGGTATGGCCTTATAAGAGGAATGGCCTTATAAGAGGGATGGCCTTATAAGAGGTGTGGCCTTATAAGAGGAATGGCCTTATAAGAGGGATGGCCTTATAAGAAGAATGGCCTTATAAGAGAGGTGGCCTTATGAGAGGAGTGGCCTTATAAGAGGTGTGGTATTATAAGAGGGGTGGCCTTATAAGAGGTGTGGCCTTATAAGAAGTATGGCCTTATGAGAGGTGTGGCCTTATAAGAGGGGTGGCCTTATGAGAGATGTGGCCTTATGAGAGTTGTGGCCTTATAAGAGGTGTGGCCTTATAAGAGGAACGGCCTTATAAGAGGTGTGACCTTATAAGAGGTGTGGCCTTATAAGAGGTATGGCATTATAAGAGGTGTGGCCTTATGAGAGGTTTGGCCTTATAAGAGGTGTGGCCTTTTAAGAGGAGTGGCCTTATAAGAGGTGTGGCCTTATAAGAGGGCTGACCTAATAAGAGGTGTGGCCTTATAAGAGGGGTGGCCTTATAAGAGGTATGGCCTTATAAGAGGGGTGACCTTATAAGAGGTGTGGCCTTATATGAGGAATGGCCTTATAAGAGGAGTGGCCTTATAAGAGGAGTGGCCTTATAAGAGGTGTGACCTTATAAGAGGTGTGGCCTTATAAGAGGTATGGCCTTATAAGAGGAATGGCCTTATGAGAGGTGTGGCCTTATAATAAAAGTGGCCTTATAAGAGGTGTGACCTTATTAGAGGTGTTGCCTTATAAGAGGTGTGGCCTTATAAGAGGGATGGCCTTATAAGAGGTGTGACCTTGTAAGAGAGGGACTACTGTATATATTGTTTTTGTATATTATACACATTTGAAATGCTGTCAATAAAAACAATTACATGCTCATGAGAATTACAGCTTATTCTTATTCATGCTCACAAGATCTTTAGTAATGTATGTCCCTCTTATTTGACAAATAATTTTATAAAAATTAATGAACATCACAGAAACAATACAAGATCCAGTCGTTTTAACTGTAACACCTAAAATTAAATCAAATCGACAACATTTTATTACAATCAGAGTTCATGAAATGTATCAGTCCTGTCAGACATGCCAGCTAAATTTGGGCAGATTTTGCTAAGGACTGACACAAGATTGGTATTTGCAATAGAAAATTAATGAGGACTGACATTTTTTTCACTAGGGCCATCAAACCCATATGCAATTTTGTGAACCCTGATTACAATGCAATAGAAATTATTTTAAATTATTAATTATCCATTCTTAATTTGAATAATCCCAAAAAGATCAGTCTTTGACAAGAAAAACAAATTTGACAATAGAAATCTAAATCCTTACTTTGGACAGGCACAAAAAATGTGACAGGGTTAAACCATTTAATGGGATTTCAACCCTCCCCTCTTAATAATTGGATCTACAACGTTGACAGCAGTACAGATATGAACAAGCAATAAAAACTGACACAGATTCGCTTCCACTCAATAACAGCGTTAGGGTTATGGTGTTTAATGTCACTTTCAACAATATTTCAGTTATATAGTGGCGGTAAGTTTTATTGGTGGAGGAAACCAGAGTACCCATAGAAAACCATGAGAACACACTGTCATAAAAATGAAAGACAGCATCACGAACATGGACAGTACAATGCAATTGATCCTAGTTAACTGACTACTTGCTAAGAAGGTAGAATCTGATGGTTAAATGTAGTTATTATTTATTCTGATGAATGTACATGTATGAGTACTTTGACAACTTGTAACACATGACATTCAGTCTGTGCCAAAAACATTTTGACAAACTAGCTTGAACAGCATTTTAGAAGAATTGTTCTATTTGATTAAGCAAATTTTATGCAATTTTTACTAGCCTGAACCAATTTTTACTAGCCTGAACCAATATTTACTAACCTGAACAAATTTTTACTAGCCTGAACCAATATTTACCAACCTGAACCAATATTTACTAGCCTGAACCAATATTTACCAACCTGAACCAATATTTACTAACCTGAATAAATTTTTACCAACCTGAACAAATTTTTACTAGCCTGAACCAATATTTACCAACCTGAACCAATATTTACTAGCCTGAACCAATATTTACCAACCTGAACAAATTTTTACTAGCCTGAACCAATATTTACCAACCTGAACCAATATTTACTAACCTGAACAAATTTTTACTAGCCTGAACCAATATTTACTAACCTGAACCAATATTTACTAGCCTGAACAAATTTTTACTAATCTGAACCAATATTTACTAGACTGATTTTTGGAGCAGACTGTGGTACTAAAATTCTTTAGATTATTTACTTTATATTTTTTGCTAGCATTTTATTGTGTAAATAAGAAAATCATTTTAATTTTCAGTTGAATTTCTTGGTGTGTGAGTTATTTTCATTATGGTTTGGAGTTATATATAGAACTAAGCTATCACCAAAGACGACGTCACCATATATACGCCATGTTGTACAGATAGTAACAGGACTCGCTCTTTCTTATTTTTGTTTTGGATAGTAAGTCTATAATAACTTATTTTGCAGTATATCTTTGAGGGGTCGTCATGGTCATGATCGTGTGGTAGCTGGATTTACAATCATCTAGAATCCTGCTCATGATGAGGTATACTTGATACAATATCAGGTGATAAAATTTGTCACTGACTTGTGGCATGGTACTCCGGTTTCCTCCACCAATTAAACTGACTGTCATGATATAGCTGAAATATTGTTGAAAGTGGCATTAAACACCACAACCCTAACCTACACATCTAAATAACTTCTTCTACCATCATTTAATTGTATGTCATATTTTAATCTATATAATACAATATTTCTCATCCATCAAATTCTAAATTGTAAATAAAGGGTTTACTATTTTTGATGCCACATTCAACAATATTTCAGTTATATCATATGGTGGTCAGTTTTATTGGTGGAGGAAACTGGAGAAAACCACAGAACTGTCGCAAGTCACTGAAAAACTTTATCACATAATGTTTTATCGAGTATACTTCCCCATGAGCTGGATTCGATCTTACAACGTTAGTAGTTATAGGCACTGATTGCATAGGTAGTTGTAAAGCTAACTACCATGCTATCACGACCATGACCGTCCCTATGGTATCATAACATTAAAAACTAGTATTTGTATTATCAGAATGATTTTAAAGTTGAAAGTTTTTGGTAGTCAGTATATTTCCTTATTAGTTGTTGCATTAAAACAGGAACTATTAAATCATTTACATCTCTCATGTATAGATGATCGTAGCTGATTGTGGCTATCATGTGTATTAAATCATTTACATCTCTCATGTATAGATGATCGTAGCTGATTATGACTATCCTGTGTATTAAATCATTTACATCTCTCATGTATAGATGATCGTAGCTGATTGTGGCTATCCTACATGTATGTATTAAATCATTTACATCTCTCATGTATAGATGATCGTAGCTGATTGTGGCTATCCTGTATATTAAATCATTTACATCTCTCATGTATAGATGATCGTAGCTGATTGTGGCTATCCTACATGTATGTATTAAATCATTTACATCTCTCATGTATAGATGATCGTAGCTGATTGTGGCTATCCTGTGTATTAAATCATTTACATCTCTCATGTATTGATGATCGTAGCTAATTGTGGCTATCCTGTGTATTAAATCATTTACATCTCTCATGTATAGATGATCGTAGCTGATTGTGGCTATCCTGTATATTAAATCATTTACATCTCTCATGTATAGATGATCGTAGCTGATTGTGGCTATCCTACATGTATGTATTAAATCATTTACATCTCTCATGTATAGATGATCGTAGCTGATTGTGACTATCCTGTGTATTAAATCATTTACATCTCTCGTGTATAGATGAATGTAGCTGATTGTGGCTATCCTGTGTATTAAATCATTTACATCTCTCGTGTATAGATGACCATAGCTGATTGTAGCTATCCTGTATATTAAATCATTTACATCTCTCATGTATAGATGACCATAGCTGATTGTGGCTATCCTGTATATTAAATCATTTACATCTCTCATGTATAGATGATCGTAGCTGATTATGACTATCCTGTGTATTAAATCATTTACATCTCTCATGTATAGATGATCGTAGCTGATTATGACTATCCTGTGTATTAAATCATTTACATCTCTCATGTATAGATGATCGTAGCTGATTGTGGCTATTCTGTGTATTAAATCATTTACATCTCTCATGTATAGATGACTGTAGCTGATTGTGGCTATCCTATGTATTAAATCATTTACATCTCTCATGTATAGATGACTGTAGCTGATTGTGGCTATCCTACATGTATGTATTAAATCATTTACATCTCTCATGTATAGATGATCGTAGCTGATTGTGGCTATCCTGTATATTAAATCATTTACATCTCTCATGTATAGATGATCGTAGCTGATTGTGGCTATCCTGTGTATTAAATCATTTACATCTCTCATGTATAGATGATCGTAGCTGATTGTGGCGATTGTGGCTATCCTGTGTATTAAATCATTTACATCTCTCATGTATAGATGATCGTAGCTGATTGTGGCTATCCTACATGTATGTATTAAATCATTTACATCTCTCATGTATAGATGATCGTAGCTGATTGTGGCTATCCTACATGTATGTATTAAATCATTTACATCTCTCATGTATAGATAATCGTAGCTGATTGTGGCTATCCTGTGTATTAAATCATTGACATCTCTCATGTATAGATGATCGTAGCTGATTGTGGCGATTGTGGCTATCCTGTGTATTAAATCATTTACATCTCTCATGCATAGATGATCGTAGCTGATTGTGGCTATTCTGTGTATTAAATCATTTACATCTCTCATGTATAGATGATCGTAGCTGATTGTAGCTATCCTGTGTATTAAATCATTTACATCTCTCATGTATAGATGATCGTAGCTGATTGTGGCTATCATGTGTATTAAATCATTTACATCTCTCATGTATAGATGATCATAGCTGATTGTGGCTATCCTGTGTATTAAATCATTTACATCTCTCATGTATAGATGATCGTAGCTGATTGTGGCTATCCTGTGTATTAAATCATTTACATCTATCATGTATAGATGATCGTAGCTGATTGTGGCTATCATGTGTATTAAATCATTTACATCTCTCATGTATAGATGATCATAGCTGATTGTGGCTATCCTGTGTATTAAATCATTTACATCTCTCATGTATAGATGATCGTAGCTGATTGTGGCTATCCTGTGTATTAAATCATTTACATCTATCATGTATAGATGATCGTAGCTGATTGTGGCTATCCTGTGTATTAAATCATTTACATCTATCATGTATAGATGATCGTAGCTGATTGTGGCTATCATGTGTATTAAATCATTTACAGCTCTCATGTATAGATGATCGTAGCTAATTGTGGCTATCCTGTGTATTAAATCATTTACATCTCTCATGTATAGATGATCGTAGCTGATTGTGGCTATCCTGTGTATTAAATCATTTACATCTCTCATGTATAGATGATCGTGGCTGATTGTGGCTATCCTATGTATTAAATCATTTAAATCTCTCATGTATAGATGATCGTAGCTGATTGTGGCTATCCTGTGTATTACATCATTTACATCTCTCATGTATAGATGACCATAGCTGATTGTGGCTATCCTATGTATTAAATCATTTACATCTCTCATGTATAGATGATCATAGCTGATTGTGGCTATCCTGTGTATTAAATCATTTACATCTATCATGTATAGATGATCGTAGCTAATTGTGGCTATCCTGTGTATTAAATCATTTACATCTCTCATGTATAGATGACCATAGCTGATTGTGGCTATCCTGTGTATTAAATCATTTACATCTCTCATGTATAGATGATCGTAGCTGATTGTGGCTATCATGTGTATTAAATCATTTACATCTCTCATGTATAGATGATCGTAGCTGATTGTGGCTATCATGTGTATTAAATCATTTACATCTCTCATGTATAGATGATCGTAGCTGATTGTGGCTATTCTGTGTATTAAATCATTTACATCTCTCATGTATAGATGACTATAGCTGATTGTGGCTATCATGTGTATTAAATCATTTACATCTCTCGTGTATAGATGATTGTAGCTGATTGTGGCTATCCTGTATATTAAATCATTTACATCTCTCATGTATAGATGATCGTACCTGATTGTGGCTATCCTACATGTATGTATTAAATCATTTACATCTCTCATGTATAGATGATCGTAGCTGATTGTGGCTATCCTACATGTATGTATTAAATCATTTACATCTCTCATGTATAGATAATCGTAGCTGATTGTGGCTATCCTGTGTATTAAATCATTTACATCTCTCATGTATAGATGATCGTAGCTGATTGTGGCGATTGTGGCTATCCTGTGTATTAAATCATTTACATCTCTCATATATAGATGATCGTAGCTGATTGTGGCTATCCTGTGTATTAAATCATTTACATCTCTCATGTATAGATGATAGTAGCTGATTGTGGCTATCCTGTGTATTAAATCATTTACATCTCTCATGTATAGATGATCGTAGCTGATTGTGGCTATCCTACATGTATGTATTAAATCATTTACATCTCTCATGTATAGATGATCATAGCTGATTGTGGCTATCCTGTGTATTAAATCATTTACATCTCTCATGTATAGATGATAGTAGCTGATTGTGGCTATCCTGTGTATTAAATCATTTACATCTCTCATATATAGATGATCATAGCTGATTGTGGCTATCCTGTGTGTTAAATCATTTACATCTCTCATGTATAGATGATAGTAGCTGATTGTGGCTATCCTGTGTATTAAATCATTTACATCTCTCATGTATAGATGATCGTAGCTGATTGTGGCTATCCTGTGTATTAAATCATTTACATCTCTCATATATAGATGATCATAGCTGATTGTGGCTATCCTGTGTATTAAATCATTTACATCTCTCATGTATAGATGATCGTAGCTGATTGTGGCTATCATGTGTATTAAATCATTTACATCTCTCATGTATAGATGATCGTAGCTGATTGTGGCTATCCTGTGTATTAAATCATTTACATCTCTCATGTATAGATGATCGTAGCTGATTGTGGCTATCCTGTGTATTAAATCATTTACATCTCTCATGTATAGATGATCGTAGCTGATTGTGGCTATCATGTGTATTAAATCATTTACATCTCTCATGTATAGATGATAGTAGCTGATTGTGGCTATCCTGTGTATTAAATCATTTACATCTCTCATATATAGATGATCATAGCTGATTGTGGCTATCCTGTGTATTAAATCATTTACATCTCTCATGTATAGATGATTGTAGCTGATTGTGGCTATCCTGTGTATTAAATCATTTACATCTCTCATGTATAGATGACTATAGCTGATTGTGGCTATCCTGTGTATTAAATCATTTACATCTCTCATATATAGATGATCGTAGCTGATTGTGGCTATCCTGTGTATTAAATCATTTACATCTCTCATGTATAGATGATCATAGCTGATTGTGGCTATCCTGTGTATTAAATCATTTACATCTCTCATGTATAGATGATTGTAGCTGATTGTGGCTATCCTGTGTATTAAATCATTTACATCTATCATGTATAGATGATCGTAGCTGATTGTGGCTATCATGTGTATTAAATCATTTACATCTCTCATGTATAGATGATCGTAGCTGATTGTGGCTATCCTGTGTATTAAATCATTTACATCTCTCATGTATAGATGACCATAGCTGATTGTGGCTATCCTGTGTATTAAATCATTTACATCTCTCATGTATAGATGATCGTAGCTGATTGTGGCTATCCTACATGTATGTATTAAATCATTTACATCTCTCATGTATAGATGATAGTAGCTGATTGTGGCTATCCTGTGTATTAAATCATTTACATCTCTCATGTATAGATGATTGTAGCTGATTGTGGCTATCCTGTGTATTAAATCATTTACATCTATCATGTATAGATGATCGTAGCTGATTGTGGCTATCATGTGTATTAAATCATTTACATCTCTCATGTATAGATGATCGTAGCTGATTGTGGCTATCCTGTGTATTAAATCATTTACATCTCTCATGTATAGATGACTATAGCTGATTGTGGCTATCCTGTGTATTAAATCATTTACATCTCTCATGTATAGATGACCATAGCTGATTGTGGCTATCCTGTATATTAAATCATTTACATCTCTCATGTATAGATGATCGTAGCTGATTGTGGCTATCATGTGTATTAAATCATTTACATCTCTCATGTATAGATGATCGTAGCTGATTATGGCTATCCTGTGTATTAAATCATTTACATCTCTCATGTATAGATGACTGTAGCTGATTGTGGCTATCATGTGTATTAAATCATTTACATCTCTCATGTATAGATGACTATAGCTGATTGTGGCTATCCTGTGTATTAAATCATTTACATCTCTCATGTATAGATGACCATAGCTGATTGTGGCTATCCTGTGTATTAAATCATTTACATCTCTCATGTATAGATGATCGTAGCTGATTGTGGCTATCCTGTGTATTAAATCATTTACATCTCTCATGTATAGATGATCGTAGCTGATTGTGGCTATCATGTGTATTAAATCATTTACATCTCTCATGTATAGATGATAGTAGCTGATTGTGGCTATCCTGTGTATTAAATCATTTACATCTCTCATATATAGATGATCATAGCTGATTGTGGCTATCCTGTGTATTAAATCATTTACATCTCTCATGTATAGATGATTGTAGCTGATTGTGGCTATCCTGTGTATTAAATCATTTACATCTCTCATGTATAGATGACTATAGCTGATTGTGGCTATCCTGTGTATTAAATCATTTACATCTCTCATATATAGATGATCGTAGCTGATTGTGGCTATCCTGTGTATTAAATCATTTACATCTCTCATGTATAGATGATCATAGCTGATTGTGGCTATCCTGTGTATTAAATCATTTACATCTCTCATGTATAGATGATTGTAGCTGATTGTGGCTATCCTGTGTATTAAATCATTTACATCTATCATGTATAGATGATCGTAGCTGATTGTGGCTATCATGTGTATTAAATCATTTACATCTCTCATGTATAGATGATCGTAGCTGATTGTGGCTATCCTGTGTATTAAATCATTTACATCTCTCATGTATAGATGACCATAGCTGATTGTGGCTATCCTGTGTATTAAATCATTTACATCTCTCATGTATAGATGATCGTAGCTGATTGTGGCTATCCTACATGTATGTATTAAATCATTTACATCTCTCATGTATAGATGATAGTAGCTGATTGTGGCTATCCTGTGTATTAAATCATTTACATCTCTCATGTATAGATGATTGTAGCTGATTGTGGCTATCCTGTGTATTAAATCATTTACATCTATCATGTATAGATGATCGTAGCTGATTGTGGCTATCATGTGTATTAAATCATTTACATCTCTCATGTATAGATGATCGTAGCTGATTGTGGCTATCCTGTGTATTAAATCATTTACATCTCTCATGTATAGATGACTATAGCTGATTGTGGCTATCCTGTGTATTAAATCATTTACATCTCTCATGTATAGATGACCATAGCTGATTGTGGCTATCCTGTATATTAAATCATTTACATCTCTCATGTATAGATGATCGTAGCTGATTGTGGCTATCATGTGTATTAAATCATTTACATCTCTCATGTATAGATGATCGTAGCTGATTATGGCTATCCTGTGTATTAAATCATTTACATCTCTCATGTATAGATGACTGTAGCTGATTGTGGCTATCATGTGTATTAAATCATTTACATCTCTCATGTATAGATGACTATAGCTGATTGTGGCTATCCTGTGTATTAAATCATTTACATCTCTCATGTATAGATGACCATAGCTGATTGTGGCTATCCTGTGTATTAAATCATTTACATCTCTCATGTATAGATGATCGTAGCTGATTGTGGCTATCCTGTGTATTAAATCATTTACATCTCTCATGTATAGATGATCGTAGCTGATTGTGGCTATCATGTGTATTAAATCATTTACATCTCTCATGTATAGATGATTGTAGCTGATTGTGGCTATCATGTGTATTAAATCATTTACATCTCTCATGTATAGATAATCGTAGCTGATTGTGGCTATCCTGTATATTAAATCATTTACATCTCTCATGTATAGATGATCGTAGCTGATTGTGGCTATCCTGTGTATTAAATCATTTACATCTCTCATGTATAGATGATGTAGCTGATTGTGGCTATCCTGTGTATTAAATCATTTACATCTCTGATGTATAGATGATCGTAGCTGATTATGACTCCTGTGTATTAAATCATTTACATCTCTCATGTATAGATGACCATAGCTGATTGTGGCTATCCTGTGTATTAAATCATTTACATCTCTCATGTATAGATGATCGTAGCTGATTGTGGCTATCATGTGTATTAAATCATTTACATCTCTCATGTATAGATGATCGTAGCTGATTGTGGCTATCCTGTGTATTAAATCATTTACATCTCTCATGTATAGATGACTATAGCTGATTGTGGCTATCATGTGTATTAAATCATTTACATCTCTCATGTATAGATGATAGTAGCTGATTGTGGCTATCCTGTATATTAAATCATTTACATCTCTCATGTATAGATGATCGTAGCTGATTGTGGCTATCATGTGTATTAAATCATTTACATCTCTCATGTATAGATGATCGTAGCTGATTGTGGCTATCATGTGTATTAAATCATTTACATCTCTCATATATAGATGATCGTAGCTGATTGTGGCTATCATGTGTATTAAATCATTTACATCTCTCATGTATAGATGACCGTAGCTGATTGTGGCTATCCTGTGTATTAAATCATTTACATCTCTCATGTATAGATGATGTAGCTGATTGTGGCTATCCTGTGTATTAAATCATTTACATCTCTCATGTATAGATGATAGTAGCTGATTGTGGCTATCCTATGTATTAAATCATTTACATCTCTCATGTATAGATGATCGTAGCTGATTGTGGCTATCCTGTGTATTAAATCATTTACATCTCTCATGTATAGATGATCGTAGCTGATTGTGGCTATCCTATGTATTAAATCATTTACATCTCTCATGTATAGATGATCGTAGCTGATTGTGGCTATCCTATGTATTAAATCATTTACATCTCTCATGTATAGATGATCGTAGCTGATTGTGGCTATCATGTGTATTAAATCATTTACATCTCTCATGTATTGATGACTGTAGCTGATTGTGGCTATCCTATGTATTAAATCATTTACATCTCTCATGTATAGATGATGTAGCTGATTGTGGCTATCCTATGTATTAAATCATTTACATCTCTCATGTATAGATGATGTAGCTGATTGTGGCTATCCTATGTATTAAATCATTTACATCTCTCATGTATAGATGATCATAGCTGATTGTGGCTATCCTGTGTATTAAATCATTTACATCTCTCATGTATAGATGATAGTAGCTGATTGTGGCTATCCTATGTATTAAATCATTTACATCTCTCATGTATAAATGATCATAGCTGATTGTGGCTATCCTGTGTATTAAATCATTTACATCTCTCATGTATAGATGATAGTAGCTGATTGTGGCTATCCTATGTATTAAATCATTTACATCTCTCATGTATAGATGATCGTAGCTGATTGTGGCTATCCTGTGTATTAAATCATTTACATCTCTCATGTATAGATGATCGTAGCTGATTGTGGCTATCCTGTGTATTAAATTATATACATCTCTCGTGTATAGATGATTGTAGCTGATTGTGGCTATCCTGTATATTAAATCATTTACATCTCTCATGTATAGATGATCGTACCTGATTGTGGCTATCCTACATGTATGCATTAAATCATTTACATCTCTCATGTATAGATGATCGTAGCTGATTGTGGCTATCCTACATGTATGTATTAAATCATTTACATCTCTCATGTATAGATAATCGTAGCTGATTGTGGCTATCCTGTGTATTAAATCATTTACATCTCTCATGTATAGATGATCGTAGCTGATTGTGGCGATTGTGGCTATCCTGTGTATTAAATCATTTACATCTCTCATGCATAGATGATCGTAGCTGATTGTGGCTATTCTGTGTATTAAATCATTTACATCTCTCATGTATAGATGATCGTAGCTGATTGTAGCTATCATGTGTATTAAATCATTTACATCTCTCATGTATAGATGATCGTAGCTGATTGTGGCTATCCTGTGTATTAAATCATTCACATCTCTCATGTATAGATGATCATAGCTGATTGTGGCTATCCTGTGTATTAAATCATTTACATCTCTCATGTATAGATGATTGTAGCTGATTGTGGCTATCCTGTGTATTAAATCATTTACATCTCTCATGTATAGATGATCGTAGCTGATTGTGGCTATTCTGTGTATTAAATCATTTACATCTCTCATGTATAGATGATCGTAGCTGATTGTAGCTATCATGTGTATTAAATCATTTACATCTCTCATGTATAGATGATCGTAGCTGATTGTGGCTATCCTGTGTATTAAATCATTTACATCTCTCATGTATAGATGATCGTAGCTGATTGTGGCTATCATGTGTATTAAATCATTTACATCTCTCATGTATAGATGATAGTAGCTGATTGTGGCTATCCTGTGTATTAAATCATTTACATCTCTCATATATAGATGATCATAGCTGATTGTGGCTATCCTGTGTATTAAATCATTTACATCTCTCATGTATAGATGATTGTAGCTGATTGTGGCTATCCTGTGTATTAAATCATTTACATCTCTCATGTATAGATGACTATAGCTGATTGTGGCTATCCTGTGTATTAAATCATTTACATCTCTCATATATAGATGATCGTAGCTGATTGTGGCTATCCTGTGTATTAAATCATTTACATCTCTCATGTATAGATGATCATAGCTGATTGTGGCTATCCTGTGTATTAAATCATTTACATCTCTCATGTATAGATGATTGTAGCTGATTGTGGCTATCCTGTGTATTAAATCATTTACATCTATCATGTATAGATGATCGTAGCTGATTGTGGCTATCATGTGTATTAAATCATTTACATCTCTCATGTATAGATGATCGTAGCTGATTGTGGCTATCCTGTGTATTAAATCATTTACATCTCTCATGTATAGATGACCATAGCTGATTGTGGCTATCCTGTGTATTAAATCATTTACATCTCTCATGTATAGATGATCGTAGCTGATTGTGGCTATCCTACATGTATGTATTAAATCATTTACATCTCTCATGTATAGATGATAGTAGCTGATTGTGGCTATCCTGTGTATTAAATCATTTACATCTCTCATGTATAGATGATTGTAGCTGATTGTGGCTATCCTGTGTATTAAATCATTTACATCTATCATGTATAGATGATCGTAGCTGATTGTGGCTATCATGTGTATTAAATCATTTACATCTCTCATGTATAGATGATCGTAGCTGATTGTGGCTATCCTGTGTATTAAATCATTTACATCTCTCATGTATAGATGACTATAGCTGATTGTGGCTATCCTGTGTATTAAATCATTTACATCTCTCATGTATAGATGACCATAGCTGATTGTGGCTATCCTGTATATTAAATCATTTACATCTCTCATGTATAGATGATCGTAGCTGATTGTGGCTATCATGTGTATTAAATCATTTACATCTCTCATGTATAGATGATCGTAGCTGATTATGGCTATCCTGTGTATTAAATCATTTACATCTCTCATGTATAGATGACTGTAGCTGATTGTGGCTATCATGTGTATTAAATCATTTACATCTCTCATGTATAGATGACTATAGCTGATTGTGGCTATCCTGTGTATTAAATCATTTACATCTCTCATGTATAGATGACCATAGCTGATTGTGGCTATCCTGTGTATTAAATCATTTACATCTCTCATGTATAGATGATCGTAGCTGATTGTGGCTATCCTGTGTATTAAATCATTTACATCTCTCATGTATAGATGATCGTAGCTGATTGTGGCTATCATGTGTATTAAATCATTTACATCTCTCATGTATAGATGATTGTAGCTGATTGTGGCTATCATGTGTATTAAATCATTTACATCTCTCATGTATAGATAATCGTAGCTGATTGTGGCTATCCTGTATATTAAATCATTTACATCTCTCATGTATAGATGATCGTAGCTGATTGTGGCTATCCTGTGTATTAAATCATTTACATCTCTCATGTATAGATGATGTAGCTGATTGTGGCTATCCTGTGTATTAAATCATTTACATCTCTGATGTATAGATGATCGTAGCTGATTATGACTCCTGTGTATTAAATCATTTACATCTCTCATGTATAGATGACCATAGCTGATTGTGGCTATCCTGTGTATTAAATCATTTACATCTCTCATGTATAGATGATCGTAGCTGATTGTGGCTATCATGTGTATTAAATCATTTACATCTCTCATGTATAGATGATCGTAGCTGATTGTGGCTATCCTGTGTATTAAATCATTTACATCTCTCATGTATAGATGACTATAGCTGATTGTGGCTATCATGTGTATTAAATCATTTACATCTCTCATGTATAGATGATAGTAGCTGATTGTGGCTATCCTGTATATTAAATCATTTACATCTCTCATGTATAGATGATCGTAGCTGATTGTGGCTATCATGTGTATTAAATCATTTACATCTCTCATGTATAGATGATCGTAGCTGATTGTGGCTATCATGTGTATTAAATCATTTACATCTCTCATATATAGATGATCGTAGCTGATTGTGGCTATCCTGTGTATTAAATCATTTACATCTCTCATGTATAGATGATCGTAGCTGATTGTGGCTATCCTGTATATTAAATCATTTACATCTCTCATGTATAGATGACCATAGCTGATTGTGGCTTTCCTGTGTATTAAATCATTTACATCTCTCATGTATAGATGATCGTAGCTGATTGTGGCTATCCTGTGTATTAAATCATTTACATCTCTCATGTATAGATGACCGTAGCTGATTGTGGCTATCCTATGTATTAAATCATTTACATCTCTCATGTATAGATGATCGTAGCTGATTGTGGCTATCCTGTGTATTAAATCATTTACCTCTCTCGTGTATAGATAATTGTAGCTGATTGTGGCTATCCTGTATATTAAATCATTGACATCTCTCATGTTTAGATGACCATAGCTGATTATGGCTATCCTATGTATTAAATCATTTACATCTCTCATGTATAGATGATCGTAGCTAATTGTGGCTATCCTGTGTATTAAATCATTTACATCTCTCATGTATAGATGATCGTAGCTAATTGTGGCTATCCTGTGTATTAAATCATTTACATCTCTCATGTATAGATGATCGTGGCTATCCTGTGTATTAAATCATTTACATCTCTCATGTATAGATGATCGTAGCTAATTGTGGCTATCCTGTGTATTAAATCATTTACATCTCTCATGTATAGATGATCGTAGCTGATTGTGGCTATCCTGTGTATTAAATCATTTACATCTCTCATGTATAGATGATTGTAGCTGATTGTGGCTATCCTATGTATTAAATCATTTACATCTCTCATGTATAGATGATCGTAGCTGATTGTGGCTATCCTATGTATTAAATCATTTACATCTCTCATGTATAGATGATCGTAGCTGATTGTGGCTATCCTGTGTATTAAATCATTTACATCTCTCATGTATAGATGATCGTAGCTGATTGTGGCTATCCTGTGTATTAAATCATTTACATCTCTCATGTTTAGATGACCATAGCTGATTATGGCTATCCTGTGTATTAAATCATTTACATCTCTCATGTTTAGATGACCATAGCTGATTATGGCTATCCTATGTATTAAATCATTTACATCTCTCATGCATAGATGATCGTAGCTGATTGTGGCTATCCTGTGTATTAAATTATTTACATCTCTCATGTATAGATAATCGTAGCTGATTGTGGCTATCCTGTGTATTAAATCATTTACATCTCTCATGTATTGATGATCGTAGCTAATTGTGGCTATCCTGTGTATTAAATCATTTACATCTCTCATGTTTAGATGACCATAGCTGATTATGGCTATCCTGTGTATTAAATCATTTACATCTCTCATGTTTAGATGACCATAGCTGATTATGGCTATCCTATGTATTAAATCATTTACATCTCTCATGTATAGATGATCGTAGCTGATTGTGGCTATCCTGTGTATTAAATCATTTACATCTCTCATGTATAGATGATCGTAGCTAATTGTGGCTATCCTGTGTATTAAATCATTTACATCTCTCATGTATAGATGATCGTAGCTGATTGTGGCTATCCTGTGTATTAAATTATATACATCTCTCATGTATAGATGATCGTAGCTGATTGTGGCTATCCTGTGTATTAAATCATTTACATCTCTCATGTATTGATGACTGTAGCTGATTGTGGCTATCCTATGTATTAAATCATTTACATCTCTCATGTATAGATGATCGTAGCTGATTGTGGCTATCATGTGTATTAAATCATTTACATCTCTCATGTATAGATGATCGTAGCTGATTGTGGCTATTCTGTGTATTAAATCATTTACATCTCTCATGTATAGATGATCGTAGCTGATTGTGGCTATCCTACATGTATGTATTAAATCATTGACATCTCTCATGTATAGATGATCGTAGCTGATTGTGGCTATCATGTGTATTAAATCATTTACATCTCTCATGTATAGATGATCGTAGCTGATTGTGGCTCTCCTGTGTATTAAATCATTTAAATCTCTCATGTATAGATGATCGTAGCTGATTGTGGCTATTCTGTGTATTAAATCATTTACATCTCTCATGTATAGATGATCGTAGCTTATTATGGCTATCCTGTGTATTAAATCATTTTAATTTTCTATTTACAGCCAAGTTATGCATATTATAGCACAGAGTACACTGTGCTACGCTTTACTGATGTACACACCAAAGCACAAAAGTCATATCGTGGTTTTTATAGCGGGTATGGGGTATGCCTGTATAGCACACATGTATAGACAGTATTATGATTATGGAGGCTACACATTGGATGTTACAAGGTATATATTAAAATTGTTTACAGAGTCAAAAAATATGTTTCATACATTATTTTTATGTAGAATTAGGTTAATTAGGTCAGTGACATAATTTGATATAGGACCCAAAGCCAAAAAAAAACAATAAAATCTTTTTAAGCAGATGATTTGTAGCCAGATCAAACTCTCTCTATTTGAAAGTTTATTGAATTGAACCTCTTTTTAAGAGGTCACCTGTCTTAAAATACCACTTTTTCTTTGTTTTCTCCAAACGTGACCTCTTAATACAGGTTTTGCTGTAATTAATTATAAATGTGTCGTGTATTTATTTTTCTTCAGTAACAATACTGATCCTATGTGTAGATTGATTGATTGGTGTTTAACGCCAACTTTTGCACTATTTCAGGCTATTTGTTGCCGTGTTGTGTAGATATCTGTAAAATTATCAAAATCTATTATTAAAAAGAATACTTTACCACTTGTGGGTCACTACATTTAAAACCACTGAGTGTTTGTTATGTAATATTTTTCAGTCCATTAATGATTACGACACAGAAGGTTACAAGTTTAGCCATGGCTTTATACGACGGCAGATGTGTTCCTGAAGAGAAATTAAACGACGACCAAAAAACACAAAGGGTCAAGTAAGATTGTTACATCAAATATATAGTTTAGTTCAACATTAATTTAATGACGGAAATAATTTGAAGTTATTTATATTATGTGCTGAAGTTGTATTGACTGGTATGACTTATTACTGTAGACAGAAGGGACTATCGTTGTCGTGATCGTATGGTAGCTGGATTTACAACTACCTATACAATCAGTGCCCTTCACCACTAAAGTTGTGAGTTTGAATTCAACTCATGGGGAGGTGTAATCGATACAACATTATGTGATAAAGTTTGTCAGTGACTTGCAGCAGGTCAGTGGTTTTCTCTGGGTACTCCGGTTTTGTCCACCAATAAAACTGACCGGCGCGATATATAGCAAATAGTTCATGGCACTGAGGGTCATATGGCAATATATGGACCGATCCACCACCAAAAAAATATTATATGGACCGAAGCTTCTGAGGTCCATATAATATTTTTTTGGTGATGGACCGGTTCATATACTGCCATATGACCCGAAGTGACATGAACTGTTTGCTATATTATACTTTTTATCTAAAATAATGAAGGTACCTGGATGGTCCATATACTACCAGTCCGTATACGAAAATAGTGACCAGCTGCGCTAACAAAGACAAATAGGGAAAATAAAAACGTAAAGTGTAATATAACAAAATATTGTTGAATGTGACATTAAACACCATAACCCTAATCCTAACCCTTGTAGACAGATACAACACATTTATAATGTACAGTTGAATCTTATTATGACAAAATCAGTTTTAACACAATTTCGGTTAAGTTGAAATTTTTCTGCAGTCCTGTTATAATCTCTCTACATGTGCTTTTCAACTTAATTGGGTGTACTTGAAGTAACTTTGCAGTCCCTAATATACAAATCCATTCAAATTATGTTAATATTTTGAAGTTATAAGTAAAAAATCAATTATAAAACCTGCCATAGCGTCAACAGTATGGCCTCCAGTGTTTACCATGTCAGGATTTTGATAGCTATATTATCATCAAGAAAACTTTATTGGATTTCTTAATTGAAGCATTGATATAATGATCTTATTAATTAGATATTAAAGTGTTTGATGTAGCGACACCTTCAGAGTAGCAAGAATTCCAAAAACAGACGGTTTTAGTGTTTGATGTAGTGACACCTTCAGAGTAGGAAGAATTCCAAAAACAGACGGTTTCAGTGTTTGATGTAGTGACACCTTCAGAGTAGCAAGAATTCCAAAAACAGACGGTTTCAGTGTTTGATGTAGTGACACCTTCAGAGTAGCAAGAATTCCAAAAACAGACGGTTTCAGTGTTTGATGTAGTGACACCTTCAGAGTAGCAAGAATTCCAAAAACAGACGGTTTCAGTGTTTGATGTAGTGACACCTTCAGAGTAGGAAGAATTCCAAAAACAGACGGTTTCAGTGTTTGATGTAGTGACACCTTCAGAGTAGGAAGAATTCCAAAAACAGACGGTTTCAGTGTTTGATGTAGTGACACCTTCAGAGTAGCAAGAATTCCAAAAACAGACGGTTTCAGTGTTTGATGTAGTGACACCTTCAGAGTAGCAAGAATTCCAAAAACAGACGGTTTCAGTGTTTGATGTAGTGACACCTTCAGAGTAGGAAGAATTCCAAAAACAGACGGTTTCAGTGTTTGATGTAGTGACACCTTCAGAGTAGCAAGAATTCCAAAAACAGACGGTTTCAGTGTTTGATGTAGTGACACCTTCAGAGTAGCAAGAATTCCAAAAACAGACGGTTTCATGTTTGATGTAGCGACACCTTCAGAGTAGCAAGAATTCCAAAAACAGATGGTTTCAGTGTTTGATGTAGTGACACCTTCAGAGTAGCAAGAATTCCAAAAACAGATGGTTTCAGTGTTTGATGTAGTGACACCTTCAGAGTAGCAAGAATTCCAAAAACAGATGGTTTCAGTGTTTGATGTAGTGACACCTTCAGAGTAGCAAGAATTCCAAAAACAGACGGTTTCAGTGTTTGATGTAGTGACACCTTCAGAGTAGCAAGAATTCTAAAAACAGATGGTTTCAGTGTTTGATGTAGCGACACCTTCAGAGTAGCAAGAATTCCAAAAACAGACGGTTTCAGTGTTTGATGTAGCGACACCTTCAGAGTAGCAAGAATTCCAAAAACAGATGGTTTCAGTGTTTGATGTAGTGACACCTTCAGAGTAGCAAGAATTCCAAAAACAGATGGTTTCAGTGTTTGATGTAGTGACACCTTCAGAGTAGCAAGAATTCTAAAAACAGACGGTTTCAGTGTTTGATGTAGCGACACATTCAGAGTAGCAAGAATTCCAAAAACAGACGGTTGCAGTGGTATCACTCAATATTTGTAATGAAGCAACACTCATTTAAGCATTTTGTTTTGTTATTACATGTCAACATTATTTTTTACAGAGAGATACCACATCCAGTTACTCAGTCCTCAAAATGAAATTTGAATTTACTGGTCCAAATCAAATCCTTGAATTTATTTTTATATACAGTGCTCCCTCGTTAAACCGCCACCTTCTGTGCAGTCGGTAGTTTGGCGGTATAACGAGTTTGGCGATAAACTGAGGGACATTGAAAACCGGAAGTTATGTGATCATATGAAAAGATAAACTTTCAACTCGACTGACATTCATTTTGCACTTGTACAAATACATAAGTATAAATAATACATGTTTAATAAATAAATAAATTAGAATAATTATATTCACATCGGAAATGTCCTGTACAGTTTGCAGATCTTTGTCAATGTTGACAAATTCTTGAACTGTCATTTGTAGCTCGGGACATCAAGGTTATTATAAACACGTGACAGCAACAGTTCATCTTCATTTGTGGGGTTATTGGAAGATCCCATTTAATTGTCAAAATATCGACAATTTGTTGTTATGTTAATTTTGGATTTTCCTTTGTATACCTTATAATTGCCTGTTTTTGTTTGTCGTCTAATTAATTACGCTTTCTCTTCAAACACGACATTTTTATGACAACTAATTAAATTACGTATTTTACTCAGGATTAAAGTACAAATGTAATCACTAGAAAAGTAAATGCAGGTAGTTATTCTAATCAAAACAACTGATCACCTGTTCCGACCCTCAACTATGAGATCAATGACAGTGTCCGATGACCAGTTTTGACATTCCATAATTACCGATCAATACACAGCTGTCAAAAGGTAGTTGTGGGCGGTACTAACGGGGGAATTAAAATTGGTTTTACGACTTTTGTGTCTGAAAACCTGTGGCAAATGGCAGTAGCTGAGTTTGGCAGTATAACAGTGTATTTTTAATGCGGGGAAATCGGGACAGATGAGAATTTTGGCGATAGACGAGATTGGCGATAAAACGGGGGGGGGAGTGGCGACAGACCGAGGGAGCACTGTAGTTCTTAAAAAAAAAGGAAAAAAAAAATTACTGGTTCGAACAAAGTTTTGCTGGTCTTGGGTCGGAGGACCGGTGCTCACCTTGATGACTGAGTTATGTTTTATAATTATATACTGTGTTTGTGAAACAGTGTTTTGTCTTGTCATAACTGTGTGAACATTCTATTTTTTCAGGGAGGTACCACATCCAGTGACATTTTACAGTTATATATTGTGTTTCCATGGTATTATGGCTGGACCGTTAGCATTTTTCTCAGAATATCAAGAGTTTATAGACGGTACAAATTACGACAAACCGAATCCATCCAATGTCTCAAATGTAAGTCTGAAATCTTGACGATGTTAATACTAAATATAGACATTCATATTATAAGGTTGTAAAATTCACAACAGTCCTCAAAATGAAAATTTGAATTTACTGGTTCGAATCAAATTTTTGAATTTATTTTATATGTATCTAAATAAAAACTGAAAAATTTACTGGTCTGAACAAAGTTTTACTGCTCTTGGGCCTGTACTCTTCGTGAGGACTGTCGCAATATTTTAAAGATTTAGCAGGCCTTTTTTAGCAGTATAAATAAATACTGCCATATAGCAGGCTGCTATACTGGGTGTAATATTGCGTGATTTAACAAGAAAAAAAACCAGTAAATAATCTGTGTTTTCTATTTTTCCTGTTATTTTTCAATTTTTTTTTTTTTTATCGTGATAAGAAAATTTTGAAGATAACAAAGGGGTTATAAAGAAGCTGTAAATCGAAGAACAGAAAATACAATGGCCAAATTAAAAAGGGTTAATATGGTGTTTAATGCCACTTTCAACAATATTTCCGTTATATCGTGGCAGTCAGTTTTATTGATGGAGGAAACCGGAGGACCCAGAGTAAACCACCCACCTGTAGCAAGTTACTGACAAACTTTATCACATAATGTTGTACACCTCGCCCTAATCGAGATTCGAACTTACAACATCAGTGGTGATAGGCCATAAGATCGCAACCACTACAGCCCCAAATAAAAAAGAACAAACAATGATCTACAAAACATTACACAGAAAACTAAAGATTGAGAAAAACGAACCCCACAAGAAACCAGGGGTGAACTCCGGTGCTCCGGAAGGGTATGCTAACTTCCAAAGAAATATAATTTAATGTAGCTTGACTTATATTTTAACATATATTTTATTTTCAGGGAGCGACAGATGATATACAGCCACCGTCACCTATGGTACGTAAAATCTTATATTGACGTCATCAAATATTAAAATACAATTGCCCCCCTCTTATAAGACCCCCTTCTACCAAAAGCAAGCCCTCTTATCAGGAAAGATTTATGATACACTGAGAGTAAAATACTACTAAATTATCCCCCTCAAGAGATGCCACCCTTCTTATCAGGCCAGATTTCAGATGCACTGAGATAGTAAAATACTACTTCATTGTCCCTCTCAAGAGAGCCCCTGATGTCAGAATTATTGAGGTAGTAAAATACTACTTCATTGTCCCCCTCAAGAGAGCCCCTGATGTCAGATATACTGAGGTAGTAAAATACTTTTTAAATGCCCCCCTCAAGAGAGCCCCCGATGTCAGATATACTGAGGTAGTGAAATACTACTTCATTGTCCCCCTCAAGAGAGCCCCTGATGTCAGATATACTGAGGTAGTAAAATACTACTTCATTGTCCCCCCTCAAGAGATGCCACCCTCATGTCAGGCCAGATGTCAGATATACTGAGGTAGTAAAATACTACGTAATTGCCCCCCTCAAGAGAGCCCCCGATGTCAGATATACTGAGGTAGTAAAATACTACTTAATTGTACCCCTCAAGAAACCCCCCGATGTCAGATATACTGAGGTAGTAAAATACTACTTCATTGTCCCCCTCAAGAGAGCCCCCGATGTCAGATATACTGAGGTAGTAAAATACTACTTCATTGTCCCCCTTAAGAGAGCCCCCGATGTCAGATATACTGAGTAGTAAAATACTACTTCATTGTCCCCCTCAAGAGATGCCACCCTCATGTCAGGCCAGATTTCAGATATACTGAGGTAGTAACATACTATTAGATTGTCCCCCTCAAGAGAGCCCCCGATATCAGATATACTGAGGTAGTGAAATACTACTTCATTGTCCCCCTCAAGAGAGCCCCCGATATCAGATATACTGAGGTATATTAAATGAGCAAAACCGATTGGTGGAAAAAGGTCATAGCAGTAGATATCATATGATTATATATTCATGACGTAAGGTCACTCGCATGTGACCTGTAATATTGTGGTATCCTTAGATCTCATATCAGTAAAGGAGAGTAAGTGAGATGTCTGATTGTAACGAGGTTATATTACATCACATTGCACTACAATCTGTTGTTCTATGCAGCAGCAGATCCAGGATTTCAAGTTAGGGAGGGTGCACTTAAAAAAATTGCACCGAGCGGAGGGAGGCGCGAAAAATCACAATTTTACGCCAAAAAATCTTATTTTTTTCCAACGCACGACCCCCTCCCCCCCTGGATCTTCCCCCACTTTGGATTAGCTATCTAACACAATGTTCAACAATGCAAAAATGTATTGTTATTGTACATAGAGTCAAACATGCCAATGATGAACTCATCAGCCAAAGAAATCACTGATGTCAAAATCTTAAGACCGTCTTTCACACTTTTTTACAAACATATAGCCCTCTGATTGGTTGATCTTTTAAATAATTATTCAAAAAATTAGAAAGTTGATCTAGATATGACCTCTAACAGGTTTTATCAGATGTTAAGGGGGGGGTGATGAGGGGGAGGAGTGTAGTGGATTATAACAGATGATTCTAATGACAAATACTGTGTTATTTTTAGAGAGTTGTTAAAGAGAAATGTTTAGTAGCATTGTTTTGTGGTATATTTATGGTGCTGACACCTATGGTATTTCCTGTGCAGTATATGGCTAGTAAGTAGTACACTTAGTTTAATATAAACAAACGCTATATTACAACATGACTGAAAATGTGTAATAGAAAAACACGGGGAATGTTATTTGTGAAACCACGGTAACAGTTAGTTTGTTAGATTATCAAGGAATTTATCACAAAAGTCTTCTTTTTTTTCAGGGATAATGATTGGTTAATTTGTGTTATGTGTGTCTAACGCCACTTTCAGCAATTTTTCAGTTTTAGGTTGCTTTTATTGGTGGAGGGAACTTAATTACCCAGAGTAAACTACCGACCTGCTGCCAGTTGCTGACAAATTTGATCACATATAGATTGTATCAAGTACAAAAGAAATCAGGCTCACAACTGTAGTGGTGATAGGCTCAGTTTGGATAGATAAATGTAAATCTGACTACCATATGATTGTGGCCACAATGGCCCTCCCTTGAAAGAAAATGGCAGCAGTGGTACCTCTATCAAGTTGCATTTTTGAACATATATTCAGTCTTAAGAAATTAATTTGAGTCTTTTATGAAATATATTTGCAGTCGTTTTCACTAAATGTGACACTTATACAGTCAAATCTGTCTTACGTGACCATTCAAGGGATTATTGACATATGGTCACATTAGACAGGTGGTCGCTAAATACAGGTTTAATGTGCTGTGACATATTACAAGCTGTTGCTTATTAATAGAGGTGGTCGCTAAAGCAGGTTAAACTCTACCAGTATATTATGGTATAGTGCTAAGGATTTGATCACTTATCATATGTTTTGAACAATTTATTGCCGACCCACAGTAAAGTGTTGATATATAATTGTAGTTTAAAGTTTACAACTTTATTGTTATATTTGTCAGTCGTCAAGGTATTTTACAGCATGCTCTATTATTTTTTCTTTTGATGAATGAATTTGTATGTCATAAATATGCTACATGGATAACAGTGTTCCAGCTAGGCATAGAACTGCATCGGTGATGTATTTGTTCGCATACTCACCTCAAGTTTGGTAGACCAAAGACTATAAAATTGGTATTTGTTACTTCTCTGCTAAGCATGCAGCACTCAGCAGTAAAACCCAAGACTGGTTGGCTCAGAATGAGACTAGCATGTCCAAGTGGGGCAACATATCTATCTGTGGATAAAATCCAACTCAGCGTATTGGTCTAGTACAAAGAAAACATCATTGTTATCTCATCAAAATGTAGCTTGTACTAGCCATGGTATAGCTGAAAAATTTCTTATTTGGCATTAAACAACCGTTCATTCATTCCAGCTAGGAATAGTGTAAAAGATGGCTGCTACTGTACCCTATATTTTTCAACATAGCCTTGTGCTTTTTTTTCTAATGCTCAAAACCACTGAATCATTTACAAGGAAATTGAACCTTGACTGGAATGTTCCTTGTATAGTCCTCTGTAAAGTGTAGGTATTTTGCACTAATCAAAAATCAAATATGGCTCCCACCAATCAGATTTCCAATATAATATGAGTGCCTTATACAACCCTACACATTCATACCAGTATATAATTATATCCTGTTTTGCTGTTGTGACATTCTAATCTTTGAATAGAACCATTTGTTGTTGTGACATTCTAATCTTCGAATAGAACCATTTGTTGTTGTGACATTCTAATCTTCGAATAGAACCATTTGTTGTTGTGGCGTTCTAATCTTCCAATAGAACCATTTGTTGTTGTGGCATTCTAATCTTCCAATAAAACCATTTGTTGTTGTGGCATTCTAATCTTCCAGTAGAACCATTTGTTGTTGTGACATTCTAATCTTCCAATAGAACCATTTGTTGTTGTGACATTCTAATCTTCCAATAGAACCATTTGTTGTTGTGGCGTTCTAATCTTCCAATAGAACCATTTGTTGTTGTGACATTCTAATCTTCCAATAGAACCATTTGTTGTTGTGACATTCTAATCTTCCAATAGAACCATTTGTTGTTGTGACATTCTAATCTTCGAATAGAACCATTTGTTGTTGTGGCGTTCTAATCTTCCAATAAAACCATTTGTTGTTGTGGCATTCTAATCTTCCAGTAGAACCATTTGTTGTTGTGACATTCTAATCTTCCAATAGAACCATTTGTTGTTGTGACATTCTAATCTTCCAATAGAACCATTTGTTGTTGTGGTATTCTAATCTTTCAATTGAACCATTTGTTGTTGTGACATTCTAATCTTCCAATAGAACCATTTCATTGTTGTGGCATTCTGATCTTCCAATAGAACCATTTGTTGTTGTGGCGTTCTAATCTTCCAATAGAACCATTTGTTGTTGTGGCATTCTAATCTTCCAGTAGAACCATTTGTTGTTGTGACATTCTAATCTTCGAATAGAACCATTTGTTGTTGTGACATTCTAATCTTCGAATAGAACCATTTGTTGTTGTGGCGTTCTAATCTTCCAATAAAACCATTTGTTGTTGTGGCATTCTAATCTTCCAGTAGAACCATTTGTTGTTGTGACATTCTAATCTTCCAATAGAACCATTTGTTGTTGTGACATTCTAATCTTCCAATAGAACCATTTGTTGTTGTGGTATTCTAATCTTTCAATTGAACCATTTGTTGTTGTGACATTCTAATCTTCCAATAGAACCATTTCATTGTTGTGGCATTCTGATCTTCCAATAGAACCATTTGTTTTTGTGGTGTTCTAATCTTCCAATAGAACCATTTGTTGTTGTGGCATTCTAATCTTCCAGTAGAACCATTTGTTGTTGTGACATTCTAATCTTCCAATAGAACCATTTGTTGTTGTGACATTCTAATCTTCCAATAGAACCATTTGTTGTTGTGACATTCTAATCTTCCAATAGAACCATTTGTTGTTGTGGCATTCTAATCTTCCAATAGAACCATTTGTTGTTGTGACATTCTAATCTTCCAATAGAACCATTTCATTGTTGTGGCATTCTGATCTTCCAATAGAACCATTTCATTGTTGTGGCATTCTAATCTTCCAATAGAACCATTTGTTGTTGTGACATTCTAATCTTCCAATAGAACCATTTCATTGTTGTGGCATTCTGATCTTCCAATAGAACCATTTGTTGTTGTGGCATTCTAATCTTCCAATAGAACCATTTGTTGTTGTGACATTCTAATCTTCCAATAGAACCATTTCATTGTTGTGGCATTCTAATCTTCCAATAGAACCATTTGTTGTTGTGACATTCTAATCTTCCAATAGAACCATTTCATTGTTGTGGCATTCTAATCTTCCAATAGAACCATTTGTTGTTGTGACATTCTAATCTTCCAATAGAACCATTTGTTGTTGTGGCATTCTAATCTTCCAATAGAACCATTTGTTGTTGTGGCATTCTAATCTTCGAATAGAACCATTTGTTGTTGTGATATTCTAATCTTCCAATAGAACCATTTGTTGTTGTGGCATTCTAATCTTCCAATAGAACCATTTGTTGTTGTGGCGTTCTAATCTTCCAATAGAACCATTTGTTGTTGTAGCGTTTTAATCTTCCAATAGAACCATTTGTTGTTGTGGCATTCTAATCTTCCAATAGAACCATTTGTTGTTGTGACATTCTAATCTTCCAATAGAACTATTTCATTGTTGTGGCATTCTAATCTTCCAATAGAACCATTTGTTGTTGTGGCATTCTAATCTTCCAATAGAACCATTTGTTGTTGTGACATTCTAATCTTCCAATAGAACTATTTCATTGTTGTGGCATTCTAATCTTCCAATAGAACCATTTGTTGTTGTGACATTCTAATCTTCCAATAGAACCATTTCATTGTTGTGGCATTCTAATCTTCCAATAGAACCATTTGTTGTTGTGACATTCTAATCTTCCAATAGAACCATTTGTTGTTGTGGCATTCTAATCTTCCAATAGAACCATTTGTTGTTGTGGCATTCTAATCTTCCAATAGAACCATTTGTTGTTGTGGCATTCTAATCTTCCAATAGAACCATTTGTTGTTGTGACATTCTAATCTTCCAATAGAACCATTTGTTGTTGTGGCATTCTAATCTTCCAATAGAACCATTTGTTGTGGTGACATTCTAATCTTCCAATAGAACCATTTGTTGTTGTGACATTCTAATCTTCCAATAGAACCATTTGTTGTTGTGGCATTCTAATCTTCCAATAGAACCATTTGTTGTTGTGGCATTCTAATCTTCCAATAGAACCATTTCATTGTTGTGGCGTTCTAATCTTTCAATTGAACCATTTCATTGTTTGTAAACTTGTTCTCGTCAGGAACATTGCTGACATTACTCACTTTAAACAACAATAAATCAATCAATCAATCTGAAAAAAAAAAATTGAAATGAAAACCACTGACCTGACGTAAGTCACTGACAAACTTTATCACATAATGTTGTCCACCTCGCCCTGATTGATTTTCAAACTCACAACATCAGTTGTGATAGGCACTGATTGCATAGGTAGTTGTAAATCCAACTACCATACGATCACAGCCTCGACAGCCCCTACAGATTTGACAATTACAGAAGTTGAAGTGAATCTAGATGGTGGTTTAGGACATATACAGGCACAAAATGGTGACTAGGTTAAACCCATTACAGTTGTAATGGGTTCTTTTTATGAAAATAAGTGTTAATAACTTGATATCTTGTACAGTATATTAGCCTTGTAGCTGCTGTACTGTTATCTACTTAATCATTTAATCAAAATCCCCTCTATTGTTTAAACCTATTCCAAACTAAAGTTCATGTATTTTGACATAATTTTAAAAAAAATTGTCAGGAGGAGGAAATTCATTGTTTTATTTAGATAACTTTGAAGGAATCGTTTTTTTTATTTTTTTATGAACAATGTCTTGGAGAAACTGTTCCATATATAAAGGCTACAATTATATCAAGGATTTATTCAGGAAATGGTACCTGATTTTATATTCATGTATTTTACGTTTGTCTTCATTGTTTAATTTAGAAAACTTTGAAGGCAGATCTTGTGCAATTAAACAGGAAAAAATATATTTGTTTCAAATGTACTGTAGAATTCTTTGGAGGATAAAATGAATGAATATTTATTTTATCCATAATTTGCTCACAATTTTGGTGTTGTCACCAGTTTTTTTTCCTTCATACTTTCAAGATACATACATAATCAGAATTAGACCATGTATATCATTGGAATCTTTATTTTTTTCTTTATTTCAGCTGATGAGTTTTTATACGAGTCAACATTTTTATATCGTATGATATACATGTTGTTAGCTGTATCTATGGTTAGATTTAAATATTACACAGCTTTTAAATTAGGTAAATAAAACGCTATGTTTAGTAAGAAAGGATATGGGTGTACATGAACATGAGAGACAACCTAATGTTACACCACATTAAAGTAAAGAAACAGTGTTTTTATTGCTGTTTTGCAATTTATAGTCACAGTAAAATCTTCAATAATGAGCATAACTCATACTTTAAGATGAGTAGGAAACGGCTACTAGCCTGCAGTTGAGCTATACTCTTTTTTGTAGATAAACTCTACATCTGGACATCTTTGTAGTTCTAATGTTATTTGGTGTATAGAATTTCATTTCCCGTATCCAGGGTTATCAACACAAAAACCGGAGTGTTTCATGGTGATAGAGTTTGTCAGTGACTTACGGCAAGTCTGTGGTTTTCTCCAAGTCCTTCAATTTCCTCCACCACGATATAGCTGAAATATTGTTGAAAGTAGCGTTCAACACCATAAAACCATCTACAAGAAAACAAAATGTGGATGAAGTAATCTTACAAATACTGTCATTATTGTGTACGACAGTACGTTACAATATTATAAATACAGACAAACAAAAAAACACAACCAGAGGTCTCCCATCTGATAAATAGTCAAATTAGTGCAGTTTGATATAGTTTGAAGTTGGCTGAATAATTAGTCAATTATATGTTTTAAATAGTAACATTTCAAAATTGAGAGTTGAAGGAGTGCAAACATTAAGCACTCTATCACACACAATACGTCCATAACTGGATGTGTGTTAAGGTAGCATACTTTACTATACAGTGTAACCATGTTGTGTTAAAGATGAATGCACCAGAGATTTTATTTAATATTAGCAGTGTTCACATTACCTAGGGTACATTGTATTAATAAATACTACAAACAGGCTAAAAATTGAAAGTTGAAGGAGTGTAAATATTAAACACTCTATCATACACAATACGTCCGTAACTGGATGTGTGTTAAGGTAGCATGCTTTATCCTTCCAGAGCACCTGAGTTCACCCCCGGTTTTTAGTGGGATTCATGTTAGTCGATCTTTAGTTTTATGTGAATGTTTTGTAGATCGTTGTTTGTCATTTTGTCCTTTTTCTCTTGGCCATTGTGTTATCTGTTCTTCTTCGATTTACGGATTTTGATTACCTCCCTTTGGTATCTTCAAACTCTTCTTACCTGAAAAATTAGAGTACAGTCTGAGCTTGTCATGTGACCTTGTCATGTATCTGATGAATGGACCAGAGATTTTACTTAAAATTAGCAGTGTTCACATTACCTATAAAGGTACATTGTATTAATAAATACTACAAACAGACCATGTTTTATTTCCGAGTTTGAAATGAAGAGTTTTGACTGTATATAGAAATACAGTCAAACCTGTCCATGAGGTCACCTCAATTAAGCAGTCACCTGGATTAAAAGGTCAAATTTTTCTTGGCCTGTCATGTAAAATTTCATATGAATTGAACCTCTTTTAAGAGGAAACCTGTCTTAAAAGACCACTTTTTATTTGCCCAAAGGTGACCTCTTAATACAGGTTTGACTGTACATAAATTTTAGATGTAATTTATTCAAGTCTTGTAAACTTGTTCTCATATTTTATACAGGTGAGGCTGTTAACAACGCAGCAGGCCTAGGATTTAATGGTTATGATAGTAATGGTGAACCTAAGTGGGATTTACTTAACAATGCTAATATATTTGAGTTAGAGGTAGAGTATAATATAGAATAACAGCAGTATTTAAGGTTGAGACAGACATTATCTGTCGTATCACAGCAAGACTGAAAGGAAAAGCTGTGATAATGTATGTTGAGACCCTCAAACTGAACAATATTTTCCTGTCTCAGAGTTACTAAGTTGATACAGAACATATCACTTCGTGAGATCAAAGAAAAAACGTCTAAATTACAGATAATTATATACTATTGTTGATTTGATTTGCGAGAAATTATCACATCAAAGTTGAAAGTGACGTTAAACACCTTAACCCCCCACCCACAAAAAAAAACCTGTTATAATGTAAAAGCTATTGAAAGATATAATGTTTACAGTGGTAAATTAAGTGACATTTCCTCTAAGAGTGGACCAGTAATGTAAATCACAGGACAGAAATACAATAGCCAAAAGAAAAGGGACAGAATAAAACAATCAATGTTGGACTGATCACTACATGGAAAACTAAGGATTGAGGGACATGAACACCACTTAAAACTAGGAATGACTTCAGGCACTCTGGAAGGGTAAGCAGTTCCTGCTCGATTAGTGGGATCCGTCGTGTCAATGTGAAACGGCATTAACATTAAACTGACATGGAAAGCGTGTTGGTTGATTGATTTCAAGATTAGATTTTTTGTGTTTTAGCGCCACTTTCAGCAATATTTCAGCTATATCATGGCGACCAGTTTTAGTGGTGGAGGAAGCCGGAGTACCCGAAGAGAACCACCGACCCTGGGCAAGCAACTGGTAAACTTTTATCATTTGCGACTGCAGGTCGAGTGCACCCTTTTTTGTAATTTACAAAGCTGGGTGCGAACCCACAGCGTATTGGTGATAGGCTTGTATGAGCTGTTAGATCCAACGACCTAACTCATTGAGCGTGATGGACAATAGTATATGTAAATAAATACAAATAGCAAAAATAAAATATGAACCCCCTACAAGACTAATGGGAGTAATGTTTTTGTGCAGTAATGGTAGCATACAGCACAGTACGGAAGTAAAAATGTAAAGATATGGAATTGGACAAAATGAACAAACAAGAACCCCACTAACAGCCATGGGTAATCTCAGGTGCTCTGGGAGTGTAAGCAGTGAAATACAGGTTTTCACTAATTTGTCACTGAATCATGAAATTAGAGGGTCCATCGTGGCCGTGATAGTATGGTAGTTGGATTTATAACTACCTATGCAATCAGTGCCTATCACCACTGAGTTCGAATCTCGATCAGGGGGAGGTGAACAACATTATGTGGTAAAGTTTGTCAGTGACTTGCGACAGGTCAGTGGTTTTCTCCGGGTACTCCGGTTTCCTCCACCAATAAAACTGACCGCCACGATTTAACTGAAATATTGTTAAAAGTGGCATTAAACACCATAAATCCTAACCCCTGAGAGTGTAAGCAGTGAAATAAAGGTTTTCACCATTTTATCTTTAAGACTGAATCATTAAATTAAAATTATTTCTTTTCGTCATTATTTCAGACATGTACAAGTATGAAAATAAACATAGATAGCTGGAATATACGAACATTGATATGGTTACGAAGAGTAGTTTATGATAGACTTCCTAGAAGATACGGCACACAAGCCGTGTTTTTATGTAGTGCTTTGTGGCATGGATTTTACCCAGGATATTATATAACATTTATGTCTACAGCCTTAGTTATTTTAGCAGGAAGAACGGTAGGTGTAAACAGTCTTAGTTATTTTAGCAGGAAGAACGGTAGGTGTAAACAGTCTTAGTTATTTTAGCAGGAAGAACGGTAGGTGTAAATAGTCTTAGTTATATTAGCAGGAAGAACGGTAGGTGTAAATAGTCTTAGTTATTTTAGCAGGAAGAACAGTAGGTGTAAACAGTCTTAGTTATTTTAGCAGGAAGAACGGTAGGTGTAAATAGTTATTTTAGCAGGAAGAACAGTAGGTGTAAATAGTCTTAGTTATTTTAGCAGGAAGAACAGTAGGTGTAAATAGTCTTAGTTATTTTAGCAGGAAGAACGGTAGGTGTAAATAGTCTTAGTTATTTTAGCAGGAAGAACGGTAGGTGTAAACAGTCTTAGTTATTTTAGCAGGAAGAATGGTAGGTGTAAACAGTCTTAGTTATTTTAGCAGGAAGAACAGTAGGTAGAAAAGGGAAATGGAAGTCAAATTTTTATTGAAACATACGAAAGATAATAAAAAAAATTATTTAATATTAATTGTGATTTCATTTGATAATGACTCGAAGCTAGACGAATCACTCAAATCTAATGACTTAGAAATGTTAAGCCTTCACAAATATTTATATTTTAACATTTTAATTAAATTTGAGTTATTGTACCAGCAATAATGTTGAAAAGGGAATAAATTCAAGCCTTAGCAATTTATGGAATAATTTTTATGAATTACAGAAGTCTCCCTTTTGTAAGGCCACTCCCACCGAAGGTCAACCCCCTCTACTTTTATAAGACCCTTCCCCTCAAAGGCCACCCGTTGTCTGTTCAGATTTCAGATTCACTGAGATAGTAACATACTACTAAACTGTCACCTCTTAGAACCAAAAGGCCACATTTTTTATTGCAGAAGGAAGTAGCCTTAAAAGATACTGAGATAGTAAAATACTACTTAATTGTGCCCCTCAAGTTAAGGCCGCTTTTCTTATAAGACCACTTTTTCATTGCAGAAGGGGGGTGTCCTTTGAAGAGGGGGGACTACTGTCATGTATTTTTAGTGGGAAGAATATCTATTTTTAGAATATCTATTTTTAGATTATCTATTTTTGAGATTATCTATTTTTAGAATATCTATTTTTTTTAGAATATTTATATTTAAAATATCTATTTTTTATTCAGATGAGAAGAAATGTACGTCCATGGTTTCATCAAGATGACCTTAGAAGACAGATTTATGAAGTGATGACATTTACAGGGACTAGGTTTTTAAACGTGTATTTAGCTGCACCATTTTGTCTGTTAGAGATGGTGGCTTGTTTTAAATTATACTGGTAAGTAATAGTTTATATGAAAGGAAAGTTTAAAACAGTGATGGTAATAATTCCAATAATATAAACAAAACGAACAACTACCTCTCAACTTAAAACATTAAACACAGAAAAGATCATGACTCTCGGTGCTGGGAATCCAGGTCCTGGTTTGGAACAGGCACAAAATGTGACTGGGTTAAACATGACTCTCGGTGCTGGGAATCCAGGTCCTGGTTTGGAACAGGCACAAAATGTGACTGGGTTAAACATGACTCTCGGTGCTGGGAATCCAGGTCCTGGTTTGGGACAGGCACAAAATGTGACTGGGTTAAACATGACTCTCGGTGCTGGGAATCCAGGTCCTGGTTTGGAACAGGCACAAAATGTGACTGGGTTAAGCATAGACTCTCGGTGCTGGGAATCCAGGTCCTGGTTTGGAACAGGCACAAAATGTGACTGGGTTAAACATGACTCTCGGTGCTGGGAATCCAGGTCCTGGTTTGGGACAGGCACAAAATGTGACGGGGTTAAACATGACTCTCGGTGCTGGGAATCCAGGTCCTGGTTTGAAACAGGCACAAAATGTGACTGGGTTAAACATGACTCTCGGTGCTGGGAATCCAGGTTCTGGTTTGGGACAGGCACAAAATGTGACGGGGTTAAACCTGTTAATGGAATCCCAACTCTTTTCCTTTGATAATGAATAGGATTTGATGGTCAACAATTCCACCAATTCAATCAACAACACAAAAAATACCATGACAACGACTAATAAAAACTCAAGTCCTTGCTTGGGACAGACACAAAAATACTGATGATATTTATCTTCTTTAGGTCTTTATGTTTCCCTCCTGTGATATCGTGGCCGTGATCTCCTGTGATATCGTGGCCGTGATCTCCTGTGATATCGTGGCCGTGATCTCCTGTGGTATTGTGGCCGTGATCCCCTGTGATATCGTGGCCGTGACCTCCTGTGATATCGTGGCCGTGATTGTATGGTAGTTGGATTTTTAACTACCAATGCAATCAGTGCCTATCACCACTAACGTTGTGTGTTTGAATCCTGCTCAGACTAGGTGTACTCGATACAACATTATGTGATAAAGTTTGTCAGTGACGTGCAACAGGTCGATGGTTTCCTCCACCACGATATAACTGAAATGTTGTTGAAAGTGGTGTTAAACACCATAGCCATAACCCATGTGATATCCACAGGTATTAATCTTACCTGTAAACCATTGATCTAATGATGATATTTATTTTTTCAGGTCTTTATATTTTCATCCACATATCTTATGTACAGCAGTTTTAGTATACTTCACATTTATTAGCCCGCCAAAGAGAAAGAAGAAAGAAGATAAAGTAGAATAAGACGTATTATATAATTTTTAAGGTTTACAGTGGTGTTTAAGATTTTTTTTTACATCAATAATATAGTTTTTCCATTTGTTATTTTACGTTGTTTTACCATTTTAAGACCATCCTTGTGGTTTTTTGTTTGTTTTTGGTTTGTTGTACTCCGACAGATACAGGGCCTCATCAAAAACTACCCCTATCGAGGTTTACAGTGTTGTTTAAGATTTTTTTTATGTCAATAATATAATATTTTCCATTTGGGGTTTTTTTTTACGTTGTTTTACCATTTTAAGGCCATCTTTGTGTTTTTGGTTTGTTGTGCTCTTGACAGATCCGGGGCCTCGCCAAAAACTACTCCTGTCCAGTTTTTTATCAGGAATTCCATGATTTTTATTTTGAAGGGCCTGTACCAATCCAGGATAATGAGAGGTCATGCAATGTATAAAGTGTTTTAGAGTTATCCATTTCACTGCTTTCTACAATTTTTCTATTGAATTTTGGAACAGTTCCGACAGAGTGATTTTTTTTTTCAATTTTATTATATTATTTATAGGTTGTTTTTTTGTTTTGCATAAAGTAAACCTTTTTTTCCCCCAAATTTTTGAAAAAATAACAATACTTTGACTAATAGATGTCTACCTTGAAACTTCTAAAATCGTAAATCAGGGAAAACTACAAAACAATTTTTTGGAAATGTTTTCTATCCAAATGATAGAAATATATCCTTTGTGGGGCAAAATAATACCTATAGCCCTGTAGAAAGACGACCAACTATTTAACATTCTTAATGTGTTCTAAACAAATAGTTCACCCCTGGTTTAAAGTGAGGTACGTGTTGCTCAATCTTTAGTTTTTTGTGTAGTGATTTATCGGCAATTGTTTGTTATTTTGTTTTTTTTCTTTTGGCCATTGTACTGTCTGTTCCTCTATATATGACTTCTGATTACCCCTTTGTGCCCCTCTATTTATAGCTTCTGATTACCCCTTTGTGTCCCTCTATTTATAGCTTCTGATTACCCCTTTGGTATCTTCATACGTCTTACACTGTTATAAAATAATTATCAACGATTATGTTTTTTAATGCAAATTGTTTAAGGATGGTCTAATTATAACCTATTGATAAAATAATTACACCTTATATACCATGTGCACAGACAATATATTTCACAAACTTAGATATGAATACATATATGTTTACCATTATAATGGTATGAATAATATACTAAATGGGTACAAACATATCTAGTCCTGAGTAAACTTGTAATTTAAATAATGTATGATGGGTCTATACTTTTAATTAGGATATAAAATTTAACGATTTTGCATGAAAAATATATACATAAATATTTGCTACGTATTTTCTCAATTTCAGATTTTCGTGAATGTCTTTTTTTTTTTGCCAATTTTTTTACAAAGATCAAATTAAGCTAAAATTTGCACCTGTGAAAAATAACAAGCAATACTGCCTACTGTTTGTCCCACCTACCTCAGAAAGAAATTGGAACATGTCGTTTAAATTTTTTATTGTTCACTTCAATACAACTAGTCATAACTAAAATTACAGGTATATTTGTTTTTTTGAAAATAATGCAACAGTAATGCCATTGAAATTTAAATGGAAAATATCAATGAAAACCCATTTTGTGTATACATCAATCTATTTTATCATCATTATATGAAAATACAGTAATCCTCCTTATAAAGCTATCACTTCTGCAGTGAAAAACATGGCCTTATAAGAGGGATGGACCTTCTATTGAGGATGACAATTTTGTAGTATTTTACTGTCTCAGTACATTTTAAATCTGGCCTCATAAGCCAGAGAGATTGCATTCGGTGGAAGTGGTCATATAGAAGGGGGGGCTACTGTTATAAAAACAATATATTTACTTACCTTTTTCTTTGTATTTTACAGTATCCATGGTAACAATTGAACAAATATTATTGTCATTATTATTGGTTTTTTTATGTTTATTTTTATCAATGCTCACACATTCTGTACACAGGAACATTTGTACATTACATGAGAGTTCACTTGTTCATTTTAATCTGTTGTTGTAGTCGGGCAAATACTGTCCGGGGATATTTTTTGTGCAACACATGACAGTATTTTTGAGGAGGGGGGGGGGGGGTGTTATGGTATTTTATGCCACTTTCAACAATGTTTCAGTTTGTATTGTGGCGGTCAGTTTTAATGGGGGGAGGATCTGTGTTAAGTGACCACCTCTATTAAGCAATAACTTGTATTGTGTGACATTGATTTTTATTCCCTCCACATTGCTTTCCATATTAATTAAACATGTAGTTAGTGAACACCTGTCTTATGTACATATAATCAGAAGAGCTCTCGGCCAGTTCAAGCAAAGGTCAATAAGTGACCACCAAGGGGAAATGGAAATAATTTTGAGCCATTTACACTATACATTAGTTCTCATCTTATAAGGCCACCCTTTAAACAATGAGGGCCCGGGTGGCTCAATGAGTTGGGTAGTTGTAGGACCTGGGTGGCTCAATGAGTTAGGTAGTTGTAGGACCTGGGTGGCTCAATGAGTTAGGTAGTTGTAGGGCCTGGGGGGCTCAATGAGTTAGGTAGTTGGATTACCTAACAACTCATACAAGCCTATCACCAATACGGCGTGGGTTCGCGCCCGGCTTTGTAAATTACAAAAAAGGGTGCACTCGACTCGCAGCCGCAAGTAGTAAAGTTTACCAGTTGCTTGCCCATGGTCGGTGGTTTTCTCCGGGTATTCCAGCTTCTTCCACCACTAAAACTGGTCGCCATGATATAGCTGAAATATTTCTGAAAGTGGCATTAAACACCAAAAATCAATCAATCAATCAATTTTAAACAATGAAAAAATGGCTTTATAAGGAGAGTTTGTCCTCTCTTGAGAGGGGACTAATGTACTATATATGTAGTAACTATTGATCAGTATTACGTTAAAAAAGTGTCGGCTGGGGACAAATGGAATTCATTTAAAAAAAAAAATTATGTCGCATTCAGCTGTGACAGCTACCTAAATTTGTATTACATTTGGACACAAATTTGTATATTAATATACTTTATAGCGACAAGGTGTTTTTTTATGATGTCAATCACAAGGAAATTGTGATTACAAATTGATATGTTCCTTCTACTGGTATATCTTAGTAATTGATTTTATTTTGATTCTTATTGTTAATTTGTTTGTTTCTAAGAGCAGAGACTGGTTGGCTTGGAATCATGTGCGAGTGGCACAACATGTCTATCCACAGACTGTTGTTCTAGTGAGCTAACACTATAAAAATCCAACTTCGTGTGTTGATCTAGTACAAAGTGAACATCATCATCGTCTCATTGAAATGTAGCTTGTTCTTGGCATAATATAGATGAAGAATTGCTGAGTTGGCATTAAACAACAATCACTCACTCAATCGTTTAGTCTGTCATTACGATGACGAAATAGGTAAAGTTGTTTTCCCCAAATCATGCCGATCAAAGTTAATATAACATTATCTTGATGTCCTACATCTTTTAAAATGTGGCCCTTGACCCTTGACCTATCATCTCTCTCAATTATTATATCACAAGATAGTAAAATTTCTTCATTCAATAAGTTTATCCTATAAAATCTTTTATTTGTGATAAGAAAATACATATTAATCATATCATTTGACTGTAATCACTTTTTCTGTTTGAAATAGTGCCTATCACCACTAAAGTTGTGAGTTAAAACCGCGCTCAGGCGAGGTGTACTCGATACAACATTATGTGATATAATTTGTCAGTGACTTGCGGCAGTTCAGTGATTTTTTCCAGGTACTCCGGTTTCCTCCACCAATAAAAACTGACCGCCACAATATAACTGACATATTGTTGAAAGTGGTGTTAAATACCATAACCCTATTGCCAAAACGCTATGACAATCAGAATATTGTTTTCAATAATTTATTTTTTGACTAATTTGATATAAATTGGCTTTTCAATCTTTTGATTTTGAGAGTACCTTATGAAGGTTATTCCAGAAATGCGTCGTGCTCAATAAATTTGATATCTACGTTTTTTATTGATACCGGTGTAAAATGAAAATCATAGAAAGCATAATATTCAAGTTTTATCCATCAATTTTACAATTATTTTAATTCTTATCTTTAGCAAGTTTTGATTAAGTAATTAAAAACAAAATTTAATGTCTGAATTCACAGTTTATTATATACAGTTAAATCTGAATAAACTTAACCCCCTTTTGGCCAGCTTTTGTGTTCAGAATAGACAGGTGTTTGGTTTATACAGGTTAAATAAACAAAGATTTCTTACTGTTGGGATTTTATTTAAAGTTAAGTTTATACAGGATTCTGATTTCTTTAGGGTTTGGTTTAGACAGATTTATACAGGATTCTGATTTCTTTAAGGTTTGTTTTAGACAGGTTTATACAGGATTCTGATTTCTTTAGGGTTTGGTTTAGACAGGTTTATACAGGATTCTGATTTCTTTAGGGTTTGGTTTAGACAGATTTATACAGGATTCTGATTTCTTTAGGGTTTGGTTTAGACAGATTTATACAGGATTCTGATTTCTTTAGGGTTTGTTTTAGACAGGTTTATACAGGATTCTGATTTCTTTAGGGTTTGGTTTAGACAGATTTATACAGGATTCTGATTTCTTTAGGGTTTGTTTTAGACAGATTTATACAGGATTCTGATTTCTTTAGGGTTTGGTTCAGACAGATTTATACAGGATTCTGATTTCTTTAGGGTTTGGTTCAGACAGATTTATACAGGATTCTGATTTCTTTAGGGTTTGGTTCAGACAGATTTATACAGGATTCTGATTTCTTTAGGGTTTGGTTTAGACAGATTTATACAGGATTCTGATTTCTTTAAGGTTTGGTTTAGACAGATTTATACAGGATTCTGATTTCTTTAGGGTTTGGTTTAGACAGATTTTATACAGGATTCTGATTTCTTTAGGGTTTGGTTTAGACAGATTTATACAGGATTCTGGTTTCTTTAGGGTTTGGTTTAGACAGATTTATACAGGATTCTGGTTTCTTTAGGGTTTGGTTTAGACAGATTTATACAGGATTCTGATTTCTTTAAGGTTTGGTTTAGACAGATTTATACAGGATTCTGATTTCTTTAGGGTTTGGTTTAGACAGGTTTATACAGGATTCTGATTTCTTTAGGGTTTGATTTAGACAGGTTTCTGATTTCTTTAGGGTTTGGTTTAGACAGGTTTGACTGTATTTTTTTGTTAAACATATTTAATACTTAAAATCCATGTCTATTTCGAACAAAAGTATTAATTCATATGTTGTCATCTATTCACATGTTTTACTGTGAAGTTCTTTTTGAAACTTTAAAAAAGCCTTGAAAATAAACATGTGAATACAGAGACAATGAAGGTTATAGTGTATAAAACAACTGTTTGTGTGTGTAAAGAGAAAAAAGGTGTGGGGGGTAAACTAATTTAAAATCAATGCAGTAATCACAATTTGTGTGTGCTATGGATTTGTGTCGTTATTTACTTTAAAATAGCATTGAAGGGTATGAAAAAGGTTATAGTGTATAAACATCTGTTTGTGTGTGTGTGTGAAGGGAAAAAAAAGGAGGGGTAAACTAATTTAAGATCAATGCAGTAATCATAATTTGTGTGTGCTATGGATTTGTGTTCAGTTATTTACTATCTTGTGATATTTAATTGTAAATATGTTTTAAACAATTTTTCATGTGTATGTAAATATAATTTTTGGCAGCTTGCATCTTAATGTCTGCCAAAGATTGACCTTCATTCAGTTTCTTATGTATTTTTTTTTCGTGTGTATTTCTACCGGTAATTCATTGTGTATATTTGTTGTGCTTTGATTTTTTGTTTTGTGAAGAAATTATTTTGACGAGGGTGTGTTAGTATGCTACACAAGAAATTGTCATGGTTACATATAGATTTTCTTTCTGCTACCAGTGGATTACGATATTTCTCCACTGGCGATAGTTAAATTTAACTATCAAGAATGGAGAAATATCCTAATCCACTGGTAGCAAATATGTTTCTCTTATAGCTCGATTATTAGTGAGAGCTTTTAAATTTGAAAATTTAGCTAGTAAGAGTGGGAAAATATCGTAATCCACTGGTAACAGAAGGAGGATCTGTGTCTCCTATGAAAAAACGTCAAAAATATTTTTAAGTTGTTCATTTCCGTCGTAAATGACCGTCAAAAAGAAATTGACAGAAATTCTCATGCAGAAATTTACCCACTGTGGAGATTAAAGAAATATTACGAAAGTTTTAATAAACCAGTTAAACACGCTAAGAAATAGGAGAAATGGTTCTCTTTGTAATTAACAGTTATAATTATTATCTAAAAGGTAACAATACACATCCAGTAAATTAAGGTATACATACCAATACTCAATGAAATAATTACCTCTGTTACAATCTAATTGAAAATAGACATTTGTTGCATCATTTGTATCCCTCCGTCAATACATAACTTCCATCATTTGGTTTCTGCTCAATAATGTAAGTTATTCCTCCAGCAAATCATTTGCGATTTATATACAAAGTCGACAACTTTAAAAGGAAGGCCAAGTTTGATGTCAAACTTTACTGCTTTTTGCATTCCAGAGTTATGCCCTTTTTACTTTTGCTGGAAGTGAGAATATTTGCATCCATTGGACACATTTTACCATTTATTTATTTTGGTTTTTGGTGGTGCACTAACATCTAATGATATCCCAAATGACATCACGTTAGCATTCACATTTTCAAATGACCAATCAGTAATGAGCCCATTTGTATTAAAAGCATGTACACACTGAGAGCTCTTTTTTTTTTTCTCGATTAGTTAGCATATTTAACTGTATTGTGTATGATTTGATATTCTAATATGACGTCTATATAACGGCACACACGATAATACTCAATAACTCTATATTTAGCGCAAGTGCGGTACACAACAAATCTGGCTGTTCCATGTGACTCCCGCTGTGAAATTACCGTGACGACCGAATGTAAGCAAACAAAACAGCGACATATAACGTATTTTTAAAGTCCTTAAAATAAAAATTCCCCCTCAGTTATAAATAAATATTCTGTAACTAAGTATTTTTTTATCATTTGTTTTAAAAATTTACATTTGGGGATCCCCAGTACGCACACATATCAAATGTGTCGGCCATGAATAACAAAATGCACTAACCTTGTTTTCCTACGTATACATTGATAACTAGATGGTGATGTAATTAAGTTACTGATATTTTCCAATTTGATGGCATTTTGAATTTTGCTACTCAAACAAGTAAAATGCTCACAAAATCGTAAAATAAATCAGTAACCAGCTTGTGTCAATCAGTGTCCCTTGTAAACAACGTCACAGGATGACTATATATTACAAAAGTCAAAGTCGATAGATGGTTGTCTTAAGTATTTTTTCCGGATTTTTTTTTATGTCAACAATATAATACAAGCTTTTTTTTATCATTGGCATTTATTTTTTTATTTCATATCTAACAATAATTGTCGATTATTAACAACTGTTCAAGTGTTCGATATTATGTTTGACAATTCCGCTCCGCCATCTTGTTAGCGCTCAAAATGATGAACGAATGAACTCCAACTTTTTTTTAAATATTTTTACGCAGGAATTGTTCAATCGAATCTATGTTGGAAAATACACAATAAATATGTTTTTCATGTTAACATCCATATCTTTGTTTTAAAATATCTTGTTCAAAAACAAATAATTCAAAATCAATTTAAAATTTCCGAAGGAGGTAAATTGAACAGCCACCAAATGCCGTGTGTATACATTTCACGAAAGGTTAAAAATTACCGTATTTATCCTATTAGAATCGATACTCGGGGTAAAATTCGAATATAAAGGCCCAGCCCATGTGTAAATTTGCACAACTCTATGCCTGCCATGAATTATTTCTTAAGTCAAAGTTGACCAAACGGTTAGCTGACACAACTCCTCACGGGACGTCGTTAGATGTAAAATAATTATTGCCAAATTACTTTTTTTTAAACAATGCAACAAACATGTAATTTCTGTTATTGCTGAGAGCTATTGTCTTTTTGATTGGTTAGTATATTTAACTGTATTGTGTACGATTGGGCAGTCAAAGTTGATCGAAAGGTCATCTGACATGACCCCTAACAGGACGTTGTCAGGTCAAAGTTGACCGAAAGGTCAGGTTGACATGACCACTAACAAGATATTGTTATTGAATGTCTTGCCAAAATGTTTTTTTTAAACAATGCAACACACATCTTATATTAAGTAGATTGTCTCTGTTAGTGTTCCTGATTTAAAGGTTGCAGGACTTATGTCCAGATTTAGGTTATGACCGACATTTCCCCCGTCTCATGCAGGATATATGTTACAGGTTGTAGATTACATGTATTTTAAGAGTTTTGTTTATATAAGTTGTAGTCTTTTAAGTTATCTTATGTAATATTATTTAACTTAATAGATTGTTATACTATTCCATTTGTATGTATATGCCCATTATTGATAGACATGGTATACCAATGTCTGTCTGTCTGTTTACATGTCATGTAATATTTTATAACTCGATTTTCTTTAAATTAAGTGAAAATTATTGGAATTAATTAAATTTGTCTTCTTTTAAATTGTGAGGCTTTTCACTTGTATTGTTCCGGTGTTAGTGGATTTGAATTTGAGAAATATAGGATTTTTGTAAGTTGTCACATTGTGACTGAAGCATGCTTTCATTATATCTTCCGGTGTCCATTTTACCTCTGTTCCTTCAATTTTTTTTATTGGATTTTGGAACCTTCCTGGCAGTGTGGTATTTTTTGTTTTTTATTTTACCAAACCTTCTTGGGATTGATAAATGTGAACTGCTTATCGATTTTTGTTTTTTTTTGCATTAGTGATTTCGAGTTATGGGACTTGAATTTCTGGGGGGAAAAAAGGATTTTTCATCCATCCATCTAGTGATGTATTTTTTTATATACCAGAACGTTTTTTGCTTTCTTTGTGGGGAGGAGGGACTTTTGAAAAGTTTTAAGTTTGCATTAATTTGTAATGATAGTTCCCAAACTCAGAAGGCAGATTACTCTACATACAGGAAGAAGTGGTTAGCATCAAAAATGTTTTTAAAGCTCTCTACTCCCTAAATCAAATATGTCATGGATGGGCATAATCATGCAATCCTTGCTGGCCTTATGATCAAAAAATTCTACAATGCAATTTATTTTTCTAGTTCTAGAAAATTAGTCCAAAAAGACACTTTATCTAGTATATACAGTGTTCTGCTCAGACGAATTTTGAAAACTTGTAATCTGTTGTCTTATGACCAGGCGTCACAGTCATAAGTCTTTGGAGTACGATTTTATTTCATATTCGTACTCACTGCAGCGGTGGCATAATGGTTAGCGTGCTCGCCTCGAATGTGGTAGATCATAGGTTCGAGCCCCAGTCGGGTCAAACCAAAGACTATAAAATTGATATTTGTTACTTCTCCGCTAAACATGCAGCATTAAGGAGAAAGAGCAAAGACTGGTCAGCTCGCAATCAGGATAATGTGTCAGAGTTGGGAGACATGTCTATCCGCATATTATTGCTTTAATGAGCTAGCACTATAAAACAAATTTCAACTCAGCGTGTTGGTCTAAAACAAAACGGACCTCATCATCATCTCATTAAAAATTAACTTGTTCTTGCCATGATATAGCTGAAAAATTGCTGAACTGACATTGAGCAACAATCACTTACTCACTCTCTCATTTATATTCGTACTCCAGAATCGTTTAATCAGAATGCTGTATTTATTAGATATGATGTAAAGATTGGATGTTTTTCAAGTACATGTGCAAAAATTGTGCTCAGGCATTTTGTGACTGCAAGACCTGGGACAGCTGTCCAGGTACTGTTTATTTAGTTTTAAGTTGTACTGCAGGAAATATTGGAAAGTTTTATCAATGTTTTATAGTCTTAAACAAGTAATTATTGTTTTAATTTGTTTATAAAAAAAAAAAAAACAATTAATATTCTTTGAGTTTTCTTTTCTTTTCTTGGGTGACATCACATTATGTAATTGACCAATGAATAATTAGCATTTGCAATATGAAGAAAATGACAGGAGGTGAAGCCAAGCGAGATTCTCATGACTGCAAAGTTAATTAATCATTTTATATCTATCAACAAAAGTTCAATACAGTAATACCTCATCGGTTTATGATATTCTAATATTAAATGCGATATTGAAACGAACACACAATTCTACACTGTGTTTTTTTTCGGAGGAGTGAAACGAGGGAGAAAGTAACTGTTCCGACTGTGTGGTATTTTTTGTTTTTCATATTATTTCAGGGCCGTCGTGGCCGTGATCGTATGGTAGTTGGATTTACAACTACCTATGCAATCAGTGCCTATCACCACTGATGTGGTTAGTTCGAATCTCGATCAGGGCGAGGTGTACAACATTATGTGATAAAATTTGTTAGTGACTTGCGGCAGGTCGGTGGTTTTCTCTGCTACTCCAGTTTCCTCCACCAATAAAACTGACCGCCACGATATAACTGAAATATTGTTAAAAGTGGCATTAAACACCATAAACCAAACCAAACCGATTTTTATTAAAATGAAAATTATTGATATTTTGTCAATAATGCAAATTAAAGGCTATAATTGTATATAGATTTTCTGTGTATATACTTATTATTTGGTTCCCAATGTTACCACAACCTAATATCTACTCTGTACAGAATTCTGAACTACTTTTGTTTTTTTTTCCTCAAAATGAATCATTTGATTGTTAATATTCCAATTGGCTAGAGTGTTTAGAAGTAAGAAGAGTTTGAAGATACCAAAGGGGTAATCAGAATCCGTAAATTGAAGAACAGTCAACACAATGGCCAAAAGAAAAAGTACAAAAGGACAAACAACGATCTACAAAACATACATATAAAACTAAAAACTGAGCCACACAAACCCCACTAGAAACTCAGGTGCTCCAAAAGGGTAAGCAGTTCCTCCTCCAATGTAATAGTATTTGTATAACGAAGGCTCCCTACGTTGTAATAGTATTTGTACAAAGAAGGCTCCCTACTATGTAATAGTATTTGTACAATGAAGGCGCCCTACTATGTAATAGTATTTGTACAATGAAGGCTCCCTACTATGTAATAGTATTTGTATAATGAAGGCTCCCTACGCTGTAATAGTATTTGTACAATGAAGGCTCCCTATTATGTAATAGTACTTGTACAATGAAATATATACATATGTTCCTTTCATGACATATCTTCAAATAGATATACAGTCAAACCTGTTTTAAGAGGTCACCTTTGGGACAAAGAAAAAATGGCATTATAACACAGAGACAAGAAGAGTTTGAAGATACTAAAGAGGTAATCAGAATCAGTAAATCGTAATGGACAGACAACACAATGGCCAAAAGAAAAAGTACAAAAGGACAAAGAACGATCTACAAAATATACACATAAAACTAAAGATCAATTCATTTGAAATTTTCTATGACAGGACAAGAAAACGGTGACCTTTTAATACAGGTGACTGTTTAATAGGGGTGACCTCATGGGCAGGTTTGACTGTATACTGCCATTTGAACATTATCGCGGCTTGAAGCACATTGTGAACGGAATCGGTTGACGTGTAATCCCTGTTTGATCTCCTTCTGTTGACAAGACATCCTCTAGGTTAGCCTTGGTAAAAGTAAACCGTTGCAGGAAGGATGCGAGGAATAAGAAAACTTCATTTTCTGCTAGTTGCCTTCCAAGACACATTCTAGGACCTACAATTGTGAACATGATGAAATATAGTGTGTTAATATAGGTTTTTTGGGGTTCGGTTTATGGTGTTTAACGTCACTTTCAACCATATTTCAGTTATATCGTGGCAGTCAGTTTCCCCGGTAAAAACCACTGACCTGTGGCGCCTGTCGCAAGTCGCTGGCAAACTTTATCACATAATGTTCTATCGAGTACACCCGCCATGAACGGAGTTCGAACTCGCAACTTTAGTGGTGATAGGCACTCATTACACAGGTAGTTGTAAATCAAACCACCATACGATTACAACCACGACAGCTTCCGTGTGTTATATATGCAAGTGTCTTGGTTCAATATTTACAATCATGCCCTCCAACAAATAAAACTGACCACCACGATATAAACAAAATACTGTTGAAAGTGGCGTTAAACACCACAATTCCTTATCCTTAACAATCTATATATTTTCCTCTGATGTCTCATTTATTTGAAATCATTTACTAATTAAAAAAAAGCAATAATAATCATTAGATGTGAATTTTATCATATTGTTTATTGTAGAGTTGATAATATATGCCATATATGGTGTGTGGGTGTGTGTGTTCAAAGGTTTGAATTGCGAGGTCACTGGTAGTTGTTCATTTTGTTGATATTGGTGTAGTTTGTTAACCATCACTGTTTAAACTTTCTTTTAATCAAGAGAGGGGCCGTCGTGGTCGTGATCGGATGGTAGTTGGATTTACAACTACCTATGCAATCAGTACCTATCACCACTGATGTTGTGGTTTGGACTCTCGCTCACGGCGAGCAGTACAACATTATGTGATAACGCTTATCAGTGACTTGCGACAGGTCGGTGGTTTTCTCCGGGTCCTCCGGTTTCCTCCACCAATAAAACTGACCGCCACAGTATAACTGAAATATTGTTGAAAGTGGCGTTAAACACCATCAAACCAACAAACAAACAAACTTAAACTTTTTTTCATAATTAAAGTGTAGTATTGAGTACAACATGTAGAAATGTTCCTTTAAAATATTTACCCATTGAAAACGGACTGAATCCTTCACGCTTGAATGCGTTGCCTTCATCATTAATAAATCTGTCAGGGTTGAATTCTTCTGGCTTATCCCACATAGCTGTATCATAATTTACTGACATAAGATGACAAAGTAAAATAGTGTTCTTTGGAATAAGCTTGCCATTAATGTAAGTGTCTTCTAAAACGGCATGTGGTGCTGCAACAGGAGCTGTAAATGTTAAAAGGACTATTAACTATTAATATAATGCTCGACTGTCATTGGATGTCTAATAAAATGCTCGATTGTCATTGGATGTCTAATATAATGCTCCACTGTCATTGGATGTCTAATATAATGCTCGACTGTCATTGGATGTCTTATAAAATGAAGGGGCCATCGTGGTCGTGATCGTATGGTAGTTGGATTTATTCAATCAGTGCCTATCACCACTAAAGTTGTGAGTTAGATCCCCGTTCATGGTGAGGTATACTCGATACAACATTAAGCGATAAAGTTTGTCAGTTACTTGTGACCAGTCGGTGGTTTTCTCCGAGTACTCTGGTTTTCTCCATCAATAAAAATGGCCGCCACAATATAACTGAAATATTGTTGAAAGTTGCGTTAACCACTATAAACCTCAACCTAAACTTAAACCAAATATAATAAAATGAAAAACAAAAAATACCACACTGTCAGAACATTTCTAAAATACTACACTGTCAGAACATTTCTAAAATACTACACTGTCAGAACATTTCTAAAATACTACACTGGCAGAACAGTTCTAAAATACCACACTGGCAGAACAGTTCTAAAACACCACACTGTCAGAACAGTTCTAAAATACTACACTGTCAGAACATTTCTAAAATACTACACTGTCAGAACAGTTCTAAAATACTACACTGTCAGAACAGTTCTAAAATACCACACTGTCAGAACAGTTCTAAAATACTACACTGTCAGAACAGTTCTAAAATACTACACTGTCAGAACAGTTCTAAAAATACCACACTGTCAGAACAGTTCTAAAATACCACACTGTCAGAACAGTTCTAAAATACTACACTGTCAGAACAGTTCTAAAATACCACACTGGCAGAACAGTTCTAAAATACTACACTGTCAGAACAGTTCTAAAATACCACACTGGCAGAACAGTTCTAAAATACTACACTGTCAGAACAGTTCTAAAATACTACACTGTCAGAACAGCTCTAAAATACCACACTGTCAGAACATTTCTAAAATACTACACTGTCAGAACAGCTCTAAAATACTACACTGTCAGAAAATTTCTAAAATACTACACTGGCAGAACATTTCTAAAATACCACACTGTCAGAACAGTTCTAAAATACTACACTGTCAGAACAGTTCTAAAATACCACACTGGCAGAACAGTTCTAAAATACTACACTGTCAGAACAGTTCTAAAATACCACACTGGCAGAACAGTTCTAAAATACTACACTGTCAGAACAGTTCTAAAATACTACACTGTCAGAACAGTTCTAAAATACTACACTGTCAGAACAGCTCTAAAATACCACACTGTCAGAACATTTCTAAAATACTACACTGTCAGAACAGCTCTAAAATACTACACTGTCAGAAAATTTCTAAAATACTACACTGGCAGAACATTTCTAAAATACTACACTGTCAGAACAGTTCTAAAATACTACACTGGCAGAACAGTTCTAAAACACCACACTGTCAGAACAGTTCTAAAAATACCACACTGTCAGAACAGTTCTAAAATACCACACTGTCAGAACATTTCTAAAATACTACACTGTCAGAACAGTTCTAAAATACTACACTGTCAGAACAGTTCTAAAATACCACACTGGCAGAACAGTTCTAAAATACTACACTGTCAGAACAGTTCTAAAATACTACACTGTCAGAACAGTTCTAAAATACTACACTGTCAGAACAGTTCTAAAATACCACACTGGCAGAACAGTTCTAAAACACCACACTGTCAGAACAGTTCTAAAAATACCACACTGTCAGAACAGTTCTAAAATACCACACTGTCAGAACAGTTCTAAAAATACCACACTGTCAGAACAGTTCTAAAATACTACACTGTCAGAACATTTCTAAAATACTACACTGTCAGAACAGCTCTAAAATACTACACTGTCAGAACATTTCTAAAATACTACACTGGCAGAACATTTCTAAAATACTACACTGTCAGAACAGCTCTAAAATACTACACTGTCAGAACATTTCTAAAATACTACACTGGCAGAACATTTCTAAAATACTACACTGTCAGAACATTTCTAAAATACTACACTGTCAGAACAGTTCTAAAATACTACACTGGCAGAACAGTTCTAAAACACCACACTGTCAGAACAGTTCTAAAAATACCACACTGTCAGAACAGTTCTAAAATACCACACTGTCAGAACATTTCTAAAATACTACACTGTCAGAACAGTTCTAAAATACTACACTGTCAGAACAGTTCTAAAATACCACACTGGCAGAACAGTTCTAAAATACTACACTGTCAGAACAGTTCTAAAATACTACACTGTCAGAACAGTTCTAAAATACTACACTGTCAGAACAGCTCTAAAATACCACACTGTCAGAACATTTCTAAAATACTACACTGTCAGAACAGCTCTAAAATACTACACTGTCAGAACATTTCTAAAATACTACACTGGCAGAACATTTCTAAAATACTACACTGTCAGAACAGTTCTAAAATACTACACTGGCAGAACAGTTCTAAAACACCACACTGTCAGAACAGTTCTAAAAATACCACACTGTCAGAACAGTTCTAAAATACCACACTGTCAGAACATTTCTAAAATACTACACTGTCAGAACAGTTCTAAAATACTACACTGTCAGAACAGTTCTAAAATACCACACTGGCAGAACAGTTCTAAAATACTACACTGTCAGAACAGTTCTAAAATACTACACTGTCAGAACAGTTCTAAAATACTACACTGTCAGAACAGTTCTAAAATACCACACTGGCAGAACAGTTCTAAAACACCACACTGTCAGAACAGTTCTAAAAATACCACACTGTCAGAACAGTTCTAAAATACCACACTGTCAGAACAGTTCTAAAATACCACACTGTCGGAACAGTTCTAAAAATACCACATTGTCAGAACAGTTCTAAAATACCACACTGTCAGAACAGTTCTAAAAATACCACACTGTCAGAACAGTTCTAAAATACCACACTGTCAGAACAGTTCTAAAATACCACACTGTCAGAATAGTTCTAAAAATACCACACTGTCAGAACAGTTCTAAAATACCACACTGTCAGATACAGTTCTAAAATACCACACTGTCAGATACAGTTTTAAAATACCACACTGTCAGAACAGTTCTAAAATACCACACTGTCAGAACAGTTCTAAAATACCACACTGTCAGAACAGTTCTAAAATACCACACTGTCAGAACAGTTATAAAATACCACACTGTCAGAACAGTTCTAAAATATCACACTGTCAGAACAGTTCTAAAATACCACACTGTCAGAACAGTTCTAAAATACCACACTGTCAGAACAGTTCCAAAATACCACACTGTCAGAACAGTGCTAAAAATACCACACTGTCAGAACAGTTCTAAAAATACCACACTGTCGGAACAATTCCAAAATACCACACTGTCAGAACAGTTTTAAAAATACCACACTGTCGGAACAATTCCAAAATCAAATATCAAAATCGTAGAAAGAGACAAAACCGATACCCTGACACACAAATAGATGACCTCTAACACACAAATAGATGACAGCTCATTTGCCTGGCTTGGTACAGGCACCTCAATAAAAAGTGGCGGAGTCAAACAAGTTTTATGTGCCTAAGTGGAGACAGAACTTGTGTAGTTATATGCCATATATCATTCAAGGTTTTTACTATGGGGTACTTTCAACAATATTTCAATTACATGATTTAGGAACAGTAAATTTCGATGCAAACCATAGAAGTGTCGAAACACTGACTACTGGGAGGATGATACTATCAGAGACTAATAGTCCACCATTAGAGGTATCGACCCAGTGATAGTAATAAAAACGTAGATATCTAATAAATCATGTCAGTACGAAACACTGATTACTGAGAGGATGGTACACTCGGTTACTAATATGCCACCATTAGAGGTATCGACCCAGTGATAATAATGAAAACGTAGATATCTAATAAATCATGTCAGTACCGAAACACTGATTCCTGAGAGGATGGTACACTCAGGAACTAATAGTCCACCAGCAGATGTATCGACCTAGTGACAATAATAATAGCATTGCTTACCCACTGATGATAACCTCTGTACTTCATATATAGTCGACATAACATAAGGCAATGTCTGTTTATCTTTAGATGAAGGAAATCTGCCATCACCAATCACCTATAATGATTTGATAATTACTAGTCTATATAATAGAAAAAACAAACCTAAGATTAAGAAAAAGTTTGAAGATACCAAAGGGGTAATCAGAAGTGTAAATCAAAGAACAGGTAATTATTACAATGGTCAAAAAAGAAAAAGGACAATACGGCAAGCAATGATCTACAAAACACTACACAGAAATTAAAGTTCGAGCAACATTAACCACACTATTAACAGGGTGAACTCGGTTGTTCCGGTAGAACAAGCATGTCTTGCTCCACAAGTGGCACCCTTCGTGCTACTCTGGTTACAAACCCGGTGACAAGTTGTCAATGTGAACATGATCTGATTGTGGTAACGACAAAACCGACAAAACCGAACATATCCGTGGTTATTTGTAAGTAGAGTTCCAATATTAAAACAGAGATTAGCCTACTTTTCACTTTGATGACTTATCACCGGTTTTTCAACAAGATTAACAACACGACGGGCTTCACAAGTAAAGCAGATACTCCATACCCTCCCGAAGCCCCAGTTTTTTGTGTGGTTCGTGTTGTTCAATATTTAGTTTTATAGTGTTTTATAGATCATTGTTTGTCTCTTTTCTTTTGTTGGACATGCTATCGTTTGTCCTTCGACATGCTATCGTTTGTCCTTCGACATTCAATCGTTTGTCCTTCGACATGCTATCGTTTGTCCTTCGACATTCTATCGTTTGTCCTTCGACATTCTATCGTTTGTCCTTCGACATTCAATCGTTTGTCCTTCGACATGCTATCGTTTGTCCTCCGACATTCTATCGTTTGTCCTTCGGCATTATATCGTTTGTCCTTCGACATTCTATCGTTTGTCCTTCGGCTTACGGCTCTAATTACCCCTTTGATATCTTCCATATTTTTTAGTCTTTTTTCCTTCCTCTTTATGCCATTGTATCGTCTGTCCGTGTTCAGTATACAGCTTCTGAGTATCCCGTTTGGTATTTTCTGAATGTTGTGAATTAGTATGAACTTGAGAGAAGCATGGCTTTTTAATATGGAGGTTTCCAAACACCACAGTAAATGAAAAGTCGACTTTCAGGATACAAATATTATGGTCAATATAAACGTCGTTTACATGGTAATCATTGTATACACTTAATGTTACCAACATCTTGTAAAGGTAATTCTTTAATCCTTGCACGAAAGAGACAGTTTACCGATTTAAATTTGAAGCATACAAAGGGAAGCAATTCATTTGGATACAGGTCAATTTGTCCCAACTTTGGTCAATTTGTCCCAGTTCCAATTTGTCCCAGGTCAATTTGTCCCAACTTTTTTCAAAATGGTTATATTTTTTCTTCTCTCAAAATGTTAAAGAAATGTGTGTGCTTATAACTTTGGGTGTTGAGACTGAATCTCAATATTGCAGTTTCACTACATTTTTTTTTCTTTTTAGAGGGTGTTATTTGCATATTTTACTCCATACCCTTATTGTTATTGGTGTGAATTCTTGTTCAACAGATCCAAATAACAATAAGATTGAAAAATAAGATTATATTGCTCCGTATTGAAATAAACTTGTAAGATTTATTTATTTTACACAAGAGAATTTTTAACTATTACAGTGCATGTGTACATACAGTTGTAGCACTATTCTCTCTCCTTTCACACAACCATATGATTAAAAAAAACTTGCTGTTTCTGCTACTCTTTTTCACACCTCCTTTCACTCTCACTCTCATATATTTTTACTATTCTTTCTCATTCATACAATTTCCTTACTACATTTCTTTCTCACTTTTTATAAAATCATAGACATTCTCTTTTGTAGCATTTACTCTAAAACATTTCTTCATGCAACATTCAGCTTCTTGCCACCTCTCCTTCTCTATCAAATATACAATAACTTTCAATTCATTTTAAGTATTCATAAAACTCAAAATAAAACAAAAAAACAAAGCACAAGGAGAACATAAATATAAAGGCCAAATACTGTCTCAACTGATGCATGAATAACTGCATAACAATCATTTACTTCAATACATGTCCTTTGTGAGAGTTAAGTAAATGTCCTTGGTGAGAGAGAGTTCAATAATGGTCTTTAAGAGCTCTTTTGGGCCACTAAGAGTTCTACAGTCTTCAAAGGTTGAGATGGACTGATTTCACCATTGCTGTAGTTATCCCACACCTTTGCCTGTGTGCATCGTGAAGATGCTCTTTGTGTCCTGGAGAGTTTCTGCTCTGAAACCAACTGGAGCTGCATAGGAACACATCTGCAAATGAATAATAAAATCAATAAAATATTATTAATATATTGACACGATGAAAGAAACCTGAATTTAAGAAAACTGGTATACAGCATACCAAGGATTTATATAGTACTATAGACTTGATATTCCGGTAATAGCACTTTAATTGTCCCCTCTGTACCAACTATTTTCCTCGGCGTTGCCTCCGAAAATAGTTGGTATCTTGGGGACAATAAAAGTGCTATTACCCTCAAACCCAGTCAATAAGTATAAAATATTGATTTATATGGTCTAAAAATATTTTTTTTAAATCCAATAGTAATACATGTATGTACTCAGATAAGCAAAGAGTTCAAATGTATATATAAATCTATTATTTGACATTTAATTATTTGACTAACAATGAATGTTGTCTTTTATCATTTTAAATAATAATACACCAGATCAATTTAAGCTAACTTCATCTTCAATTTTACTTTGACTGAATAGACATTAGCAGGATCTTTACAGTCGAAGTCTAGTACTAAAATACACATCTTTGTAGAACTCTATTCCAGGCTGATATTAAATAAATAATTAAAAAGTAAAAACATCTAGCACTTATTGACATACTAATGAAAATAAAATAATATTAATAATAGTAGGATGAGTGTTTTCTGCTTTAAAAAAATAATAGAAATGTAAAATCAACAGTTTGAAAATAATCTTTTGATGAATCAATTTTGTTGAAGTCCATTTCCTTTTACAGACATAATTATCGAAATTATTATGACAAAAAGTGCATTATTCTTTCATTCCTAATTGGAATATAATAAATATATAATACATTTGTACTTACCACTACAGCAGGTTCTGTGGGTCCAAGAATTACACAAATCACAACAAAGAGCTTGAACTGTGAAGGCATGGTTTTTAACACGAACTGGCCGACTACAGATAACACATTTGGATGACATGATGAAAGTTTATGTATGCAGTGACTAAGCATTTTCCTTTTATATTTTTTTTTTTTTTTAATGTTTTCATATGATTGGTTTTAATGTATTTGACCTATAAGAAGACACTATTTTGTCTTCCCCCACCCCACAAGCTGATTGCATATTTCTTTTGTTTCTTTGATGTTTAAGCTTGTATCTGGTTTCATGAAAAGGACAGCCTGGTGAGTAAAAACTATATTGTAAAATATACACAAAACTGGTTAAGAGTAACTGTTCTATAAATATTAACTATACTAATTGACGTGATGCTAAAAAAACTGCCAATAAAAAGCAATCAAGTACCGTAATATTAAAAAAAACCAATAACCTGTACTTCAGTCAGATTATTCAATAAGTATGCCCAAGCTGATTATTGAAGCATATGTTTGATCTATCATCAAAGAACTATAACCAAATTATAGCTTAAAATTAGGATAGTCAAGTGAGGTAGTGGCTTATTACACAGAGCAATATTTTTATTGTCTATATTGAACATATCCCATCTTTTTTATTTGATTAAATCTAAAAAAAAAAATGATTCACATTGATAAATTACAGTTGGGACAAATTGTCCGAAAGTGGGACAAATTGGCAAAACTTTGGGACAAATTGGTTGGGACAAATCTGACATCGGACAAACTGACCAGACACCATTCATTTTTATGAGATGGAAATCGTAATTAAATTTGAAGTCTGAAAAAAGAAGCAATTCATTTTTATCAGATGGAAATCATAATTAAATTTGAAACATACAAAGGGAAGCAATTCATTTTTATGAGATGGAAATCGTAATTAAATTTGAAGTCTGAAAAGAGAAGCAATTCATTTTTATCAGATGGAAATCGTAATTAAATTTGAAACATACAAAGGGAAGCAATTCATTTTTATCAGATGGAAATCGTAATTAAATTTGAAACATACAAAGGGAAGCAATTCATTTTTATGAGATGGAAATCATATTCAAATTTGAAGTCTGAAAAGGGAAGCAATTCATTTTTATCAGATGGAAATCATATTTAAATTTGAAGTCTGAAAAGGGAAGCAATTCATTTTTATCAGATGGAAATCGTAATTAAATTTGAAACATACAAAGGGAAGCATTCATTTTTATGAGATGGAAATCGTAATTAAATTTGAAACATACAAAGGGAAGCAATTCATTTTTATAAGATGGAAATCATATTCAAATTTGAAGTCTGAAAAGGGAAGCAATTCATTTTTATCAGATGGAAATCATATTTAAATTTGAAGTCTGAAAAGGGAAGCAATTCATTTTTATCAGATGAAAATCGTAATTAAATTTGAAGCCTAAAAAGGGAAGCAATTCATTTTTATCAGATGGAAATCGTAATTAAATTTGAAGCCTAAAAAGGGAGGCAATTCATTTTTATCAGATGGAAATCGTAATTAAATTTGAAGCCTAAAAAGGGAAGCAATTCATTTTTATCAGATGGAAATCGTAATTAAATTTGAAGCCTAAAAAGGGAAGCAATTCATTTTTATCAAGATGGAAATCGTAATTAAATTTGAAGCCTAAAAAGGGAAGCAATTCATTTTTTACAAATGGAAATCGTAATTAAATTTGAAGCCTAAAAGGGGAAGCAATTCATTTTTATCAGATGGAAATCGTAATTAAATTTGAAACATACAAAGGGAAGCAATTCATTTTTATCATATGGAAATCGTAATTAAATTTGAAACATACAAAGGGAAGCAATTCATTTTTATGAGATGGAAGTCATATTCAAATTTGAAGTCTGAAAAGGGAAGCAATTCATTTTTATCAGATGGAAATCATATTTAAATTTGAAGTCTGAAAAGGGAAGCAATTCATTTTTATCAGATGGAAATCATATTTAAATTTGAAGTCTGAAAAGGGAAGCAATTCATTTTTATCAGATGAAAATCGTAATTAAATTTGAAGCCTAAAAAGGGAAGCAATTCATTTTTATCAGATGGAAATCGTAATTAAATTTGAAGCCTAAAAAGGGAGGCAATTCATTTTTATCAGATGGAAATCGTAATTAAATTTGAAGCCTAAAAAGGGAAGCAATTCATTTTTATCAGATGGAAATCGTAATTAAATTTGAAGCCTAAAAAGGGAAGCAATTCATTTTTATCAAGATGGAAATCGTAATTAAATTTGAAGCCTAAAAAGGGAAGCAATTCATTTTTTACAAATGGAAATCGTAATTAAATTTGAAGCCTAAAAGGGGAAGCAATTCATTTTTATGAGATGGAAATCATAATTAAAATTGAAGCATACTAAGGGAAGCAATTCATTTTTATCAGATGGAAATCGTAATTAAATTTGATGCCTAAAAAGGGAAGCAATTCATTTTTATCAAGATGGAAATCGTAATTAAATTTGAAGCCTAAAGAGGGAAGCAATTCATTTTTTACAAATGGAAATCGGAATTAAATTTGAAGCCTAAAAAGGGAAGCAATTCATTTTTATGAGATGGAAATCATAATTAAAATTGAAGCATACTAAGGGAAGCAATTCATTTTTATGAGATGGAAATCATAATTAAAATTGAAGCATACTAAGGGAAGCAATTCATTTTTATCAGATGGAAATCGTAATTAAATTTGAAGCCTAAAAAGGGAAGCAATTCATTTTTATCAAGATGGAAATCGTAATTAAATTTGAAGCCTAAAAAGGGAAGCAATTCATTTTTTACAAATGGAAATCGTAATTCAATTTGAAGCCTAAAAAGGGAAGCAATTCATTTTTATGAGATGGAAATCATAATTAAAATTGAAGCATACTAAGGGAAGCAATTGTTTTTTATGAGATGGAAATCATAATTAAAATTGAAGCATACTAAGGGAAGCAATTCATTTTTATCAGATGGAAATCGTAATTAAATTTGAAACATACAAAGGGAAGCATTCATTTTTATGAGATGGAAATCGTAATTAAATTTAAAACATACAAAGGGAAGCAATTCATTTTTATGAGATGGAAATCATATTCAAATTTGAAGTCTGAAAAGGGAAGCAATTCATTTTTATCAGATGGAAATCATATTTAAATTTGAAGCCTAAAAAGGGAAGCAATTCATTTTTATCAGATGGAAATCGTAATTAAATTTGAAGCCTAAAAAGGGAGGCAATTCATTTTTATCAGATGGAAATCGTAATTAAATTTGAAGCCTAAAAAGGGAAGCAATTCATTTTTATCAGATGGAAATCGTAATTAAATTTGAAGCCTAAAAAGGGAAGCAATTCATTTTTATCAAGATGGAAATCGTAATTAAATTTGAAGCCTAAAAAGGGAAGCAATTCATTTTTTACAAATGGAAATCGTAATTAAATTTGAAGCCTAAAAGGGGAAGCAATTCATTTTTATGAGATGGAAATCATAATTAAAATTGAAGCATACTAAGGGAAGCAATTCATTTTTATGAGATGGAAATCATAATTAAAATTGAAGCATACTAACGGAAGCAATTCATTTTTATCAGATGGAAATCGTAATTAAATTTGAAGCCTAAAAGGGAAGCAATTCATTTTTATCAAATGGAAATCATAGTTAAATTTGAAACATACAAAGGGAAGCAATTCATTTTTATGAGATGGAAATCGTAATTAAATTTGAAGTCTGAAAAGAGAAGCAATTCATTTTTATCAGATGGAAATCGTAATTAAATTTGAAACATACAAAGGGAAGCAATTCATTTTTATCAGATGGAAATCGTAATTAAATTTGAAACATACAAAGGGAAGCAATTCATTTTTATGATATGGAAATCATATTTAAATTTGAAGTCTGAAAAGAGAAGCAATTCATTTTTATCAGATGGAAATCATATTTAAATTTGAAGTCTGAAAAGGGAAACAATTCATTTTTATCAGATGGAAATCGTAATTAAATTTGAAACATACAAAGGGAAGCAATTCATTTTTATCATATGGAAATCGTAATTAAATTTGAAACATACAAAGGGAAGCAATTCATTTTTATGAGATGGAAATCATATTCAAATTTCAAGTCTGAAAAGGGAAGCAATTCATTTTTATCAGATGGAAATCATATTTAAATTTGAAGTCTGAAAAGGGAAGCAATTCATTTTTATCAGATGGAAATCGTAATTAAATTTGAAACATACAAAGGGAAGCCATTCATTTTTATGAGATGGAAATCATATTTAAATTTGAAGTCTGAAAAGGGAAGCAATTCATTTTTATCAGATGAAAATCGTAATTAAATTTGAAGCCTAAAAAGGGAAGCAATTCATTTTTATCAGATGGAAATCGTAATTAAATTTGAAGCCTAAAAAGGGAGGCAATTCATTTTTATCAGATGGAAATCGTAATTAAATTTGAAGCCTTAAAAGGAAAGCAATTCATTTTTATCAGATGGAAATCGTAATTAAATTTGAAGCCTAAAAAGGGAAGCAATTCATTTTTATCAAGATGGAAATCGTAATTAAATTTGAAGCCTAAAAAGGGAAGCAATTCATTTTTTACAAATGGAAATCGTAATTAAATTTGAAGCCTAAAAAGGGAAGCAATTCATTTTTATGAGATGGAAATCATAATTAAAATTGAAGCATACTAAGGGAAGCAATTCATTTTTATCAGATGGAAATCGTAATTAAATTTGAAGCCTAAAAAGGGAAGCAATTCATTTTTATCAAGATGGAAATCGTAATTAAATTTGAAGCCTAAAAAGGGAAGCAATTCATTTTTTACAAATGGAAATCGTAATTAAATTTGAAGCCTAAAAAGGGAAGCAATTCATTTTTATGAGATGGAAATCATAATTAAAATTGAAGCATACTAAGGGAAGCAATTCATTTTTATGAGATGGAAATCATAATTAAAATTGAAGCATACTAAGGGAAGCAATTCATTTTTATCAGATGGAAATCGTAATTAAATTTGAAGCCTAAAAAGGGAGGCAATTCATTTTTATCAGATGGAAATCGTAATTAAATTTGAAGCCTGAAAAGGGAAGCAATTCATTTTTATCAGATGGAAATCGTAATTAAATTTGAAACATACAAAGGGAAGCAATTCATTTTTATGAGATGGAAATCATATTTAAATTTGAAGTCTGAAAAGGGAAGCAATTCATTTTTATCAGATGAAAATCGTAATTAAATTTGAAGCCTAAAAAGGGAAGCAATTCATTTTTATCAGATGGAAATCGTAATTAAATTTGAAGCCTAAAAAGGGAGGCAATTCATTTTTATCAGATGGAAATCGTAATTAAATTTGAAGCCTTAAAAGGGAAGCAATTCATTTTTATCAGATGGAAATCGTAATTAAATTTGAAGCCTAAAAAGGGAAGCAATTCATTTTTATCAAGATGGAAATCGTAATTAAATTTGAAGCCTAAAAATGGAAGCAATTCATTTTTTACAAATGGAAATCGTAATTAAATTTGAAGCCTACAAAGGGAAGCAATTCATTTTTATGAGATGGAAATCATAATTAAAATTGAAGCATACTAAGGGAAGCAATTCATTTTTATGACATGGAAATCATAATTAAAATTGAAGCATACTAAGGGAAGCAATTCATTTTTATCAGATGGAAATCGTAATTAAATTTGAAGCCTAAAAAGGGAAGCAATTCATTTTTATCAGATGGAAATCGTAATTAAATTTGAAGCCTAAAAAGGGAAGCAATTCATTTTTATCAAGATGGAAATCGTAATTAAATTTGAAGCCTAAAAAGGGAAGCAATTCATTTTTTACAAATGGAAATCGTAATTAAATTTGAAGCCTAAAAAGGGAAGCAATTCATTTTTATGAGATGGAAATCATAATTAAAATTGAAGCATACTAAGGGAAGCAATTCATTTTTATCAGATGGAAATCGTAATTAAATTTGAAGCCTAAAAAGGGAAGCAATTCATTTTTATCAAGATGGAAATCGTAATTAAATTTGAAGCCTAAAAAGGGAAGCAATTCATTTTTTACAAATGGAAATCGTAATTAAATTTGAAGCCTAAAAAGGGAAGCAATTCATTTTTATGAGATGGAAATCATAATTAAAATTGAAGCATACTAAGGGAAGCAATTCATTTTTATGAGATGGAAATCATAATTAAAATTGAAGCATACTAAGGGAAGCAATTCATTTTTATCAGATGGAAATCGTAATTAAATTTGAAGCCTAAAAAGGGAGGCAATTCATTTTTATCAGATGGAAATCGTAATTAAATTTGAAGCCTGAAAAGGGAAGCAATTCATTTTTATCAGATGGAAATCGTAATTAAATTTGAAACATACAAAGGGAAGCAATTCATTTTTATGAGATGGAAATCATATTTAAATTTGAAGTCTGAAAAGGGAAGCAATTCATTTTTATCAGATGAAAATCGTAATTAAATTTGAAGCCTAAAAAGGGAAGCAATTCATTTTTATCAGATGGAAATCGTAATTAAATTTGAAGCCTAAAAAGGGAGGCAATTCATTTTTATCAGATGGAAATCGTAATTAAATTTGAAGCCTTAAAAGGGAAGCAATTCATTTTTATCAGATGGAAATCGTAATTAAATTTGAAGCCTAAAAAGGGAAGCAATTCATTTTTATCAAGATGGAAATCGTAATTAAATTTGAAGCCTAAAAATGGAAGCAATTCATTTTTTACAAATGGAAATCGTAATTAAATTTGAAGCCTACAAAGGGAAGCAATTCATTTTTATGAGATGGAAATCATAATTAAAATTGAAGCATACTAAGGGAAGCAATTCATTTTTATGACATGGAAATCATAATTAAAATTGAAGCATACTAAGGGAAGCAATTCATTTTTATCAGATGGAAATCGTAATTAAATTTGAAGCCTAAAAAGGGAAGCAATTCATTTTTATCAAGATGGAAATCGTAATTAAATTTGAAGCCTAAAAAGGGAAGCAATTCATTTTTTACAAATGGAAATCGTAATTAAATTTGAAGCATAAAAAGGGAAGCAATTCATTTTTATGAGATGGAAATCATAATTAAAATTGAAGCATACTAAGGGAAGCAATTGTTTTTTATGAGATGGAAATCATAATTAAAATTGAAGCATACTAAGGGAAGCAATTCATTTTTATCAGATGGAAATCGTAATTAAATTTGAAACATACAAAGGGAAGCATTCATTTTTATGAGATGGAAATCGTAATTAAATTTGAAACATACAAAGGGAAGCAATTCATTTTTATGAGATGGAAATCATATTCAAATTTGAAGTCTGAAAAGGGAAGCAATTCATTTTTATCAGATGGAAATCATATTTAAATTTGAAGTCTGAAAAGGGAAGCAATTCATTTTTATCAGATGAAAATCGTAATTAAATTTGAAGCCTAAAAAGGGAAGCAATTCATTTTTATCAGATGGAAATCGTAATTAAATTTGAAGCCTAAAAAGGGAGGCAATTCATTTTTATCAGATGGAAATCGTAATTAAATTTGAAGCCTAAAAAGGGAAGCAATTCATTTTTATCAGATGGAAATCGTAATTAAATTTGAAGCCTAAAAAGGGAAGCAATTCATTTTTATCAAGATGGAAATCGTAATTAAATTTGAAGCCTAAAAAGGGAAGCAATTCATTTTTTTACAAATGGAAATCGTAATTAAATTTGAAGCCTAAAAGGGGAAGCAATTCATTTTTATGAGATGGAAATCATAATTAAAATTGAAGCATACTAAGGGAAGCAATTCATTTTTATCAGATGGAAATCATAATTAAAATTGAAGCATACTAAGGGAAGCAATTCATTTTTATCAGATGGAAATCGTAATTAAATTTGAAGCCTAAAAGGGAAGCAATTCATTTTTATCAAATGGAAATCATAGTTAAATTTGAAACATACAAAGGGAAGCAATTCATTTTTATCAGATGGAAATCGTAATTAAATTTGAAGTCTGAAAAGAGAAGCAATTCATTTTTATCAGATGGAAATCGTAATTAAATTTGAAACATACAAAGGGAAGCAATTCATTTTTATCATATGGAAATCGTAATTAAATTTGAAACATACAAAGGGAAGCAATTCATTTTTATGAGATGGAAATCATATTTAAATTTGAAGTCTGAAAAGGGAAGCAATTCATTTTTATCAGATGGAAATCGTAATTAAATTTGAAACATACAAAGGGAAGCAATTCATTTTTATGAGATGGAAATCATATTTAAATTTGAAGTCTGAAAAGGGAAGCAATTCATTTTTATCAGATGAAAATCGTAATTAAATTTGAAGCCTAAAAAGGGAAGCAATTAATTTTTATCAGATGGAAATCGTAATTAAATTTGAAGCCTAAAAAGGGAGGCAATTCATTTTTATCAGATGGAAATCGTAATTAAATTTGAAGCCTTAAAAGGGAAGCAATTCATTTTTATCAGATGGAAATCGTAATTAAATTTGAAGCCTAAAAAGGGAAGCAATTCATTTTTATCAAGATGGAAATCGTAATTAAATTTGAAGCCTAAAAAGGGAAGCAATTCATTTTTTACAAATGGAAATCGTAATTAAATTTGAAGCCTAAAAAGGGAAGCAATTCATTTTTATGAGATGGAAATCATAATTAAAATTGAAGCATACTAAGGGAAGCAATTCATTTTTATGAGATGGAAATCATAATTAAAATTGAAGCATACTAAGGGAAGCAATTCATTTTTATCAGATGGAAATCGTAATTAAATTTGATGCCTAAAAAGGGAAGCAATTCATTTTTATCAAGATGGAAATCGTAATTAAATTTGAAGCCTAAAGAGGGAAGCAATTCATTTTTTACAAATGGAAATCGGAATTAAATTTGAAGCCTAAAAAGGGAAGCAATTCATTTTTATGAGATGGAAATCATAATTAAAATTGAAGCATACTAAGGGAAGCAATTCATTTTTATGAGATGGAAATCATAATTAAAATTGAAGCATACTAAGGGAAGCAATTCATTTTTATCAGATGGAAATCGTAATTAAATTTGAAGCCTAAAAAGGGAAGCAATTCATTTTTATCAAGATGGAAATCGTAATTAAATTTGAAGCCTAAAAAGGGAAGCAATTCATTTTTTACAAATGGAAATCGTAATTCAATTTGAAGCCTAAAAAGGGAAGCAATTCATTTTTATGAGATGGAAATCATAATTAAAATTGAAGCATACTAAGGGAAGCAATTGTTTTTTATGAGATGGAAATCATAATTAAAATTGAAGCATACTAAGGGAAGCAATTCATTTTTATCAGATGGAAATCGTAATTAAATTTGAAACATACAAAGGGAAGCATTCATTTTTATGAGATGGAAATCGTAATTAAATTTGAAACATACAAAGGGAAGCAATTCATTTTTATGAGATGGAAATCATATTCAAATTTGAAGTCTGAAAAGGGAAGCAATTCATTTTTATCAGATGGAAATCATATTTAAATTTGAAGCCTAAAAAGGGAAGCAATTCATTTTTATCAGATGGAAATCGTAATTAAATTTGAAGCCTAAAAAGGGAGGCAATTCATTTTTATCAGATGGAAATCGTAATTAAATTTGAAGCCTAAAAAGGGAAGCAATTCATTTTTATCAGATGGAAATCGTAATTAAATTTGAAGCCTAAAAAGGGAAGCAATTCATTTTTATCAAGATGGAAATCGTAATTAAATTTGAAGCCTAAAAAGGGAAGCAATTCATTTTTTACAAATGGAAATCGTAATTAAATTTGAAGCCTAAAAGGGGAAGCAATTCATTTTTATGAGATGGAAATCATAATTAAAATTGAAGCATACTAAGGGAAGCAATTCATTTTTATGAGATGGAAATCATAATTAAAATTGAAGCATACTAAGGGAAGCAATTCATTTTTATCAGATGGAAATCGTAATTAAATTTGAAGCCTAAAAGGGAAGCAATTCATTTTTATCAAATGGAAATCATAGTTAAATTTGAAACATACAAAGGGAAGCAATTCATTTTTATGAGATGGAAATCGTAATTAAATTTGAAGTCTGAAAAGAGAAGCAATTCATTTTTATCAGATGGAAATCGTAATTAAATTTGAAACATACAAAGGGAAGCAATTCATTTTTATGAGATGGAAATCGTAATTAAATTTGAAACATACAAAGGGAAGCAATTCATTTTTATGAGATGGAAATCATATTTAAATTTGAAGTCTGAAAAGAGAAGCAATTCATTTTTATCAGATGGAAATCATATTTAAATTTGAAGTCTGAAAAGGGAAACAATTCATTTTTATCAGATGGAAATCGTAATTAAATTTGAAACATACAAAGGGAAGCAATTCATTTTTATCATATGGAAATCGTAATTAAATTTGAAACATACAAAGGGAAGCAATTCATTTTTATGAGATGGAAATCATATTCAAATTTCAAGTCTGAAAAGGGAAGCAATTCATTTTTATCAGATGGAAATCATATTTAAATTTGAAGTCTGAAAAGGGAAGCAATTCATTTTTATCAGATGGAAATCGTAATTAAATTTGAAACATACAAAGGGAAGCCATTCATTTTTATGAGATGGAAATCATATTTAAATTTGAAGTCTGAAAAGGGAAGCAATTCATTTTTATCAGATGAAAATCGTAATTAAATTTGAAGCCTAAAAAGGGAAGCAATTCATTTTTATCAGATGGAAATCGTAATTAAATTTGAAGCCTAAAAAGGGAGGCAATTCATTTTTATCAGATGGAAATCGTAATTAAATTTGAAGCCTTAAAAGGAAAGCAATTCATTTTTATCAGATGGAAATCGTAATTAAATTTGAAGCCTAAAAAGGGAAGCAATTCATTTTTATCAAGATGGAAATCGTAATTAAATTTGAAGCCTAAAAAGGGAAGCAATTCATTTTTTACAAATGGAAATCGTAATTAAATTTGAAGCCTAAAAAGGGAAGCAATTCATTTTTATGAGATGGAAATCATAATTAAAATTGAAGCATACTAAGGGAAGCAATTCATTTTTATGAGATGGAAATCATAATTAAAATTGAAGCATACTAAGGGAAGCAATTCATTTTTATCAGATGGAAATCGTAATTAAATTTGAAGCCTAAAAAGGGAAGCAATTCATTTTTATCAAGATGGAAATCGTAATTAAATTTGAAGCCTAAAAAGGGAAGCAATTCATTTTTTACAAATGGAAATCGTAATTAAATTTGAAGCCTAAAAAGGGAAGCAATTCATTTTTATGAGATGGAAATCATAATTAAAATTGAAGCATACTAAGGGAAGCAATTCATTTTTATGAGATGGAAATCATAATTAAAATTGAAGCATACTAAGGGAAGCAATTCATTTTTATCAGATGGAAATCGTAATTAAATTTGAAGCCTAAAAAGGGAGGCAATTCATTTTTATCAGATGGAAATCGTAATTAAATTTGAAGCCTGAAAAGGGAAGCAATTCATTTTTATCAGATGGAAATCGTAATTAAATTTGAAACATACAAAGGGAAGCAATTCATTTTTATGAGATGGAAATCATATTTAAATTTGAAGTCTGAAAAGGGAAGCAATTCATTTTTATCAGATGAAAATCGTAATTAAATTTGAAGCCTAAAAAGGGAAGCAATTCATTTTTATCAGATGGAAATCGTAATTAAATTTGAAGCCTAAAAAGGGAGGCAATTCATTTTTATCAGATGGAAATCGTAATTAAATTTGAAGCCTTAAAAGGGAAGCAATTCATTTTTATCAGATGGAAATCGTAATTAAATTTGAAGCCTAAAAAGGGAAGCAATTCATTTTTATCAAGATGGAAATCGTAATTAAATTTGAAGCCTAAAAATGGAAGCAATTCATTTTTTACAAATGGAAATCGTAATTAAATTTGAAGCCTACAAAGGGAAGCAATTCATTTTTATGAGATGGAAATCATAATTAAAATTGAAGCATACTAAGGGAAGCAATTCATTTTTATGACATGGAAATCATAATTAAAATTGAAGCATACTAAGGGAAGCAATTCATTTTTATCAGATGGAAATCGTAATTAAATTTGAAGCCTAAAAAGGGAAGCAATTCATTTTTATCAAGATGGAAATCGTAATTAAATTTGAAGCCTAAAAAGGGAAGCAATTCATTTTTTACAAATGGAAATCGTAATTAAATTTGAAGCATAAAAAGGGAAGCAATTCATTTTTATGAGATGGAAATCATAATTAAAATTGAAGCATACTAAGGGAAGCAATTGTTTTTTATGAGATGGAAATCATAATTAAAATTGAAGCATACTAAGGGAAGCAATTCATTTTTATCAGATGGAAATCGTAATTAAATTTGAAACATACAAAGGGAAGCATTCATTTTTATGAGATGGAAATCGTAATTAAATTTGAAACATACAAAGGGAAGCAATTCATTTTTATGAGATGGAAATCATATTCAAATTTGAAGTCTGAAAAGGGAAGCAATTCATTTTTATCAGATGGAAATCATATTTAAATTTGAAGTCTGAAAAGGGAAGCAATTCATTTTTATCAGATGAAAATCGTAATTAAATTTGAAGCCTAAAAAGGGAAGCAATTCATTTTTATCAGATGGAAATCGTAATTAAATTTGAAGCCTAAAAAGGGAGGCAATTCATTTTTATCAGATGGAAATCGTAATTAAATTTGAAGCCTAAAAAGGGAAGCAATTCATTTTTATCAGATGGAAATCGTAATTAAATTTGAAGCCTAAAAAGGGAAGCAATTCATTTTTATCAAGATGGAAATCGTAATTAAATTTGAAGCCTAAAAAGGGAAGCAATTCATTTTTTACAAATGGAAATCGTAATTAAATTTGAAGCCTAAAAGGGGAAGCAATTCATTTTTATGAGATGGAAATCATAATTAAAATTGAAGCATACTAAGGGAAGCAATTCATTTTTATGAGATGGAAATCATAATTAAAATTGAAGCATACTAAGGGAAGCAATTCATTTTTATCAGATGGAAATCGTAATTAAATTTGAAGCCTAAAAGGGAAGCAATTCATTTTTATCAAATGGAAATCATAGTTAAATTTGAAACATACAAAGGGAAGCAATTCATTTTTATGAGATGGAAATCGTAATTAAATTTGAAGTCTGAAAAGAGAAGCAATTCATTTTTATCAGATGGAAATCGTAATTAAATTTGAAACATACAAAGGGAAGCAATTCATTTTTATCATATGGAAATCGTAATTAAATTTGAAACATACAAAGGGAAGCAATTCATTTTTATGAGATGGAAATCATATTTAAATTTGAAGTCTGAAAAGGGAAGCAATTCATTTTTATCAGATGGAAATCATATTTAAATTTGAAGTCTGAAAAGGGAAGCAATTCATTTTTATCAGATGGAAATCGTAATTAAATTTGAAACATACAAAGGGAAGCAATTCATTTTTATCATATGGAAATCGTAATTAAATTTGAAACATACAAAGGGAAGCAATTCATTTTTATGAGATGGAAATCATATTCAAATTTGAAGTCTGAAAAGGGAAGCAATTCATTTTTATCAGATGGAAATCGTAATTAAATTTGAAACATACAAAGGGAAGCAATTCATTTTTATGAGATGGAAATCATATTTAAATTTGAAGTCTGAAAAGGGAAGCAATTCATTTTTATCAGATGAAAATCGTAATTAAATTTGAAGCCTAAAAAGGGAAGCAATTCATTTTTATCAGATGGAAATCGTAATTAAATTTGAAGCCTAAAAAGGGAGGCAATTCATTTTTATCAAGATGGAAATCGTAATTAAATTTGAAGCCTTAAAAGGAAAGCAATTCATTTTTATCAGATGGAAATCGTAATTAAATTTGAAGCCTAAAAAGGGAAGCAATTCATTTTTTACAAATGGAAATCGTAATTAAATTTGAAGCCTAAAAAGGGAAGCAATTCATTTTTTACAAATGGAAATCGTAATTAAATTTGAAGCCTAAAAAGGGAAGCAATTCATTTTTATGAGATGGAAATCATAATTAAAATTGAAGCATACTAAGGGAAGCAATTCATTTTTATGAGATGGAAATCATAATTAAAATTGAAGCATACTAAGGGAAGCAATTCATTTTTATCAGATGGAAATCGTAATTAAATTTGAAGCCTAAAAGGGAAGCAATTCATTTTTATCAAATGGAAATCATAGTTAAATTTGAAACATACAAAGGGAAGCAATTCAATTTTATGAGATGGAAATCGTAATTAAATTTGAAGTCTGAAAAGAGAAGCAATTCATTTTTATCAGATGGAAATCGTAATTAAATTTGAAACATACAAAGGGAAGCAATTCATTTTTATCATATGGAAATCGTAATTAAATTTGAAACATACAAAGGGAAGCAATTCATTTTTATGAGATGGAAATCATATTTAAATTTGAAGTCTGAAAAGGGAAGCAATTCATTTTTATCAGATGGAAATCGTAATTAAATTTGAAGCCTAAAAAGGGAAGCAATTCATTTTTTACAAATGGAAATCGTAATTAAATTTGAAGCCTAAAAGGGGAAGCAATTCATTTTTATGAGATGGAAATCATAATTAAAATTGAAGCATACTAAGGGAAGCAATTCATTTTTATGAGATGGAAATCATAATTAAAATTGAAGCATACTAAGGGAAGCAATTCATTTTTATCAGATGGAAATCGTAATTAAATTTGAAGCCTAAAAGGGAAGCAATTCATTTTTATCAAATGGAAATCATAGTTAAATTTGAAACATACAAAGGGAAGCAATTCATTTTTATGAGATGGAAATCGTAATTAAATTTGAAGTCTGAAAAGAGAAGCAATTCATTTTTATCAGATGGAAATCGTAATTAAATTTGAAACATACAAAGGGAAGCAATTCATTTTTATCATATGGAAATCGTAATTAAATTTGAAACATACAAAGGGAAGCAATTCATTTTTATGAGATGGAAATCATATTTAAATTTGAAGTCTGAAAAGGGAAGCAATTCATTTTTATCAGATGGAAATCATATTTAAATTTGAAGTCTGAAAAGGGAAGCAATTCATTTTTATCAGATGGAAATCGTAATTAAATTTGAAACATACAAAGGGAAGCAATTCATTTTTATCATATGGAAATCGTAATTAAATTTGAAACATACAAAGGGAAGCAATTCATTTTTATGAGATGGAAATCATATTCAAATTTGAAGTCTGAAAAGGGAAGCAATTCATTTTTATCAGATGGAAATCGTAATTAAATTTGAAACATACAAAGGGAAGCAATTCATTTTTATGAGATGGAAATCATATTTAAATTTGAAGTCTGAAAAGGGAAGCAATTCATTTTTATCAGATGAAAATCGTAATTAAATTTGAAGCCTAAAAAGGGAAGCAATTCATTTTTATCAGATGGAAATCGTAATTAAATTTGAAGCCTAAAAAGGGAGGCAATTCATTTTTATCAAGATGGAAATCGTAATTAAATTTGAAGCCTTAAAAGGAAAGCAATTCATTTTTATCAGATGGAAATCGTAATTAAATTTGAAGCCTAAAAAGGGAAGCAATTCATTTTTTACAAATGGAAATCGTAATTAAATTTGAAGCCTAAAAAGGGAAGCAATTCATTTTTATGAGATGGAAATCATAATTAAAATTGAAGCATACTAAGGGAAGCAATTCATTTTTATGAGATGGAAATCATAATTAAAATTGAAGCATACTAAGGGAAGCAATTCATTTTTATCAGATGGAAATCGTAATTAAATTTGAAGCCTAAAAGGGAAGCAATTCATTTTTATCAAATGGAAATCATAGTTAAATTTGAAACATACAAAGGGAAGCAATTCATTTTTATGAGATGGAAATCGTAATTAAATTTGAAGTCTGAAAAGAGAAGCAATTCATTTTTATCAGATGGAAATCGTAATTAAATTTGAAACATACAAAGGGAAGCAATTCATTTTTATCATATGGAAATCGTAATTAAATTTGAAACATACAAAGGGAAGCAATTCATTTTTATGAGATGGAAATCATATTTAAATTTGAAGTCTGAAAAGGGAAGCAATTCATTTTTATCAGATGGAAATCATATTTAAATTTGAAGTCTGAAAAGGGAAGCAATTCATTTTTATCAGATGGAAATCGTAATTAAATTTGAAACATACAAAGGGAAGCAATTCATTTTTATCATATGGAAATCGTAATTAAATTTGAAACATACAAAGGGAAGCAATTCATTTTTATGAGATGGAAATCATATTCAAATTTGAAGTCTGAAAAGGGAAGCAATTCATTTTTATCAGATGGAAATCGTAATTAAATTTGAAACATACAAAGGGAAGCAATTCATTTTTATGAGATGGAAATCATATTTAAATTTGAAGTCTGAAAAGGGAAGCAATTCATTTTTATCAGATGAAAATCGTAATTAAATTTGAAGCCTAAAAAGGGAAGCAATTCATTTTTATCAGATGGAAATCGTAATTAAATTTGAAGCCTAAAAAGGGAGGCAATTCATTTTTATCAAGATGGAAATCGTAATTAAATTTGAAGCCTTAAAAGGAAAGCAATTCATTTTTATCAGATGGAAATCGTAATTAAATTTGAAGCCTAAAAAGGGAAGCAATTCATTTTTATCAAGATGGAAATCGTAATTAAATTTGAAGCCTAAAAAGGGAAGCAATTCATTTTTTACAAATGGAAATCGTAATTAAATTTGAAGCCTAAAAAGGGAAGCAATTCATTTTTATGAGATGGAAATCATAATTAAAATTGAAGCATACTAAGGGAAGCAATTCATTTTTATGAGATGGAAATCATAATTAAAATTGAAGCATACTAAGGGAAGCAATTCATTTTTATCAGATGGAAATCGTAATTAAATTTGAAGCCTAAAAAGGGAAGCAATTCATTTTTATCAAGATGGAAATCGTAATTAAATTTGAAGCCTAAAAAGGGAAGCAATTCATTTTTTACAAATGGAAATCGTAATTAAATTTGAAGCCTAAAAAGGGAAGCAATTCATTTTTATGAGATGGAAATCATAATTAAAATTGAAGCATACTAAGGGAAGCAATTCATTTTTATGAGATGGAAATCATAATTAAAATTGAAGCATACTAAGGGAAGCAATTCATTTTTATCAGATGGAAATCGTAATTAAATTTGAATCCTAAAAAGGGAGGCAATTCATTTTTATCAGATGGAAATCGTAATTAAATTTGAAGCCTGAAAAGGGAAGCAATTCATTTTTATGAGATGGAAATCATAATTAAAATTGAAGCATACTAAGGGAAGCAATTCATTTTTATGAGATGGAAATCATAATTAAAATTGAAGCATACTAAGGGAAGCAATTCATTTTTATCAGATGGAAATCGTAATTAAATTTGAAGCATAAAAAGGGAAGCAATTCATTTTTATCAAGATGGAAATCGTAATTAAATTTGAAGCCTAAAAAGGGAAGCAATTCATTTTTTACAAATGGAAATCGTAATTAAATTTGAACCCTAAAAAGGGAAGCAATTCATTTTTATCAGATGGAAATCGTAATTAAATTTGAAGCCTGAAAAGGGAAGCAATTCATTTTTATGAGATGGAAATCATAATTAAAATTGAAGCATACTAAGGGAAGCAATTCATTTTTATGAGATGGAAATCATAATTAAAATTGAAGCATACTAAGGGAAGCAATTCATTTTTATGAGATGGAAATCATAATTAAAATTGAAGCATACTAAGGGAAGCAATTCATTTTTATCAGATGGAAATAGTATTTAAATTTGAAGCCTTAATTCAAAGAGAAACAATTCATTTCTATCAGATGGAAATCGTAATTAAATTTGAAGCATAAAAAGGGAAGCAATTCATTTTTATCATATGAAAATCGTAATTAAATTTGAAGCATAAAAAGGGAAGCAATTCATTTTTATCAGATGGAAATCGTAATTAAATTTGAAGCCTACAAAGGGAAGCAATTCATTTTTATCAGATGGAAATCGTAATTACTTATTTGATTGTGTTGGAAACATACCTTTAAAATTTCGTTTCGACATTTTGTCTGAACATCTGGGTACTTTAACATATACAACATGCACCATTGTAAGGTCATTGAAGTTGTTTCAGTTCCTGCCTGATATAGGTCAGTTATAACTTGGAAGACGAAATCCTCTGGAAATCAGAAATATATACTGTCAAGCCTACATATGTGGTCACCTCTATTAAGCAGTCGCCTATATTAAAATGTTACCTTTTTCGTCATAGCAAGGATTTATATACTATATAAATTCTTGGTCATAGCCAGGACATCGTTTTTCAAGGTTACATATCATGGTCTTTTTTTTCCAAAGGCGCTCTTGACACGAAATTTGTTCTTATTTTCTGTTCCCATGTGGAGGAAGAACTGCTAACCCTTCCGGACAACCTAAGTTCACACTCTGCTTTAGTGAGGTTCGTGTTGCTATATCTTCAGTTTTCTGTGTAATGCTTTGTAGATCGTTGTTTGTCCTTTTATTTTTTATTGTCTGTCCTTCTTCATTTACGACTTCTGATTTTACCCCATTTGTATCTTCAAACTTTTGTGTTGTTACCAAAAGATTGTTGATATCATGGACAGGAACACGTTAAATAAAGGAAAAAGATATGGAATTTTATTGAAAATAAATATGTAAATAGAAATTAAAAAAGGGGAGGGTTAATTCCATTCCATGAGCGCTTATGTTTTTTAATTTCAATGATTTAAGGTGAGAGGTGATTGTGCGGTTTGTTGATATTAGCGGAATTGTTGACCATCACTTTGACAGTGACAGCTTTGTTTTCTTTCATAATATACCTGAAATTTTAGAATCTTTTTTTCCCTCTTCTGCAATATAAAGGTCTAGAAAGTTTCTAATATTCTCAGGATCAAACGATTCTCGTTCTTTCTCTATTCTTGATCGTATGTACGTCCGAATGGCTTCTAGATGAGTGGAAACTTGCGAGATCTGTAAATGAATGAAAGTAAAGATTGGTATGGTTTCATTGTGTTTAACGCCACTTTCAACAACATTTCAGTTATATCGTGGCGGTCAGTTTTATTGGTGCAAGAAACTGGATGACCCGGGAAAACCACTGACCTGCCGCAAGTCACTGACAAATATAATGTTGTACACCTCGCCCTGATCGAGATTCCCACTCACAACATCAGTGGTGATAGGCACTGATTGCACAGATAGTTGTAAATCCAACTACCATACGATCACGGCCACGATCCCGACGAGCTCTGGAAATTTGGTAATAAAATTACCGGGGAAAACCATGACCTGCCGCAAGTCACTGACAAATATAATGTTGTACACCTCGCCCTGATCGAGATTCGAAGTCACAACATCAGTGGTAATAGGCACTAGTACTGATTGCATAGACTTTGTAAATCCAACTACCATATGATCACGGCCACGACAGCCCCAGTATACCATGAATAATAATGAATTCTCAGAAACCCTGTTCTATAATATTTTTTTCTTATTCAGAGCGGCCGGTCACAATCATCGCACGTCTGGGTTTTGGGACATTCCGTCCGACAATAGTAGAGATATAAATCTTTGAAATGAGTTGTGAACAATTTGATTTTACCATTATTTGTATATGCAATAACCAGTGTCGTATTAACGCATGGGCACGCTGGGCAGTTGTCCGGGGCCCTATGAGCATAGGGGCCCATGCCATCTATGCATGTTGTGTACAGCATGTTTTTTAATGTTTAAACACTGATTTTGTTGAAAGTACCAATACTATATTGTAAATATATGCTTAATTCTATCGACAATTAATTTTTATTCTTGTGAGTGGTTGTGTATGTAGGGACCCCAATGCACTTCCTTTCCCGGGGGCCTATAGTTCTGTGAAGACGGCTCTGCATTCCGTCCGACAATAGTAGAGATACAAGACTTTGAAATTAGATGTGAAAATTTCCATTTTTACCATTCTTTGTGTATACAACAATTAACTAACAATTAGGACCTCTATGAATAGTTCAGTGTGATTCAGTGGTTATTGGGATGGTATTATGGTGTTTAACACCACTTTCAACAATATTTCAGCTATATCGTGGCGGCTAGTTTTATTGGTGGAGGAAACTGGAATGCCCGAAGAAAACCATCGACCTGTCGCAAGTCACTGACAAATTTTATCGCATAATGGTGTATCGAATACACTCCATCTGAACGGGATTCGAACTCATAACGTTAGTGGTGATAGGCACTGATTGCATAGGTAGTTATAAATCCAACTACCATACGATCACGAACACGGCGGCCCCTTCAGTGGTTATTATGTCGATTTTGTGAACCCTAGAAATACAATAAATCTCCTCTCCCTTTCTAAAATTGAATTATTCAATCAATGATTTTCATGGCGGACACCATGCCATGTGGTTCGTCCACCTGTTGTCAGAATCTTAGCATCATTATACGTTGTAATTATTGCTAACCCTTCCGGAGCAACTGAGTTCACCCCCGGTTTTTAGTCAGTAGTGGAGTACGTGTTACTCGATCTTTAGTTTTATGTGTATGTTTTGTAGATCGTTGTTTGTCTTTTTGTCCTTTTTCTTTTGGCCATTGTGTTGTCTGTTCTTCTTCGATTTACTGCTTCTGATTACCTCCTTGATATCTTCAAAATCTCCGTTTAAAACTATGTAATCTTACCAAATTGTTGGGAAACAGTTTGGCCAGAACAGGGAAGAAGTTCACAGGACTGTTGATGGTGACTGTTTGAAAGAAGAAGTGAACATGACTTAAAAGTGCATTAAAATCTGGATCATCATATTCAAACCTGAAAATGAAAGAAAGGTAAACATCAACCAGTTACCTGAAAAGAAAGGTAAACATCAACCAGTTACCTGACAAGAAAGGTAAACATCAACCAGTTACCTGGCAAGAAAGGTAAACATCAACCAGTTACCTGACAAGAAAGGTAAACATCAACCAGTTGCCTGACAAGAAAGGTAAACATCAACCAGTTACCTGACAAGAAAGTTAAACATCAACCAGTTACCTGACAAGAAATGTAAACATCAACCAGTTACCTGACAAGAAAGGTAAACATCAACCAGTTACCTGACAAGAAAGGTAAACGTCAACTAGTTACCTGACAAGAAAGGTAAACATCAACCAGTTACCTGACTAGAAAGGTAAACGTCAACTAGTTACCTGACAAGAAAGGTAAGCATCAACCAGTTACCTGACAAGAAAGGCAAACGTCAATTAGTTACCTGACAAAAAGGGAAACGTCAAGAGGTTACCATACAAGAAAGGCAAACGTCACACATTTACCCGACAAGAAAGGTTAAATCAATTAGTTACCTGTCAAAAGGGGAAACGTCAACCAATTACCTGACAAGAAAGGTAAACGTAACACAGTTACCTGACAAGAAATGTAAACATCAAACAGTCAGTTGCATTACTATTGAAACAAAAGAAGTTGCCCGTATTGGGTATAAGTATCCTATAACGTGTTTCTTTTCCCCGCATTCGTACTAGCCTTCCCCTGAGTACGAATGCGGGAAAAGAAACCAGTTATATCCAATACGGACACGTTTTCCCTTGAGTACGAATGCGGGAAAAGAAACCAGTTATATCCAATACGGACATGTCTTCCCTTGAGTACGAATGCGGGAAAAGAAACCATTTATATCCAATACGGACATGTCTTCCCTTGAGTACGAATGCGGAAAAAGAAACCAGTTATATCCAATACGGACATGTCATCCCTTGAGTACGAATGCGGGAAAAGAAACCAGTTATTTCCAATACGGACATGTCTTCCCTTGAGTACGAATGCGGGAAAAGAAACCCGTCATATCCAATACGGACAGGCCTTCTCCCGAGTACGAATGCGGGGAAAAGAAACCTGTTATGTGGGCCGCTTCTTTTGTTTCAATAGTATACTGTGTCTTATTCGTATTGGATATACATTTAATTATGTGTATTATTATCCGATAAACACTTCGAATCATATATGACCGATGACGTTGACCATGTGCAGTGAACAATCAAGCGTTATGGACACGATTTATTTTTAATGTATCCATTATACGATTTTATGCTATATACCCGGTATGTGGACGGAAAGTGTAAGACACAATTTGCAAGTACAGTGTAGTTTTATATGAAATATATAGGGAAATTTTGAATAATGCGTATCATGTTGTGTCAGGTTAGGGTTAAGGTTATTGGTTGCAACGCCACTTTCAACAACATGTTAGCTATATTGTGGCAATTAGTTCTATTTGTGGATGAAACCGGAGAAAACCACCGACCTGTCGCAAGTCCTGAACAATCATCAACACATAATGTTGTATCGAGTACACTTTGCCATGAGCGGGATTCGAACTCACAACGTTAGCGGTGATTAGATACGATAACGTAACCCTCATTCCGCTTGTGCCCAAGTTAGGGCTACGAATCGGTCCCATTCAACGTATGGGAGCAAATTAAAATTTTCGTTAACTGAATATTCCAACTTTCTTTTTGCATATCTGGTCATAACTTATTATTCCCTACAATTTCTAAGTAATGGCGATACGAAATAAGTGTTACAATACCTGTTTCTACCTTCACGATCGATTTAGTATTCGAAAATTATTTCTTGTCCGCCATGGCACCTTACGTATACTCTCGTGATGGGCGGAGCCCATCCATATATGGATCTGAATGCCAAATATGAAAAAATTTACTATTAATTTTTACTACGATTGATCCAAATAAGGATATCTCCAAAACGAGGCAAGTGCACGTGAAATAGCAACTTGTAAACAAAATGTCGGACAGAAAGAAGATTTCATGCAATCAAATTTTCAGATGGATATAAGTCTACCATGGATTGATGCAGCGTTTACTTAACACCTCAAGGTTTACCTAAATATATTTATCTTTCACCCCCGTTAATTTTTCCAACCACTTACAACGGAATTAGGACAAAAAAAACGCCCGGTGTGAATCACTCCGGGCGCTGCTCCCATACGTTGAATGGGACCGATTCGTAACCCTCGCTGGGAGCAAAAGCGGACTGGGGGTTACTTTATCGTATCTAAGCGGTGATAGGCACTGATGGATTGTACAGGTAGTTATGAATTCAACTACTATACGATCGACTCGACATTAAGTTTGTTAGTGACTTACGTCTGGTCGTTGGTTGGTTTTCTCCTGGTACTCCGGTGTCCTCCGCCAATAAAACTGAAAGCCACGATATAACTGAAATATTGTTGAATGTGGCGTTAAACATTATCACCCTCTTCATACAATCACGAGCACGACGATCCAGCTGTCTCATGTATATCGTCCATAAACTAATAAAATAAATACCTTGATCCAAAAATAATGTTTGAGATAATGTTAGAAGTTGCCATTGGAAAAATCTCTTTGATTTCTACAGGCTTCTCTGGCTGTTTCGCGAACTCTTCCACTAAATATTGCACTTCTTCGTTGATTCGTTCATCAATTGTCTTTTTACCAACACCAAAATCTTTAAGTGCCACGATTGTAAACTTTCTCCCGTCAGACCATATTTGACCATCAGTAAAGAATATACCTTAAAATAATAAAGATAATGAAAAACATTTGATTTAGTTATAATTTGTTTTCGTGCTATAATCATATAATCAGGGGGGGAAAATCTGGCAGTCTTGACCATTTAACTTGATGGGGTGGGGGGCTATATTTCCCCAAAGCCATATTTTTTCTGATGAAACAAAAATCATGTTATTTTTTACGTTACTTTTTTATTTTTTTATTTTATTTCTTTGCATCTATCAGATCAATTTATTTTTATCTATTATCAGTCAATATATAATTGAAATATTGTTGAAAGTGGCGTTAAATCCCATAGCCCCTAACCCATAATTAAACAGCGGATACAAAATTAATTGTTGTTAATTGATCTTGAATAATTAATACAATTGACACATCAAAAAGGGGGAGGATAATATTCCCGAGTACCTGTGAGATGGAATCCATGTTTTGTAATTTTATTCAATGATACGGTTCAATGACTTTATCAATTCATTTTTAAATTTTACGGTTGCCATCATGACTTGGTTAACTGTTACGGAATATATGTGACATAGAATGCCTCGTGATGTACGTGTTCCATTTTCCTATTTCACAACCCCGTTATTCATTCCTATTTCATAACTTATAACTTGATTTTGTAATATAGTAACACGACGAGTGACACTAGTGAAGCAGGCAATGCCTATCCTTCCGGAGTACCTGATTTCATCCCCGGTGTTGCGCAATCTTTAGTTTTCTTTGTAGTGATTTGTGGATCATTGTTTGTCATTTTGTCCTTTTTCTGCATTCTCTATCCAGAGTTGTGTAAGCGTAGCAGGAACGACAACTCTGGATAGAGAATGCCTTTTCTGTTGTCCTTCTTCGATTCATGGCTTCTGATTTCACCTTTGATGTCTTCTTACTTTTTGTCTAGTTCAGCAATTTGCTTAGTTTATATTTGATGAAAACAAGATATAATGGGACTCTAACTGCTCCTGGTTTTATCTCCCATAATGGGAGATAAAACTAGGAGCAGTTAGATCGAAATGACCGACAAACTCTCCGGTTAAGATGAGTATCGAATCTACGTCAGTACTGTCCAATAACCTCGATCAGAAGTCGACGACCTTCACCAGTCAGTCATCCAGCCATCTCATTGGTGTAAAAAAAAAAAAAAAAAATAAAAAAATAGTGCATGTGAATAATGACAGGATGCATGGGAGATATAGAAATTCGAAGAAAAAACAAATCAAAAGATCAAATATTTTTAATTTAAGATACTCACCTGTTAATTTAGGAAATACTGTACGGAAGAGATAGAGCCAGCTTGGTCTAAACTTTGTCTTTTCTCCGTTTGTAATCAAGGCCTCGTGTACAGCCTTATATCCAAAAAACACAACAAAAGGTTGAGACCCAAGTCGTAGTAATACCATATCTCCATATTGTTTTTGGAATTCTAGAAATCTTTTTCCAACATTTCTGACACCAAGTAAATTTGGGATATTTCCGACAATGGGCCACGGAGTTGGTCCGGGAATATTTATTCGAACACTAAAATAATAACTCCAAATTATATAACTGACCAATAACACGAGAATAAATGTTAAAAATGTGTTTACATCAACATTGTTGTCACTTTGATGTAACATGCTTCCACTGTTTTAATTGACTAAACTCCGACAGATATGGATAACTACTACACACTTTGAAGAATGAAAATCATACGTGGTACATATATATATATATATAAGTGTGGCCTTCTCGTTATATATAAATATATCTATGCAAGTTATAAGCTGCTTGTGTACAATTTCCGACCTTCTTAAATCGATATATCTTACTATGCAAACAAACTAAGCGTAGTATAAAATGGCGTCGCTTTTTTTTTAAATGTGTGGCTGTTTCTTTGAACAGTTTATTTATTCATGATAGGTGAACGGTATCTATAGACGTTAAGAAAAAAATAAGACGCTGCATAATATCATTGGCCGACTTTTGTTATCAAAATACATGAACATGTCAAGGTAAGGTCGCCCGAGGTGCCGATATTTAAATCTCCACATACGAAAGGTAAATAAATACTAAACATGTGAAGATGACTTGGTAAAACCTGATGGCGGACTATCTTTGTCACAGATTACCATGGATATACCCCGTGTGTAATACGCCTTTGTCACATATTACCATGGATATACCCCGTTTGTAATACGCCCATTCCCATCCCTCGTTCTTTGTTAATGACTTATCTTATCATCGGAATTTTAAGGTGTGTAGCCATGGCCGTAGGCCGGGTCTGAATAATGTGAGGCAAAGGGGGTGAATTTATACAAATTTTGAGAAAAAAAAAGATTGTATTTCCTTTCAAAAGGTTACACTTGCCGTTTCAAAAGTGAGGCATTTGCCTCATTTGCCTCCATTGCGCTACGGCCATGGTAGCACGACCTGTGTCACTAATGGGGCTACATGTATTTTTCCGTTCTGAGCACCTGCATGAGTTCATCGACATCTTTTAATGGGGTTCGTGTTGTTAAACCGTTAGTTTTCTGTGCATCCTATATCAAGAAATTGATAGCGAAGACGTTACAGAAACGAAACGACAAAATCAATTTTCGAAAAAATGCTAATTCTTGGAATATAAAACACTGGATTTATTTATGATCATTACGGTCATTCAGCATATAATATAAACTATAAATACAGATTTCATAGAATCTACTGATATAAAAAAAAACTAAGTAAAATCATTTCAATAAATCCGGAATTTATTTGAATAAGAATACATAGTTTTTCAATTTTTTAAACGTTCTTAACGATACTGAGCGTTATGTGACGTTCGTAACAAAACTGACGGTTTACATTCTCCCATTGTGAATAGGGCCGTCGTGGCCATGATCGTATGGTAGTTTGACTTATAACTGAAATATTGTTGAAAGTGGCGTTAAACACCACCAAACAAACAAACAAACAAACAAACAACCTATTGAGAACTTTCCATTTATATATGTAGCAACATTTCAGCGCTATCTTCATATATATGGAAAAGCAGAATATTATAAGAAAAACAGAATAAAAAACAGGGAGAGGGTTGGGACCCCATTAACAGATTTAGCACCACCACAAATGTGTACCTGTCCCGTGCCAAAACCTGACTTTCCAAAGTCATATGCCTTTTTTAGGTCCATTGAACTGAGGTGAGAGGTTGGTTGCTAGTTTTGTTGATATTGATGGAATTGTTGACCGACACTGTTTAAAACTTCTTCACATAATCAGGGGCGTAGGAATGGATAGTTAAGTGGGGGCAGACTTTTTAAGGGGACCTGAAAGTGGAAAGAAAGCTTTGCAATTTGACAGGGAAGTGGAGGCAGGCTTTTATAAGGGAACCCTGAAAGTTGAGTGAAAGCTGTGTAAGTTGGTGAGGGGGTGGGGGGGGGGGGGTGGGGGGGGGGGGGGGGGGACTTTGTAGGTGAACAATAATGTGGGGGAACAATCTTCAGGAGACAAACAAAACGGTGGTGGTACAAAAACATTGTGTCTCTCTTATTCTTTTTTTTTTGGCAATGAAAGAAGTTTATAGAAAATAAAATAAATTGACTTGAATAAAAAAAAAAAAAGTAAATGTATGTAGTTGTTAACGTACAAATTTGGTTAAATTTTTAAAAAGTATATACCGATTTTCCATGTCCCTAAATTGAAATAATCTGATTTTTGTTTTCTGTGAACAAAAAAAATCTGGCGCGAGGAGAAACATGTCACATCTCCTAAAAGTTTATAATCGGTCACTAAGATTTTCCCTTTGTATGTTCATTGACACATTTTAATACATTTTCTCCGGACAGCTATATTTACAAACACAGGTTAAAACGTAGACCGTCTGTTGAAATGTGTTTATTTACACGTCACAATACAGGTTAAAATGTAGGACGTCCCTGTGTTTCTCAGTCAAGACAATGAATAACGAATGGTCAATAAAATGTATGTTTTTTACTCTACAGTTCATAATCTAGTACGTTACGTCAATAGTATTAACGCTGTTTTACCTGTGTGCTATATATAAAACAGAAATTGTAAATAAGACTCACATCATATTTGTATATCAGAGTATACACTTGAGCTTGGATCTAATTGAAAATGCTGGGGAATATTTTAAACAACTTGGATCTGTTTACAGTTTTAACATTTTTCTTTGTACTATTGTTGACATATATTATATGGGACAACTTCTATGGTATACGTATTAATATACCAGGCCCTACACCTTGGCCTATTGTTGGTAATTTACCAAATATTGTTGGTACGAAAAATGCTGCTGAAACTTTCATGAAACTTCAGAAAAAATATGGAAACTTGGTGTTTTTGAGATTCGGACCCCGGCCATTCGTGGTTGTTTTCGGATACAAGAAAATACGGGAAATATTGGTGGAGAATGGAAACAAAACAAAATTCAGACCAAGAGGTGGTTTTATCAAGAAATTGTTTCCTAATGATGTACAAGGTATATATGATACATAAATTAGTTTCTACAATCGTGCAAGGACAAACTCAGTGCATACAGTCCTGGATTCCAGATGCGGACTGGGTCTTGAAACAGGTCCTGGCAACCTTCATCAGTCCTACCAGATCGACCCGTTATTCATTAATTAGTTGCTTTTCTGAGCTGCCCATCGGGCGTTACCCGAATGCCCGTATGGCCAAGTTTCGCCTCTCAGACCATCAACTTAGTAAGCCCACGACCACTTCAAATTATATTAAACTCTAGTTTTCTTACTATCAAATATTTTGAGTCGACCAACACTCATAACAATTATGGAAAATAATTTTCTTTATTAAGAAGTCATTAGAACTGAGGACAAGAAACCCATAATATATCTATGTACATTATTAATGTGTATTGATATTTTATAGCTTGTAAACTTTTTTTTTATTTGTCACAATACCAGGGGTGGATCCAGTGGGGGCGCACCCGCCCCCACCCCCCCTGAAATTGGAAAAAAATATGATTTTTTTGGCATAAAATCGTGATTTTTCACACGAAATACCCCCAAAAATTTCGCGCCTCCCTCCGCTCGGCGCAATTTTTTTTAAATGCCCCCCCCCCCTAACTAGAAATCCTGGATCCGCCCCTGAATACTGTAGTCTGTAGAAATAATGGGCAATACAATTCAGACTTTTAACTATTTACCTGGTGGGGATCCTATATATTTTTGTCTGTATTTGTAACTTGTTTCTTTGTAAATAACTAAGTAGCCATTAGTTTTGACACTAACATCTGATTCAACTTGATTTAACCTTGAAGATATAAGAGAACGTTCATTTAACGTTTTAACGAGGGCGAGGAAGGGGTCTAAGTTTTGTTTGCAGTTCCCAATAAGAAATGTTGTTACAATTTGAAGAAAATAATGCTGATATTTCATATACTAGTAAATTAAAATATATTAATAGTAATCAGATTTTTGTTCCGTGTAAAAAAAAATCCGGGGGGGAGTAGCCCCTACTATACTTGTGGCAGGTTAATGACAAGACAAGAACGGTTGTTGAACCTTTTACAATATAAAAATAGCATTACACATGTAGAGATGGCGAGCACACATGTAGAGATGACGAGCACACATGTAGAGATGACGAGCACACTTAACGTGACCAAGAATAAAAGAGTACCACTTAGCTACATGTTAATTCTGATACAGTTGGGTTTACTTTTAACACGCTTATATATATTGTGTGTGTCCCTTCCTCTTCAATTCAATGGAGATGTAAAAAGAGGGGGCGGGTCGTAACCTAGCCAAGATGTGTTGCAGGGGCGGATCCAGGATTTCAAGTTAGGGGGGGGGGCGCACTTAAAAAAATTGTGCCGAGCGGAGGGAGGCGCGAAAATTGTTGGGGTATTTCGTGTGAAAAATCACGATTTTACACTAAAAAAAATCATTTTTTTCCAATTTTAGGGGGGCGCCCCCCCCCCCCCCCCCCCCTGGATCCGCCCCTGTGTTGTACACTCACAAAACTGAATATCCGTGTACCATTTGCATGATCACTACGAAGTTTATTAGAATTAAGATAAATATGGCTATAGATATTCAATAATGTTTGCCTCTATACAGGGCCGGATTATGACCTTTTGGGCCCCTAGGCTCTTGAAATTATGGCGGCTCCCTCAGACGGAGCTAGCCTAGCTGTAACTTGCCTGCATCCGTAAGTTAAATGAATTCTTCAGCAAGGCAAAATATTTAAATATTATACTCATTTTTCAACCAAAAACAATATTTGAAAATCTTTTAACATGACCCCTCATGCTTGCGGGGCCCTAGGCTGCAGCATATACTAGCCTATATGATAACCCGACCCTGCCTCTGTATATAATGGTATGCTTACTTTTTTTAACAGGTGTTGGCGTAAGCAACGGTCAAGAATGGTCAGATATTCGGAAATTCACCATCGTCGCCTTAAAAGATTTCGGTGTGGGGAAAAAATCTATTGAAGAGAGGATAAACGAAGAAGCAGGATTTCTCGTTGATCTGTTTTACAAACAGTCAAACAGACCCACAGATGTCAGCAAAATGTTTTCCAGAGCGACATCAAATATCATTTCAAATATCATATTTGGTTCTAGGTAAGGAATCAATCGTTTTTAATTTTAAGAAGAGTTTGAAGATACCAAAGGGGTAATCAGAATTCGTATATCGAAGAAGAACAGACAGCACAATGGCAAAATAAGGACAAAAAGACAAAAAACTATCTACAAAACATACACATAAAACTAAAGATCGACTAACACGAACCCCACTAAAAGCCGGGGGTGAAATCATGTGCTCCGAAAGGGTAAGCAGTTCCTGCGCCACTACTTTCTACTTTATTATGCACAATTTTACTGCAAAGGGGTTGAAAGCATATTAACACAATACAATACAAATGTAGATCTATCTAATTTTGTAGGCACGACTCATTTCTGAAATAACCATCATCAGGTACGCTGAAGGTCAAACGATTGTCGGATCGTCCTGAATATAGCTGAACAATTGCTCGCTGGACGTTAAACACCAATCAATCAATCAATCAATCAAACGATTGTTAAAACAAATAAATTAAAAGTCTTGGGAGCAAAAATACCACACAATGAAAATATTGTTCAATAAAAAAAAATATAACAGCAAATAAACATAAATAATTAAACAAAATAACTACGTAGAAATCGGGTCCACCTCCTTCCTCAGCGACCAAGACTTTTTAGCAAAAGGAACAACGAACATCTTTTGGTATTTGTTTGTTTCCTATCTTATACCAACAAATACTCCAGAACTCAAACATGTAAATAAGTCTTGATAGGTAATATTATCACTGCCATATACTTCTACAAAATACTGACTTCCTTCCAACCAGTGCCGGATTTAAATAAAGAGAGGCCCTAGGCTAAACCACTTGTGAGGCCCCTCCCAATTCCCCACCTTCACGACTGGAGGAACATGGAAGTGTGCTTAATCAATTTCAATAAAGGCAAAGATGATGAGGGGTGTTTAAAATTCTGCAATATTCTGAAATGGAGTGCAACTGTGTGAGGAAAACTACTAAAGGATTGTTTAGAAAGTACAGTACGTTATGACAGCATAAGTGTGAAAGCGTTGGAAATATTATACACCGTGACGGAGGCCCCCTAAATTTTGAAGCCTTGGGCTTCAGCCTATCGAGCCTATAGGTAAATCCGGCACTGCTTCCAACTGCCTGCTCTTCTATTGCAACTTGATATTTCAATAACAATTTACAGATATCGTTTGAATCACACAAAGTTATGTAAGAAGAGTTTGGAGATATCCAAGGGGTAGCCAGAATCCGTAAATCGAAGGACAGACGACAAAATGGCCAAAAATAAAAAGGACAAATATGAAGCCGAATTCTAAGATTTGTTTTATTCAAATTTTAAATTAATGCTTTATTTGCAGATTTGAATACGATAATCCTGACTTCAACAGAATTTTAGAAAACGTGGCATTTATATTTAAGCATAATGCTTTACTAAGACCAGAGACGATATTTCCCATTCTAGATAAAATACTACCTTCAAGCAAGGTAAGTTTTTGATCAGGTTAATCAGGGGCGGATCCAGGATTTCAAGTTAGGGAGGGCGCACGTAAAAAAAATTGCGCCGAGCGGAGGGTATTTCGCGCCAAAAAATCATATTTTTCCAATTTTAGGGGGGGGCGCGCGGCGGGTGCGCCCCCCCTCCCTCCTGGATCCGCCCCAGTTAATTGTTTCTTTTACTTCGGACAAAGTACTTTTTATACAGAAAAAGCTATAAAATAAACGTTAGAGAATACGGAAGGGACAATCGAAAATTGACAATACAGAGAAACTGGCAACATTGAGTACAAAAGACAAACGACGAAGACAAACAAAACAAACACACAAACACACAAACACAATATGTGTTGGAAACCACTATGCACAAACAAACACAAATATTGTTATTTTATACCAATTCATTCATAATTGCAATCAAATTAAATGGCTTAATAGATTAATAGGATATTTCCACAAGACATAATTTTGGATTCGATTGTATTAGAAAAGCTTAAAGATACCAAAGGGAGGTAATCAGAATCCATAAATCGAAGAAGAACAGACAACACAATGGCCAAAAGATAAGTGACAAAAGAACAAACAACGATCTACAAAACATGTATACACATAAAACTAAAGATCGAGTAACACGAACCCCACTAAAAACCGGGAGTGAACTCAGGTGCTTCAGAAGGGTAAGCAGTTCCTGCTCCACTAGTGACACCCGTCGTGCTAAACCCGGTGGTGTAATAATTGGCGTCATCGAGTGTGGTATATCGTGGGTCCGAGCGCCGAGTGGGTTAAACCAAACAATATGAACTTGGTATTTATCGCTTCTCAGCCAAGCACGCAACATTAATGATAAAAAGCAAAGACTGGTTGGCTCGGAATCAAGATAATTTGTTCAAGTGGAGCGACATCACATGTCTACTCGTAGACTGCTGTTTTAGTGAGCTAGCAATATAAAAAGCTAAGTAAAGCCTGTGAGTCCAGCACCAATCGGACATCATTATCATATCATCGAATGTAAATTGTTTTAGCCATGATATAGCTAAAATATTGCTCAACAATCCCTGTATTTATCAAGCAAGTTTTTTGTAATGCAGTCAATATTTTTACAACACAGGTTAAACAGCTTATTGAAAGAAGACACCAGATCCAAAGTTACATTGAAACTCGAATTGACGAACAAAGAAAGACATTCGATCCACAAAATATTCGGAACTTCTTAGATCTCTACCTTGAACAGGAAGGACACACAGATGCAAAAATGTCAGGTACCCCATTTTCATTTACTAACCCCATATATTCGTGCAAGTTCATTAAAATAACGTATTCTATATATAGAGGTAATGATGTTCTGTTTATTGGGCTTAAGCCCAACACTGTTTTTTACAGGAATCCGGCTGTCGGCCATTGACAAAACTATGTTATCCCTTCTACGTATTTTATTATCTAAGTGTTCATTTATATATAGCAAATAGTGTTACCACATCACAATGATGGTGTAATGGTTGGCGTGCTCTTCTTGCGAGCGGTAGATCGTGGGTTCGGTCTCTAATTTGGTCAAACCAAAGACTGTAAAAACTGGTTTTCCGCTAGCACATAATAGACTGTTTGGCTAGGAATCAGAATACCCACACGGACTGTTGCTGCTGCAATGAGCTATCACTATAAACGTCGAACTAAGGTGTTTGCATAGTACAAAGCAGACATCATCATCCTTTTATTATTGAACTATAACTGTTCTCTCCTTGATATAGTTGACAAATTGCTGACTTGACCTTAAACAAAATTGATCAATTTACTTTTGTAGACGAGAGACTCTTTCTAACTATCACTGATCTGTATATTGCTGGAACAGACACCACATCTGTGACATTACAATGGAGTATGTTATATATGTTAAAATACCCGGATGTTCAGAAAAAATGTAGAGATCAAATTTTAGAGGTATGTCACCTGATTCTTGATTAGCCGTAATTAATTATTAACAATATTTCACATTTCAAGGATTTCATCAACCAATAGCATTAAAGTATACAAAATCAACAAGAAAACATGCAACAACCTAATGTTCTCCTCACGTGGGCATAGGTGTCCTGGGCTGGTTTTGGATATCCTATTTAGGTTCTTTGGTTGTTTATTTGCTCCCTAAGTCTTTTGAGGTATTTGGCTTTCTATTCTGTTAACTTTGAGTGTACCTGATGAGGGTTATTTCAGAAATGCGTCCTGCCACTTAATTGTCTATCAGGTTCATCCAAAAGGTGTTGGATGTGTGACAAATCTGGACCAGTACTCAATGTACATTGTATCACCAACTATTACTCAATAAATATAAGGACTTATTCTGTGTATCTGTGGACTATTACTATGTATTATACCCCTTTCAAGGGAAGTAATCGAATATATTTTCCTTACCTCATAGGTTATTGGTGATAGAATACCAGTAGTAAAAGACAAAGATAACTTACCATATGTCATGGCAACGTTATATGAAGTACAAAGGATAGCAACCATAGGTAAAAATGTTTCATATTCCAAGTAGTTATTTCACAAATAACTTCTAAAAGGCTTTTAAAGGGAAGGTTGAAGAAACCAAAGGAGTAATCAGAAGCTGTAAATGAAAGGATAGACAATGGTGTAATCAGAAGCTGTAAATCAAATGATAGACAATAGGATAAATAGTAAAATAACAAACAATGATCTACAAAACACTACACAGAAAGATAAAGATTGAGCAAGACGAACCCCACTAAAAACCAGAGATGAACCCATGTGTTCTGGCAGGGTGAGAAGTTCCTGTCCACTAATGGCACATGTCGTGTTGCTGTAACTCCTGTTAAAATGAACTGATATATTTTTTTGTAATATGTACATTTATTTGTATATTGAATGTTAGACCTGTTCTTTTAATTCTTATTAAACTATTGAAAGCAATCAACAAATTGTTGTATCCATTTGAGTCGAAAATAAGATCAGGAATTAAATGTTGCATATCACTGTTCTTTTTTAAAGCACCCATGGGAGTAGCCCATTCAACAATAGAAGATATTCATATTGACGGAAAAATTATTCCAAAAGGAACAGATATTCTTTGTAGCTTGATGTCAATACACTTTGACCCGGAAATGTGGGATGAACCGGATGTGTTTCGTCCTGAAAGATTTTTAGGACTGGATGGTCAGTTCGTCAAACATGAAGCGTTTTCTGCATTTTCAATGGGTAATATTGTAATAATTGTTGTGATATCGTTTTAAGAATTAAGGAATTTGATAAATCATTTGACAAATGTCTTTTCATACCTGGTTCTTCTTGACTGATGTTATTGAATTTACAGTTCCTAAATAATACAATTATTAATGAGACTAAGGTTCTACTCCCTCAGGCATAGGTGACCTTAGCCGATTTTGGCTATCCTGTTTAGGCCCTTTTGTTTTATTCCTACCAAGACGTTAAATTATTTGGCTTTACAATTTGTCGATTTACAGCGTACGTGATGAAGGTTATTCCAGAAACGCGTTGTGCGCACTAAAGGACTGGGAGCTATAAGAGCCAGAATCGGCCCCACCTCAGATGTCGATAAAATTTTCTCCAAAATGTATTCACAATATGTGCTTTTCATAAATAAATACAGTTAGTTAATATGTGCATCTAATTCCTCACAGCGGACCGACAAAGTCAGGTAATGAAAAGCACTGAACGTCATTTTTTTCAGAATACAGAATGTACATATCATTGTATTATAATGCACATCTTTAAAAAAACAAAAACAAAAACAAAGCATAATAAAACTCAATAAACAAAGCATAAATTTGACTTAATATGCAATGTGGATTGATTTCAGGAATAAAAACATGTTCTGAAACTGTATTATGAAATTAAAGTGAACGAATAGTAATGTCACAACGTCACCCATTTTCGACGGTCTCCTGTTTTCGACGGTTTGTCTCACGTGATAAAATCTCTCATTATTTTGATCGCTTCATTTGTCAGAGGTTATATTATGATGCTGAAATTGCATGAATGATCTCAAGAAATCTGATCTAAAAATGTCATCTTTAAATGTAAGAACTACGTACCACATCTATTATTTCACGTTCAAATTGTATTTTTTCGTAATTCATTTTTTCGTCACCTTAACAAAGCTTTAATCATTTAAAAAATATATCTCATACAGACCAATTTTGGTTTCATCGTCTGCTATGACATTGATAATGTACATATTGAGATCATATCAATTCAGAAACTTATTAACATCGATTGTCGAATAACTGGTCGAAATTTTGGTATTAACCTTAAAGAAGTAATAGATAGATTTATTTGAGGAATAGAACTTTGTCGTATTTGAAATTTTTTTAAACACTTTTTTAATCGTACTTTATTCTTAACGACAACCAATGTTATGATATATTCCAGTACATTTTTACGGACAACCATCATAAATCTATAAAAAAAAATGCCAAAGTGCGGGTTGAGAGAACTTGATAACGTAAAATAAAGCATTTGGTTTTGCAGTTTCTAAGAAAAAGATTAAATATAAATATGAAAAGCTATGGATAACAGACGACGGACACTAAATGATATTATTTCTACGATTTTTCTATTGAATGTTGGAACTGTTCCGACAGTGTGATATATATTTTTTCATTTTATTATATGCTATGAAAAAAACCAGCTGAGTTACAATTGTTAAAAAAAAATATGGTTGTGATCGTCTTCCGTAATTAAAATCGTCAAAATGAAATACAACCGAATTGATATCAAATGGCAACATGTTTCAACCTCATTTAAAATATACCTTGAAATGCTTTCATACTTTTACATCACGTTCACGATATTTTATTACAACACTAGTTCACTCAAGGGTAACAAAAATTCTGTTCTAGTTAAAGGACTTTATCAAACAGAATAATATAGTTTACATGTAATGCAGTTAATACGCATTTAAACCACAGAAGAATATTTCTATTTTCCACACCTTGTGGTGGTGGGTCGCTATTGTGCATGCGAAATATTAATTGCAAACCCCATTGACTGGCTATATGCTGCCTGTCTAGAATATTTTATTTTTTTCTCGATCAACAGTTCAGAAGCTAGAAAACAATATGATGAATATTGTCTGTCAATCATGCAAACAATAACTTATGCACATGACAGAACGCATATACGGATTATGATTGCCCCTGTGGTATCTTCAAACTCTTCTTAAGGATATGTTGGATTGTGCCCAAAAAACATCTACTGCTTTTGGATCAAACTATTTTAATTCATTTTAGAAGTAGCATCGATAGACCATTAAATCTACCTCAGTATCCCGGTAGTAATAACTATTTCAGTATCCCGGAAGAAAATATATAATCAATAATTGGGGGCTTATGAAAAAAAAAACTATTTTGGATGAAGCGGTGTTTATTTTATTTGTATGTTATATAACTGTTACGTGCCGACATACCATCGTTTTTTACGGCAACTATTGCTTCTCAAACATCAAAACGTCATCTAAGCGCTTGTAATATTTGAATATTTTCCCGTCGTTTTTCAAGAAATTAAACACCTCGTGCACCAAAAAAATACTTTAACAGTAGTTGTGTTTTATTTATTTTAATAATCTGGTAAAATATTGTCTGGTGCACGACTACGGAGGTGCTTAATTTCTTCGAAAACCGTCGAAATATCGCGGACAAAATTCCACGAAATACAGAAAACAAATAACGCTCAGAACGTCACAATGACGTCAAATACGTATCGATTTTGTTGGAAACAAGCTTTACATCAAAAGTATGATGTCGTCTATAAAATAAAACACATCAAATTTTAATCAAGTATTTTCTAAGATAATGATTTATTAAATATGGGGCCATATATGGAACGTATAGTCCCCAGTTCTTTTTATCGCGTTGACACCGGACTGCATGCACTGAGTTTTTCTCCTGGTTTCAATACAAACTGTATTTAAAATAAATACAATTATTTACAGAAACAAGTTATTTACTGATGAATTTCATTGCTTGAAATGAATCATAAAATGTACAGAGATTGTGTATATATACATAATGATATCATATATACAATCAGAAGAGTGAAAATATTGATTTTAAGGGTCTGGCCGAGGTTATAAATAAATTAATATTTAACAACCTCCACAATCCTCCACCAACAAAATATTTTGATACAATCATTAACCCTCTATACTCAAAACAACTGCTCAATTTGGTGTTGGTGGAAGACTGTGGAGGTATATAAAATAGCTAAAATGTACATTGAATATGTCGTTTATAGTCCATTTTTAGCATTATCCGTCTAATCATGATGTCATTATGACGTCATAGCGCACCCAATCTCACGGAAAGATATATTTTTTTAAAATTTGTAAATATAACAATTGAATTAGTAAATTGTTTTTATTCTATGTGAAGCATTATTTTTTAATAAAATGTGGGGCCAATTTTGCACCTTAATGCCTCTCCCTCTTTGATATCTACGTTTATATTATATTACTTTTTTTTTTTTTTTTTTTTTTTTTTTTTTTTTTAATAAAATAACAGCAGTCGAGAAAGTTTGATATTTTTTAGTGAGTGGGTGAGTGGATGATTGCTGTTTAATCCCAAATGGGTACTTTTCCAGCTAAATCATTTCAAGAACAAGTCACATTAAATTGAATGATTATTTTGTCTCCCTTGTACTAGATCAACACGCGTAAGTGGATCTTTATGGTACAAACTCACTGAAACAAAAGTCTGCGGATAGACATTTCGTTCTACTTGGACATATTAGCCTGATTCCGAACGAACAAGTATTTGCTCTTACTCCATGATACTGTGTGAGTAGCAGAGAAGCAGCCAATATCAATGTTAAGGTCGTTGATTTGACCCGGTCTGGGTTCAAAACCACGATCTACCTCACTCGAGGCGAGCATGTTAACCATTACACCACCGATGCGATTAATACGATTTATACCTGTAAATTATTCCAATCATAATTATTTATCCAAACGTAAAAGTTTTCCATTTTATTAATATGATATCTAAACTTTGCAGGACCTCGCATATGTCTTGGTAAACAGTTAGCTGAAGCGGAAGTGATTTTATTCTTCACGGCAATATTACAACGGTTCGACTTGATAAAATCCGAAGAGAATGACGATCTGCCAACTATGGGTATACACACTGGCGCTACTTTACAACCACAACCATTCAAAATGTGTTTTAGACAAAGGACTTGAGAGAATATTTGATTTTCAAAAATGTGTTTTAGACAAAGGACTTGAGAGAACATTTGATTTTCAAAGTGTATTTAGACAAAGGACTTGAGAGAACATTTGATTTTCAATGTGTGTTTAGACAAAGGACTTGAGAGAACATTTGATTTTCAAAGTGTGTTTTAGACAAGGACTTGAGAGAATATTTGATTTTCAATGTGTGTTTTAGACAAAGGACTTGAGAGAACATTTGATTTTCAATATGTATCAATAAACTTTAATACCATTTTGCATATTATTATTAGTATTAGTATTGTACATTATTATTAGTAGTAGTATTGTACATTATTATTATTAGTAGTATTGTACATTATTATTAGTATTAGTAATGTACATTATTATTAGCATTAATGGTGTACATTATTATTAGTATTAATGGTGCACATTATTATTAGTATTGTACATTATTATTAGTATTAGTATTGTACATTATTATTATTAGTAGTATTGTACATTATTAGTAGTATTGTACATTATTATTAGTATTGTACATTATTATTAGTATTAATATTGTACATTATTATTAGTATTAATATTGTACATTATTATTCGTATTAATATTGTACATTATTATTAGTATTAATATTGTACATTATTATTCGTATTAATATTGTACATTATTATTAGTATTAATATTGTACATTATTATTAGTATTAATATTGTACATTATTATTAGTATTAATATTGTACATTATTATTAGTATTAGTATTGTACATTATTATTAGTATTAGTATTGTACATTATTATTAGTATTAGTATTGTACATTATTATTAGTATTAGTATTGTGCATTATTATTAGTATTAATATTGTACATTATTATTAGCATTAATATTGTACATTATTATTAGTATTACTATTGTACATTATTATTAGTATTAATATTGTACATTATTATTAGTATTAGTATTGTACATTATTATTAGTATTAGTATTGTACATTATTATTAGTATTGTACATTATTATTAGTATTGTACATTATTATTAGTATTAATATTGTACATTATTATTAGTATTAATATTGTACATTATTATTAGTATTAGTATTGTACATTAGTATTAGTATTGTACATTATTATTAGTATTAGTATTGTACATTATTATTAGTATTAATATTGTACATTATTATTAGTATTACTATTGTACATTATTATTAGTATTAATATTGTACATTATTATTAGTATTAGTATTGTACATTATTATTAGTATTAGTATTGTACATTATTATTAGTATTAGTATGTACATTATTATTAGTATAAGTATTGTACATTATTATTAGTATTAATATTGTACATTATTATTAGCATTAATATTGTACATTATTATTAGTATTACTATTGTACATTATTATTAGCATTAATATTGTACATTATTATTAGTATTAGTATTGTACATTATTATTAGTATTAATATTGTACATTATTATTAGTATTAATATTGTACATTATTATTAGTATTAATATTGTACATTATTATTAGTATTAGTATTGTACATTATTATTAGTATTGTACATTATTATTAGTATTAGTATTGTACATTATTATTAGTATTAATATTGTACATTATTATTAGTATTAATATTGTACATTATTATTAGTATTAATATTGTACATTATTATTAGTATTAATATTGTACATTATTATTAGTATTAATATTGTACATTATTATTAGTATTAATATTGTATATTAGTATTAGTATTGTACATTATTATTAGTATTAGTATTGTACATTATTATTAGTATTATTATTGTACATTATTATTAGTATTAATATTGTACATTATTATTAGCATTAATATTGTACATTATTATTAGTATTAGTATTGTACATTATTATTAGTATTGTACATTATTATTAGTATTGTACATTATTATTAGTATTGTACATTATTATTAGTATTGTACATTATTATTAGTATTAGTATTGTACATTATTATTAGTATTAGTATTGTACATTATTATTAATATTAGTATTGTACATTATTATTAGTAGTAGTATTGTACATTGTTTCGTGGCTTTACATTTGTTATATAATATAATAAAGTTTGAAATACAAGGAGTTTAGAGAATATTACTTTGTATTTCGCTTTCTATAAGCTTTTCCAGTGGCATGGTGTAATGATACAGCTTTGGTGAGGTGAGACTTATTAATCATAAGTAAGAACCTTTGTGACAATGTTAGTGGGGTTCTCGTTGTTCATTTTGTCAAATTACATGTCTTCACATTTTTAGTACCGTGTTGTGATGTACCCTACGATTTCCTCGTAAACATAATGTTCGGTTCGTCTTTACCTCTATTTGTTTTATCGGGAGTACATGTTTCATTAATGGTATTTGTATTAATTTACGTATACTGGTGTCCACTACTATTTTCATATTAGATGATGTTCATGTTATTCAACAGTAACACGACGCATGTCACTAGTGGAGCAGGATCTGCTTACGCTTCCGGAGCACCTGAGTTCATCCCCGTTTTTAGTGGGATTCATGTTGCTCGATCTTTAGTTTTCTATGTAATGTTTTGTAAATCATTGTTTGTCGTTTTCGTTTGGCCTTTGTATGGATTGTCCTTCGAATTTACAGTTTCTGATTACCCCTTTTGGTATCTTTACACTTTTCTTCTTATATGTTAGAGTTTTATTTCAGACTGGTGTTTCATTGAATGATGTTTTATGTTTAGCCACTGAGTAGTCGGCAATGGATTGTTGTTATCCTATTCATCAGTTTAACACCACCATATATTTGTATCTGTCAGGAGTAAGAGCCTAGATTTCCATCGGCATCTGTCGTGATTTATGTGTTTGATTGATTGATTGATTGATTGATTGATTGATTTGTGGTGTTTAATGCCACTTTCAGCAATATTTCAGCTATATCATGGTGGAAGAAGCCGGAGAGAACCATCGACCATGGGCAAGCAACTGGTAAGCTTTATCACTTGCGGCTGTGAGTCGATTGCACCTTTTTTGTAATTTACAAAGCCAGGTCGAACCCACGCCGTATTGGTGATTGGCTTGTACGAGTTGGTAGGTAATCTAAGTAACTACCTAATTCATTGAGCCACCCGGGGCCTATATTTGTTTAATGTTGATGGTTAAGGAAAGGAGTAGTTTGTATTGTAGCTGGTTATATTGTCAACAAATACTACCTTATGTTTTACAGGGAGTAGTTTGTATTGTAGCTGGTTATATTGTCAACAAATACTGCCCTATGTTTTACAGGGAGTAGTTTGTATTGTAGCTGGTTATATTGTCAACAAATACTGCCCTATGTTTTACAAGGAGTAGTTTGTATTGTAGCTAGTTATATTGTCAACAAATACTGCCTTATGTTTGACAGGGAGTAGTTTGTATTGTAGCTGGTTATATTGTCAACAAATACTGCCCTATGTTTTACAGGGAGTAGTTTGTATTGTAGCTGGTTATATTGTCAACAAATACTGCCCTATGTTTGACAGGGAGTAGTTTGTATTGTAGCTAGTTATATTGTCAACAAATACTGCCTTATGTTTGACAGGGGGTAGTTTGTATTGTAGCTGGTTATATTGTCAACAAATACTGCCTTATGTTTTACAGGGAGTAGTTTGTGTTGTAGCTGGTTATATTCTCAACAAATACTGCCTTATGTTTTACAGGGAGTAGTTTGTGTTGTAGCTGGTTATATTCTCAACAAATACTGCCTTATGTTTTACAGGGAGTAGTTTGTATTGTAGCTGGTTATATTCTCAACAAATATTACCTTAAGTTTTACGGGGAGTAGTTTGTATTGTAGCTGGTTATATTGTCAACCAATACTGCCTTATGTTTTACAGGGAGTAGTTTGTGTTGTTATTGTTTGGTATAATTTTGACCAGTACTGTTTGTGGTTTGACAGAGTGTTTCATCTAGCTGTGGTTAGTTGAATTGTCGATTGTTATGCCAAATCACCATAATCACAAGTAATAAATAGTCACTCATCCTAATACTACTGTAATAAAAACGGTGGATATCAAATTCAGTGCCCACGAAGCGTCTCTAGAATAACCATTAGGTACGCTCAATATCCAAATATTGAAAAGGCAAATAATTTATTTTAAAATGTTTGTGAGCAATAAACCAAATGGCCTAAACAGGATAGCCAACATTCATCTAAGATTACCTAAACCTGAGGGTGGAGAACCTTAGTTTTAAATAATAATTTCATTTTTCAGGAACTGTAAAGAGGGAGAGGCGTTAAGGTGCAAAATTGGCCCCACATTATATTAAAAAATAATGTTTGACATAGAATAAAAACAATTTACTAATTTAATTGTTATATAAACAAATTTTCAAAAAATATAACTTTCTGTGAAATTGGGTGCATTATGACGTCATAATGACATCATAATTAGACGGATAATGCTAAAAATGAACTATAAACGACATATTCAATGTACATTTTAGCTATTTTATATACTTCCACAGTCTTCCACCAACACCAAATTGAGCAGTTGTTTTGAGTATAGAGGGTTAATGATGATATCAAAATATTTTGTTGGTGGAGGATTGTGGAGGTTGTTAAATATTAATTTATTTATAACCTCAGCCAGACCCTTAAAATCAATATTTTCACTCTTCTGATTGTATATATGAGACAATTATATACACAATCTGTACATTTCATGATTCATTTCAAGTAATGAAATTCATCAGTAAATAACTTATGTTTCTGAAAATAATTGTATTTATTTTAAATACAGTTTGTGTACATTAAAACCAAGAGAAAAACTCAGTGCATGTAATCCGGCGTCAATGCCATAAAAAGAACTGGGAACTATAAATGCCATATATGGCCCCATATTTAATGAATCATTATCTCAGAACATACTTGATTAAAATTTGATTTGTTTAATATTATAGACGAGATCATACTTTTGATGTTAAAACTTGTTTCCAACAAAATCGATACGTATTTGACGTCATTGTGATGTCATGAGCGTTATTTGTTTTCTGTATTTCGTGGAATTTTGCCCGCGATATTTGGACGGTTTTCGAAGAAATTAATCACCTCCGCAGTCGTGCACCAGAAAAATATTTTACCAGATTATTAAAATAAATAAAACACAAATACTGTTAAAGTATTTTTTTGGTGCACGAGGTGTTAAATTTCTTGAAAAACGACGGAAAAATGTTCAAATATTCCAAGCGCTTAGATGACGTTTTGATATTTGAGAAGCAATCTTTGCCGTAAAAAACGATGGTATGTCGGCACGTAACAGTTATATACAAATGTAAGATAGAAATAAAATAAACACCACTTCATCCAAAATAGGTTTTTTTTCATAAGCCCCCAATTATTGATTATATATTTTCTTTCGGGATACTGAAATAGTTATTACTACAGGGATACGGAGGTAACGGGTTTAATGGTCTATCGATGCTACTCCTAAAATGAAGAAACTGAAATAGTTTGATCCAAAAGGAGTAGATATTTTTTGGGCACAATCCAACAGATAGCTCTCACATTATGACCCAAAGGTGTTTTATGTTATGCACTACATACACAAACGTTTGATCCATTTGTCCATTGGAGGTTAGGTGTTTAACACCACTTTCAAAAATATTTCAGTTACTACTTTTGTGGCGGAAATTGGAGTACCCAGAGAAATCCACAGACCTATCGCAAGTCACTGACAAACTTTATCACATAATGTTTTATCGAATACACCTCGCCATGAATGGGGTTCAAACTCACAACTTAAGTGGTGATAGGCAATGATTGCACAGGTAGTTGTAAATTCAACTACCATACGACCACGACGGTTCAAGTTCAGTTAAGATGAAAGGTAATTGTTTTATTGATATTGATGGAATTTATGATTATCATTGTTTATAATTGGTTTGCTGAAAGTAGGTTTTTTTGTTGGGGTTCATTGGATGGAATTTGCAGACACAACGTTAGGCATATCAGAACAATACCTTTTTCTTGCCAACAGACTGGGATGGTTGGCCACTGAATTCACATTACATTTTCATAAATTATATAAAGTTTCCCCTTTTGCGCCCAAATTAAACTTTTAACTTCTATCAGTTCCATTCTCTTAAATCAACCTCCAATGGACAAATGATGGATCAAAAGTTTGTGTATGTAGTGCATTGAAAATGCGTTCTGTCATGCGCATAAGTTATTGTTTGCATGATTGACAGACACTATTCATCATATTGTTTTCTAGCTTCTGAACTGTCGATCGAGAAAAAAATAAAATATTCTAGACAGGCAGCAAATAGCCAGTCAATGGGGTTTGCAATTAATATTTCGCATGCACAATAGAAATATTCTTCTGTGGATTAAATGCGTATTAACTGCATTACATGTAAACTGTATGATTCTGTTTGATAAAGTTCTTTGACTAGAACAGGAACAAAATGTACACTTGAGTGAAGCAGTGTTGTAATAATAGATCATGAACGTGATGTACGAGTACAAGTATTACAGAATGTCAAGGTATATTTTAAATGAGGTTGAAACAAGTCACCATTTGATATTAATTCGGTTGTATTTCATTTTGACGATTCTAATTACGGAAGACGATCACAACCATATTGTTTTTTATTGGATTAAAATTATAGCTGTATAATAATGTATAATATCCTATTATTATTAGAATCCTAACATGGCTGCGAATTTGACATAAATAAAATAACAAATGGCTTCCTCTAGGAAAACGCCGACTTTATGTGAAAGGGACACCAGACAGCTGTGAGGAACGAATTTAATACATTACATACCTTAGCGCGGGATGTAAAGGACACACTCCTTACACGTAAAAGACAACTTTCAGCAGATTCTGATAGCGACAGTTTATTAGGAGTGTTGTTGTTGGTTAGTCACAAAGCAAAATAATATCTACCATCTCCTATTTTTCTAGTGACAATCAAAACAATCATACATAGACTCATGGCAGCGACACACATTTTACCTACACGATTAATCATATGGTTGTAAACTTGTTCTCATCATAAATATATATGAAATACTTGATTGTAAAACAATTATCTATCGACAACCACTTTCTATGGGATATCTGATTCCAAGGCTTGTTATCAGTTTATAAAAAAAAAATTGTCACAGGGTCCTAGCTAAAATCGTTACACATTAAACATTTTGTTTCACACCATTTCCCAAAATATTTCCATATTATAAAAAAAGCGATCTTTAAATATTGGACTTCTCTCAACCCGCACCTTGGCATTTTTTTTTTCTATAGATTTGTGATGGTTGTCCGTAAAAATGTACTGGAATATATCATCGCATTGGTTGTCGTTAAGAATAAAGTACGGTTAAAAAAGTGTTTAAAAAAATTTCAAATATGACAAAGTTCTATTGTCCAAATAAATCTATCTATTACTTCTTTAAGATTAATTCTAAAATTTCGACCAGTTTTCGACGATCAATGTTAATAAGTTTCTGAATTGATGTCCCAGGGGCGGATCCAGGGGGAGGGCGCACCCGATGCGAGCCCCTACCCTAAAATTGGAAAAAATATGATTTTTTTGGCGTAAAATCGTGATTTTTCACACGAAATACCCCAACAATTTTCGCACCTCCCTCCGCCCGGCGCAATTTTTTTTAACAGCGCCCCCTAACTTGAAATCCTGGATCCGCCCCTATTGACCTCAATATGTACATTATCAATGTCATAGCAGACGATGAATGCAAGATTGGTCTGTATGAGATATATTTTTTAAATGATTAAAGCTTTGTTAAGGTGACGAAAAAATGAATTACGAAAAACTACAATTTGAACGTGAAATAATAGATGTGGTACGTAGTTCTTACATTTAAAGATGACATTTTCAGATCAGATTTCATGAGATCATTCATGCAATTTCAGCATCATAATATAACCTCTGACAAATGAAGCGATCAAAATAATGAGAGATTTTATCACGTGAAACAAACCGTCGAAAACAGGAGACCGTCGAAAATGGGTGACGTTGCGACATTACTATTCGTTCACTTTAATTTCATAATACAGCTTCGGAACATGTTTTTATTCCTGAAATCAATCCCCATTGCATATTAAGTCAAATTTATGCTTTGTTTATTGAGCTTTATTATGCTTTGATTTTGTTTTTTTTATAGATATGCATTATAATACAATGATACGTACGTTCTGTATAATGAAAAAAATGACGTTCACTGCTTTTCATTACCTGAATTTGTCGATCCGCTGTGAGGAATTAGATACACATATTAACTAACTGTATTTATTTCTGAAAAGTACTTATTGTGAATACATTTTGGAAATTGTTTTATCGACATCTGAGGTGGGGCCGATTTTGGCCCTTATAGCTCCCAGTCCTTTCAATAATCAATATATCTAATAAACCATGTCGGTGTCGATACACTGACTACTGGGAGGAGGATACGCTCCGTGACTAATAGTTCACCAGCAGAGGTATCGACCCCGTGATAGAAACACTGACTACTGAGAGGAGGATACGCTCCGTGACTAATAGTTCACCAGCAGAGGTATCGACACAGTGATACTAATAAAAACATATAGAAGCGTTTCTGGAATAACCTTCACTAGGTACGCTCAATATCGAAATATTGGAAAGCCAAATAAACTGCTATACGAACCAGGAAAATGGCAAATAAAGGTACATGTAATAACAACATTACCGAACTCCGAACAATCTTCCGAAGGGAAAGTCAAAACTCATAAGTATATAAACAGACAAGATCAATCAACAACCGGAAAACATTTTTAAAAAAAAATTTGAAATTTTAAAATAAAAAAAAATAAAAAATTAAAGTTCAAATTTTTTTAAAAAATTTGAAAATTTTGAAAATTCTTAAAATTCAATTTTTTTTTAAAAATTCAAAATTTTCATAAAATTTCAAAACTTTCAAAAATTTCATAAGATATAAAAAAAAATTCAAAATGATAAAATTTTCAAAAAAGTTTAAAAAATTTCAAAGTTTTCATAGAGTGAATAAGGGTAGTAACAAAATTACCGAACTCCGAACAATCTTCCAAAGGGAAAGTCAAAACTCATATAAGTATATAAACAGACAAAATCAGTCAACAACCGAAAAACTGTAAAAACCGCAATGACCCTGACTTGGTACAGGCATTTCTAAAGAAATGGTGAGTTGATTCAGATTTTAAGGCGCTAAACCTCCCGCTTTCATTACGGTTCAAAGGTTCCGGCTGTCACTAGTAACAGCATTTATAACAATACAAAACTGATACCAATAATCAATCATTCACACAGTCCTTAGCGTGAGTGGTGTATTTTGTTTCGCACCAGAAAATCAGCGGACGTTTCTTTTGGGAGGGTTTGCAAACTAGGTTACAATCTTGAAACAAGTCCAGGCAAAAAAGAGGACATCAATCATTTGTTTCGAATTTGTCGTCGTAGGATGTTATTATTTGGTATCTTGGCGGCATATTATTGACATGATTGCTTTCATAATACCATCAAATACCCGACTTGATTTTATCGATGTCTTATAGGAAACAAGAACTGCTTATCCTTCACAAGCACATGGGGTCCATGTTGCTTCTATTTTTAGATTTCTGTGTTTGGTTTTTTTTGTTTTTTTTGGTATTGTTTGACTTTATTCTGTTTCTAGATGTCCCTTCGGCTTTCTCTAATGTTTATATACTAAAGATGGTTATGTCAACGCAATAAATGCTATTTTGACAAAAAAATATATGTAAGCGTAAAATGTTGTGTTAGGGTTATTGTGTTTTACACCATAATATTTCAGTTATATAGTGGCAGTCAGTTTTATTGGTGGAGGAAAGAGGAGTGCCCAGAGAAAACCACCTACCTGTGAGTGTCACAAGTCACTGACAAACTTTATCACATAATGTTGTATCGAGTACACCTCGCCATGAATGGGACTCGAACTAACAACATTAGTGGTGATAGGCACTGGTTGCACAGGTAGTTGTAAATTAAATATGAATAGAACAGAATACAATACATAACAAATACTTTTATTAAAATAAAATAGAAAGTACATCTACAATAAATATATATCATTTACACATTCAGTCTAATTATAATTAAATGTTTGTCGTATATTTATCTTGTTTTGTTTCTTTGGTGACACACTAACATCTAATAACATCCAGTTTTGGGTAATATAAGGGACCGACCATTTAACTTGCAGGGGGGGGGGGGGGGTTATGTTTTTTTTTCTAAGAAAAAATATTCTGATTCCCAATGTTGCTGAAAAAAAATATTCTGATTTTGGTGGAGGAAAAAAAAATAATCTGATTCAAAGTTTTTGTCATATAACCTAATGTTATATTGTGGAAAAAAAATCGCGCATTGCGCGACAAAAAAAAATAATATGGTTTTTTGTTTCGTTCAGAAATTTTTTTTCGGACAAGAGTTCGAATATTTATTTTTTTTGTCGCACAAAGCGCCAATTTTTTTTCCAGAATTTAACATTAGGTTATATGACAAAATCTCTGAATCAGATTATTTTTTTTTCCTCCACCAGGAACATTGGGAATCAGAATATTTTTTTAGAAAAAACCATAACCCCCCCTTCAAGTTAAATGGTCGGTCCCTAAGGCCAAACATAAAATGACAAAAAGACAAATTACGACCAACAAAACACAACACAGACAGCTGAATACCTAGTAACACGAACACCACAAAAACATGAACATGTACTTTATGAAAAAATAAAACTAGTTAAAAAAAAAGAAACCTCTGCATAAGCTTCAAACAAATATTAAAAAAACGTCATTTTTTCGCGATTGGGATCGAGACCCATTTTGCAAAATAATAGAAAACAAAAAGTTAACAAGCAAAACGGACAAAATATAACAAAAATAAGTTATTATTGTCCTGTCATGTTCCTTTAAACCCTTGGTATAAAACGCATATTAAATGGTTGTGGTTGTAAGGTAACACCAGTCTGTACACCAGCTGTTGGTAAATCGTCATTCTCGTCGGCCTTTATCAAGTTGAATCGTTGTAAAAATGAAGTGAAGAATAATATTAGCTCTGCCTCAGCTAACTGTTTACCAAGACAAATACGTGGACCTGTATGTCACAAAAACTAATATGGATGAACATAATTACGTTGCGAGTTCCGTGTTGTGATGTCTGTTACGATTTCTGCATAAAACCGATGTTCGGTTCGTCTTTACCTCGAGTTGTTTGTAGGAAGGAGTATGTCTTGTTACATTATGTGTGGTAGTTGCCGTATAGTGGTTATTGTGTTGTGTTTTTGTTTTGTTTTTCTTCGTCTCTGGATTGTCCTTTTTGATTGCCACTTCGGTATTCTCTAACGTTTAATTACAGATTAAATCATTTATATTTAAAACTTATTTAACATATTTTATTTGTTGAATTTTGATAGTTTCCTGACCTTTCAGTCTTGTGAGCGTGTCACTGATTGTTGTTTAGCGCCATGTGAACAATTTACCATCTACATTTATATCATTTCGAGAATAAGTTACATTTCGATGAGATGATCACAATGTTCGCTTTATACTAGACCAACACGCTTATCTGGATCTTTTAGTGCTAGCTAACTGAAAGAACAGTCCACGGGAGGACATGTTCCTCCATTCGGACACATTATTCCGATTCCAACAGCGTGATATGTTTTTTATTTTATCAACCAACCAGTCTTTACTTTCATGATCGTAGTGTGCATTGTGTGTTTAGCGGAGAAGAAACACATATCAATTTTATGGTCTTTGATTTGACCCGACTGAGACTTGAACCCACAATCTACCGCGGCGTTGCAATCTTAGAAAGATATCTTGACTCGATAGTAACAAGATATCAGCAACAAATATTTATATCATTAACTCCATCAATAATCTCTATGGTGTTCAAGGGGCCGTCGTGGCCGTGATCGTATGGTAGTTGGATTTAAAACTACCTATGCAATCAGTTTGTAAGTGACTTACGATAGACTGTGGTTTTTTCCGGTTCCTTCGGTTTCCTCCACCAATAAAACTGACCGCCACGATATAACTGAAATATTGTTGAAAGTGGCGTTAAACACCATCAAACAAACAAACAAACATCTATGATGTTCATGGTAATTGAAAACAAATCTTACCCATGGAGAATGCACAAAAGGCATCTTGCTTGACAAACTGACCATTTTTTCCCAGAAATCTTTCTGGGCGAAACATATCTGGTTCATCCCATACTTCCGGGTCAAGGTGCACTGATATCAAACAACATAGAATAATCGTATTTGATGGAATCGTTTTCCCATCGATATGAATATCTTCTGTGGCAATATGGGGTAGACCCATTGGCACTACAATGATAGAAAGGAAGAAATTCAACAGAGGGAAAAACTGTATTATATTTGAAGTGTTGTCGCCGTAAATCATCGATTTTACTGTCACAAAAGTTTTCCTGGCGACGAGTAGAAATCAAACACTTTATAAAATATTCAATGATCTATATTATGTAATCATCAACGAAAATATCAACTCTAAACTTTTAATTTTAAAAGTAAATTTAATGTGTGTCACTTCAAATCAACATATTTACACAGTTTCCAACATGGTAAAACGCAAAATTTACTCTGACCTGTAAATGCAATTGACCAATGAAATTGCTTGTTACATAACTCATTGTATTAGAATTCTGGATTACATCACTCCTGGCAGCATCAATAAGAAAAATAAGCATTCGTCTAAAAGATTGATTGTTGCTTAGCAAAGCGAGCAGTATTTCAGCTATGCTCAGGAGAGAACAAGTGCACTATATAGAAATGCGGTAAGGGGTGGGTTAACCGGGTCAGCGATGTTTGACTGCCACTGAAAAGGTATGGAGAGCTACAATGCGCCTATTCTTTTTAGAAATCTATAAATCGGGATATTTAGCGTACAGAGAGCATGGCATTCTACAAATACGTTGTCCACTGTCGGGCATTCCAAATTATGACCTGAAAACTCTCCACCGAGAGGACCACTCCTATCCGCTACCCGAGATGCACTGAGCAGATCTAATGGTTTGAGCCCTGGCAACCTTCACTGAAAGTTTATTTATATTGATTGCTGTTTACATTCACGTGGGCAGTTTACAAAATCTAGAGCACGGATGGAAAAAGGTGGCAATGGATTGTCCTAATGGGAAACAGTTAACGAAAGTACATGACAAAAGGACATGATGGGTACAGGCGCTAAATATTTTCCTGTGACCACGACCAACGGAATACTTCTGTGGCCAACAGTGACACATACACCCGTATTCCGTAACGTGGATATATAAACACGTAAGGTACTTATTTACAGGAGAGTTGTGTGTTCAGCGGATGACCATCTCTGAGTTATCATACCAGGAGCAGAGAAACTAGATTCTGTTTCTATTGTCTGGGGTTCACTCGGTGGTAATGATCACTACAGAAAACACTGAAATGTGTATGAAATTAATTCATCTTGGGTCTAAAATCCTTGTTGATACAAAGGTGCATGTCTTTTGTAAGTGTTAATGGGTGGGATCCCATTCACCAGTTTATCATCGCCGCATGTTTGTTCCTGTCCCAAACCAAGACCTGGATTTAAAATATAATTATGTCGTGGTATTTTATTGTGTTCGGTACGGTGAGTTCAGTTAAGATGAGAGGTGATTGTTCGGTTTGTTGATATTGGCCGAATAGATTATCACCATTGTTTAAGACGAGTTTGAAGATACCAAATAAAGGGGTAATCAGAATCCATAAATCGAAAAAGGACAGACAACACAATGGCCAAAAGAAAAAGTACAAAAGGACAAACAACGATCTACAAAACAGTGTACACAGAAATCTAAAGACCGAGCAACACGAACCCCACTAAAAACAGGGGGTGAACTCATGTGCTCCAGAAGAGTACAGCAGTTCCTGATCCACTAGTTAGATCAGAACGAGGAAAAGACCGGGAAGTGCTTACGACAGGTGGACCATGGCCGTGGTCATTTGTGACAGATACCTAATACCCGTGGCAGCTAACCAAGTCATGGTGTAGACCGTAAAACTTTCCAAGAGATGCCTCCGAATTAACTAATAGTAACCCTTGGTTCACAGTAGCTTCTGTTTTAGCAGCAATCGGGGCCAATCCTTTATCAAGGAAATCCTGATAGGAACCGGAAGCTCTAGAATATCGGATCAACTGAGAGATATATACTCCATATGCGGGTGCTGCTGGAATGTTGCTACACATAATAAGAAAGTTTACAATGGGAAAATTGAAATCATTACTTTTGTCATAAACTTTCGTTCTTAACCGCGCCTCATTGTCAATTTCGAGGTGTAGGTCAAGGTATGGAGCAGACCTAGCTGTATCTGTGGTATCACATTTTATTTACCTATAGTTGCTAGCCTCTGTACCTCATATAGCGTTGCCATGACATATGGTAATTTATCTTTATCTTTTACTGATGGTAATCTGTCACTGATAACCTTAAATGTAAATAAACAATTGTATATGCTGCTGCTCAAGCTTCTAAATGACTGATTTCATGTGTGGTTTATCCATGACATCACAATGTTTTATATGAGTGACTACATATAGTATAACCTAATCATAGATTTTGAATATCAAAATAAGACCACGAGTAACCGAAGTACGCATAAGGATTAAACGAGTGGGCAGAACTTGTTGCCCCCACGAGTTTAATCGTTAATGCGTATTCAGTTACGAGTGGTTTTATTTTGATATTCAAAATGTATCATTTAGTTATACTGTTTATCATATAGACTTTCAAAATTTCTGATATATTATTTTTGTTATTTGTATATTTCATTCCACGCGTGTGAATCTACGAGCAATGATACTAAGGGGTTCAGCTGGAAGGGTCTGCCATCTTGAAAATGTGAAATTCTACATGTCATATTTACAACAATATACAAACATAATTAAAATGCTTACCTTGAAAACTTATTATAGTTAAATTTGATCAAAATTGAAGCGTACACGAAGCCAAATAACGTATAATCTTTACGTTCAAACTGGAAGTCTTCAAATGACGTCAATGACGTCATGTTGGTTATGTGTTCAAGTCGTCAATGACATTTCGCGAAAAAAAAATCAGTTTACAATCGTATGTGTATTCACTGTAGCACATCGTTGGTAACCCACGGTTTATTCCGATACGTTCCTCTCTCTCCATCACCCGTGGGTCAAATCGCTTGTAAACATTCGTTTTCATGAATATTCAAAGTTTCGAATTAACCAATCAAAATCACGTTTATGAAAGTGAAACTCTTTGGTATCGGAGGTAAAAATCTGACAAATAAACATCCTTTCCCTCAAGCAAATTGTCTACAGATTCTTGTTGAAAGTCCCTCAATTCTTTCACTCCAAATTTTTGCAACAGGTCCGACATTTTTAACATTTAACCAAACTCATTATGAAAGGAACGATTTGATTGGTTGAATCGCATTTGAAGTTTGTAATGCGAAGACTTATGAATTATTCATGAGTACGAATGTTTACAAGCGATTTGACTCACGGGTGATGGAGAGAGAGGAACGTATCGGAATCAACGGTGGGTTACGGACGACGCTTTAACACAACAAGGGACGTAACCACCACACTTACAGTTATGTAAAAGTAGTTCCGGCAGGAAAAAACTGATATTTTCACATGTGAGAATACATACAGATTAATACATGGGTATTTCTATATTGGCCTGGTTATCATCCCGAGACCCCCATATTGGCCCGAGACGGAGTCGAGGTTCAATAAGGGTCGAGGGGTGATAATCAGGCCAATATGGAAATGCCCATGTATTAAACTATTTATTACATACTTCCGACATCTAGAAAAGAGACACCCATATTGGCCTGAGACGAAGTCGAGGCACATATTGGCACGGGCCAATATGGGCCTCGATATGGAAATGATCTTGTAGTAATCCAATAACCGGTTATTTTCCTGGGGTGTGAAATTATGGAGTTTACTTCCGGTCATATTGGTCATACAAAATTGCCTTTATTTGAACTAAGTATAATTCACACCTATCTATATAATAAACTCTTTTTAATCTCACGATTTACAAAGTTTTTTTCCATAACGAAAAGCAGTACAAATTATTAAATTTTGTAAATATTATTTATTCTTTGAAATAAATTGAACACATAAATGATAATAATATACTTGTGAGACACAGTACCTCTAGAATTTCATCTCGGCATTTCTTCTGAACATCCGGATACTTTAACATATACAACATACACCATTGTAAAGACACAGATGTTGTGTCGGTTCCGGCAATGTACAGGTCTGTTATAGATAGAAATAGTCTTTCCTCTACAACAAATTAACCATTCTTACAATTAATACGACGTGATTATAATCAGATCTTGTACTTTTACAAGGTCAAAATACTTAGCTTAATGACACAACAGGCAAAAACGTTAGTCATTGAAGATCATTCTTACAAAAAAGAAAAGTGTTAGATTGTTGGGAAAAACAAAAAACAAAGACAGATGTTCGTTGTTTTTGTCAATAACATTTCTTATGTGATTGCTGAAAAAAAACAAATAAGAAACAATACAGTTGAGAATTCAATGTTTAATCACAAGTGATGGTATGTGTGCACGTGACTCCAGTATAACCATGACGACTGGTGAGCAAGCCGAAAACTATTATACATTGTAACATAAATAACCTTTTTTCCTTTGATGATTTCACGAATTATTCAGCTTAAAAATGTGTTTGCAGAAAACCATGGTCTAGTATCTGTTATTGATATTGTACCATACTCATCTAAGCCGCCATTAAAACTTGGTTGTATCGAAATGCAAATAGGCGGAGCTTATACCATGGTACAACATGGCATGTCTAAATGTTGTACAATAGATTAGCTGCAATAATGTAGCTCCTGTGACAAACTTGTGTCTCGGCAGAGCTACAACGCGGTCCCATTCGTCACAATGGAGCAAAAAAAAAGTTGCAGTTGAAACATAAAAACTCACTATTTACGCTTCAAACATTTCATTATAACAATTACTGATGATCCCAGTCCTTGTTAAATCGGTTTGGCTGAGAAATATATGCTTTTCAAAGTTAGCAACAACCTTGTTCAAATTTATCGATCGTTTTCCATAACCGGAAACTACGGAAGGCGGAGCTTTTCTAAATATGGTATTTCTTATTACAATCTGATGTAAACATTCCAATCGTAACTACTCGGCCATTCTCGCTACCCTGTTATTTGCAGGGTAGCGAGAATGGCCGAGTAGTTACGATTGGTAAACATTCACGCCTAAATCGCCAAATATGGTATCGACATCCAAATAGTGAGGCCGGAAATGACGAAATTCAAAATTTTCAAAGAGAATTTTTACTTTGTGGGAATTACATTTTAAAATACTGGTAGGTGATAAAAACTTGTTATAATAATGGACAAAAGGAAAGGTTATGTCTTATTATTGATAAATGCAGGCGTCAGAAGCTCTGTAAGCGAGCGCAAAAAATCTCGGTGGCTGCTCCATTACGTGTAATGGCATCCCGTTATAACCCTTGCGAGTAAGCGAGCATTTAGGGTTTTATTATTAGAACTACAATAGATCAAAGGGAAATCGACAAAATTTGTGGGCGGAGCTTATCATCAAAAATTCCCGTTGATATGAACAGCATATTTATGAAACTGTATGTCACATGACCAACGTGACCTAAAGGTCATATACCTCAGAAATTTTAATTTTCGAAGTCGGTGATTTTTGTAGTTTTTAGACTGATGAAGAATATTATTTTTAATAAGCCTGACAGTTTCGTAGGGAGGAACACGAGTGACCATGCCTGTCAAATATTTTGCTCCAAGAGTAACTGTGAAACTATGTATCATTGATTTTTCCTCCTCGAGATAACCGTGATCAAAATAATGATCAATCTGAATGTTTGCTCCGCCCACAGCTATTTATACTCACAGTCCCGGTTTAAGCCCCTGCCAAATTTCAACCATTTTATTTCTGTTACAAAACATATATACCGCATGTCTTATTCATGAACTTATTTGCACACACTCATCCTTGGGATTCGTTGGTTTAAATAAGTTAATTAGAAAGAATCATGGTATGTATACAAAATGTAATAATTGTCATTCATGATAGTATTCGAATATCCAATAACTTAACATGTTGCTAGATTTGACTAATAACATGATTTTAAAATTATTTTGTCCATTTAATAATACTATCTATTGCAATTTTCATAAGTCATCACCAAGTCTCTACTTACACTTATCACTACTAAAGTTATGACTTTGATGCCCATTAACAGGTGTACTCGATACACCGCTATGTGGTAAAAATTTGTTCGTGTCTTGACGCAGATCACGTGGTTTTCTCGGTAAATTCCGGTTTCCTCCATTAATAAAATTGACAGCCTAGATATAACTGAAATAGGGTTAAAAATGGCGTGATAGCACTCGCAACCCTAGCTAGCCCGTGTGTATAATGATATACATATGAGTTAGATTTATTGGTATTTAACGCCACTTTCAGTAGTATTTCGGCCAGATTTATTGGTGTTCCCATATCCAAGTTAAAACCACCGATTTATCGTAAGTCACAAACTACCAACCGATCACGACGGACTCGAAATGTATTAATGTATATTCCGAAAATATTCACAGTGAAAATACTATACCTGAAATTTTGGAGTCTTCGTGTCCTTCTTGTGCTAGGTAAAGATCCAAGAAGTTCCGAATATTATTAGGGTCAAATGACTTTCTTTGTTCGTCGATTCGTGAACCAACGTAATTTTGAATGCCTTGTCGTCGTTGGGCAATCTGAGAAATCTATGTGTTGAAAGACATGAATTCAATTAAGTAAACACATTTAACGTTCGTGTACACATGTAATTGGTAGTAATTTTATAATTCAACGTAATTAAATAATTTTAAACCATCTGTTGTTAAGTAGTCATGTGTCCCTGCCTTAGACTGACGTTTTCTGTTCCCTGCCTCTAGTCCCTTCCCCCTTTACGTGAATCTAGAGATATTGCGATCAACAGAACTGATCAGGGGACTATATTTGCTAAATAAACTATTACAGGGACATCAACAACCTAAGCTATCATATTCGTCCCTATACAAAGGGTGGTTTGACAATCTATCTTAAACAGGCTCTCTTGTCCTTATGTCATATATATCGCACTCTGTTTCACATGAACTATTTCCCCAAAGTATGGAACTTAGTTTTTAAATACATATTCGTTACCCTTTTGCATTGAAAATCAAAGGCTATACTAGATCACAAGGTTAATGGTCCACCGTCCATGTTTATATTCCTCCTTGACAATTTGAAGGAATGAATGCGTCCTTGACTTTCTCTACGGAGATTTAACATTACATGGTCGCCATCTTTGTTTCTAATGGGACGTTGTTTACATGGCTTTGCTAATTGGTCTCAACGTTTTAATAACAACTTTCTGTTTATCTGATGTTTGTTTGTGAGCTGGATATGACAATGTTGTCTTACCTCGTCGCCCATCTTTTGGCTTCTGTTAACCTATTTGTTGACATTAAGAAGAATTCGCAGGATATCGGACCAAATGCACCCAGATTACACTTCCGGTATAAACAATGACCGAAAAGTCAATGCTACATCATCTGTCACACGCGAATAAACCCCGTCTATATGAAAAGAATATCTTCAGATTGCTGCCTCTGGCATGAACACCGTCCTGTTGAGGGTTAGCAAGTTTTACAATGACATCGTTAGTTAATTAATTTATACGAGTATTAAGATACACTAACGTAAATGATAGGCTTATATATTTAAGGATTGATCGCAATTTTTGTTCCGTTCATGAAGAAATAACCTCAATCAGGTTGTGCACACCTGGAACTCGCGTATGAACCGAACAAATAATTTAGATCAATCCTTATAAATTAATTCAAACTTTTTTTGTTTTTATGATATTGAAAAATATATTAATTTTTTCAAAATAAGGCAAATAATCGGAAATAAATTTAAATAACCCCAAAGGTGTCTCATTTAAAGAAAATCACCTGATGACAACGGCACGTGACGCCTTGAGAACGACGTCTATTTTTCGATTCCGTACATTGACAAATAACCTCAACTTTTTAAACCAATCAAAACACGTATAAAATTACATGTGACTCTAAAATTAATTTATATGACAATGGGGAATCATAATGTGAATTATTGATACTATATATATATTCATCGTTTTTTTGTTTATTTTCCTTTTGATGTTTAAAGCCAATATATTTCATATCACGTAAGCGCTGAGATGATTCCAATTATCGATAATCGCTAAGCGTTGTCAATGACGCACGTAGTAATATCGCTCATAGCCAGAAATGATGGGTACTTTGCTCATTTGCATATCTAAGATGGCGACGCCGGGACGTCTGCAATTTTCATATGATCTATATAGACGATTTTCTGAACTTGAAAATGATACATTGATGTTTGAAGCAAGCTGAATTAAATGAAATAAAAATTAATGAAAACAATTAAATATTCGAGGTTCCTGGACTAAATGAAAATCCGAGGCGACGAACCCTTTTTGGCCTGAAGAGTCTATGTAAAAATGTCTGAAATACATGAAACTGGTGGCGTGTGACACAAAATTTAACAATGAATGACATTTGGCGACATATTTTCTGAAATTAATTTAGATTCCTCAATAATATATGTAATTATATTGACTAACCTTATATTTCTAGCTTCTAAACTCGTGGTTCCCACATTAAATATAATATGATCATTTTTGCATGATCGCGATATCAAAGACATGTCTAAAATCGTTACAAAACAAAAATATTTGAATTTTGACAGAAGAAAAACTTTGCCGAAATAAACAATAACTTTTAATTTTCGAATCATTGACGGACACATTGAATTTCCGTACTGTAGGCTATTTTTTGACAAATCTAATAAACGATCCATCAAGCTTGAAACTGCAGTCACGTGATCAAAATCTAATTTAAATATGATGAATATTTATGAGGAAAGTACCATCAATTTCTGGACATGTGTTTTCTAATATGATGTTATAATGACGTCACACTACCAAATCCTTGATAAACATACTATCATAGCGATAAAATAATTAAAGATGTTTTTTTAAAACTCGAGGACGTTTCTCGGTCATCTCTCATCTCAGGGGACGTTTCTCAGTCATCTCTCATCTCGGGGGCCTCGCCCGTCGATGAGAGATGACTGACAAACGTCATTTCGTTTAAAAAAAACATCGTTAACCACTTAATATATATGTTGTACACTAACCAAAAAAAAAAGGTTATTGTAAATACGGTTTCTAATATCAATTGCATGCCGCTGTTTTGACAGTTCTTTCTATCAACCGCTTAAAAATTTGACAAATGTTGTAATAGAAAAATTATGTAAACTCGTTCACAAACAAAACTGTTCTCACGACTTCATTTTCATGTTTATTTTATAAATTAGAACATCATTATTGTTCAAGTTAGATACATTACTATTGATTGATTGATTGATTGATTTTTGGTGTTTAACGTCACTTTTAGAAATATTTCAGCTATATCATGGCGACCAGTTTTAGTGGTGGAAGTAGCCGGAGTACCCAAGAAGTTGGCCGTATTGGATATAACGGGTTTCTTTTTCAGCATGAGACAGTACTCATGTGAAAGCAGAGATGCGTACAAATGTAGGTCCACTTCTTTTGTTTCACTAGTACTGTATCTTATACATAATACCAACCTTACTGCCTGGGATTATTTTATCAAGGATCGGGAAGAAGTTTCCTGGTTTAAACGCAGCTGCATTCTTAAATACGAAATCGACGTTTTCCAAAATTTGAATAAAATCAGGATTATCGTAATCAAATCTGAAACAAAAATTATTTGCTCTTAATTCAGAAATCCATGTATATTTATTTAGTTGATCTAAAATTTAAAGAATATACACACGTACATTGCAATTATGAAGAGCAAGTTTGAAAAGTGATGTTCAATAATTCAATGAATAACACAAAACTACCCTTCATATCAAAACATTGAACAATAAAAAGACCACCATCCTTGTCGATAGAAATCCACGCCCTGGCCTGAAATAGGCGCAGCATGGGGCGGGGTTAAACCTGTTAATGGGGTCTCTGCACTCCTCTTGAATTAAGACGTCAATTGTTGTTTTACAAAATAATATTTCAAACATTAACCACCAATGACCTATATATTTAGACAATGAAAACGAATTTATTGTCATTATTAACCACTCGTTAGAGGTTTCTCTGTCACAGTTTTACAAACAGACAAGTTAATTAATGTTGTTGTTGGCAAGTAAAAGAAATATAAAAAAAAATGTTTGTTACGACTTTTTTCCCCGTTTAATTCATCCATTTATTTTGTGAAATGTCTCAATTTTATATGTTTTGTTTGCTTCCATTGAAAAGTATGATTAATGCATATTATTATATCACTTGGGTATACAGAAATTACCGATATTACAGGGGACGTCGTGGTGGTGTTCGTATGGTAGTTGCATTTATAACTATCTATGCAATCAGTGCCTACCACCACTAACGTTGTGAGTACGTATCTCGTTCAGTCGAGGTGTACTCGATACAACATTATGTGATACAGTTTGTCAGTGACTTGCGACAGGTCGGTGGTTTTTTCCAAGTAATCCGGTTTCCTCCACCAATAAAACTGCATGACCGCCACGATATAACTGAAATATTGTTGACAGTGGCGTTAAACACCACAACCATCGATCAAACCGATATTACACACGAGTTTGTTGTTATTACACTTGTTCTTGTCTATTTAAAGTTCTTTGATGTTTTAACCAAAACAGTTTTTTATCTTGTGATTAAGCCTGTGCTACATACGGGTGTTTTGTTCTATGTGTCCAGCATCTAGAAATCGGTGATACCCCGTACCTCATAATAATGTAATAAAAACGTAGATATCAATGTAGTGCGCATGCGTACGACGCGTTTCTGGAATTACCCTCATTAAGTACGCTCAAAATAGAAAGATGGGAAATCCAAATCATTAAAGCTTTGGAAGCAATAAAACCAATGGGACTAAACAGAATAGCCAAAATAGGCTTCGGTCACCTATGTCAGAGGGGAGATAACCTAGCTTAGTTTTAATGATAATTACATTATTTAGGAATTGTAAAACTGACAAACATATTTGTATGTTTTCTTACCTGGAACCAAATATTATATTTGAAATGATATTTGATGTCGCCTTTGAAAACACTTTACTAACATCTGTGGGCTTGTTCTGTTGCTTAGAAAATAGGTCGCTCAAAAACTGGACCTCCTCGTGAATTCTCTCTTCTACTGATTTTTTTCCAACTCCGAAATCTTTCAATGCTACCATGGAGAATTTACGAATGTCCGCCCATTCTTGTCCGTTACTGAAGATTACACCTGATAGACAATCTACATGTGTTACGGTTAGGTTATTGTGTTTAAAGCCACTTTCAACAATATTTCAGTTATATCGAGGCAGTCAGTTTTATTGGTGGAGGAATGTTGTATTGAGTACACCTCGTCTGAGCGAAATACGAACTCACAACTTCAGTGGTGATAGGCACTAATTGCATAGGTAGTTGTAAATCTAACTACCTACGATCACGACCACGACGGCCCCTAACAATATACATATGACAACATCTTTGTCACGAATATTAAATATCTTATGTATAATGTTCAAGATTATAGCGTTCTTTATAAGAATTCTGTTCGCCTTGTTGTATGTTAGGGTTGGCATTTTACTCACACATGGAAAGTACTTTAGTTACATCATTTCATTAAAAGGGAAGGTTTGGGCCACTAAAACTAGTTTTACAGCCATGAAATGGACACGATTACAGTATTTTATCGCTTTGAAATATTCTCCGTGGTCTGGTACGTCAATATTGATTGATTGATTGATTGATTGACATTTTAGCTATATTCAGGACGAGAACAAGTTCAGTAATATATAAAAACTATCTAGAAAAAAAATATTTAACCTAAAAGATGCAAAAATACATAATCTGATTGCAACAACAAAAATTAAAATGCAAGGAAAAATTACCGATTTTGATGTAAAAAAAAAAACAATTTGTGCATTTTTTGTTTTTTTTCTTTTTTATTCTTGCTCTGAGAAAAAATAGCCCCTCCACATTTATGCTTACCTGCAACAGTTGGAAAAAACTTTTTTATCAGGTATAAATCCGTGGGTCTGTGTTTCGTTTTACTTGCATTGTCTACCAACACCTCGTGAACTTTTTTGTATCCGAAAACCAGAACTATTGGTCGAGGTCCGAATCTCAAAAACACCAAGTTTCCATATTTTTTCTGAAGTTTCATGAAAGTTTTAGCAGCATTTTTCGTACCAGCAATATTTGGTAAATTACCAACAATAGGCCATGGTGTAGGGCCTGGTATATTTACACGTATACCATAGAAATTGTCCCATATAATATATGTCAACAATAGTACAAAAAAAAATGTTAAAACTGTAAACAGATCCAAGTTGTTTAAAATATTCCCCAACATTTTCAACAGATTCAAGCTCCTGGTAAAATCCTAATGCACAATTTTCAGTGATGTGTATTTTTGACAGGACGCATAAAAAAAGAAGTATAAATGCTGTAATAACCTTCTAGATTTTAACCTCAGTAAACATATTGTGTGATGATTCATAATTCGAAGGACGTCCTACATTTTCACCTGTTGTAAATACAATACAATACAATACAATATTTTTTATTCCAATTAGGGTCCCTCAAGGGGCAATAACAAATATACATTCATAATTGTATCAACAGTTACAACAATACAGAATGGAGATATATGTTTTTAAACAAGACAATTCTAACTATTTAAATGATATATGTTACAAAAAATATATAAATAAATAAATAGGCCGTGTTCGGCAGCCCGACCCGATGAGAGGCAATGAGTAATGTATAGTTGCAGTGTATCATATGGTTGAAGAATGGACTACATGAATGCGATTACTTAGCTGGAGGAGACACCAGGGGACGATGCTTAAGAATTGTGTTTTGATTCTCCCCGTGTCTGATCCAGCAAAGCAAGCGGTTCAAGTAGTAAAACATCATGTGTTTGATGAAAGGACTGTGATTACTTAGCTGGAGGAGACACCAGGGGACGGTGCTTAAGAATCGCATTTCGATTCTCCCCGTGTCTGATCCAGGAAAGCAAGCAGTTCGAGTAATAAACTAAATTGGGAATAAATAGATGTATCGTTTATCTGCAACAGACACCAAGGGACAGTGCTTCAGGAAATGTATTGCATCTACTAAGATTAGCAATGAGCATTCCTCCTCGTGTCTAGTGCAGACAAACAATAAATACATATAACACCTGATCTGACGTAACGTTCTACGTTTTCACCCGAGTGTGTTGTAAACATACACGTTAGGGATCATTAACTTGTAGGGGGCGTGGCTATATGTTTCTTTGCCTGAGCTATAATAAAAATTCACACGAAACAGAAATGAGATAATGTCACCAAAATATTTAAACAGTAAACAAAATTTAATTGTATAAAATATTCCCTAACATTTTAAATATATTTGACACTGCCTCGTCAGCAATATTTATTCATTATTTTAAAGATTCTACCCTGGTCAGCAATATTTACAGTGTATTATGTCGTGTTGTATAGATTTTATACACATACTGCCTACATTCTAACTTATTAACCTTTTAATACCTGTAGATGTATGCAAGATACAAGATACTTTATTTTCCAAATCAGGGCCCCTGGAGGGTATGATACAACATTTATAATTAGCACATACACAATAAATAAAGTAAAATAAAGTAAAATATGTATGTGTGTGATTTGATCTAATTTGATAATGGGACAACCATATAAGATCATATAATTCTTTTAAGGGTCTATGTTTGTTTTTGAGGTTATTTTTGGAAAGCAAATTCCAGTCTACACTTAGAACAGAAAAATAATAAATTGTCCTGAAAGATGCAAAAATAATCAGCTGACCAACCAGTTTTTAATCAGAATTTTTTGTAAAATAAAAAATTAAAAAAAAATATGCAGGTTTTTCATGCAAAAGAATATTCACCTTTAAGTAGTGTGTGTGTGTTGCTTAATGCCAACTGAGCAATATTTCAACTATATCATGGCGAGAATAAGCTACATTCGAGGATGATGTCCGTTTTATACTGGACCAGCACATTTAATTATATTAAAAAAAAAAAATTATAATGCTAACTAACTGAAACAGCAGTCCGCAAGTAGACATGTTGCTCCACTCGGACACATTTTCCTGCATGATTCCGAGCCAACCCGTCTTTGCTCTTACTCCTTAATGCTGCGTACTTGACGGGGAAGCAACAAATACAATTTTTATAGTACACGTATTTGATTTGACCTGACCGGGACTTGAACCCACGATCTACTGCACCCGAAACGAACACACTAACCAATACACCACCTATATTATGGTTCAAAGTTTATGATTTTCAGACTCATACTCAGGACAGGGAGTTACATTGGTCATTTCGTGATAACTGACCCATGTTCTCCTCCCCATTTAAACTGGTAGTCACAATTTACCTGAACTTTGTGGCAATAAATATTATTAACTCAACTCATTTTTTACCAGTAGCATTGTTTGTAACCATGACTACACGCAAGAAGATGAAATGAACATTCTGTTATTCCAACTACAATGTACCATGTTGCCATACTCAGTTCAGGAGCCGTCGTGGTCGTGATCGTATGGTAGTTGGATTTACAACTACTTATGCAATCAGTACCTATCACCACTAACGTTGTGAGTTCGAATCCCGCTCATGATCACATTGGTGAGGTGTTTTTGATACAACAGTATGTGGGGTTTTTTTCCGGTTTCTTCCTTCAATCAAACTGACCGCCACGATATAACTGAAATATTACTGAAAGTGACGTTAAACACCATAACCCCTAACCCCATAATTAGTTCAAGTTTTCCATACCCATTGTTTCATAATTTTTTTATGGATGTGCCTGTTCCAAACCAGCAGAGATAGGGAGTATCTAGTTCTAATAATAAAATCCTAAATGTCCGCTTACGCGGCGAGACACAAGTTTGTCACAGGAGCTACATTATTACTGCTAGGGAGTATCGGCTTTCAAGTTTTATTTAGTTCTATGTTTCTACAATTTTACTATTGGATTTTAGAACTGTTGGTTATGTGGTATTTTATGTTTTTCATTTTAATAAACTTAATACAACATTATTCCCTAATGATGGCAGCGACTTACTGCAGGTGACGTGGTATAAATTCTGGGTTCTCTGATTTCCTCAACAATGAAATCTTAGGGCCACCATATAACTCAAATATTGTTGAAAATGGGATGAAACATATGTTATCATAACCAAATTTTGCTTAAGTTGATGAGAAATATTAAATAAGAACAAAATATACCTCATCTAGACCCTCATGTATGTATTAGTATATATGTTTCCCTAAACGAAAATGCAACAGCATTTACCATATGAAGAACATTATATTTTAGCAATGGAATCCATTTAATGTGAGAGACAAGAACAGTTTTGAAATAATGCCACTATTGAATCATAACTAGATTACCAGGATGAGTGCCACTTGTGGAGCAGGAACTGCTTACCCTTCCGGAGCACCTGATCCCCCCTCCCGGGTTTTAGAGGGGCTGTGTTACTCGATCTTTAGTTTTATGTGTATGATTTGTTTATCTTGTTTGTTCTTTTGTACTTTTTCTTTTTGTCATTGTGTTGTCTGTCCTTCTCCTATTTACGGATTCTGATTACCCTTTTGGTATCTTCAAACTCTTCTTGAATTGGACCATGCAGTATTTTCAGGGGAAATTTAAATTTGAAAAGTTAGATACAAATGATTACAAATAAGCTCCCGTTGGCTTCAAATGACCAGGCGATTCTAACAAAATGAAGCAATTATTCTTCAATATTTTACAATAATAAAAACAAACAGTTCAATACTTTTCAAAAGTTCAGATTGTTTTTGTGAATAGTCACAACACACTAGGAAAATGTCAACATCCACTCGAAATAGTACTGTCTGTGATATGATCGTGTCGCTAAGATGCGTCGTCTTCTTTCCTTCTTTCAGATTTCTTGTCTGTCAGGCTTGTCCATATCCTATAATACAAAAAAAAGATGTTTTATAAAGCGCTTGAATATGTAGCTAAGAATTATTTTGATATAACTAATTGGATTTACCTCCCTTTAATTGGGAAAATTTCGTACTGATCGTAACTGAAAATTCAAGGACAAGACAGGCTATGCATGTTTTGTAATATCTTGAAAGACGGCTTACATTTCATGTTACATTGTAAAAAATTGACATATTAGAAGTAAATTCATTTCAAACTCTAAAAGATGAAAATGGGGGATTTATAGAATTGCCAGAAATGATAAGACATTAAATACATGTTAACTCTACGCCAACATTAGTTGAAAAGATAGGACACTTTATAATGCAGTAATTAAGGATTAGGGTTATGGTGTTTAACGCCACTTTCAACAATATTTCAGCTATATCGTGGCGGTCAGTTTTATTGATGGAGGAAAACGGAGTACGGGAGAAAACCCCAGACCTGCCACAAGTCACGGACAAACTTTACCACATAATGTTGCATCGAGTACACCTCGTCTGAGCGGGGTTCGAACTCACAACGTTAGTGGTGATAGGCACTGCTAGCATAGGTAGTTGTAAATCCAACTACCATACGACCACGATCACGACGGCCCAATGCAGTAATTAAAACTGAAGACAAGTGACCCTTGATAATACCAATTTTATATACACGTGTGTGCATTTGGGTTTGGATGTGTGTTTATTTATATATTTGATTACGGACGACAGACACCAAGTGATAGTAATACCTCTGTCGGACCAAGAGAGATAGACATTTATGTAACAAACCTTTGTATGATTAATTTTGTGTACATTTAGCGTCCGTGACTGACAAAACCCCTTTCCACATACTGTACATTTGTATGGCTTTTCTTTAGAATGAATGTATCTGCAAAATATACATGGCATTTAGTTTTTTTCATCCATACATTTTGTTCAATCTGATTAAATCAAATATCTCACTCCTTTTACTTTCCTCGTATCTCTGCGTGGTAGATACCAGGAAATCACATCACGATCCGGGTCACATGCGAGTGACCCTATGTCCCATCCAATGAAAATTGTGATTGCGAGACTATGAAAAGCTTACTAAACTGCTTTGCATGTTACGATCAATCTGATTGGCCGAATAATGTCATAACCGTATCATTATATGTTCATGCATTAGGATCACTCGCATGTGACCCATAATGCCCGCCTCCATGGGTTTTCATAAGCTCCAAATAAGATCAGAGTCGTTACAACATGATAATTCGATACTCATCAGAGGCTAGGTGCATTCGATATGTACAGCATTTTGTGATACGTTAGTGTTAGATCGTATTCATTCCTTCTTCTCACATCAAACTCTGCCAATAAGATTCTTGTTTAATCTCATCGGCGGTGTAATTGTTAGCGTGCTCGGCTCAAGTGCAGTAGATTGTGTTCCAGCACGGAATCAAGATAATGTGTCCGAGTGGGACGACATGTGTATCCGTGGACTGTTGTTTCAGTGAGCTAGCACTATAAAAATCCTAACTAAGTGTGTTGGTCCAGTACAAAGCGGACCTCATCATCATCTCATTGAAAATTGACTTGTTCTCTCTATGATATGGCTGAAAAATTGCTGAATTGGCATTAAACATCAATGACTTACTTACTCTGTAAAACTAAAGATACATTGACCGTAACGAAATACTCAATAACATAGTATCCTAGCAATAACATAGTATCCTAGGCTCAAATATCAAACATCTATTTATTTATCTTACACTTGTTATCACTGATTTAAAGAATTTTCGCATTGTTTTACATTTTGCATTTCGTTACAGTACACGATTTAAATGCGGAACGAAATAACATCACTGAGAACAATGTTAAACCCATTTCTGTTTTTTCCTTCTATATTCTTGCGTGGAAATTTAAATTATTTGAAGCATTGACAAAGTATTTGAATTGAATTAATATATCAGTGCAATTGTAAGACTAGACCTAAATTATATAACGTTTTCAAATATGTGTGATACTCGCCGGTAACCCACAGCTGATTACGCTCTGATTACTCTCCCCACTCGTGATCAGCTGTGGGATGTCGACGAAGCACTTGCTGGAACGGGAGTTAATAAAGTAACTAAAAACGTGAAATAGTTTGTTCAACAATTACCTGTGGTCCCGAAGATGATCCTGGCGTCGAAACCGTTTACCACATACACTACAGCTGAACGGTCTTTCGTCCGTGTGAGTTCTGATATGGATAAGAAGATTGTAAGATTTTGTAAAATGGCGCCCACAATATTTACAGACAAATTCTTTCTTTTCTTTCCTGAAAATAAATGAAATATGTTCGACATATATCAAAGAATTTCTTTTATTTTCAAAGCCATAGTGGTCGTTGTATGGTAGTTGGCTTTTCAACTACCCGTGCAATCAGTGCCTAACACCACTAAAGTGGTGAGTTCCAACCCCGTTCATGGCGAGGTGTACTCAGTACAACATTATGTGATAAAGTTTGTCACGCGACAGGTCGGTGGTTTTCTCTGGGTTCTTCTGTTTTCTCCACCAATAAAACTGACCGCCACGATATAACCGAAATATTGTTGAAAGTGATGTTAAATAGAATAAACCACAAACCATTTTCACAGCCATAACTAAATATTTTCAGAACAGAGACAAGAAGGCAAGTAGGATTTTTCTCATTGTGGTTTGCCCACCGCTGATCACGCTCTGATACTCTTTACTCATCAAGTGATGAGGTGATACATTTTTGTAATTATTGGAGCAACATTGATCAGTCATGAGTTCCTGCAGATAGAATTGTATTTGAATAATATTTGTATGGTGCTACCTGTAGCTGTTGAAATCAAAAGCTTGTAAGTAACAAGCAGCATTCGAAATGGGACCGAGAGCTTCTTCGGCTTGAAGGGGCGTCCGTCGGTTGTGCGGGATGCATAAATTCATAACCAACCCGTCCTGCGGATGAGACGTAAGTAAAACCGAGGTCCCGTGTTGAGAGATTGCCACCCTCTCCGCACGTTAAAGAACCCAATGTTACAGCTCATTATGAGCATTATGCTCATGATGAGTGGTCCATAAGAGACCTGTTGCACTGGCAAAATTATCCGTCCCTACCCATCACCTTTCCTTGTTTCGAGTCCCGTGGCGTTTAAATTTTTAAATGTTCTCGCCCTGAATATAGCTGAAAAATTGCTCGCTAGACGTTAATCACCAATCAATCAATCAATCAATCAATCAATCGAAAATTCCAGAACCTCCTATGTGCTATTATACATATACATATAGTTCTAGACTTGTGGCTACAAGTCCTTTTCTTATTAATAATTAAATTACTGCTATGAAAGTTCAAATGTGGATAGTAAATATATGTGGTCAATCAAGATTTCAACTTTCATAGAAACAATTTATCTGAAAGGTTATTAATAAGAATATAACAAGTTATTTTTAATGAAAGTAAAAAATTATATAATAAATGCAAAATAAATAAATGTTTCCAAAAGGTATTAAATAGAAATTGTATTTAGGTTGTATATATATTTCATGTAATTCTGATTATAGCCCTGGATAATCAGAACAAGATATAACAGGGAAACACCAAAAGGAGCTTGGACTTTTGGCGTGTTAATTGTAGCAAGCATTTGAATAAAAGATATTACGTTGTTAAAAAAAAAAAAAAAAAAGAAAGAATAAAGCAAGTCTAACATAGTTTATGGGAAGCTTTTCGAACGCTGGTACATGACTGGTTGTATTATACTGTTTCAATGTTTGTTGGTTGCATACAATTTAACATGTAATTCTTGATTCTCTAAGTATTGTATCATAGATGTTAAATTTATTACTGAATGGATATAACATTATTTAATTAAATATATTATAAATGATGATCAATTCCAACAATATCAACAAAACGAATTCAACAATGACCTCTCATCTTAGCTGAACCCACTGAGTTTAGTTTAGTTTAAACATATTTTATTGTTTTATAAATAAACCCACTGAACACAGAAAAGATCTGGAAATCCAGGTCACGACCTGGGAAAGGCACAAAAATGTGACGGGGTTTTGTATGCATATCAAGACATATATAGCTGTTATATTTACCTATGTCTTGGTAAGAGATATATAGCTGTTATATTTACCTATGTCTTGGTAAGACATATATAGCTGTTATATTTACCTATGTCTTGGTAAGACATATATAGCTGTTATATTTACCTATGTCTTGGTAAGACATATATAGCTGTTATATTTACCTATGTCTAGGTAAGACATATATAGCTGTTATATTTACCTATGTCTAGGTAAGATATATACAACTTTTATATTTACCTATGTCTTGGTAAGACATATATAGCTGTTATATTTACCTATGTCTAAGTAAGACATATATAGCTGTTATATTTACCTATGTCTAAGTAAGATATATACAACTGTTATATTTACCTATGTCTTGGTAAGACATATATAGCTGTTATATTTATCTATGTCTTGGTAAGACATATATAGCTGTTATATTTACCTATGTCTTGGCAAGACATATATAGCTGTTATATTTACCTATGTCTTGGTAAGACATATATAGCTGTTATATTTACCTATGTCTTGGTAAGACATATATAGCTGTTATATTTACCTATGTCTTGGCAAGACATATATAGCTGTTATATTTACCTATGTCTTGGTAAGACATATATAGCTGTTATATTTACCTATGTCTAGGTAAGACATATATAGCTGTTATATTTACCTATGTCTTGGTAAGACATATATAGCTGTTATATTTACCTATGTCTTGGTAAGACATATATAGCTGTTATATTTACCTATGTCTAGGTAAGACATATATAGCTGTTATATTTACCTATGTCTTGGTATTGAAATGCATGATTTATGTTGTTTGCTCTCAGAATGAATTTGTTTGTCACTGGATCTCACTGGTTCCAACCTGAAATAACACATTTTATTTCATTTAAAGATAGCTGTTCTGCCAATTTAGTTAGGTGCTAGGTGGAGGGAGGGTTTTGTCCCCTGATTGAAAAATTCCCTTATCACTCATAAAATATTTCCTTAATATTGTTCTTTTTTTTACAAGGCGAGTTGTAGGTCTAAATGAAAGATATATAATTACAATGGTAGCAATCGTGATATTTGTTGATAAACCGTTGTTCTCGCGTCAAGGATTGACCAATCAATGCTCCCCATGTAACATACCTGTCATTTCCTATCACGTGACTAATTATCAAAGCATCCTGGTCTAGGTGTTCTTGCTGGTCACATGTCGCCGATTTTGCAAGATTTGCGAAATCAAATCGTGGTTTCAAACTGGATATTATCTGTTTGTTGTCTAAAATGAATGAATAAATATTTTAATTAAGTTTTATTTTAGAAAAATCAATTGGTAAAGTTGATCTCGTGTTACACTCAGCTTACATTGCAGATTACTTTTAATAATGTACTGTGGCTGTAAGGACTGAATATTCCTGCCTTGTCTAATGTCAGTATTTTTTTCAGTGAACTCAATAACTCGTTATAACTCGGCCGATTCCGTTTTCCTCCAGCGGATTGACCCGAGGTTTGCCGATTGCGAACGCAATATGTTTGGATAGTTTGAGTTGCCGGAGAAATGGTTCATTTTTTCTTGTTGAATGTGTTTACTGTTTATCTTCATTTTTCCATTTACAAGAGTAGAAATCTGGAATCATCAGATTCAACATGTTAGTTGTTACCTCGACAATGTTATAGCCGAATAATGTTGACTTTACTAGTGTAAAACACAATTTCTCCCTTGAACACGTGTTGGGCCTTGAGGGCATAATTATTTTCATCGTACATCATACCAATCTAGAAAGACAGACAATAGCGGCTTGATGGACAACTGGACCTGTAAACCGGCGAGGCGCAACGAATCGGCATATTTTGTGATTCGAACCGCATCAGGGGTGTATAGGATAGCGTGCTCGGCTCAAGTGTGTAGCGCATGGGCTCGAGCACCGATCGGGTCAACCCAAAAATTATAAAATTGGTGTTTGTTATTTCTCCGCTAAACACGCATGATTCGAGAGAAAGAGCAAAGACTGGTTGGCTCGGATTCAGAATAACGTATCCGAGTGGAGCGACTTGTCTACCCACTGACTGTTCTTTCAGTGAGTTGGCACGTATCTAAAAATGCAACTAAGCATGTTGGTTTAGTACAAAGCAGACAACATTATCACCTCATTGGATCTATAGCTTGTTCCCTTAATGATATATATCTGGGAAATCCCTCACTTGCGTAAAAGAACGTTCAATTATTCACTTGAACTGTATAAAAGATATCTGAATTGGATAAATATTTCCAGAACTTCTCTGGGTTTTTCCTGTACTTTGTTATACACGGAAATTATAAAAGATATTTAGGACATACAAAGTTAAATTTAACGGAGAAAAGGATACGACTGAAAAATGACAAAACGTTGAAGCATGAAACGTTTTCTGCAAAAGTGCACCGTAATGCATTACGCAGTGATACAGTTAGATTTGGCAACAAGCACAATCATGTATTCCCTATTTCGAAATTGTATTTCGAGCTATCACGTGACAACACGTTTGATCTGACTTCGAGATAACAAGGTTTGTGCTGCCGTGGCCGAAATCGTGTGGTACTTCGACTTACACTTACTTTTGACATCGATGCCTATTACCATTTAAACTTTGTGATCGAGGTCGATTACCGTCCGTAGAGCAACTTTATGTGAAAAAGATTAGTCAGTTAATTGTCACAGGTCGCCGGTTATTTCTGTTTACGTATTGTTGAAAATACCACTAAGTACCCATACTCAAACTCCCTAGCCGTTCTAGTTCCGATCCGCATACTACTCTCCACTTTTATCTGTCATGTCCAAAATCGGAATATGTCCGGAGTCGGAATCGGAACATCCCGACCCATTCCGTTCCGACTATGCAAATAATCGTTATATTCCGAGCGGATGTGGGAATTTCCGGCGTTTGCCATGTTAGTAAACATACATGTGTAAGCACAGTCACTTGAAGTTTCAAAAATAAAAAAAAAATTAGAAAAACTTCGAAAAATGTTGGTCATCTATAATAAATAAGGGATATATAGATGACCAACATTTTTCGGAATTTTTTGGATTTTTTTTTTAAAACTTCAAGTGACTGTGGTGGAAGTAAACGATATATCGACGTCAGGTGTGTGATAATCTAGATATCCGACCAGTGATGACAAGGGGTAATAGTTTGGGTCCTCTTAAGTAAACATACCTGTGTAAGTAAATGATATATCGACGTCAGGTGTATGATAATCTAGGCATCCGACCAGTGAAGACAATGGGTAATAGTTTGGGTCCTCTAAATTAATACAATTTTCTGGGAAATTTGAAAGCGTGTGCTGATACATGTACATGTGCATGTTACAAGTATGACACATAGTACAAGATTTTTCCATTCCCTAAAAAACAGAGAAATAATTGAAAAATTTATTTAAAAAAAAAGAAATTAAAGATTTTGATTGATTGATTGATTGATTGATTGATTGGTTGGTGCTTAGCCCCAGCTTTATAATAGCAGTATTTCATCTATATCGTGGCGGGAAATAGAGAAAAAAGTAAAGATTTTGATTGATAGATTGGAGCTTAACGCCAACTTTAAATAGCAGTATTTCAGTTATATCGTGGCGGAAAATAGAGAAAAAAAGTTATAGTGAGACAACAAATAATTGTCCTAAAAGATGCAAAAAAATAAAGATTTGATTAAATTAACCTCTAAGCTTAAATGTTTTTTTCAGTTTAATAGCAATGCGCCCCCCCCCCCCCCCCCTTCCCCCACTGTCTGGTCCACTTACAAAGCTCCCCCTCCTTCAGGTCCCCTCAAAAAGCTTCCCCCACATACTTTTCGATCCACTCCCACGCCTCTGAATGGTTACCCTTCCTCGAATAGGTCTAGCTGCATGATAAAACAACAGTTTGATACTCTACTAGTAGAAGTATATACTACATGTATGTCAATATTGGACAGAGGTTTTTTTTTGGGGGGGGGGGGGAGGGGGTTTACAGATAACGCATACCTTTTTGAAATTCATTACATTTAAGTATTTATTTATTATTTTCTTTATCTGAATGTTTACAAATCTGTAAATTCTCAATTGACACTGTACAGCCATTATATTTAGCTATACAAAAATCAAGCCATAATTTATGACAATTCAAGCCATGTGAAACTGTCCGTATAATTAGCTAGAGATTAAACGGCAGCCTCCCCCGTCTACATCTCACAGTCGTTCAGACACAGTCAGAACGATAAAAATGTTATTAATTTGTTAAAATAAGCATAAAGATAAGGAGTCTTATCGTACAATATCGCACAGAGAAAATAATTTACAAATAAAAACAAAAATTAATTGAAATTTATTATAAATTTATGGTCTGTTTAATTTTATAGTTTTTCGTTCTGACATTTTATCTATCTGTGTAAATTGTTCAATTTTCATTTGGTTGATCAAAATACAGTTTAATACTTTATTAAAGAAAGCTCAATCATTGAACATTAAGGTTGACAAAGATTATGAGATAGTACATGAAAGAATGACATAATAAAAAAATAATATTTAGCCAAAAAAAAATGCATTTTTTCTTCTTTTTTTAAAAATCTTTATAGCATCCTTTCTTACTAACTATTAAATGCTTGTTGATCTATATAAAAGTATATTATTAAAAGAAAGTTTAAACAGTGATGGTCAACAATCCCTACAACATCAACAAAACGAACAATCACCTCTCATCTTAACTCACTAAGCAAAAAAGACCACGACATATGGCGTTTAAAATCCACGTCCTGCCTATGGACAGGTACAAAAATATGGCGGGGTTAAACCGTTTAATTGGATTCCGTTTAATTCTGATAATTAGATTTCCAACGATAATACAATTATAAACAAACAATAATAAAAACTCGCACACATTCGCTTCCACTAAATAAAGTCATCACAATAGAGCTGACAAATTGATGACAGTGGCATTAAACACCAATCAACAGATCACTAAATAAACAGAATTAGCCGTAATATATCTTTCCTAGCAGACATCTTTTCATAGAAAATTATACCTCCGTTTTGTATGAGCTGTGTGTAACAAGCAATAGACATTTACTAAGGGGTGTTATTCCAATGCTTATTTAACCGCCACGATATAACTGAAATATTGTTGAAAGTGGCGTTAAAACACCATAAACCTAACCAAATTAATCAATACTTATTTGTAATGACATATATTATACAATATATATTTCTTTTATAGACTTTTTGTTTGTTTGTATTTGTACTGCTTCAATTCAATTGGATTTTTTGTTCAGCAAATAAAGTTATCATCATTTTACTAATAGAATAAATGACCACGTCCAATTAATAATTTAATAATTTCTGGGCAGATATTGAAAATGCGAAATTTTTTATTTGTGTGTGGGTGGGGGGAGGGGGGGTCTTTTTGAAGCAGAAAACTGATGTTTACTCCTCTAAAAATATATGCTTACCGAGGTTGAAGAACAAAAATTAGAACTAGATATTTATTTATTTATTTATTTATTTATTTATATTTTAACAAACAGAAACAGTAAGCTTCAATGGTATTAAACTATACATGGTAGAAAACTTATTTTTACTGTTCTCAGAATTATATATGCTGAACGAGGACAGAAATTAAAACTAGATATTTTATGTTATTTTATTTTTTTTAGCAATCTGTAAATAGTAAGCTTCAATATGATAAATCGATCGAAAGAAAATATAAGAAATGAAAACGCCTTACCTTTAAACAACAGGATTTTGCGTATGTTTAAGGGGTACCACAAACCACTTGTTTTGTATTTTCAAAAAAGCATCAGAAATTGTCCAATCAGAAGCGAAGGCGTGGTCTCATCCTCATTTTATTCAATTTTCAACTAATTAAAAGTTTAGTCTGTTCAGAAGCTGCAGATTGACACAGATAACCTTTGACCCCTCTCAATTGTTTTAGTGACACCCTTGTTTTTCTTTATGCTGTAATGTTAATTGGTGCTAGAAGGAAGAATTTCAAATATGTTTAGGTCGTGCGAAAATAAATTATAAAAATGGGCTTGTTTCGATCCAAGCAAAGTTGATTAAAAAAATATGAAAATATACTTTATGTTTACCTCTTTTTTCATGAGAATTAAAATTAATTGAGCTAATACCACCTTTCCCCTTCTTCCCTCATTTAAATCAACACTAGCCTCCATTCCTAAAGCTTTTGCCCTTCTCATTAGCATCAAAATAACTTGAGCTAATACCCCCTCCCTCTTCTCCCCCATTTAAGCCAACACTAACCTCCATTCCAAAAACTTTTACCTTTTTTTATTAGAATTAAAATCACTTGAGCTAATCCCCCTTTCCCCTTCTTCTTCCATTTAAATCAATATCAGTCTCTATTGCTAAAACTTTTACCTTTTATTAGCATTAAAATCGCTTGAACTAATACCCCCTTACCAGGGGTGGATCCAGGATTTGTGGTTAGGGGGGGCGTGAGTAGGCGAGGGGTTTGGGGACCGCTTATGGTCCCCAGCTGGTCCAGGGTAGAATTCTGGTAGGGGGCGCAGGGGGGCTTTGCCCCCCTGAAGCTCTGGGAATTTTAGGTATTACAGACATTTATTTGAACGACAATTTTGAACCAACCACACCATTTTTATCATACCAAAAAAACTTGATTTTGAGTCTTAATTTTGTCGGATAATTGTTAACAGTATATTTTTGTCAGATTATAAGAACCTAAAGTAAAACATTTTTTGAACAACCGTGATGCGAATTGTTCAACCCATGACTGATCGATCACGATATTTTAACCCTTCAAAGAACTATTGGTTTAGTTTTAACGCATTCCTCATTTCACTAATTAGTCTGTACTTTCGGTGCTTGTCCTTTCGGGTGGTTCTAGTTAATACTGCCCGTCCGGATGGAGCTTTTCTTTTCGTCGTTTGATTCATTCATTGAACACATATGATTCGACCGTTCTTGTTTACAGACAAACAAAAGCGGAAATGGTCGGCGAATCCATATATGAATCAACGAACACACCCAACGTGTATTTACAATGTGTAGGAATATTTTACTACAGGTCACGAGTTAACCATTCATGAAAAAGTTGTTTGTTGAACTGCTTAATTAACGTTGTATAACATATGCTTTGCGAATTTTAGGGGGGCGCACGCCCCGCACGCCCCGCACGCCCCCCTCTAAATCCGCCCCTGCTTACCCTCCATCCCCATTTATATCAAAACTATGCTGCATTTCGAAAGCTTAAGGAAATGTCATGATGATGATATTGACTCTCGAAGACTGACCTGGCTACTGGTCATCCGTACTGATATTGACTCTCGAAGACTGGCCTGGCTACTGGTCATCCGTACTGATATTGACTCTCTAAGACTGACCTGGCTACTGGTCATCCGTACTGATATTGACTCTCGAAGACTGGCCTGGCTACTGGTCATCCGTACTGATATTGACTCTCGAAGACTGGCCTGGCTACTGGTCATCCGTACTGATATTGACTCTCGAAGACTGACCTGGCTACTGGTCATCCGTATTAATATTGACTCTCGAAAACTGGCCTGGCTACTGGTCATCCGTCCTGATATTGACTCTCGAAGACTGACCTGGCTACTGGTCATCCGTATTATATTGACTCGAAAACTGGCCAGGCTACTGGTCATCCGTACTGATATTGACTCTCGAAAAAAACTGGCCTGGCTACTGGACATCCGTACTGATATTGACTCTCGAAGACTGGCCTGGCTACTGGTCATCAGTACTGATATTGACTCTCGAAGACTGGCCTGGCTACTGGTCATCCGTACTGATATTGACTCTCGAAGACTGGCCTGGCTACTGGTCATCCGTACTGATATTGACTCTCGAAGACTGACCTGGCTACTGGTCATCCGTATTAATATTGACTCTCGAAAACTGGCCTGGCTACTGGTCATCCGTCCTGATATTGACTCTCGAAGACTGACCTGGCTACTGGTCATCCGTATTATATTGACTCGAAAACTGGCCAGGCTACTGGTCATCCGTACTGATATTGACTCTCGAAAAAAACTGGCCTGGCTACTGGACATCCGTACTGATATTGACTCTCGAAGACTGGCCTGGCTACTGGTCATCAGTACTGATATTGACTCTCGAAGACTGGTCTGGCTACTGGTCATCCGTGCTGATATTGACTCTCGGAGACTGGCCTGGCTGTTGGTCATCCGTACTGATATTGACTCTCGAAGACTGGCCTGGCCGCTGGTCATCCGTACTGATATTGACTCTCGAAGACTGACCTGGCTACTGCTCATCCGTACTGATATTGACTCTCGAAGACTGGCCTGGCTACTGCTCATCCGTACTGATATTGACTCTCGAAGACTGGCCTGGCCGCTGGTCATCCGTACTGATATTGACTCTCGAAGACTGGCCTGGCCGCTGGTCATCCGTACTGATATTGACTCTCGAAGACTGGCCTGGCTACTGGTCATCCGTACTGATATTGACTCTCGAAGACTGGCCTGGCTGCTGGTCATTCGTACTGATATTGACTCTCGAAGACTGGCCTGGCTGCTGGTCATCCGTACTTGTCACGATCCCTTATGACGTTGGACACAAGTGGATGTTAATTGTTGCCCTTTACTAAATCTTACAAGTGAAGATTGTTTCCGATTGATTAATTAGTGCTATTATTATACCCTGGGAAACACAGAGGTTTATGAATTACTACAATCTACCTAGCTGTCTCTTTTCAATACAGGGGTTTTTAGGTTTTGTGTTTAACGCCACTTTCAACAATATTTCAGTTATATCGTGGCGGTCAGTTTTATTTGTGGAGGAAACCGGAGTGACCGCGGAGAAAACCACCGACCTGTCGCAAGTTACTGACAAACTTTATCACATAATGTTTGTATCGAGTACACCTCGCCATGAACGGAGTTCGAACTCACAATGCTAGTGGTGGTAGGCAGATTGCATAGGTAGCAATAATTCCAATAATCACACGATCACGACCACGACGGCCCAATCTATATAAAATTAAATGTTTGTAGTATCTTTTTTCTTTGGCGAAACACTAATATCTAGCAACATTCCGGTTACAGCTCAAAGTTTCAAGACCTATCTATAAACAAACCAAGTCTGTTCTCAGCAAGCTAGTTAACCTCCTGTGTTCGACCTCCTCATGCTTTCTTTACTTGAACATTTTCTCAACTATAATTTTTGTTGACGTTGTTAAATATGCACTTTTATAATAGATTTGTACTTTACTTATAAATATGTACTTTTCTGTTAAATATGTTGATGTTTTATAAAAGATAAGTTTGAAGATACCAAAGGGGTAATCAGAATCCGTAAATCTAAGAAGGATAGACAATACAATGGCCAAAAGAAAAAGTACAAAAGAACAAACAGTGATTTACAAAACATTACACGGAAAACTAAAGATCGAGCAACACGAACCCCATTAAAACTGAGGGTGAACTCAGGAGCTCCGGAAGGGTAGGCAGTTCCTGCTCCACGTGGGTGAACTCAGGAGCTCCGGAAGGGTAAGCAGTTCCTGCTCCATGTGTGGTACTCGTTTTGTTACTCTTGTTACAAGCCAGGTGATAAGTCAAGAACGGATCTAAAGTTGAGAAACTATTCTGAACAGATATATCATGTTTGGAAGGGGTATTTGCGAAAAATACCAGTCGAGAGACGAACAATTTCCCGTTTTATTTATTTTGTTGGTTTATTTTTGTATTTTACATTGTATTAGTAACAATCCGTGTATCTGGATCCTACAACAAATACAATTCTGATTGTGATTCTAAATTATCGTATTGTTTGGTAATTTGGGGATCAGAAACAATTTACGTTCATGTATATACATGTTGTATATCATATATATAAGATGACACAATTGTTGTGATTCTTGACCTGAACACTTCACCGTATTACAATTGTTTCAAGTTATAGTTTCCGTTTTGACTTCTGAATTCTTGATAGTTAAGTATTCTATTATAAAACTAATTTTAGATAAGATGCAACGTTCCGGGAGTAAAAGACATCAAAACAACATTACTAATTGTATGACAACATAAAGCAATACCATTTCCTTATATCGGGATTGTGTGGTGGTTGGGATTTTAGGGTTTTGGTTTATGGTGTTTAACGCCACTTTCAACAATACTTCAGTCATATCATGACGGTCAGTTTTATTGGTGGAGGAAACCGGAGTACCCGCAGAAAACCACCGACCTGTCGCAAGTCACTGACAAATTTTATCGCAAAATGGTGTACCGAGTACACCTCGCCTGAGCGGGGTTCGAACTCACAACGTTAGTGGTGATAGGCACTGATTGCACAGGTAGTTGTAAATCCAACTACCATACGATCATGACCTCGACGGTCGCTCATTTGGGGGTGGGGCGATGGCTGGGATTTCTTATGAGAAGAAAGTTTAAATAGTCGTGGTTAGCAATTCTACCAATATCAACAAAACTAACAATAACCTCTCACGTCAACAAAACTAACAATAACCTCTCACGTCAACAAATCTAACAATAACTTCTCACGTCAACAAAACTAACAATAACCTCTCACGTCAACAAAACTAACAACCTCTCACGTCAACAAAACTAACAATAACCTCTCACATCAACAAAACTAACAATAACCTCTCACGTCAACAAAACTAACAATAACCTCTCACGTCAACAAAACTAACAATAACCTCTCACGTCAACAAAACTAACAATAACCTCTCACGTCAACAAAACTAACAATAACCTCTCACGTCAGCTCATTGAACATGACACGAGCACGACATTTGACGTTGGAAATCCAGGTACTAGTTTGGGACACATTCGAAAAGGTGACGGGTCAAACCGGTTAATGGGATCGGTTAGAAAATTGTGTTCGTCGTTTTTTTTAAATTAACAAAAGGCGATTAGGGGAAAATATATTCAAGTTTTTAACATTTGTTTTACCAGACAGAATACGAATATCAATAAAAAGAAATCCCAGCTCTAAGCCACTAGCCAACCCCCTGACCTGCAGTTTTTTCAGCGAAACATTGTTTGAAAAATTTTGAAAAAAAAAATACTAGTAACCGATTTTTCATGTAAAAAATCTGATTGCTGTATCTGGTGAAAGAAAAAAACCTGGCACGGCGAAAAACAAGACCCCCTAGATGTTAAATGGTCGGGCACTTAGTATACTAATTGAATTTTGCATGTTTTTGTGTGCAATTAATGCATTATGCTCGAGTATTCCTTGGTCACAAGAGGAAAGAGGAAAGCTCAATGTTATTTCAATCCAGCATTGTTGAAAGTGGCGTTAAACACCATAACTCTAACTCCCTCAATCCAGAAAATTTCGTGAGAAATAATGAGAGGTGGAGGAGAAGGGTGGTAAAAAAAATTCAAGATAAAAATTCAAATGGTCATTCATCTGGCTCGAGGAAAAACATATAGCCCCCTAAAGGTTAAATAATTTGTACCTCGGTATAGTAAATTGAATTTTGCATATTACATTAGACTGCTAGAGGAAACGAGAAAGCTCAATGTTATTTCAATCCAACAAATTTCGTGAGAAAGGAGGAGAGGGAGGTTATAATCCACAAGACAAAAGTTCAAATGGTCATTCATTTGACTACATTAAAAATTCTTTCTAGCTGACAGAGTAAAGACAATACAGGGATGATGCTATCTCTTTTCAATGAAGACATTATCCTTTTATCTTGGTGTTTATAGTGACAATTATAATTACACGTGGGTACATGGCTAATCTCACGATTCGTTACACGCTGCCGTGCACTTATGTAAATAACACATAAATTATTATATTTAAATAAAAGGTGATCGTTATTAAATTGTCTTACTGATAAGGTGAGATTAAATACAGAAATATGGAGAGTCTGTGTTATTTGCGACCGACCATTCAACTATTAGGAGGCGGGCTGTTAATCCCCCCCCCCCCTCTTTTTGCATCTTTCAAAGACAAGTGTTTTCCCTATAAAATTTGACGACAATTTTTTTCCCAAATACTCCCATCTCCCCAAAATGGACGTTCCCTAATAGGATAAAATGAACACTTTCAATATGAATAACATATTTTTTATTTACCAAATCATGGAGAACATATATATATATATACAAATGACAAAAATTATTCAAACAGATATAAGGGAAAAAACTTATAGAGTAAAATATATAGAAGATGGTATTTGTAATTTATATAGTGAATATTTAAATGGAAAGAAATAGAATATTGACTTGCCTCCATGCAAAAATAAGCAAGGAGTTAAGCTAAAGACAGGAAAATAAGTAATTGTTAAAATAGATTAGAAATACATGTATATCCTATATACCTTTATATACATATACATGCTTATATTAATTTTTGTATGACCTGCTATAATATATAGTTCATACGAGTCAGTGATTGTTGTTTAACGCCAAATGAGTAATTTTTCAGCCATATCTTGGCGAGAACAAGTTACATTCGGTGAAATGATAATGATTTCCGCTTTGTACTAGACCAACACGCTAAATTGGAGTTTTAAAGTGCTGGCGTACTGAAACAACAGATAGACATGTCGCGCCATTTGAACACATTATTCTCATTCCGATCCAACCAGTCTTTGCTGTTACTAATTATTACTGCCGGCGGAGCAGAGAAGCAACAAATAGCAATTTTATAGTCTTTGGTTTGACTCGACCGGGACTCGAACTCACAATTTACTCGAGACAAGCACGCTAACCAATACACCACCGGTGCTGTTCTATTTTCTATTTTTTTTTTTTTCTTGTAAGTAGCTTCTAACGAAATATGATTTTGATGAATTATGATCAGCGCACGTAGAACATGAGAACAGTATTTTCTCACCGTTCAAATTTAAACTTTGTAGGTCGTGATGACCTTATATAATTGACCTCTATTGTTTCACCGTCATTTTGTATTCTGTTTTGTTTCAGATAGTTGATAATTGTGACAAAAAAGAATTTAGAGTATTTTATTTATAATTATAGTGAAAAACTAATAAAAGATCATGGGAAATTGTGGCTACCGTTTATTTTGTCTTTTGATAAGATTAAAATAAAATTGCAAATCCATGAATCTGGGGTAGGAGGAGGATTATTTATAGTGATTAACGCCACTTTCAACAATATTTTAGTTATATCGTGGCGATTCCATGAATCTGAGAATTAAGAAACCGACTGTTTAACTTTTAGGGAGTGGTCGCTGTGTTTTTCCCTCGAGCCAGATTTTTTTTTCACGGAAACAAAAACTCAGATTGTTTTTAATTAAATATCGCTCAAATTTCCTTTCTTCCCATTTTTGTCAAAATTTATTGTTCAAATAACTAACCAGGTTTTTTTCAAATTTGGCGACAGAAAATTAAAAAAACCAAAACAGTTAAATGATTGTTCCCTGAAAATAAAAACAAAATTGAAATTTGAGAACTAAAACAAATAAATTATTACAGTCAGAATTAAAGCGCCTTTTTTGTTCAGTAAATAAACAAAACCAGTCACGTCCCGCCTGGTTAGTAAGTAATCACATCAACTGTTATACAGTTTAATGTACTCAGTTGATACAAGTTTCCTGGGTTTTCCGAGGTGTTTAGGTCATGTCTTGTCAGATTTTATCAGCACCACATAATTATATGCAATAAAAAGTGCCACTCACTCGTTGATAATATAAAATTGTTGTTTATATGTTGTCTAACTAGGGTATTCTGTGTCATTGACGTTTTGTGTATTTATGCAATATTAATACGATTTGTCTAGTTGTAAAAACGATTAACTTAATAACAAATCTACCTCTATATCATCTGCCCCGAATCCATTGATCTTTCATGCATGGTTTGGATTCAGAAAAAAGACATTTATTTGTTTGTTTTCCACATAGTCCAATGTAAAACTTAGATATGTCTCTTTGATTTTCTGTCGGCAAAAAAAAATTTTTTTTTGTTGAAGACCGTCCAATGAATATTCAAACCAAATTTCTCTTCAAATGGTTCATGTGATCAACATAAATATGTTATATGATCCTTTGTTAAATACTGCCATATGATGACAGTCATCATAGATTTCAGATCCGGGGCCCCCTCCAAAAAAACGTCAACTCTTCAAGGCACAATTCAATGAACATTCATTCACCTACAGTTTGGGCTAAATCATGTTTGCATTCTCTAAAATTAAGCTTTTATTCATTTTCTCAGGGTTCTATGTAAACCAATGCCTGCATTGGTGGCCATCTTGGATTTCCAGTTAACACTAAAAAATCCTTTTTTGTAAGGGACAATCCAATGGGCATTCATGTACAGTTTCGGGTTCAATCATCTTTGTAGCTTCTGAGAAAACGTGTTCAATCATTTTTTTGTAGTTCTTTGTTCAAAATCAAGCCCTGTGGTGGAGGCCATCTTGGGTCTCTGATCCATAAAAAATACCTTCTATGATAGGACCATCCAATTGTCATTCATGTACAGTTTGTGTTAAACCATGATTGTAGTTTCTAAGAATTTTTTTTATTCATTTTCCCATAAGGTCAAACTGCCATGGCGACCATCTTGGTTGTTTATGTTAGAGCTAAGGTTATAATTATAGTGATTAACGCCACTTTCAACAATATTTCAATGGCGGTTAGTTTTGTTTGTGGTGGAAACCAGAATATCCGGAGAAAACCACCGACCTGCCGCAAGTCAATGACAAACTTTATCACATAATGTTGTATCGAATACAAGTCAATGACAAACTTTATCACATAATGTTGTATCGAATACAAGTCAATGACAAACTTTATCACATAATGTTGTATCGAATACAAGTCAATGACAAACTTTATCACATAATGTCGTATCGAATACAAGTCAATGACAAACTTTATCACATAATGTTGTATCGAATACAAGTCAATGACAAATTTTATCACATAATGTTGTATCGAATACAAGTCAATGACAAACTTTATCACATAATGTTGTATCGAATACAAGTCAATGACAAACTTTATCACATAATGTCGTATCGAATACAAGTCAATGACAAACTTTATCACATAATGTTGTATCGAATACAAGTCAATGACAAATTTTATCACATAATGTTGTATCGAATACAAGTCAATGACAAACTTTATCACATAATGTTGTATCGAATACAAGTCAATGACAAACTTTATCACATAATGTTGTATCGAATACAAGTCAATGACAAACTTTATCACATAATGTTGTATCGAATACAAGTCAATGACAAACTTTATCACATAATGTTGTATCGAATACAAGTCAATGACAAACTTTATCACATAATGTTGTATCGAATACAAGTCAATGACAAACTTTATCACATAATGTTGTATCGAATACAAGTCAATGACAAATTTTATCACATAATGTTGTATCGAATACAAGTCAATGACAAACTTTATCACATAATGTTAAATCGAATACAAGTCAATGACAAACTTTATCACATAATGTTGTATCGAATACAAGTCAATGACAAACTTTATCACATAATGTTGTATCGAATACAAGTCAATGACAAACTTTATCACATAATGTTGTATCGAATACAAGTCAATGACAAACTTTATCACATAATGTTGTATCGAATACAAGTCAATGACAAACTTTATCACATAATGTTGTATCGAATACAAGTCAATGACAAACTTTATCACATAATGTTGTATCGAATACAAGTCAATGACAAACTTTATCACATAATGTTGTATCGAATACAAGTCAATGACAAACTTTATCACATAATGTTGTATCGAATACAAGTCAATGACAAATTTTATCACATAATGTTGTATCGAATACAAGTCAATGACAAACTTTATCACATAATGTTAAATCGAATACAAGTCAATGACAAACTTTATCACATAATGTTGTATCGAATACAAGTCAATGACAAACTTTATCACATAATGTTGTATCGAATACAAGTCAATGACAAACTTTATCACATAATGTTGTATCGAATACAAGTCAATGACAAACTTTATCACATAATGTTGTATCGAATACAAGTCAATGACAAACTTTATCACATAATGTTGTATCGAATACAAGTCAATGACAAACTTTATCACATAATGTTGCATCGAATATAGAATCAATATACCTCTCCATGGGTAGGATTCAAACTTTCTTAGTTGTTTGATTGGCACCATAGACTCAAAACTAGTACAGGACCGTCTGATGGAAATTCCATCAATATAACAATCCAATCTCTCACAGTGATTTCTGAGATTCTCGTTTTAATATTAGCTAATCAGCTTGCATTATAGGCACTGACAGCCATCTTTAATTTTCAATCTGCACCACGAAAACCCAAACTTCATCAAGTAGTACCGCCTAATGAACACAGATTGCTTCATATTAGTGAAGATATTTTAGATAAGAGGGTTGAAATGGGAAACGTTTACAGGCGAAACCGATGCAAAGTGTTGACAAAATATTATAATAAAGGGCTATGTCAAGCGCAACCTGATAACACCCATATGTATATTAAAAACAAGTATGGACATAGTATTTGGCTTGACATGGTCAATTGCTGGACACATTGTATTGTGGGCATTTGCCTTGTTTTACTATTTCAAGCTTTTTATTCCATTTTTGTCGGCATTAATCTTTGATACCATAAAATCTAGTTGGGTGAAATCTGGTTGAAAACATAGGCATTGAATGTTATAAGGAATATAATTGAAAATAATTAAACAATTAATTCAATGATTTTTTTTTTAATTTTGCACACAAAATTGCAGTTAGAGTTTAAATTTGGGAATTGGGCACATGTTGAGTTTATCTTGGAAACCATCAGAGAAAGAGGAAATCTATGCATGAAAAATACAAATTATATATATCTTCCAAATAGAGAAATTGCTAGAAATGAGATATCCTACATATGAGCTCAAATTGAAAAATTGTAAGAAATGAGATATCATACATATGAGCTCAAATTGAGAAATTGCTAGAAATGAGATATCCTACATATGAGCTCAAATTGAGAAATTGCTAGAAATGAGATATCCTACATGTGAGCTCAAATTGAGAAATTGTTAGAAATGAGATATCCTACATATGAGCTCAAATTGAGAAATTGTTAGAAATGAGATATCCTACATGTGAGCTCAAATTGAGAAATTGTTAGAAATGAGATATCCTACATATGAGTTCAAATTGAGAAATTGTTAGAAATGAGATATCCTACATATGAGCTCAAATTGAGAAATTGTAAGAAATGAGATATCCTACATATTATGTGCTCAAATTGAGAAATTGTTAGAAATGAGATATTGTACATTATGAACAGGAAGTTTAAACAGTAATGGTCAACAATTCCACTAATATTAACAAAACAATCACCTCTCATTCAAATCATTGAACATTAAAAAAAACATGAAATATGACATTGAAAATTTAGGTCCTGGCTTGAGACAGACATAAAAATGTGGCTTGTTCAGCTAATTAATTAGATCCCACCCCTCTTCATAATTGGATCTCCAACAGCAATACCAATATAAACAAATATCAAAGAAAAACCTACAGATTCGTTTCCACTAAAAAAGTCCACAAACTATTAACAACTAGAGGCTCACAGGAGCCTGTAATCGCTCACCTGGTTTTCAATTTGACATCGAAAGTTGATCGAAAATGGGGGTGTTACACATAATTTTGAAAGTGGGCCATCCAAAGATCATTTTAACTCCTGAGCAAAAGATTTTGATGTGATTTTTATCTCATAATATTCCTAAATGGAATAAACTGGCTGAAAAAATCTCACAGAAAAACCCAGAATATATGTTAAACTACTCATTGCCATGTAGCTGCAGTTAAAATTTTAGTTCATTTTGATTTATAACAAAGCAGGAATTGACAACTAAAGAAATTTCTATTTTTGGTAACAGCAGCCATTTTGAATAGAGGGTGGGGCTGTCGGACACAATATTGAAAAGCAACCACCCAACGACCATCCCAGCCAAATTTGCTTTAATTTGGTTCAGCGGTTTCAGAGGAGAAGATTTAAATGTGATCTTTTATCAAAATATGCCTAATTTGCATAATCGGTATAAATCGGCTGAAAGAAAAATTTCACAGAAAAAAACAGAATATATGTTAAACTACTCCTTGCCATGTATCTGCAGTTAAAATTTGAGCTCATTTTGACTTATACTAAAGCAGCAATGGACAATTGAAGAAATTTTTAATTTTAGTAACAGTAGCCATCTTGAACGGAGGACGGTCGGAACAAAAAGTAACAACACTTGATAAGGACCTTGCAAGGAACATTTCTGCCAAGTATGGTTCCAATCCATCTAGTGGTTCTTGAGAAGAAGTTTGTTTTACATATTTCCCATAGGGTCGCTATGTTAACTTATGTCCCCCGCTGGTGGCCATCTTGGATTTTCAATCGGTTCAAAAAGTAACAAAACTTGGTAAGCAGCTTGCAATGATCAACCATGACAATTTTCAATTCCATTCCCCATGTAGTATTGGAGAAGAAGATCTTTGAAATTTCAGCCTATCAGAGGCTATTATGGCTCCTGGCAGCCATATTGGATAACCGATCGGAACAAAAAGCAACAACAATTGATCAGAACCTTGTCAGGAACATTTCTGCCAAGTATGGTTCCAGTGGTTCTTGAGAAGAAGTTTGTTTTACATATTTCCCATAGGGTCGCTATGTTAACTTATGTCCCCCGCTGGTGGCCATCTTGGATTTCCAATCGGTCCAAAAAGTAACAACACTTGGTTAGCTGCTTGCAATGATCATTCATGACAATTTTCAATTCCATCTTCCAAGTAGTATCGGAGAAGAAGATCTTTGAAATTTCAGCCAATCAGAGGCTATTATGGCCCCTGGCAGCCATATTGGATAACCGATCGGAACAAAAAGTAACGACAATTGATCAGAACCTTGTCAGGAACATTTCTGCCAAGCATGGTTCCAATCCATTCAGTGGTTCTTGAGAAGAAGTTTGTTTTACATATTTCCCATACGGTCACTATGTTAAATTATGTCCCCCGCTGGTGGCCATCTTGGATTTTCAATCGGTCCAAAAAGTAACAACACTTGGTTAGCAATCTTGCAATGATCATTCATGACAATTTTCAATTCCATCCTCCATGTAGTATCGGAGAAGAAGATCATTAAAAATTTCAGCCAATCAGAGGCTTTTATGGCCCCTGGCAGCCATGTTGGATAACCGATCATAATGAAAGTAACAACACTTGGTTAGACCATGCAAATGAACATTCCTGCCACGTTTGGTCCCATTTGCTTCAGTGGTTCTCTAGAAGAAGATTGAAATGTTTACGGATGGACGACGGACGCCAAGTGATGGCAATAGCTCACATTCAGGTCAGGTGAGCTAAAAATGAAGGACAACAAATACATGCATATGGACAGTACAATAGCAGGGTCAATGAATGCTCATAGTAAACTGGTAACTACCAGTAGCTAGGAAGGTAGAATCTGTTGGTAATAGACTATTTTATAATCTAACATAAAAACCAGTACATCTAATTTTAAATAAAATGGTAACATATACTTTGTATGTCCAAAAATATTTCACTGCATAGCAAATAATGGTGAGATTTACTCGATACAACACTATGTGATAAAGTTTGTCAGTGACTTGCGACAGGTCAGTGGTTTTTTCCAGATACTCCGGTTTCCTCCATCAATAAAACTGACTGCCATAACCCTAAGCCCTATCCCATAATAAATAAAATAATTACTTTCAATGTACAAATGCTATGAAATGATTTCACATAAAACAACAGCTGAAGTTTACACATGATCAGTAGATATATGTCTATTTTGAGTACCTGGCCATTTGATGAAATTTCTATTTTAAGTAACTGTGGCTATTTTGAATTTTCTATTTTAAGTAGCTAGTCATTTTATGAAATTTCTATATTTAGTAACTGTGGCCATCTTGGATGAAAGTTTATGCATGACCTGTAGATATGTTTCTATTTTAAGTAGCTAGCCATTTGATGAAATTTTTTATTTTTGGACTTGTGGATATCTTCAGTTATATCGTGTCGGTCAGTTTTATTTGTGGAGGAAACCGGAGTACCCCGAGAAAACCACCGACCTGTCACAAGTCAGTGACAAACTTCATCACATAATGTTGTATCGAGTACACCTCGCCTGAGCGGGATTCGAACTCACAACATTAGTGGTGATAAGCACTGATTGCACAGGCAGTTGTAAATCCAACTACCATTTGATCAGGACAATGAGGGCCCTATGCATTGTTGCCAATAGGCACCTATTACGTAAGTATATCATTAAATATTTACAATCGTCAAACCCCCCCACCCACACCTCTCCTCCCTGTCTAGCACCTCTGATAGCATACACTGTATAATGTACAATGCTTGGTAACAATTCTTCTTTAGTCTTACTTAAGCCACAAGTTTCACTTGTTTTTTCTGAATATTATGAAAAATAATTAATTAAAAATAATACATTAATATATATAATGAAGTATTACTAAATGGTACATTTGACAAGGGTTGGTAAAACAAACAAATATTAGACAAACTAAATCTTTATTGTAGTGAAACAGTCTATTTATACTGAAGTATTGAGAGGGTCATTCAAACCAATTAAAATTCACAGTATTTTCATGCAGTAAACTTAAGAAATAATTCATGGAAGCCATATGTATATATTGTTTTTACCAAGGGTAGGCCTTTATGTCACGAAGTTTTACCCCGAGCATTAGCGAGGGGTAAAAAGCTGACATAAAGGCCTACCCGTGGTAAAAACAATATATACATATGGTTTCCATGAATTATTTCGATTCTAATATGTAAAAATTGGTAAAATATCGTTATAAATTGTCGATGACGTCATAAATTTAATCGGTCATAGATTAATATTATTTTTACCACGGGTTTGGACTCAAAGCGTTTGAAGGACGTCATATTAGAATGTCTAATCACTTCTACACAACCATTATATAAAAACAACCAATTCCTTTGTAAACAAGCAAACAGATTTTTCATTAAGACTGATTTCATTATAGGTGGATTGGACTGTATTTAAGTATATATTCTAAACATGTACTGATACAAGCATTATCCCAATATACAATGTTGTATTATTTTAATATACTATGTATTATTTCAATATACAATGTTGTATTATTTTAATATACTATGTATTATTTCAATATACAATGTTGTATTATTTTATTTTAATATACAATGTTGTATTATTTTATTTTAATATACAATGTTGTATTATTTTAATATACTATGTATTATTTCAATATACAATGTGTGTAATATTTATACCACAGTTTTCCAGTTAAACAATCGAATGCAAATCATGAGATTGCTTAACGTTTAACTCGGAAAACCGTGGTATAAATGATTTGTAACATGAAGTCATGCTATATCACATCTAGGTCGTTGATGATTGCACAGCTCTCTGAAACTAATAAAACTACAGCCCAGATTTAAAGTGTGCAATATCTCATATCTACATGTATTATTTCATAGTTCTTAGCTGTTGCTTACATTCTGGTATATAAGTCATAAAAAGATCAAAGGAAAAGAATGCATTCATGTTACAATATTTATATATATACTGTAAGTTTACTATATCAAAGATTTCCACTTTGTTTAATTTGCCATCTAACATCTTCTTCTTCTACTTTCACTGAAAAATACAGAGAAAAAAATTAATTTTAGAATGAACATTACCATTGAACCATTAATGATGTATTCATATATAGAAATTTTAAACATATATTCTAAAGACACTTGAATAAACGATGGCCACAGGGACAGAAATTAACAGGGGCCCAGTCGCCCATGGCCCCTAGATTTTGGTCTGGGCTACTAAACTTTTACCTATTATTTAGCTAACCATATAGACATTTTTGATCAAAAATCTTGTCTGGGCTACCAGCTTGAACTTCCCAATTTCTATCCCTGGGCCAAATGCAACAGGTGCCACTAGTAGAACAGATACTGCTTACCTTTTCACTGTCAGTTTTTATTTGGATTCGTGCCTTTCCAGAGCATTTGAGTTCACTGTCAGTTTTTATTCGGATTCGTGCCTTTCCAGAGCATTTGAGTTCACTGTCAGTTTTTATTCGGATTCGCTTGATCTTTAATGTTCTGTGTAGTATTTTGTAGATCATTGCTTGTCTTTTTGTCTTTCTTAATTTAGCCCTTGTACTGTCTGTTCTTCTTCGATTAATGGTTTCTGGTTACCACTCTGATATCTTCAAACTTTTCTCAGCGATTTTAGATGCTGGGAAAGAAGTATACAGGTATTGCATAAACATAATAAGCTGTATGATAACATTATGTTAAAGACTTGATAAAGACTTTTAGTTTCATAATTTCATGATAATTACGGTCTCCATAAACACTGCAAAGGACTGCCTTTGTGCACAAAGGAGTGCAAAGAAGCACAAAGGACCGTTGTTTAATTGAATTTTTTTTTTTTTTACTTTTAATATGCAGGTCGCTTCTGCTGTTTAAAATGCCCCTTATGGTCCATTGTTCCTTTTTTTGCTCCTTTGTGCACAAAGGAGGTCCTTTGCAGTGTCTATAGAGACTCATTTATTTTTAAACAATAGAACTTGGTTTAGAAGCCTAGAGTAATGGCAAAAGCTCCCTACCAGTAGAGCTAAAAGATGTCACAAAATTACAATTAAAATTCCCAAAATTCACAACGTAAAAAGAAGCAACCGCAAACAGTTTGCATTCAAAAACAGGTTTATGGTTTAGTGCGTTTAACGCCACTTTCAACAATATTTCAGTTATATCGTGGCGGTCAGTTTTATTGGTGGGGGAAACGGGAGAAAACCACCAACCTGTCACAAGTAACTGACAAACTTTATCATATTCAAAAACAGACAGTATACTAGGTTAAAGTGTCACACCTGTAATGCCATCTTTTGTAAGTTTCTCAAGATGATGTGTCACGTTGTTAGCGGCAGCAAACTTTAAAGTTGGGTTCACGTCCTGGAAAAAAAATATTGAACAATTTAAGGTAAAAAAACAATTTCTTTAGCGAGCTTTTCTAGCCTGTTTCGCATCGAGTGCAAATTAATTTTACATTTCCGACAATGTACATATATTGTGTTTCCTTGTATATCCTGGTATATCAAAAGGTCCAAAACAACTGCCAAATTGTCTGAAAATAGCTGAAACAAGTGTTGTTCTAAACGTTTTCAAAGACATAATCTGTGACATCAGCACTTATACTGTTACCGTGTCTTTCTGTTGCTCAACAGGAATCAGGTACCAGAAAAGCTATATTTTGGTCAGTGACCATATATAACAGAAATTTATCCAGTCAATATAATTAGACTGCTCAAATAGAATCAATGCAAGATAACAATATTTAAATCTATTCTAGAAATTCCGAATTTGACAGGAACTTTTTCAATTATTGAAAGAAAACTTAAAAATAATAGTGTACAACTCATATGTTCAATTAAAAAAATCAGATTGGAGTATATTTAGAATTATAACTTTTGTTGATCTCATTTCAAACTAATTCTATATACCTTATTACGGGAAACAGTAAATTTGTTGACAGAAATTTGTTGGAGAATTCCAGGATCCCTGCATGTTAAAGACCTTTTTTGGTAAATTTTGAAAGAGAGTAGATGCATTGTAGCCTCTACAATAGGCTCAAATGTCCACCCCTATCAGCTACCTCTACATACTTTTATAATGTCCACCCCTATCAGCTAGCTCTACATACTTTTATAATGTCCACCCCTATCAGCTAGCTCTACATACTTTTATAATGTCCACCCCTATCAGCTAGCTCTACATACTTTTATAATGTCCACCCCTAGCTCTACATACTTTTATAATGTCCACCCCTATCAGCTAGCTCTACATACTTTTATAATGTCCACCCCTAGCTCTACATACTTTTATAATGTCCACCCCTATCAGCTAGCTCTACATATTTTTATAATGTCCACCCCTATCAGCTAGCTCTACATACTTTTATAATGTCCACCCCTATCAGCTAGCTCTACATACTTTTATAATGTCCACCCCTAGCTCTACATACTTTTATAATGTCCACCCCTAGCTCTACATACTTTTATAATGTCCACCCCAATCAGCTAGCTCTACATACTTTTCTAATGGCAGTCAATAGTTGTTGCCCCATTTGTCCCATTTTTCCCTAATTTCTGCATAGTTTTTGATTATGTTGAACTTGTTCTCGTCCTGATTATGCATGAAATATTTGCCACATGACTTAAAGTATTAATCTATTAATCAATCAATCAATCAATCAATAAATCAATGAATTGACCAGATTTGGTTTGGTAATGGAGGAAGCTGTAGCTTCAGAGCTTCAGATAAGCTGCGTATTTGCATTTTTTACGCTATGAAAACGAGTAAAAACGCATGTATTATCAGATCAGAGTGAACACATTATGCATATTATTGCTGTGTAAGCAAACTTTCCGAATTCGGAGCGTACTTGTACAGTCGTGTACATAACAATACATTTTTGTCTTTGAGAAATTCCCCGTAATTACTTCCCTTTATACTTTTCGAAGGAAAGAGCGTATACAACCGAGGGGTACCGAATGCTTGACTTTCTAAGCATCGATGTCAAAAGAGATCTGATTGGATGTTTACGATAAATCATCCAATCGTGGTCAATATTACAAATAAATGTGGTTTACGTAATAAGTAAGAACTAAAACGAAAGTAAATTTGGGAACACACTGTTCGTTGAAAATGAGGGATTACCGAAAATGAGCAAGAACATGAATAAGCGCGCTACTAAGCGCAAGAACGCTACGGAAAATTCTATACTTAAGTTCCTGACAGTTTCATCTGTGTCTAGTGACAGTATAGTTAAAGGAATCATTGATTGCCGAAGTCGGCGAGCAAAAAACAAAATATTAACAACATTTTATTAATAAACATGACACAATCGTGTCAAATTAAACATTTCACTTGCATCCTGCGTTTATTGAATAACACTTGTGTCAAACATAATTTTAAAAGTGTACATGTAAGCAATCTTTTCTGAAGTAGAGAGTACAACAGTGCAAAGGAAATATGCAAGTCTCAAATTCACCCATATTTGGCAAACAATCATAATAAACACAGATATGCATTTTGCCGTGCAGACTGTCTAGAGCCGGCGTTTATTATTTCGTTATAAGTTACATAAATAACATATATTTGTCAACAAAACATACACAACTATATATTTTCAATTCAATACTAATCCCCAAAAAGTATTTACTTATACATATACCCATCATCAACGAAATCTCGCCGCCCAGGAAAAACCATATACAAAAAAATGTATTGGAAACCTGCGTTAACGGAGCAATGCAAGACCCGTCTCTAGGTATTGATGCCGAACTTCATCAATTTATAAATAAATTATAATTCATTTAATATAAATCAGAATTGTAATTTTGACTGAACTTAGTCTGCGGCTAGAATGAAATACCCCGATCTAATTCATTTCACGAAAAGCATGCCCCGCCAATAATCTAATTTACATATCAAAAACCTTTTAACACCTGATATCTATCCAGGTATATTCATACTCGATTGGCTCGCAATCAATACCGCCAAAACTTACAGTTACTTTCAGACAATATTTTTCCACTATACTTCGAAACGCGGAAAAAATTATATACCCATCATTTTCAAAAGTAGGGGGTAATTACTCTTTGGACTTGAAAATTATCTGGAGCTCTGAGCTTATAGTATCCAAAAAAAAATATTGATCACCATTTTTCTTTTAGTACACTATTTGACATAAGGTACAGGCCATGTACATGGTGAGGTGTACTCTATACAACATTATGTGATAACGTTTGTCAGTGACTTGCTGTAAATCAGTTGTTTTCTCTCCGGGTACTCTGGTTTCCTCCACTAATAAAACTGACCATCGCGCTATAACTGAAATATTGTTAAATACCATAACCCTAACCCTCATGTACATCAGCTAGATTACAGAATGTAGAACCTACAGTGTATATTTTCTCTACTAAATCCATGGCAGTGAGAGGGGTAGTAGGTGTTTCTTTCAGACAATGTAAAATCTGTTGTTCCCTGTACATTCTGTGTGCTATATACTCCTTTAATTTGTCTATAGGATCATAAATCACTGAACCATGGGCAGGGTAGATAACTTTTGGATTCAAATCTAAAATCTTTTGTAATGACATCATGTAGGTATGAAGATCTTCGAACACCTGTAACGATATTCAGGTAAAAATATAAAATCTAAACAAAAGACGATATTTTGGGGATATATCTGCAAAACCTATTAAAAAAATATTTAAAAATCCTCAAACAGTTGTTTATGGACAGTTTGGCTTCTGGGATATTTTTCTTCATATTTTACATGAATTTGCGTTACTCAAACAAATGCAAAAACATGTTATGCACAAGAAACATTGCATTTTTTTTTAACAAATACTAGGCTATTTCATGAGAGCACGTTTGAGAGGATGGGCTAGGGATATGGTGTTTTATGCCACTTTCAACAATATTTTAGTTATATCGTGGCAGTCAGTGTTCAGTACCCTGAGAACACCACCAACCTGCTTCAAGTCACTGACAAACTTTATCACATAAATGCTGTATGGAGTACACCTCGCCATGAGTGGGATTCAAACTCACAACTTTAGTGGTGATAGGCACTGATTGCACAGGTAGTTGTAAATCCAACTACCATATGATCACGACCATGATGGCCCCTGAGCATGTTTGAGCTCAAAGCTATATTGAATGGATGTAAACAAGTTTAGAAATCTGTCAAGTTAAAGACCAAGTCTACAGGACACATTATTTTACTTCATAATATCCAAGGATTTGAGTTACCCGAGATACTTGAGATAATTAAACTAAAAGCTAATACTGAAAATATGAGCCCTGACCCCATGCAGTATGTCATTAAAAGTTGATGTACCACCCAGAAAAAAAAAACAAGTATACATATAATTCTAATTAGATTGTTTCTACTGCAATGTGTAAGAAAAACTAATGAAATTTTAATGTATGGGAGATAACTCTTGTATTTTGTGCTAACTGGTTAAATTGATTTATATACATTTTTTTAGTGTGTGTGAATGATATTTATACATAAATAAATATGATTAAATGTTATTCCACCTTGTTTTAATTTTGGTATGTATTTGCTTGGAACATTAATTTTTGGTCATTTATACCCACTGCAGTTGTCTCTCCTAAAACTGTATCTCCAGAAAACACTGCATTCTCTTCCTCTAAATATAAAACCATGTGTTCTTCTGTGTGACCTGGGGTGTGAATAGCTCTGTAATCAATAAATAGAAAAGGGACATTTGTTAATGTGAATCACCTCCATTATGTTGTGCCCCTTGTTTCATAATAAATTCTATTTCAGGGGTAAGGGCCAAACTTGGACCCATGTCAGATGTGAGTGATATTTGTTACAAAATGATACTCACTTTCCCAATATCCAAAAATAAAATGTGCTTGAAAGATTTTAGAGAGCAAAAATGTAGTATTGCATAGGAGGAAATTGGTGGAGGAAACCGGAGTACCCGGAGAAAACTATCAACCTGTTGCAAGTCACTGACAAACTTTATTACATAATGTTGTATCGAGTACACCTCACCATACGCGGGATTTGAACTCACAACGTTAGTGGTGATAGGCACTGATTGCACATGTAATTGTAAATCCAACCACCATACGATCACGACCACGACAGCCCCTGATTGCACATGTAGTTGTAAATCCAACCACAATACGATCATGGTCACGACGGCCCCTGATTGCACATGTAGGTGTAAATCCAACTACCATGAATTCCATGATGGCCCCTATGAAATGCTTTGATTACAATAGAAATTTGTATGAAGTTTTAATAAATAACTATGGTCTAACCTTAATGTAGCACCCTCTGTTCTAAATACAGTATTATCTTCTACAAATGTATATTTAGCTGGTGAGATGGCTTCATCTGCTTCACTTAAACGTTTGAATTTGGACACAAGAATGTCTGAAGCTAAAAATAGAAATGATGTCATTATGCACTTTGGATCATAGGGACTTGTTTTTATGTCATATAAAAAAACTTAAAAAAAATTTACTCCCCTACTATACTAATCCAATAGTCCCTATGCCTTGGATAATTGTATCAAAGAGAAGATTATGAGAACAATCTAACATCTAATAAGTCATGGTTACATTTAAAAATTCAGGTTTAAATATAATAAGTGGACCTACAGAAAGTGGATGATGACCAATACATGAACCACATGCTTAGATACCAATCAAAGACACTTAGAAGCTTGTATTTGCATTGGATTTCAAACAAAACAATAATCCAAATCTCATTGATTAGAAACAGTTGATTGATTGATGTTTAACACCAACTTTAGCAATACTTACCTCATTACCTAACGTTTCTCACTAGACCGTCTTGTCACCATTATAATTGTCTATTAATGTACTCAACTCAACACAGTATTTTCATGGGTGCACTTGATTGGTGCATTGTGAATATAGTTTAATAAATGTGATAATTGCAGTCGGATTGAGGCCAGAAACCATATGAGATTTATGAAGCACAAAAAAAAACCATTTTTACCAAGATGGTAGTTATTGTACAGAAAGTTTGACAGTGGACCATATTGGGTAATATGTTTGGAGAATGACAAGCTCAAATACCTCTTTTGTAGATTTGTAAATTTCTAGGCACATTGTAGCCACAACAAAAGACTAAAATTTTCGTCCCTACCCAACTCTCCATACTTTATCAGTGGCAGTCAAACGTTATTGACTCGGTTGACCAATCCCTCCCCTCATTTCTACGTTATTGACTCGGTTGACCAATCCCTTCCCTCATTTCTACATTATTGACTCGGTTGACCTATCCCTTCCCTCATTTCTACGTTATTGACTCGGTTGACCAATCCCTTCCCTCATTTCTACGTTATTGACTCGGTTGACCAATTCCTTCCCTCATTTCTACGTTATTGACTCGGTTGACCAATCCCCTCCCTCATTTCTACGTTATTGACTCGGTTGACCAATCCCTTCCCTCATTTCTACGTTATTGACTCGGTTGACCAATCCCTTCCCTCATTTCTACGTTATTGACTCGGTTGACCAATCCCCTCCCTCATTTCTACGTTATTGACTCGGTTGACCTATCCCTTCCCTCATTTCTACGTTATTGACTCGGTTGACCAATCCCTCCCCTCATTTCTACGTTATTGACTCGGTTGACCAATCCCCTCCCTCATTTCTACGTTATTGACTCGGTTGACCAATCCCTTCCCTCATTTCTACGTTATTGACTCGGTTGACCAATCCCTTCCCTCATTTCTACGTTATTGACTCGGTTGACCAATCCCCTCCCTCATTTCTACGTTATTGACTCGGTTGACCAATCCCTTCCCTCATTTCTACGTTATTGACTCGGTTGACCAATCCCTTCCCTCATTTCTACGTTATTGACTCGGTTGACCAATCCCCTCCCTCATTTCTACGTTATTGACTCGGTTGACCAATCCCTTCCCTCATTTCTACGTTATTGACTCGGTTGACCAATCCCTTCCCTCATTTCTACGTTATTGACTCGGTTGACCAATCCCTTCCCTCATTTCTATATATTTCTGACCTGAATATAGCTGTAATACTGCTTGTTGGACGCCAAACAATAAACAATCAATCAATCAATCCTTTTTACCCATCTCAGTTTCTTATAATTACATTTGGTGATTTCTTTACAGACATTTGGAACACTTCCACAGTGGTCAGCATGCCAATGGGAGATAACTATCTCTTGTATTCCACACTTGTGTTGTGACAGGGCATTCTGTAAATTCTTGATGTACTCTGGTAAACTGGGATCTGACGTGTCAAGAAGGATCTTCCTGTAATAATAAAATGCATAAACACCATGCCAAAAATATTCAATTTTGAAAAGTGAAGGTCAATAATTCCATACTGCATCGGTGCTGTAACTGTTTAAAAGTGTTTTGTCTCAAGAGTGGTTAATCATGGGCCCTGATCCCTGGTTGTGTCAAACTAAAGACTATAAAATTGGTATTTGCTGCTTCTCTACTAAACATGCAGTATTAAGGAGTTAAAGTAAAGATTGGTTGGCTCGGAATCGGGTTATATTAATGTGTCTGAGTGGAGCAACATGTATATATGCTGCTGTTGCTAAGCAAAAGCTGTTGCTCTAGTGCAAATTAGACATCATTACCTCATCAAATGTAACTTGTTTTCACCATGATAAAGCTGAAAATTTGCTTAGCGGGAGCTACAGAGGAGAAAATGTCTTCGGAAGTCTAATCTCAACAAGATTAATGGAAATCCATGTTGCAAGGTTCAGTGAACACTTGGCTCTTATAGAAAATTGTCACAATATCTACTCTAGCCCCATTGATAACATCATTGGATTTACATATAGTTAGGTATTCAGTGGGCATTGAAAGAAATCATATATGTTTACACTATTGAATAACTAATAAAGGTCAATATTCAGGACATGATTGTTTTAAATTTTTATGATAATTTGTCCAGAGTGACCCATTCATTAAATTCACCTGTCACCTTTGCCAATTAGGTAGGAATTAGTTCCTTGCAATGTCATTGCCCGTGCATTACATCCTAACACCCTTATTACACGTTCAGACAGTTTTTCAATGTTGGGAATTGGTGCCAATTTTACTGCAGCAGCCATTGTTAATTTTTACATTAGTCACATGGCTGTCATGTGATCTTGCTATTTTTTTTGGTGGGAATTTTATCCTGAATCTAATTTTTCATAGCAAATAGATCTAATTCTGTGATAAAATGCAGAGAAGTATTTTTGTAATTGATATATTTTTCAAAATTAAAAATCAGTTTTGCGTTTTAAACTATACAGATCTATTAAGTAAGAAAGCGCCTAATTGACACTGAATGACTTTCCTGATTTACTTCCGGACAAGGGCGAAAACATCGAAACTAAACTGTCACTATTGTTTTTTTCTCTCAATCTGTAAACCGTTTTCCATGAAACCCGGCGGATAGTTTTTTCCTCTCTTCCCCAAAATGAGTAATCAAAGGTAAAACATTAATGTCTATTCTGTAATGTAATCTCTTTCGTGCAAATACTTTGAAAGAGACGGGAGTGCTAAGCCAGTAAGGGCGTAAGGCTGATCTGTTGTTCATTCATTCACAAGGACTGGGGAGATAGATAGGGGAGTTTAACGCGCACTCGATAGACACTGATAAGATAGCATGTAAACAACGCATGTATTAATTCCTGTTATTTTCATTATTCTGAACAAATTATGTGTATTCTATTGTGTGTGAGTATTGTCTATTATTGATGTAATGATGGTTTGAATATTGTATAATTATAACCACAGGTCTCTGAACAATTATTTGTAGGGATTAGGGTCAATAGGGGGCCTGCCTGGCAATGGCAAATAAATAATAAGAAAAATGGCAATATCACTGAATATAGTCATATTGCCATTGCCAAGTGGGCCCCCTAATCCCTACAAATAATTGTTCAGAGACCTGTGTTAATAACTACATTTTTTTATTCAATTAGAAAAGAAAAAGTGTATTGCAGTTAAAAATAATTCCAAAGCGCCAACAGTGACGTGAAAACTATTATGATCACGTATCGGTATATGTTCAAATTGCAAATTGTCATTGATCTGTTTGCTATAAATTGAATTTGTTGTTCAACAATTATTGGTGTGCAAATTTAGGCCCTAAATTAGGGGGTTAGGGTTATGGTTTTTAATGCCACTTTTAACAATATTTCAGTTATATCATGGCGGTCAATATTATTGGTTGAGGAAACCAGAAAACCATCAACCTGCCGCAAGTCACCGACAAACTTTATTACATAATCATGATATATTGGGTACACCTCACCATGAGTGGATTTAAACTCACAACTTTTAGTGTTGATATGCACTGATTGCACAGGTAGTTTTAAATCCAACTGCCATACGATCATGACAGCACCTTACAAACCTAGGATTGTGTAATTGACTGCATAAGAATCATTTGGCTGACATGAATTAACTCAAATACAAGTAATTTATTTGAAATGTGTTTTTTTTCTGTGAGTGCACTCGTCTTGATTTTTGTACATATTTGTTTTGCAATTGGTTACAATTTATGTTTATTATTTCTGTTCGAGATCATTCGAGGATTTCCATTACATAAGTTAGAAAACAACAAGATTTGGTTATTGGCAAAAACATATTTTCTTAAAATTTCTTAATTACAACACCTCGGGGAATTTGATGGAACTTATGGAAGATTATTTAATGAGGAAATTTGCAAATTCTTGACCATTGAAAATATGGATTGTGAAAGGTCAAGTGTAAGGTATAGGTACTTCAGTCATTTTTTAAAAGCAAATTGCATTACAATACATCGCTGACAACAGCGAGTCAAGTCAGACTGAAAAGCAACATAATAATTATTCATATGTATGTTAACTTCTTTTTTTATTTTCCAACAGTGAGCTCACCAAACTTAGTGATGAAAGTTTGGCCAAGTCTCCTGATGAAGTCTTTGATATTATATGTAAAATTGGCAGAGGGTAAGACACAGTCTTGCTGATATGGTTGTAGTGTCATTTGCCTGCTGCATGACTTATCTTTAATTTATAGCATGCCTTTTCTCCTTGTTTTTCCTCATAGCAAAGTTTTTCATATTTTGGAAATAAAGTCTTTGTACCAGTTTAGTGATTGGATTAACATTATTAATAATGAAAGAGTGTTAGATACAGTCTGCACCAAAAACCATTAGCCCTATGCCCTAGAATAGTAAAGTTTGTTTCGGGCTAGTAAAAATTGCACAAAATTTATAGAAAAATTCACTAGCCCTATGCCCTAGTATAGTAAAGTTTGGTTCGGGCTAGTAAAAATTGCACAAAATTTATAGAAAAATTCACTAGCCCTATGCCCTAGTATAGTAAAGTTTGGTTCGGGCTAGTAAAAATTGCACAAAATTTATAGAAAAATTCACTAGCCCTATGCCCTAGTATAGTCAAGTTTGCTTCGGGCTAGTAAAAATTGCACAAAATTTATAGAAAAATTCACTAGCCCTATGCCCTAGAATAGTAAAGTTTGTTTCGGGCTAGTAAAAATTGCACAAAATTTATAGAAAAATTCACTAGCCCTATGCCCTAGTATAGTAAAGTTTGGTTCGGGCTAGTAAAAATTGCACAAAATTTATAGAAAAATTCACTAGCCCTATGCCCTAGTATAGTAAAGTTTGCTTCAGGCTAGTAAAAATTGCACAAAATTTATAGAAAAATTCACTAGCCCTATGCCCTAGAATAGTAAAGTTTGTTTCGGGCTAGTAAAAATTGCACAAAATTTATAGAAAAATTCACTAGCCCTATGCCCTAGTATAGTAAAGTTTGGTTCGGGCTAGTAAAAATTGCACAAAATTTATAGAAAAATTCACTAGCCCTATGCCCTAGTATAGTAAAGTTTGGTTTGGGCTAGTAAAAATTGCACAAAATTTATAGAAAAATTCACTAGCCCTATGCCCTAGTATAGTAAAGTTTGCTTCAGGCTAGTAAAAATTGCACAAAATTAATAGAAAAATTCACTAGCCCTATGCCCTAGTATAGTAAAGTTTGGTTCGGGCTAGTAAAAATTGCACAAAATTTATAGAAAAATTCACTAGCCCTATGCCCTAGAATAGTAAAGTTTGGTTCGGGCTAGTAAAAATTGCACAAAATTTATAGAAAAATTCACTAGCCCTATGCCCTAGTATAGTAAAGTTTGGTTCGGGCTAGTAAAAATTGCACAAAATTTATAGAAAAATTCACTAGCCCTATGCCCTAGTATAGTAAAGTTTGGTTCGGGCTAGTAAAAATTGCACAAAATTTATAGAAAAATTCACTAGCCCTATGCCCTAGTATAGTCAAGTTTGCTTCGGGCTAGTAAAAATTGCACAAAATTTATAGAAAAATTCACTAGCCCTATGCCCTAGAATAGTAAAGTTTGTTTCGGGCTAGTAAAAATTGCACAAAATTTATAGAAAAATTCACTAGCCCTATGCCCTAGTATAGTAAAGTTTGGTTCGGGCTAGTAAAAATTGCACAAAATTTATAGAAAAATTCACTAGCCCTATGCCCTAGTATAGTAAAGTTTGCTTCAGGCTAGTAAAAATTGCACAAAATTTATAGAAAAATTCACTAGCCCTATGCCCTAGAATAGTAAAGTTTGTTTCGGGCTAGTAAAAATTGCACAAAATTTATAGAAAAATTCACTAGCCCTATGCCCTAGTATAGTAAAGTTTGGTTCGGGCTAGTAAAAATTGCACAAAATTTATAGAAAAATTCACTAGCCCTATGCCCTAGTATAGTAAAGTTTGGTTTGGGCTAGTAAAAATTGCACAAAATTTATAGAAAAATTCACTAGCCCTATGCCCTAGTATAGTAAAGTTTGCTTCAGGCTAGTAAAAATTGCACAAAATTAATAGAAAAATTCACTAGCCCTATGCCCTAGTATAGTAAAGTTTGGTTCGGGCTAGTAAAAATTGCACAAAATTTATAGAAAAATTCACTAGCCCTATGCCCTAGAATAGTAAAGTTTGGTTCGGGCTAGTAAAAATTGCACAAAATTTATAGAAAAATTCACTAGCCCTATGCCCTAGTATAGTAAAGTTTGGTTCGGGCTAGTAAAAATTGCACAAAATTTATAGAAAAATTCACTAGCCCTATGCCCTAGTATAGTAAAGTTTGGTTCGGGCTAGTAAAAATTGCACAAAATTTATAGAAAAATTCACTAGCCCTATGCCCTAGTATAGTCAAGTTTGCTTCGGGCTAGTAAAAATTGCACAAAATTTATAGAAAAATTCACTAGCCCTATGCCCTAGAATAGTAAAGTTTGTTTCGGGCTAGTAAAAATTGCACAAAATTTATAGAAAAATTCACTAGCCCTATGCCCTAGTATAGTAAAGTTTGGTTCGGGCTAGTAAAAATTGCACAAAATTTATAGAAAAATTCACTAGCCCTATGCCCTAGTATAGTAAAGTTTGCTTCAGGCTAGTAAAAATTGCACAAAATTTATAGAAAAATTCACTAGCCCTATGCCCTAGAATAGTAAAGTTTGTTTCGGGCTAGTAAAAATTGCACAAAATTTATAGAAAAATTCACTAGCCCTATGCCCTAGTATAGTAAAGTTTGGTTCGGGCTAGTAAAAATTGCACAAAATTTATAGAAAAATTCACTAGCCCTATGCCCTAGTATAGTAAAGTTTGGTTTGGGCTAGTAAAAATTGCACAAAATTTATAGAAAAATTCACTAGCCCTATGCCCTAGTATAGTAAAGTTTGCTTCAGGCTAGTAAAAATTGCACAAAATTAATAGAAAAATTCACTAGCCCTATGCCCCAGTATAGTAAAGTTTGGTTCGGGCTAGTAAAAATTGCACAAAATTTATAGAAAAATTCACTAGCCCTATGCCCTAGAATAGTAAAGTTTGGTTCGGGCTAGTAAAAATTGCACAAAATTTATAGAAAAATTCACTAGCCCTATGCCCTAGTATAGTAAAGTTTGGTTTGGGCTAGTAAAAATTGCACAAAATTTATAGAAAAATTCACTAGCCCTATGCCCTAGTATAGTAAAGTTTGGTTCGGGCTAGTAAAAATTGCACAAAATTTATAGAAAAATTCACTAGCCCTATGCCCTAGTATAGTAAAGTTTGGTTTGGGCTAGTAAAAATTGCACAAAATTTATAGAAAAATTCACTAGCCCTATGCCCTAGTATAGTAAAGTTTGGTTCGGGCTAGTAAAAATTGCACAAAATTTATAGAAAAATTCACTAGCCCTATGCCCTAGTATAGTAAAGTTTGCTTCAGGCTAGTAAAAATTGCACAAAATTTATAGAAAAATTCACTAGCCCTATGCCCTAGTATAGTAAAGTTTGTTTCGGGCTAGTAAAAATTGCACAAAATTTATAGAGAAATTCTTCTAAAATGCTGTTCAGGATAATGTGAGCTTTCGGGCCAGTAGGTGAAAAAAATTAACGCAAAGACTTTAAATGAAGAAAAACGAGGATTAAAACATGTTTTTGGTATATCATGTAACAGTTTGTATATATTCACAGTTATGTGTATACTATAGTGTATTTTGCACATTTTATAACTTTTCCCCATGTAAGTTTCTTTTTTTTATTTCAGGACTAGTGCGCTGCCTTGATAATAGGCTAGACAAATATAGAAAGATTTTTACCTGTCTTTTTAACTGTAGCAGAAAAGTAGATATTTGTGTGTGTAAACTTTACAGGTGCTAGAAAATTAACTTTATGTTCTTAAATTAAAAATAGTTGTTTGTCATTGTACATTGTATATAAAAGTGTAACGATTCAAAGAAATTAACTTTATGATCTTCATTTAAAATAGAAAAAAACATCTACATTTCTGCTACAAACAACTACATGTACATTTGTATTACATGTAGTTAAAATTTACATGTCTACTTTCTTTCTATTATAAATAAAACCTCACTTTTTTTGTCATAATTAAATCTAAATATACACTCATTTTTAATAGTCATTTAATGTTAGCAAAATACTAAATCCAGTACAAATGGATTGAGACCACTTTAACTTTAGTTTATTCTTGCAGCCATGCACAAAAAAATGACCAATTATTGAACTCAGCCGATATTATTTTAGATGTAAAAAGATAGTTCATTGTTCAAGATTAATATTTTAAACTAACAAAATTTCTAAATATAAATTACAACAAGGAGGTGATGTTTTATTTATAATCTGTAGTGGTTATACTGCAAAATGGGATATTTTCAAATTAACAGATTTTCCCGTTATGCTTTTTCAAAATGTTTTGTGTCTAGAAAATTATTAAAACTTTAGTCAAAAGTGTTGAGTAGCTTTTTTGAAGCACACATATGTTACAGAGTATTCATATAATTGATTTTGGTATAGAATTTTGAAAATAAATAACCTCAAAATTTAAAATAGACAGTAGAAGGCTGATCAATATATTTTCTTTCCTACATTAAAATGAGAGTATTTTGACGATTGTTTTTAGAGCCAAGCAGGCCTTTCAATAAGGGATGGTACCAGGTACTTTTACCCACCTAAAATGGTCTTTGGTGCCTCTTTATTTTAAAGAGTGCTATATAAGATATTCATGAATTTTTTTTCAATTTTAATAAAAAAAAAAGGACCGCTTGTAAATAATAAGTACTGGTACACTTGAAAAATATTGAAAGCCCTGAGTATAATCTTTTGTTTAACCAAGTCTGTCAAGAAAATATCCTCTTTGTTGGTATTTCTAGTATTAATCTCGTTCTGTTTGCCAGTTTGTCGTGTGTTACATGTACATGTAGCTTTAACATTTGCATGATGTTTTCCTGTAGTGACCCCCTAAAGAGGTTACGGGAAGATGACTTAACTAGGGCCCCTGAAGAAGTATTTGATATTCTAGAAAAGTTAGGAGAAGGGTAAGAAATCAGAAAAATTAAAGGTAAAAGAGTTAAGAATATGGAAGTAGTAATATTTTACAGCTCCAGAATTTGGTAATTTTAGAAATCTTCTTCATACCTTGACCTTCATCTTGAAATCGACAAAGGAGGAAGATTAAAAACAAAACCTGATGACAATCGTGATGACTTCACTTTTCCAATAGTCAGCTTCCCTTTCATCAGTAGCAATATTCCAGCATCACCACTGATCAGTGTATGGAGTTTACAACTCACAACGTTTATTTAACTATGTTGCAATGAAGTTGCACTTGCTTGGCTGATTGTTTTGTCTACGTGCATATAAAAAAAAGCTTAATGCTAGTCTAGCATCTTATTCATTGATAGTGTTAAGAGTAATGCCCCTTAAAGATGTAATAAAGTGTGAAAATGTTCTTGTTAGCACACTACCAAAATAGTTTCTGACAAGATTCAATCCAGACTTATTTTCGGCATTCTCATTGACCTTTGACCCTTTTTCAAGATCCACCAACTTAGTGAAGTGTATATTCAGAGAATCGTAATGCCAATTAAGGGGTACCATACATTACAGGGAGATAACTCTTTAAAATCAGTTGAACATTTTGATCATATGATGTTTGTATGCAGATTTCAAGCATCTCGGTGATCAAAGCCACAGAGAGAAAAGCTGCTATGTGGCTAGTGAATTTATAGCTCTGAGTCTGTTGGTTGTAATTTGCTAAAATTTTTATATTTATTACAGTGGATATATTCAAACACACTGCCAAAAAAAATAAGAAAATTAAACGAGCAGATCAAATTTTACCTGAAGTGTATGGTACCACCTTAAGTTTACCTATTTCACTCTTTTTATAAATAAATTGATATATTGTTACATACAAATGTATGTGGTCAGGGGTCAGGGGTTAGAGGGCAAGTCAGGTGGAGAAGTTGTCTTGTGAAAGTTGACTTCAATTTCTCTCTGTTGTCTTCATTTCTCCCTATGAGCTCTCTGAATGAGAAGTCACTTGTCCTTCTAATTTCAACTGCATCGGTGGTGTAATGGTTAGCATGCTCACTCATTCCCTCTTATTTGAAAGTGGTGGTTGATTTTTTTATTTTGATATATGCATTAACTATTAGTTTTCATAAATAATCTATAGAATACAGTAATCTGTTTTCTTTTATCAATATTTCAATTAATACATGATAATGCAACAAAATGGTTGTACAGAATATTATTACTTATAGTCAGAAGCAAATTAATATGAATTATGCATGTACTATTTTACCTTGTCAAAGTGAGAAAAGTTTGAAGATACCAAAAGGAATAACCAGAAGCCATTAATTGAAGAAGGACAGACAATGATCTACAAAACACTACACAGAAAACTGTTAGCAAGTGCAACTTGAACCCTACTAAAAACCGTGGTTGAACTGATTAGGTGCTGTGGAATGAGTAATCATTGAAATTTGATTTTATATATATAGCGAAGTAGATTCTGAATCAACACAATGTATGTAAGCTTTTTTCACATCACATTATCCAAAGAAGTTTAAATGATATTTAATCATTCCAACAACATCAACAAAACCAACAATAACCTCTCATCTTAATTCATTAAAAAAAAGTGTGTTTATCTGTTTTTTTTATATATAAAAAAAGGACTTGTTTGTCAATATTACCCACAATTCAGTTTTGTGTAAATTCTCAGGAAGTTGTTTCAAGTTCTTAATATGATAACTATTTTTAGTCCTCACGATGAGCACCGGTCCTCTGGGCCAAGACCAGTAAATCTTTGTTCGGGCCAGTACATTTTTCAGTATATAGAAATTAATTCAAATATTTTATTCGAACCAGTAAATTCAAATTTTCATTTCGAGGACTGTATTTTAGGTCATATGGCAGCGTATATAAAGCCCTCCACAAAGAATCAGGTCAGGTGCTGGCCATTAAACAGGTTCCTGTCGACACAGATTTACAGGAAATTATCAAAGAAATATCCATCATGCAACAGTGTGATAGTCAATATATAGTCAAATATTACGGAAGTTACTTCAAAAACACAGATTTATGGGTAAGATATTCTGTTAGATTTTAACAATTCAGATAAAAAAAATCAACTTTTTCACAATTTCATTCAAGTAACATCTTCAATTGCTTCTCCTTTTCTGTTATGTCGTGAATACAGATCTATTTATATCTCATAAGGGGTCATGTTTGTGTGACTCATACTGGTCCAATCAAATTGCCGTTTTGCGGATCTTGCAAGTAAAACTGAACTGATGTTAGCGACTATACTTGACCTTGACCCATTTACCAGTGCAGAACAAACGTTCCCCAAGAAATGCATTATGCAGAAATACATACAGGCATCTTTTAGAATAACGATAACTCCATTGAAACATAACGTTCATCAGTCAAGGAAGTACACAATGATTCAACCATACAAACTTCAAAGAACTATTTTTTGAAGGTAATGAAAGCTAAGAACTACAAAAACAACAATTGTAAATGTGGAATATTAAAAATAAGGGTAATAACAAAATTACCAAACTCCGAGCAATCTTACAAAGGGAAAGTCAAAACTCATAATTATATAAACAGACAAAATCAGTCAACAACCGGAAAACTGTGAAAACCGTAATGACCCTGACTTGGTACAGGCATTTCTAAAGAAATGGTGGTTGAATCAGATTTTAAAGCACCAAACCTCCCGCAGATAATAATAATAATATCAGTTGTATCTAATAATATAAAATTGTAATTATAAGTATTTAGTGCAAACTTATGCAGTTATTTATTTTTATAATGTTGTAACAGGGTTGACAGTATATTTTTGTTCTCCGCTGCTCCGTGATGGAAGACATAGTAAAGATGTTCGTCCGTTAGTGATACTTTGTGAATGCAACTTCTCTAAAACCGTATGACAGAATTTGTTCATATTTTGAATCGCATGTGATGCTGGTTCTATGTAAGATATCACATGATAATCATGTGACTTTACTTTTCAGATTGTTATGGAGTACTGTGGTGCTGGTCTGTGTCAGATATCACATGCTAATCATGTGACTTTTATTTTTCAGATTGTTATGGAGTACTGTGGTGCTGGTCTGTGTCAGATATCACATGCTAATCATGTGACTTTTTATTTTTCAGATTGTTATGGAGTACTGTGGTGCTGGATCTGTATCTGATATCATGAGATTACGCAATAAAACAGTAAGTAAACTAATACCTATTTGAATTAGACATTTATTAATAAAGATGCTCAGATGTAGCGTTTACTGGCAGAAGTAAAGAGTACCACTAAACTGCAACCTAGGGGACGTTTTACATTCATTATAGGGTATGAGTTATACTCATTATTGAAGATTCTACTGTGACTGTGAAATGTAGAACAGCAATAAAAAACACTATTCTTTTACCTTAATTTGTGTCTTAAGAATAAAGTTGGATTAGTCTTTCATGTTTATTTATGTCTATATCTTTTCTTACTACAAGCTGTCACTGTACTTTAATTTGTGTCTAACTGTAATGTTAGATAGTCTATCATGTTTATTTATGTCTATATCTTTTCTTACTACAAGCTGTTCCTTTACTTTAATTTGTGTCTAACTGTAATGTTAGATAGTCTATCATGTTTATTTATGTCTATATCTTTTCTTACTACAAGCTGTCACTGTACTTTAATTTGTGTCTAACTGTAATGTTAGATAGTCTATCATGTTTATTTATGTCTATATCTTTTCTTACTACAAGCTGTTCCTTTACTTTAATTTGTGTCTAACTGTAATGTTAGATAGTCTATCATGTTTATTTATGTCTATATCTTTTCTTACTACAAGCTGTTCCTTTACTTTAATTTGTGTCTAACTGTAATGTTAGATAGTCTATCATGTTTATTTATGTCTATATCTTTTCTTACTACAAGCTGTTCCTTTACTTTAATTTGTGTCTAACTGTAATGTTAGATAGTCTATCATGTTTATTTATGTCTATCATGTTCAATTTCATCGGTATCATTTCTTACTAACATGGGATGATAAATGATATTTTTAAATGAATATAAGTCTTCCAAAAATATTGTAAAATGCAGTATTATAAAAACTTTTAACATTGTGTTTATGATGCTTTAAAGTTGCTGGTATCTATATGTGCATGTATTACAATGTATTAATATTTAGAAGGAACAAATAAAATTTCAAAGTAAAAAACAAGTTGGTAAGTTATTTTGGTATTTTTCTCGTAATAATAAGTATTTAAGAAGGAACTTATATAAATTTGAAAAAAAAAAAAGCTATTTTCTTGTTATTTTTGTGTTTTATTTGTAATAATCTTTCTTTCTTTCTTTTCCCTGTTCAGCTAACAGAAGAAGAAATAGCCACATTAATGTTAGACACGTTACATGGCCTGAAATATCTGCATTCCAGACGAAAGATTCACAGGGACATTAAAGCAGGAAATATATTGCTCAATAATGAAGGACATGCAAAACTAGCAGATTTTGGTGTCGCTGGTCAATTAACGGTATTTAGATAGATTCTCAATAGGCTCAATTCTCTATTGTATACAACACAGTAGACCATTCCAAATTTGATTAAAGGGGTGGCCGTGATCGTATGGTAGTTGGATTTACAACTACCTGTGCAATCAGTGCCTATCACCACTAAAGTTGTGAGTTAAAACCCCATTCATGGCAAGGTATACTGGATAGAACATTATGTGATAAAGTTTGACAGGTCAGTGATTTTCTCCGGGTATTCCGGTTTTCCGCCATCAATAAAACTGGCCACCACAATATAGCTGAAATATTTTTGAAAGTGGCATTAAGCACCATAACCCCTAACCCATACAACACAGTAGACCATTTGCACATTCCCAATTTGATGGAAAGATTATACAGTTTTCTTTTGGACATTTTTATGGGAGTTATTTCTCCATTCCATGCAAGAACAGTGGAAAATAACAAAGAATTTTGTCAGGATAATATTGCTTGAATTTCCTGTACTTGCCAATTTTTAACAAGGGGACGTTGTGGTCGTATTGTAGTTGGATTTACAACTACCTATGCAATCAGTGTCTATCACCACTGATGTTGTGAGTTCAAATCCCGCTCATGTCGAGATGTACAACATTATTTGATAAAGTTTGTCAGTGACTTGCGACAGGTCAGTGGTTTTCTCTGGTTACTCCGGTTTCCTCCGCCATGATATAACTGAAGTATTGTTGAAAGTGGCGTTAAACACTGTCAAACCAAACCAATTTTTAACATGTGTAGGATAATAAATGTGCATTTTTTGATACAGTGAAACCTACCTAGCTAAAATAACCTCTTTAGAACTAACATGTGTTCTGTTTATGCAGGATGACATAACAAAGATTATATACAGATATATATCATGTTTGGGAGGGGTATTTGCGAAAAATTTCCCGAGCCGATTGGCGAGGGAACTTTAGTCTCAAGACTGGTATTTTTCGCAAATACCCGTCCCAAACATGATATATCTTTTTTAATTACACCGAATATTATTTAAAACACTGGCTAAACAAATTTTGTTACTAGCGTCTCGGTGAAGACTAAAAAGGCAAATACGATTTTGCAAATACCATGAAAAAAAGTTAAATCTTATGCAAATACACCTACATGAAGTAAAAATTCTACAAATTCACAATGCAAGCCTGAATTTGTAAAAAAAAATATCACTGCTATTAACCAATCAGAATCCAGCATTCTTATATAAGGTGTAATTATCCACATTAGCACTTTTTAAGTTCTGTTTATACAGGATTCCACATTACTCAAGGTTTTGTTTCGACAGGAGTTGGAGGTTTCGTTATATATATATATATGTGTATAAATTACAGGATACAATGGCCAAAAGAAACACTGTGATAGGAACTCCATACTGGATGGCACCAGAAGTTATACAAGAGATTGGTTATGACTGTGTGGCAGATATCTGGAGTTTAGGTAAGCTGTAATACAAGACATTGTACATTGTATTAAAGAATGGTGGTAAATAAAACTGACAAATAGAATTCCCCTTATAAGGCCACCCTTTTCAAAAAAAAAAACAGGTTGTGTTATTAGATGAATGGCCTCTCTTGAGATGGATGATTTAGTAGCAATTTACTCTCATCATCACATCTGAAATCTGGGCTGATAAGATGAATGGCCTCTCTTGAAGAGGATGATTTAGTAGTATTTTACTATCTCGATGCACTGAAATCTACCTTAATAAGAGGGTAACTATTGTATTTAATATGATTAAATATATGATGTAAATCACAAATACAGTAGTTCTACTCTTGTAAGGCTGATTTCACTAGAGGCCATTACTCTATTTAGGCCAAATGTCAGGTGTACTGAAATAGTAAATTACATTTTTTTGTACTACTAAATTTTCACTTTTATAAGGCTACTGTGTTATTAGATGTTACTACATGGTCACACAGATAAACAGATATCATGATATAAATTGATGCACTGGTACTGTAATGTTTTACCAAGATAAACTTTCATATAATTTTCAATAAATTTTGTGAAATGTAGATTCTGTTATTTTTTCTTCAGGATTTGTTATTTTTTATAATTAAGTGTGTTTTGTGTATTTCAGGAATTACAGCATTAGAAATGGCAGAAGGGAAACCCCCTTACGGAGATATACATCCTATGAGGGTATGTGATAGTAAACATCATTTGATCTTACTAGTTGTCAAGGAAACAACCTGATTTTTTCCCATGAGACACTTGTGCCTTTATATCAAATGATTCTTGTCAAGATTATTGTAAAAATGAAAATTTAAACAATTCTGCTAATGTCAACAAAATAAACAACGACCTCTTACCTCGAACAATTGAACAGAAAAAAGATCTTCTCATGAATTTGAAAATCAAGGTCCTGTCTTAGGACAGGCATAAAAATGTGGTGGTGTCAAACAAATTAAAATATATATATTGAGATAAAATTTGTCATTTGAATACATGTTTCGGTCCAGCCAACATTGTGTTTTTACATTAGATCATTTCCAAGGTAGTTTATATACAAACAAAGGAAGAGGTTAAGCAAACTTACTGTAGAATATCACCAGTTACTTACCATGATAGTAAAAAGCAAAAATTTCTACTCCAGAACATGGTCACACAGATAAACAGATATCATGATATAAATTGATGCACTGGTACTGTAATGTTTTACCAAGATAAACTTTCATATGATTTGTTAGTTCCACAGTTTTCTCTAGATTGGTTAATCCTGGCGTCCATCTCAAATAATCTATGAAAAAAAGACAGCATTAGTGGTGTTATCATTAGCCTGCTCATATAGAGTGTAGTAGGTTGGAGCTCTGATCAAACCAAAGGCTGCAATAATTGATATATGTTGCTTCTATGCTAAGCATGCAGCATTAATTAGAGAAAGCATTGTCTGGTTGGTTCTGAATCAGGATAATATTGTGTCTGAGTGGAGCGACATGTCTACGTGCAGACTGTTGATTCAGTGAGCTAGCACAATAAAAATCCAACTCAGCATGTTGGTCTCGTACAAAGCAGACATCATCATCATCTCATAGAATGTAGCTTGTTCTTGCCATGATATAGCTGAAAAATTGATCATTTGGCATTAAACATCAATCTTTCACTCGCTCACTCAAATACTTTATTCTGTTGCCAATACCAATAGTTTAATATACTGTCACTGTTATAAAACAAGCTTCATCTATCAATCCCGATTGTTATTTTTTTATTTTCCAGGCTATCTTTATGATACCTACGAAGCCACCTCCATCATTCAGGAATCCAGACAAATGGTCGACAGAATTTATAGATTTTGTGTCGAAATGTCTGGTCAAGAATCCAGAGCTTAGAACAACAGCACAAGAACTTATGGAGGTATATTTAACAACAATTTCTTAGCAATTTAGAAAAGTTAGATTCTTAACCTATTGTAAGAAATGTTTTATATCAGTGAAAGAGAATTGTTTTATATCAGTGAAAGAGAAATGTTTTATATCAGTGAAAGAGAATTGTTTTCTGTTTCTAAAACATACCAGAAAACAGAATCAGTCATCCATTAAAGTTCATTTCGTCATATGGAATATTTAAATTGATTATGAAAAGAAAGTTTGAACAATGATGGTCAACAATTCTACCAATATCAACAAAACAAAAAACTACCATTGAACACACAAAAAAAAACCCACAGCATATCGCGTAATGGGAGATAACTCTAACAGATTTAGGTTATATTGGAAATAAACAAGAGAATCTGTTGTCTTAATAAAAAAAAAGCTTGTCACTTTATTAGTGTAGTAAAGTAGCCATCATCATTATATCATAAAAGAAACAACATTTGTTTTAGTCATAAGAAAAATGTCCACTTATCATTAAGTAATCACCTCTTACTCACTTTATTACTAATATTTTTATGATTTTATCATGTTTATTTATAGCATGAGTTTGTCAAGTCGGCAGAACCCAGAACTATATTACAGAAAATGATACAGGAGGCCAAAGAAATACTTGAGATGCAGGCAGGAATAACATCAAATGGAGATGATTCTGTAAGTCAACAACAAACATTGATAAACATTTATATCTAGAACAATTTAAGGTGGTACATTGTAAGATCAATTTGGATATCTTTTTGAGCTTATTATCATTAATGCAAGTTGTGAGTTCGAACCCCGCTCATGACAAGGTGTACTTTATACAACATTATGTGATAAAGTTTGTCAGTGACTTGCGGTCAGTGGTTTTCTCTGGGCACTCAGATTCCTTCATCAATAAAACTGACCGCCATGATATAACTGAAATATTGTTGAAAGTGGCGTTAACCACCATAAACCTAACCTAACCTATTATCATAAATGGCAAAGTTCTGACTTTTTTTAGATGCATTGCTTTCCTATGTACACTTTTGATGCTCCTAGTTTTTTTCATAGATAGCAATATTGGTTTTATTTTTGGGAAAATAAAGCTTTATCATGCTGTATATTGTAGCCTGCATATCCCTTCATATCTATGCAGAAATTATTACCTTTTTTTTTGTCAGTTTAACTAAGAAAGCATATTTTTCATGCATTAAATTATTTAAACAAATTGATATTAAATATAGTAAGAAGAGTTTGAAGATACCAAAGGGAGGTAATCAAATCTGTAAGTCGAAGAAGAACAGACAACACAATGACCAAAAGAAAAAGTACAAAAGGACGAACAACGATCTACAAAACATACATATAAAACTAAAGATCGATTTAAGCATTTCCCAACCGGTGATTCCTCATGCATTGTCTTTTTGTTTTTCCTTTGAGTGGCTGTTTAATACAGGTATTTGTGTTTTACTCTGTATTTTTATTTACAGGAAGATGAAGTAGAGGGTGGTACTATGGTCAGAAGTGACAACTCTACAATGAAATCTTTAGGTTAGTTTTGATCAATTTCAAATACCAGTTCAAAAGTTAAGGTGTTTTAGTGTCATTCTGAGATCATTGATGACTTCCATCACAAGACATGTTTTAACATAGGACCCACAGAAAAAATTTGTGTATCACATTCTAAGATACTGATTAAACCAAACTTCTTTTTTTTGGGACTTTGATGGGAATTCAAGATTATCACAACTGCACACAAAAATTTAACCCAGTACTTAATATATCAGGAAAACAAACTTCTCTGAAAGCACTGACCTTTTTGAAAGCAAACTTGTTACATTTCATAAATATGCTTGGGAAAAGTCTTAATTAAAATATTCTTCTCTGAAATCACTAAATCAATTTAAGGCAAATGTTATATGACCTCAAAATATTTATGGTCATCATAAGGTATGGATGTGTCTTCTTTGTCATTTTCCATAATTAGACACAGTGGGTTTTTGGATGCAGGGGATAGTACTTTTAGCCAAAATCTACGGCAATTGACATTGTTTCTATTTATTGCTATTATTTAGTCAAGGACACTACAAATCAACAAATGAAAGTGATATGAAAGTGAAATAGTAATGAAATTGTCAGTCAATATATAAAAATGGTATTTGTTGCTCACTTAAAAAATAAAATGAGGTTTACATATAGAAATTTCAAATTCAAAATACCACTAAATTGTACGGACGGTAATACACTTCCACAATATGGAACTTACAAAAAGCAAAACACAGGGACAAAACTGAATAAAAGCATTTCATCTGCACATAACATCCTACCAAAAAACGCTTTCAACAGCCCTAATGACCATGAAAATTTTGTGCATTACCTCTTTACATGGGGGCTGCCATTAATCAACTGGTATCCTATGTCGAAAAACACAGGGTCAGTACAGGAACGTACCTGTGCCAGTAGCAGCTTATAATCTCAAATCCAATGTATTTTACAGAAATGAATCACCTTTAAAATTATACTGAAGAATTGTCAGTCATTTTAGTTATAAAGTCTCATTTATTTTTAAATATCACCATACTGCTCTACTAATAAAAAAGGGAGGGGGACAAATAGAGGCTACTATCCCCTCCATCCTTTTTCATAATAACTTTAAATTGTCAACTTCATTGGGTCATATATATTAGTAACAAGATCATAAAAAATATAAGTTAGCTCTTAATATGTAATAAAAATGTAGATATCAAATTTAGTGTGCACGACACGTTTCTAGAATAGACAAAATCGGCTACGGTCACCTATGTCTGAGGGAGGAGAACCTAAACAGAATAGACAAAATCGGCTACGGTCATATATGTCTGAGGGAGGAGAACCTAAACAGAATAGACAAAATCGGCTACGGTCACCTATGTCTGAGGGAGGAGAACCTAAACAGAATAGACAAAATCGGCTACGGTCACCTATGTCTGAGGGAGGAGAACCTAAACAGAATAGACAAAATCGGCTACGGTCACCTATGTCTGAGGGAGGAGAACCTAAACAGAATAGACAAAATCGGCTAAGGTCACCTATGGCTGAGGGAGGAGAACCTTAGTTAAGTCTCCCAAACAACGTTTGAAGACTTATTGTTTTTGCTCCGTTTCTTCTTCTTATTATTATTATTCTTCTTATTCTTCTTCTTTCTTTCCGTGCACCATGAACTTGTCCACGGCAGATCTCGGGAACTACAGGACAGAATTTCATGAAACTTGGTGGAGTTATAGATATATGTTTCTAGTTGATCCTAAAGTTTTCAGATTTGTGGTAAAGGGGGTCAAAACCATATTTTTGGGGGTTCAAAGGGGGTGGGGGTTACTATAGAATCCTATGGGAAACTTGAAATTTTGTACATTAATGTTGATAACTTCTAACTGGATAATGATAGAGACATAAAATTTGACATAGTGATAGGTCACCATTAGAGGAGCAATTCTGTGTTTTCAAATTTCAAGATGTCTGCCATTTTCAAAATGGCTGCCAAAACACGGCATAAAAATGGGGGGGTAAAAATTCAACATTGTCCGATATCATCAAAAATTTTTATGTGGGTAGATAGTGTCAGTGGCCGGTTTGGGAGACTTCATAATCGTTAGATTATAATCATATCTTGTTTTATTAAAAATTACATGATTTAGGAACTGTACATTTCTATAAGGCATCATCCTAGAATTTGTATGTATTTATTATAATTCAAGGAAATTACGACATAGTATTATAAAATTCTGATAACGTTTATTTTCAGGTTCCAGTACGAATGGAACAGTAGTAGTAAACAGTGAGGCAGGAACGTTAGTGGAGTCAGAACTGGGTACCATGGTGATAAATGAAGACAGCGAAGATGACGGAACCATGAAGCGTAAATAAAATTAAATTTAATCTTTATTACTCTACCATGTACTGTCAAACTTTTTACTCTGCATAATAATACATGTACAGTGAAGCTCAAACACAGGGACAATTATGACAAAGTCAACTAGAATTATCTGCCATTTTGATTCTGTGGAAAATGTTGGCCTAATTCAAATATTTTTAATCTTTAGTATTGGTCAAGAAAAAATTTGGTCCAGTTTGTTTATATATTAGGTAATATGATAATATATTTACATTACTTCCGTTTTTCATTGAAATGTTACAATATGATTGGTTATGAAGTGGTCACATGATTATAAAAGTGATGTTTCACATCCCAATGAAACTCAAATCCGAACTTGCACGTGCCTCCACGACGACGTCAGATGTAAACAATCAATGGCGTAGTAATTTCCAACAGCAAATAATCTAACACAAATAAAATTCAAAGCGAAAAATTCAACTATTAAATTTTGGTGTGATTTAAATATAATTATAAGAATTGAATGCATTTTTTTGAAGTTTCATTGGGGTATGAAAGTGTTGATCGAACTACATTTTCAACATGAAGCGCAGCAACAGTAGTTTCAAAGGACGTATATATGTTATCAAGCCAGATTTCAGATGTACTGAGATAATAGGATACTACAACATTGTTCCCCTCAATAAAATTTGTTGTATGTGCTATGAAGTGTTTATAGAAATTACTAGGAATATTAGATTAAACCCTTAATCACAAAATTATTCCAATCCTTTTGGCCAGTGTATATGAAGATTCACTTTACATGATTTATTTCAAATTTCAAATTTTCTAATTTATACTATTGTTAGCATGTACTGATAGTATGAAAATGCATTATTACATTTCTCATTTCTTATTTCTCATTCTGATTATTAAGACAACTTTATTTTTAAATCTCTCTACTTTGTAAGAATTGAGATACAGCAAGTCTTTTGATTTAAAAATTTGATTGGTGATTTTCAGTGATTAATATTTAACAAATAGTTCATGGCACTAAGGACCATGAACTATTTGTTATATTATACTCAATACTTGCAAATCTGTCAGACGACATGTTTTTTGTTATTGTATATCTAAGACCAAAACGAGTTCGGACAAAATCCGGAAGAAAACATTATATTGACTGGGACCGGTCAATATTTTATACTTATTAACTGGGTATGAGGGGAATAGTAAGTTTATTGAGCCAGAGATACCAACTAGCCTCGGGCAATAGTTGGTATCTCGGGGTCAATAAACTTACTATTCCCCTCATACCCAGTCAATAAGTGTTTTATTATACCAAAAGAAACGTCAGATGCAAAATGATGGCTGAAGGTAAAATAATTGATGTGTCAGTAAAAAAGACAGGTACTGGTTATAACAATAATATTAACCACAAATAGAATAAACATTTTTGAACATCAAGAAGATAAATCTTAAAATGATAAATTATTGATGAAAGTTAAAGTTCACTGTGCAATTATTAATACTGCTAATTGTTAATCCAGAAGTAGATTGAATTCCTGGAATTCTAAATGTATTTAAAGTTGGAATATTTGTAACAACCAGTCTGTGAATTATTTTGAACTGAAATTTGACCTGTTTCAAAATTTGATATATCATTCAATACATTTGCCAAAACAAAGTCATCAGACAAAAAAAAAGTCAGGAATTTCCGGAACATTTTCATTCCTTCACCGATATTATTTTTCAATTTAAATTCCGAATTTGATTATCCAATCTTTTAAATCGCACAATTGACTCTGACATAAAAGTTTTAAATCACGTACTTTTGACGCTTGCAAGTGTCTGTCAAATAGTTGGAAACTATTGACCGGTGAAGTAAACTTCTCAACATAAGCCTGGAAAAATAGTAAAAACTATCGAGTTGATTTTTATATAGAAAATTATAACTGAGGTATAATAAACTGTTATATTGACCTGCTCGCTAACAAAGACAAATAGGGAAAATAAAAACGTAAAGTATAATATAATGAATTATTATACTTCACTATCTTTTTTCCTTTATAAAAACATGACAGTAGTTTTGCTATTGCATCCTAAAATCAACTACATGACTATTCTCCCAGTGGTGTTGGTCAAAAATTTTAGGACTATTCCCCTCTGTGGTAATTTCAGCAATCATATTTTCCGGACTTTTCTAAATCATTCATCTCATTGGTTTTAATTAAATGACGTCATGCAAGTCCTCGGACTTTTTCATCGCGCGAGCTAAACTACCGAGACGGTTTAAATTAAATGACGTCATAAAAAACTGCTTTAACCCTTTGAACGCCAAGACGTTGATTATATACAACGTTAACGTTGCCATATATTCCAGAACTTAACGATAAAACGTCACGTAACATTGCATGTTTTCATTATGTCTCTATTTGAGTATACATGTATATTTACTGTATCAATTGCCAATTGTGTTTTTGCATATAACTCTTTTATCAAGGTTTGTCAAAAACGACAAAAATGTCGCTTTGGCGCTGAAGGGTTAAAAAATTTGTATATAATGGAATGATCCTATCACCCTCTATTGGAGGACAAAGTCATTATCCATACAAAAATGAACGAACTAAATAAACAATTTTTTTTTTTTTCTTCTTCAAATGCACACACATGAAAATGTATTAGTTTTAAAAAGCATTAATAAAGTAGATTATTACACACTCTTATATTAAGAACCAATGAAAAATGATAATTGATACCACATGATTTAGTTTTATTTTAAACTAATGCACTCATTTGAATGAAATCCATGCCTTACAGTGCACTAGTCCTGGAACTAGTGCACGGACGTCATCAATGACGTCATATAACGCCGCGTTCCAAAAATTTGGTTTTTTTTTTAATATAAAAAAACATTGAAAAATAGACAAGATTACGGTAAGCTTTAATACACGAAAATACATTATCACAATGTTGTAAATACATTATAGAAACATTGTTTGATTGGTTTTATCGAATAATCACCAAAAAAAGAAAACAAAACAAAACAAAAAACCAAAAAAAACATGGAACTTATATCGCTCGGAACTCGGAACAAAATTAATTGATGACAAAAGAGAAGAAGAAAAAGTAAATGTGTAGGAGATAAAATTCCAATCTATATACAGGGAAACAAATACCGGTAGCAAGGAAATAGCACTTTCATTGTTGTTCTTCATCCTGATGCATACAGCATACAAAAGAGAAGAAATAACATAAAATCACAAATATAAAATACAACATAGTACCGGAATTACAGTAAATGGTTTACCCTCTCTCCTGTTTAAGTCGGTGTAATAAAGTACTTAATAACTGCACGCTTGATCAATAGTGAGCTCTATTTTCCCTCTGGGTAGACTATTGACCGGGATGGATAAACTAGTGACCTCCGCTTCGCGTCGGTCACTAGTTCATTCATCCCGGTCAATAGTCTACCCCTTAGGAAAATAGATCTCGCTATTGACCTCGTGTGCAGTTATTAAGTACATACTAGAAATCCATCAGAAAAGGACCAATTTAGAATTGAATTGCACAGTTGCTCAGTATAATAAAACACTTGTAGACTTGATATTTGGGTAATAGCACTTTTATTGTCCTTGGGGACAATAAAAGTGCTATTACCCTCATACCCAGTCAATAAGTGTATAATAAATATTCTTTATATTGTATAAAAAGATTTTTGGCCATGTTTTTCATGTAGATTGTTGTTTGTCCTTTTGGCCATTGTGTCCATCTTTGATTTACAGATTCTGATTACCCCTTTGGTATCTTTTGGCCATTGTGTTGTCTGTCCATCTTTGATTTACAGATTCTGATTACCCCTTTGGTATCTTTTGGCCATTGTGTTGTCTGTCTGTCTTTGATTTACAGATTCTGATTACCCCTTTGGTATATTTTGGCCATTGTGTTGTCTGTCCGTCTTTGATTTACAGATTCTGATTACCCCTTTGGTATCTTTTGGCCATTGTGTTGTCTGTCTGTCTTTGATTTACAGATTCTGATTACCCCTTTGGTATCTTTTGGCCATTGTGTTGTCTGTCCGTCTTTGATTTACAGATTCTGATTACCCCTTTGGTATCTTTTGGCCATTGTGTTGTCTATCTGTCTTTGATTTACAGATTCTAATTACCTCTTTCTTATCATCAAACTTTTCTTTCAACTTTCTTCAAAAACAAATGTTTATTTGGTCATTTTCAGGACATGGAACCGCAACGGCAGGAAAAGATGAGTATCGTCCGTCATATCTTGATCATTTTGAAAAGAATGAGAAAGACAAACCAGCCGCAAAACCTACAACTCAGCCTCAACAAAACCCACCAGCAGTCTCGCCAAAAACAGCCACACCACCACATCACTTCCAAAGATCTTTCATTGACGGAGATTTTGAATTTGTGAGTATTAAAACTCCCTGTAATAATTTTTTTTTTTTTAATTTAATACCTTGGATTTAATGAAGCAAGACAGAAATTTATCTAAAAGCAGTACAATCAAAAGTCGTGTTTAATTAGTCATTTATTTCAAAATACCTGAGATGTAGGTATTTAATTATTGAAGTAAATATCATATTTAAGGTATAAATATTTTATTGCAATATGTTAACGTTTAAATTTTGCCGTGATCGTATGGTAGTTAGATTTACAACTACCTATGCAATCAGTGCTTATCACCACTGATGTTGTGAATTCGAATCTCGATCAGGACGAAGTATGCAACATTATGTGATAAAGTTTGTCAGTGATTTGGGACAGGTAGTTGGTTTTCTGTTGGTACTCTGGTTTCCTCCACCAATAAAACTGACCGCCACAATATAGTTAAAATATTGTTGAAAGTGGCGTTAAACACCACAAAAAGTCGTGTTTAATTAGTAATTTATTTTAAAATATCAGATATTTAAGGTCTACATATTTTATTACAATATGTTAAAGATTAAATGTTGTCATTAAAGTTTTATTTATTGGTAATATTTGATATTTAAGCGATTAGTGCAAGACGTTTATAAAAAATGAACATTCATATTCTTCATTCTTACAACTGTCTATCAACTGTTTTTGTCTCTCTTTGCATGTGATTTCTGTTCTAACGATCTGTTTGTTTATGCCTCACATTATATTGACTGCTATTGTATTATTGAATATTGAAATATTCGATCTGACATTGTGTAATTTTACTTGAATACGGGGAAAAAATATTTTATCCAAGAACCTTTAACACGAAAAAATGAGAAAAACGTATGTTATGTTACAACTTTAAAGATAAAATTAAAACAAACATCAAACAGAAAAATACATATATTTATATATATCTTTTTTTAAATTGGAAAATCTTTTTTCTTTGTGTAACATTTGCCTTGTTTCTCTTTTCAGTTAAGAAATTTAAAATATGAAGAATTAGAAGCTAGGTTAGCGGACTTAGATCCAGAAATGGAAAGAGAAATCGACGAACTCCGAGCCAGATATCAAGCCAAGAGACAACCGATCTTAGAGGCTATAAATGCCAAGAAAAATCGGCAAAAGTTCATCTAGATCTTATTAACTTGTTTGTTTTTATGAGAGTCAGAATGTAATTAATGAAACAAATCATTCTTTTTAAAAGATAATTTCAAAATCAATGCCGTGCAATGATAATTAAAAATGAAATGGTTTCTACTAGTGTAAAGGATGACTTTCTGATTTCTAGCGTAACTAATGTTTTTACTTAGATTCCTGTGAAAGACTGAGATTTCCTAGTGAAATAAAAATCGGATTTCACCCAGTAAAATAAAAACCAGATTTCACACAGTGAAATAAAAGCCGAATTTCACCCAGTGAAATAAAAGCCGAATTTCACATAGTGAAATAAAAAACGTTTATTTCTCTGTGACGTCAAAGTACCAACGTCGTCACAATCTAAAATATCATTGAGCGTTCGTCAAGGAAACGCAAGTTTCCATTTTAAACGTCTTATTGCTGCAAACAAAAGTGTAAAATTCTATGTAATACTAAAGATTTGTGTCTACCTACAGTACTCTACTCTTGTATTCCGAGCATTAAAAATAAATCATTCGTAACAGAACAACACAGGCAATTCACTCATGCACTTACACACATTCGTGAATTACTGCATTGCTCATTTACTCCTTATTTATTTTTGATATTCGGAATACAAGTATATTTATACTATAATTATTCTTGGTACAGGGAATTAAGAAAATTAAGTTTTATAAATTTTGGTAGATTTCATCTTCGCTTTAAATTTACGTATTTTTTATATTTTGTTTACAAAACTTTAATTCCAAAAGATCTCCAAACATTTTGTAATCCAGGATTGAAAAAATAAAAATACTTCCATGCTACTTTAATATAATTTTTACAATGATTTTTCTATGAAAGAAGTGGGAATTTGAATCCACAGTGTTCCTGAATCTCTTATGGGTTTGTGTAAACCCTTCATAGATCCTCTCGGTCTCACTTGATAAAGAGCAGTCTTCGCGTTAACCCACTTGCCCGAAACCAATCTTATTAATTTCTGTGAAAGAAGTGGGAATTTTCAACCCACAGTATTGCATAATCTCTCGCTGGTTTATGTAAACCTTTCATAGATCCACTCTGTCTCAATAGGCTATTAGATAAAGAGACAAGGTTAACTCTAGTCTGTGTAACAAAATAACACTGGCTTTGATTGGAATTTATAACAGATTTGACCGCCACGATACAACTGAAATATTGTTGAAAGTGGTGTTAAACACCATAACCCTAACCCCTATAATAGATTTTACTTCAGTGTGACGTCGAGAATCTTAGCCGATGTTTGATTCATCTCTTCCTTGACTCGCTCATTTGTTGTTCATTTATTGACACAAGTTCATTAGTGTTTGTGACAATCACAAAAAACCGTATTATCTGTTATGTTAAATGGGCAGTCTTCCAATAATCATTGTTTTGTCCCAATGAAGAGACTTGATGAATAGAATTAGAAATATGGCTCTTTAACGGCCCATTTAAAGATATTTTTGTAAGGTCATGGCTGACAGATTTATTGGTAGAGGAAACTAGAAGTACTTGGAGGAAACCACCAACCCTCTGTATGTCACTGACAAATTGTATGTCACTGACAAGGTTTTATTACATAAGGTGTTAACCAAGTATACCTCACCACAAGTGCAACAAGTACACTTTACCACAGGTGGGTCACATACACTTCACCTTACCACATATGGATGGAATACACTTTACCACAAGTGGATCGAGTACACTTCAGCCCAAGTGGATTGAGTATACCTCACCACAAGTACTCCTCATGAGTGGATCAAGTACACCTCACCACAGATGGATCAAGTACACATCACCACAGATGGATCAAGTACACATCACCACAGATGGATCAAGTACACATCACCACAGATGGATGGAGTTTGCCTTGCCATAGGCAGATCAAGTACACTTCACCCCATGTGGGACTCAAATTCACAAACCTGAGTGGTCATAGAAACTGATCGTACAGGGAAGTAAATTAGGTCATGGTGCCATATCTAAATAAATAAGTTCAAAGTAGAAAATAAAACAAAAATTTTGTGTCAAAAGTGTTACATGTGAAAAGATGAAAGAGTGGATCTTTTTTTAAATAAAACATATTTTTTGTCAAACTGAAGATAAAATTAGAGTATTTAGAAGAAGTGCATTTCATTAAAATAGAAATGTTTTATTTTTTTCATTATTATTGTTTAGATTTTTGGTTAGATTTTATAAATTTCAGTTTTTTTTTGTTATAGTAAGTTTAGTAGTGTATTTTATATATGAATGTTTTGAATGAATAACAAACAATAATGTTTAATGGTAGCGTGTGTCATCTGTCATTTGTAAACAATTGGTAGTCTGCTGGTGACACTATTTAAATCATATTTAAGCCTAAAATGAAGTTTTAAAATTAGTATGTTGTAAAATATCATGTCATACCAGATGATTAAGAAATCTAACGGTTTAAAACTCCCAGGACATTTCTTTGATAAAAGAATATTATCTTACATCCTGGTATTCATCTTATACTGTTACCATATAACTGGTTTCCTGTTTGAGTCTGCCAGGTGTCATATTCTGGTATCCATCTTATACTGTTACCATATTACTGGTTTCCTGTTTGAGCTTACCAGTTGTCATATTCATAGTATCAACATTCGTTAAGTAACAATTCAGGGTAACTAGTTGGTCAGTAATTTCTGTTTTTGTCGACAAGCTACAGATATTTTACGCTCCACCATAAATAAGGCCTTATTTGAGATGTTCCTACATCTATAGGCAAGTTACTTCCCCTTATTGATGGTCACCGTTAACCTCTGACACAGAGTTCATTTTTCATCAACAAGCCATATCATTCTCCTCCCATCATAAGGCTGACCAGAATTGTTCCAAAAAAGTTTTGTCTAGTCAAATAACAAACAAATGTGTTGGAAAATGGTATTTTGTATTTTTTTTTTTTTTTTTGGTGTGATATTCATGTAACAAATCTTTTGTTGATAAAATTTTGCATTTTCCACTTGTTTTTATTTTTTTTTTATTATGTAAATAAATAGTTGTATTGTTATGTCTGCTTCATTTTAATTCTTGATATCATTATTCCTTAAGGTGTTTGATTCAAATGTTTATGTGATTTTAATTTTGTGTATTAGAATATATACTTGGAAATATTTTTGTTCTTCTAATATTAATTAGTAAGGGATTGTTTTTTTCTTGTTTTTCTTGTTTTTTTTTCTATGTATTGTAATATAATCATCAAGACGTTTATATTTTTATGAGCCAAAATTAATTCCAATGAATTAAATTTAGAATTATGTACTGATGCATTCTATGTCAATAGGACTTCAAAAATTCAAACGTTTCTCATGATCACTGAGCGTTTCTCATGATCACTGAGCGGTATGTGTATGTCTCTAGATAATAGGGAGTAAACCCAATTAAGGATGGTCTCAAAAGTATTTTGCATTAGAAAGTTATGTTTATACTTGAAGTTCCCATGAAATAAATGTACTGTTCTTTAATTTTGGAATTTTACCTGTGAGTGAGTTTCATTTTAATATAACCAAATCCTTTTTTCTTTTTTCCAAAAAAATTAAAATAGCATACTTTATTCCTGATTAGTAGATTGGTGGTTCCAATCTGACGGAATGATCATTTTTATATCTTATTGCTAAAATGTATGTGTAATTTTCACTCAAAGAATTAATGCTATCAGGCATTGTTTCAATGGAAAAAAATATAGAAATGATCTCACTGAAGCCCTACAATACACTTGGAGACTGGTTACCTCCCTTATCTAACTCAGAGATGGGTTATCTCCCTTATCTAACTAGACTGATTATCTCCCTTACATTGCTCAGTGACTTGTCCAGGTTGATAAAGAGATACAGCTAACATTTCCATGGTGATAAAGTGAGAATTCTTCCTCAGATAATTAGTAATGTTATATTGGGCAATAAAATGATTGTAATTTTTTTTAGATTGTGTATTTATAAACTGTGAAGAATTATTCATGGCAAATAAATCTGATGCAATATTTTCTCAATATGTTCTTTGTTTTTATTAGCAGTGGGTCTGGAAACAAGAATTGATTTTTATTTCTCTTTGTTAAATGCAACATCTCTACAATTCTCTACAATAACTAATAGTCAAATGAGTGACTAGTTTTCTGTATAAGAAGTGCTTTGTGCAAAAAAAATGAAAATAGTGACATATTTGGAGAGTTTTCATTATATACAAAATGTACATGCATATTAAAACCTGCCCATGTGGTCACATTTATTAAGCAGTCACCTTTATTTAAAGGTCAATGCCGCATCGGTGGTGTAATGGTTAGCGTGCTCATCTCTTGTGGGTTCAATCCCCGTGGGTTCGATCCCCGATCGGCTTATACCAAAGACTCTAAAATTGGTATTTGTTGCTTCTCCGCTAAGCACACAGTATTAAGGAGAAAGAGCAAAGACTGGTTGGCTTAGGCTCAGGATAATGTGTCCAAGTGGGGCGACATGTCTATGGACTGTGTAACTAAGTGTGTAAGAGCAAATGATTGATTGATTATTGATTAACATCCAGCTTGCAGTATTACAGCTATTTTCAGGACGAGAGCAAATTCAATAATATAAAAAAAAAAAAAAAAAAACCATTTGTATATAGAAATGAGGGAATGGAGGTCAACCGGGTCAACAACTTTTGACTGCCACTGAAATAGTATGGAGAGTTGGGTTGGGGCGAAAAATTCAGTCTTCTGTGTCGGCTACAATGTGCCTACTCTTTTTCGAATTTAATAAAGGAGTATTTATTGTGCAGGAAGCGTGACACTCTCCAAATATGTTATCCACGGTCATACTGTTATAACCTGACAACCGCCACCTCCCCACCGAGAGAGCTCATCATATCTGCTACATGTGGACGCACTAAGCAGCTCTGTAGGTTTGAGCCTTGTGAATCTTCATCAGGACCCAATGCTGAATGCTGTGATAGAATGGAATGTGCAAATAGATAAATAGAGGACAAATGTAGTGATAATAATACACCACTTGGGCTGCGGGTCCACTCACAGCACCTTGTTCACGACTTGGCCTGCGGGTCCACTCACAGCACCTAGTTCACGACTTGGGCTGCGGGTCCACTCACAGCACCTTGTTCACGACTTGGCCTGCGGGTCCACTCACAGCACCTTGTTCACGACTTGGCCTGCGGGTCCACTCACAGCACCTTGTTCACGACTTGGGCTGCGGGTCCACTCACAGCACCTTGTTCACGACTTGGCCTGCGGGTCCACTCACAGCACCTTGTTCACGACTTGGCCTGCGGGTCCACTCACAGCACCTTGTTCACGACTTGGACTGCGGGTCCACTCACAGCACCTTGTTCACGACTTGGGCTGTGGGTCCACTCACAGCACCTTGTTCACGACTTGGGCTGCGGGTCCACTCAGCACCTTGTTCACGACTTGGGCTGCGGGTCCACTCACAGCACCTTGTTCACGACTTGGGCTGCAGGTCCACTCACAGCACCTTGTTCACGACTTGGGCTGCGGGTCCACTCACAACACCTTGTTCACGATCCACACATGTTATTAATGTAAACAGTGGCGTAGCAAGTTGGGGTAAAATAAGGTGTAAGCGTAAATTAAGTGATGAGGGACCTAATTTTATATTGACGTTTACCACTGCAAGCGGATCAAGGGCTGTTGTTATCAAATTTTTGGTGGAGGTCGTGGTCCTGAAACACGAGCATTTAAGCGATTGTAGATGATAATTTGTTTATGAAAATTAGTAATAAAAGCAGAGACATATATAAACAATTGATATCCACCCCTTCCCTCTTCTGTTGGCGATATATTGTTCTACTATGTTCGTCCGTCCGTCCGTAATAATATTTTCCATGTACAACTCCTACGTATAAACGTGAATTCTTCAACACTTTGCACGGTTGCTTGTTTCAATACGAAGATTCGATCGTTTTATTACAGCGATGCCACTAGTGGAGCAAGAAGTGCTTACCGTTCCGGAACACCTGAGTTCATCCCGGTTTTTAGTGGGATTCGTGTTACACGATCTTTAGTTTTATGTGTATGTTTTGTAGATTATTGTTTGTCCTTTTGTACTTTTTCGTTTTGCCATTGTGTTGTCTGTCCTTCTTCTGTATGCGGATTCTGATTACCCCTTTGGTATCTTCAAACTCTTCTTGAAGGAGTTATTGCCCTTTTTCTAGTAGAACATTTCATTAGAATAATTTTTAAGTGCAACTCGTCCTAAATTTTAAATTGTATTTCCTCGGAATTGGCCCATGCTTGTTAATCACCATGTAAATATTCGCACTTTGTTACAGCAATTTGATCGTACAATTTTTAGAGAAGTTATTGAATATTGCATTTAAAAGTTTCTAGCATAACTCCTCCTCCATTTTAATAGGAATTCTTCAGAACTTTGTACTTTCATTACAACTATTTAAGATAATAATTAGAAATGAAGCTAAAGATATAAAAGTTCCGAACTATTATTACTGGGTACCAGACAACTCGGCCCGCGGACAACTCGGACCGAGACAAGTCGGCCCGTAAGCGAGAACAAGTCGGCCCGTAAGCGAGAACTAGTCCACCCGTATGTTAAGACAACTCGGACCGTATGAAAAGACTACTCGGACCATCAATAATTATTGTTGTCTTACTTGTTTTTTTTAATAAAATTGACGGAAATCAAAAGTAAAAAAAAAAACATATTTTATCAAACAATTATTGTGAAGTCATTTCTGGATAGATTTTTACAAATGTTACACCAAAACATTCGGAATTGTCTATATTTTGATTGGTTATTTACTCATTATGTTGTTATGAGTGATTTTTATTTGTACATAATTTAAACACAATAAATAAAATTAGATTTTCCTTTGTATTTCAACTAAAAATAAATCTTAAAAATTGACAATAATGGAAAAATTATGTACAAATAAAAACCGCTCATATAAAGATAATGAACAAATAAACAAACAAAATATAAATAATTCCGAATGTTTTAGTGTAAAATTTGTTAAAATCTATCCAGAAATGACTTCACAATAATTTTTTGATAAAATATGGTTTTTTTTTTTACGTTTCCCAATACTTTTGACAGATGACTGTATGTGCAACTTCATTTCAAGGATTTTGATAGATAGTCTAGTGTTAAAAAAGTTCACTTGATTTTTTGTAAGCATCTCCTCTGAACAAAGAGGACTTCCTCAAATATAGGAGTGAGAGCAGAACTTGGTAGATTTCCTGTTGAAAATTTTATTAATTGCAAGCAATTTTATATCTTGCCAGTCTACATACTGACAATTTAAATCCATTATTGAAAGAGGCTTTTGAACTTTCAAAATCTCTTGATTCACAAGGTGTTTCCAACAACCACGAAGCTTATACAAACAAAAATAATACATAATGCTTATATGAAATTTCATAATTTATAAGCTCTAAATATTTTTTTCTTAAATTATTTATTTTTAATTTTTGATATTAATTTTATTCCTGTAAATGATACTAATAGACCATGTTATGAGAACAAAATCACGTCCTAATCACATTGTTGGTCACTTAATATTATCATTTAATAAATAATTCATTTTCACTAAAAGATAATAATTGTCTTTTAAATAAATAAATAATTATACACATATAAATATTGAACAATATTATAAAACAATAATACGGTCCGAGTTGTCTTAACATACGGGCCGACTAGTCCTCGCTTACGGGCCGACTTGGCCTCTCTTACGGGCCGACTTGTCTCGGTCCGAGTTGTCCGCGGGCTGAGTTGTCCGGCATTCTTATTACTGTGGTACAAAGAATGGGGCAGGTCTTATATAACAGGCTTTGCAGGAATGTTTCCTCATTGAATGAATAATCTCACAGAATCGCCTTACTGTCGCTGTGGTCAAATCGAATCCACATCCAACTATCTACTTTATTGTCAAAGTTATCATGATCTACGTATCAACATGTTCAACAGCTTGCATTTTGTAAATGCAATAAATGTTTCGATCACTTCAGAATTGTTACTTTTTGGTAAGAGTGAGTTAGATAAAGATATAACCATAGCAATATTTCTAGACGTTCAAACCTACATGTACACCGTAAAACCCATACGATTTTAAAATAAAAAAAAATCAGATTTAAAATAGATTGAAAATGGAGACAACACAATTCAGAACACATTTCAGTCTTCGCTTGTGCACCCTCCCCCGTTTACTTCTTTCTTATTTTCACAAACAAAATCATACAAAATTATCAATTTTTCCTTAATTAATACAAAAACCTTTACATTATATTTGCAACAAATTTATTAACATTATTCTTGAGCAATTTATATTCATGCACATGTGATAATTATATAAGTGTTATTGGTAGCTGCAATAATGTAGCTCCTGTGACAAACTTGTGTCTCGGCAGAGCTACAACGCGGTCCCATTCGTCACAATGGAGCAAAAAAAAAGTTGCAGTTGAAACATAAAAACTCACTATTTACGCTTCAAACATTTCATTATAACAATTACTGATGATCCCAGTCCTTGTTAAATCGGTTTGGCTGAGAAATATATGCTTTTCAAAGTTAGCAACAACCTTGTTCAAATTTATCGATCGTTTTCCATAACCGGAAACTACGGAAGGCGGAGCTTTTCTAAATATGGTATTTCTTATTACAAGCTGATGAAAACATTCCAATCGTAACTACTCGGCCATTCTCGCTACCCGGTTATTTGCAGGGTAGCGAGAATTGCCGAGTAGTTACGATTGGTAAACATTCACGCCTAAATCGCCAAATATGGTATCGACATCCAAATAGTGAGGCCGGAAATGACGAAATTCAAAATTTTCAAAGAGAAGATTTTTATTTTGTGGGATTTACATTCTAAAATACTGGCAGGTGATAAAAACTTGTTATAATAATGGACAAAAGGAAAGGTTATGTCTTATTATTGATAAATGCAGGCGTCAGAAGCTCTGTAAGCGAACGCAAAAAATCTCGGCGGCTGCTCCATTACGTGTAATGGCATCCCGTTATAACTCTTGCGAGTAAGCGAGCATTTAGGGTTTTATTATTTGAACTAGTTATTGGAGACGGATTAATATAAGCTTTCAGCTTGTTTCCTAATCCACATTCTGAAATCATTGTATATTATATATTTTCTATGATTTTCTTGAAAAAAATATTGTCTAAACCAACTTTGTATGCTTCATTATTACCATAAGCAGATTTGCATAACATTATGGGAGTTTGATCGGACCATGTTTGAAGGAGTTATTTCCCTTTATAAATCTGGCGTCGTGCCGTGATCTATTTTTTTTTTTTTTTTAAATAATCATGTTTAAAAGTACGAAAGCCGAGCGTCATAATTGTTGACGTCACAAAGCGACCCAAAGACAAATCACAAAATCATGTCCTACTTTGACATTGAGATGAAGAAACTAGAAGAATTACGGAATATAAGTGACGATAGCATGTGTGATGATGAATTAGATGATTATAAAGGACGAAGTCCTTTTAACTGTAGGCTGTACGATTTTTCCCCCTTATCTATTCATAGCCAAATATCTTTTCACCGGAAGTTTTAAAAATAGATCAATTGATATTTAGAAACGTAAAAAAGAAATATTTCAATGAAAAATTCCCATTTCTTTAATTATTTACTCTATGCAAAATTGAAATAAACTTGAAATAAAATTCCTTTTAAAAAATCTCTTTCTACGAGAATCTCGGCGGAAGAGCGGCGTAGGTAAAATTATATAAAAGATATTCCAAGCAAAAACGAGCTAATATTTTTTTATCCAAATATTTTTACAACTCTCTCTCTCTCTCTCTCTCTCTCTCTCTCTCTCTCTCTCTCTCATGTAAATATATATTGTATATAGCTATTTTGTTATCATGTATAATAATTACATTACTTCGGTTTTTCATTGAAATGTTACAATATGATTGGTTATGAAGTGGTCACATGATTATAAAAGAGATGTTTTACATCCCAATAAAACTCAAACCGGAACTTGCACGTGCCTCCATTACGACGTCAGATGTAAACATTCAATGGCGTAGTAATTTCCAACAGCAAATAATCTAACACAAATAAAATTCACAACGAAAAATTCAACTATATTAAATTTTGGTGTGATTTAAATGTAATTATAAGAATTGCATGCATTTTTTTTGTAGTTTTATAGGTATGGCGTGTAAAAGCGTGGACCGAAGCACATTTTGTATGAAGCGCGCTATAATCGTTGTAATTTAATTTGTTATCTGTATACCATTGTATTAACAAAGGTTACCAGAAATAAAGATATATATTAAATAAAGACAACAAACAAGGCACCAGGACCTTACTATAATAAGAGCTAATGAACATTTCCATGATTGTTCTGGAGGACATTCCAAAATATTCCCGCTGTATAAAGTTAATACAGAGGGTGATTTTTTAAGAAGAAGAAAAGAAACTTTATTAATTAATATTCTTAAACCTTCGTTAAATGATAAATGACTTTAAAGATTTTCGTTAATCTTACAATGACTTTAAAGATTTTTATTAATCTTATAACAACTTTAAAGATGTTCATTAATTTTATAGGTAATATATTTTACCGCGAATACGTAACATCACAGTCTCCCTTTATATTGTTAACGTCACACTATTGTTAACGTCATATATATATACACTTATAAACATTGTACCTGAAGATCTGCTACAGCAGTGAAAACGTTAGTACAAGAATGTTGTGAAAAATCCGTTTTGTTCTTTTTTTAATAATTTCTTTTATATGTACCAGCATACGGATTTCATTTGACTTTTTAATATATATATATATATACACTTGGCCATAAGTTAGGGACCACCAGTTTTTCACTGTAACTAAAATATTTTTCTCAAATCTGCAGTTGCGCACAACAAAACTTTTTATGGATGAATACAATATAACCCAGACCACCAAAAACGATCAGGTATTTATTCAAAAATAAGCAACCGGAAGTACAATAGCTCGCAGAAGTGAGTATGCAAAATTGAACAAAAAATTAAGTGAAAAAAGTTTCAATTTGGACTTCTGTTAAATAAACTTGCACAACCAAAACACGTGTAATCTGGTTGGAAAATGGAAACCAATCAATTTTCAACATTATTACTCATGATAGTCAATAACGAGTATAACCGCCTCGCATCCTGTACAGTTCCTGAAAACGTCTCCTAATTCCGTGAATCAAGCGTCTCAGTCTGTGTTGAGGGTACTGTTGCCATCCCTGAACCAAAGCAGTCCCTAATTCCTGAATGTTTTGACACTTCGGGGTACGTGCGTTCACTTTTCGTCATAGATAGTCTCATAAATGCTTTATCGGATTCATATCCGGTGACATGGCTGAACAAGGTAGTAGCTCTATTGCCTCCTGTTGCAGATAGTTTTGCACTATACGGGTTATGTGGTCTAGCATTGCCATCCATCAGAATTGGTCGACTTGCTAATGGATGACCATCAAAATGAGGCACAACTAATGAGCGCAGGATCTGATCACGGTACTTTTGTCCTCTTAAAGTCCAATCAATGACATACAAGTCAATCTTACAGTTTAGAGAAAAGCATCCCCAAACAGTAAAACCTCCTCCACCAAACGCAGTTGTGCCCACAATATGTTCCTGTTGAAATGTTGTATTTCTCGGTCTCAATACGCGGACGTAGCCATCAACTGGATTCGACAAAAACGACTTTCATCCGACCAGTGCACTCTCTTCCACGACCTGATATTCCATCCCATATGGTCACGTGCCCATTGAAGCCTGGCAGTTTTGTGGCGTATTGTCAGTAGCAAACGTTTTATCGGTCTCATAGCACGAAACCTTGCGCTGTTAAGACGTCTATTGACGGTCCGTCTACTAATGCGCCCGTTGACAATCCATTGGCTTCGCAGCGTGTTTGTAGTGCTGAATGGTTGCTGTCTGGTGAGCCTTTTAAGGAGTATATCTTCTCTTGGAGTCATTTTCAGAGATCTTTCTGTCCTTTGGCGTTCTTTTACACTCCCGGTTTGGTTCACACGCTGCTTCAATCGAACAATGACCGAGTGGCTTACATTGAATCGTTCGGCAGTCTGTCTTGTAGGACATATCACCCCTTACCATTCCAATCGCTTGCCATCTCTCTGCATCTGACAGTTTTCAACGTGCCATGTTGAAATAAAGTTTATAAAGTTTAGAAAGTTTAAAGTTTCACCTGCACTGCACGTGTAGATACCGGTTAGAAACCCCCGCCAAACTTGAGTTTTGCAAAGGTACAGGTGAACTTATAAAAACCTGTTTCGTCGTTCTTTATCTGATCGATCGATAAAAAATTACAGGTACCAAGAAAGATTATATGTTTATGTATAAGACATATATATTCTAACAGGAAAAAAGCGCGATGTAAAAAATATTTTCCATTTCAAATTTGGTGGTCCCTAACTTATGGCCAAGTGTATATATATATATAGTCTCTGATTATTTCCAATTAGATGGAATTTGTGTTATAGTTTTAATTTAGATGGAATTTGTGTTATAGTTTTAATTTATTAAACAACATTATTAAGAAAATACTGCTGGAACGGGTTAAAGTGGGTCACGGGTCACTGTAATCGGGCGGCTGTATCGAGAAACAGATACGGTGTTGAAAAAACTGTTGATACTCATAAAATATTGATAAATGCAATAAAATGTTATGTTTGTCTTCAAGAAATATGATAGACAAAACCATGCGTGAAGTTTTATGACGAAATATCTCCGATTTCTATGTAAATTTACGAGTTTAAATGGGGGAACACCCATTGGTAATTTTAGCGATGTATTTTTATCTTGGACAAGAATAATGAGCGTCCTGATTGGATGACCGATTTAAAACACACTGACTCCGCATGGTAAAATGATGCGTGTAAACGAAATCTATGTTATATTTATTCATTTGTTTGATTCTGGAATATTGTTGATCATTGATTTAAACAAGAAAAAAGGGAAAAAAGGGGGGGGTGAATTTTATTTGTGAATTATACAGTTAAATAAATGTTATGTTTCGACAGTTTAAAGAGAAAAATAAAAATTTGTTGCGACTAAAGCTTAAATCAGCGTTAAAAATTTAACGAATATCAATGGTTTTGTAAATGAGATTTATTTTAAATAGAAAATCTGAATTTATTATTTATTAATTTGATTGGATGACCGATTTAAAACACACTGACTCCGCATGATAAAAAGATGCATGTAAAAGAAATCTATGTTACAAATGTTATATTTATTCATATGTTTGATTCTGGAATATTGTTGATCATTGATTTAAAGAAGAAAAAAGGGAAAAAAGGGGGGGGGGATTTTATTTGTGAATTTTACAGTTAAACAAATGTTATGTCATTTGATTTGTTCAATGCCCATCACGTGGTGTTCTGTATTTTGGCAGGTTGACTTTTGCGGATTGCACGGTTACTAAAAATAGATTAAAAAATTCCAATATCTTCATGACATTTAACGAACATAAGTACTGCATTTGGCAACTCATTTGAACTTCAAGCACTGTCAAGTTCGCAGCAGACAGAGACCGTATTCAATGATCTGTTACCTGACAATGATGGTGTAGATGACTTTCTTAAATCTCTTGATATTCCTGCACAAGAAACATGTAGTAATGTACCCATTTCTAAGTCGATGTGTCATTTTCCAGTACCAATGATTACTAATTGTCAAAATATCACCATAAACTATAACATTTTCCCTAGGAAATGATTATCATTCATGTCGCTACATACATTTTTGTTTTATTGTTATTCCTGTTGAATAGATTATTTGTTGTTAAAGTTTGGGTCTTATATTATTTTTATACGACCGCAAACATTTTGGGGTCGTATTATGGTATGGCGCAGACGTCGTCGTCTGTGCACATTTTGTTTCCGTTGTCTTACTTTAGTTCTAGTTTCCAGTAGCAAGTACACCTAGTCCCGGATGAATATCCATTTGTAGATCTTCTGTTTCGATTGAATGCTGTTCATAGAAACTATATTTGTAAATTAAGAACTAGTAATATAAAATTTCAAATTGAAACTGGGCGTTGGATGGGGATCCCTAGGGATAAAAGATTATGCAATCTTTGTAATCTATGCATTGGAAATGAATTCCATTATATTTTTTGCTGTGAGTTATTGAAGGATATCCGAACTAAATGCATGCCAAATCATTTTATAATCTGTCCTTGTGAAGCAAAAATGAATACAATGTTGAAAATAGGAAATACACAAGTTCTTACTCACCTGTCATTGTTCCTCCAAAAAATTGTAAAATTTCTGTAGTTTTTAATGTACACTGTTCAAATATTTCCACTATTTGGGATAGAATTTATTTGTAATCCACTATAAAATATATCATGCACTATACAACGCATATGGCCTAGTAATAAATATAGCAGGAGTCGAGTAGACCCAAGTCGTAATCTCTGACCGTAATAACTTGTGTATCACGTATCATCTGTTTTTGTGTAATACGTATACATTATCTACTCATTCTGTCATTTTATAATAATTATTTGTAAATAATTGATGCTCCTGTAGCGCAATCTGCTGCGCCTGAGTTTATTGAATAAAGTTAAAGTTAAAGTTTCATGTTTTGCGTGGCAATTAATAATATAAAAAATATGTGATGGGCATTGAACAAATCAACTGACAGTAAAATTATCAATTAATAATATAAACAATACAGCCTTTCTATTCAGTCGATACAAGTTGTATATCGACCTAGAGATGTATATCGACCTCGGACTACGTCCTCGGTCGATATACATCTCTTAGGTTGATATAAACTTGTATCGACTTCATAGAAAGGCTGTATTTGTATAATATCAAGATTTGCTGCACGATATGATGAAATACGGATTAACAATTTACATACTAATTCTATAGACCAAAAATTTATAAATGTAATAATAAATAATATGAGACAGGTGCTACCTGTAGTGCCAGCGAAGCAAAATCCACATTATCTAATATTTAAATCATGTAAATCCTTGGGATGATTGAAATAGAAATGTTACTTATTTTTGTGTACTTTTTGGAGTGTACTGTAGTGTGCGTGCATGCGTGAAGTTAATTTTGTTCTTTTTAATTCAATGTTGAAATATGTGATAAATAGATTAATTTATACCTTTTTCCATATCAGGACAGTTATCATCCCTCGACCGATATCGACCCTCGAGCTAAAGCCCTCTGGCCGATATCGGTTTCTCGGGATGATAACAGTCCTGACATGAAAAAGGGTTTGCATTAATCTATAAGTAATCGATGTCAATGTATATGTAATTATCCGTGCAATATAAATGTCTATAATTTATATTAAATTTTATTCAATACCATTTTTGTATTTATATTTTTTTTCGTTTTTCACAGAAAATTTAATCCACTGACATCCCATATCCATATTTATATTCATAAAATAACAGTTCAATAATATCGTTCATGCAATACAATTCCTGTTGCTATTTTTTTTTTTTTTTTTTTGTAATTCACGTTTTTGTTAAAAGTTTTATTCAAATACGCCTTTGAAATATTAAAGTGTTTGCATGAGTTATAGACTAAGTCAATATTTATGTCTAAAATATTGTGTCAAACTGATTGCTTAATATTGAATTTCGATCTTCATAAAAATTCATAAAATTGTTAAAGTGGAAAGTATTAATTACCGGTATGTGTTAGATTTAAAATTGAAAACCGTAGATTATAAAGTGGTGACATTTTACGACGTCGATCTGAGTCGACACTGTGTTTACTTCAATCGCTCAATAGATACCAATTACAAGATATATATAAACAATGTCTCTTTCTTACTGTGCTGAACGAGAATGAAATTAACAAATCAGCGGTTGAAATTGTACCAGCGGGACGAACAGAGATTATTCATATTATTTTGCAAAAAAAAAAAAAAAAAAAAAATCGTTATTTTCATAACTTTGATTTGGTAAACTCTATATATTTTACATACCATATCCACATACCATAAATTGAGGCTAGATTAAAATGCCGACCTGACAATATCTTAGGTTTAGAATGGTGGTGGTGGTTTTCGTCACTGTTAGCAAATTGTCAGCTATATCGTTGCTACAAGACTTATTCATGCAGAACGAATATTACGAACTGGTCAGTGCATTTAAGAAGATGTCTGGTTCCCTCTCAGATCGTTAACACTTCATGCTGGTATCGCGTTACGAATTCATGTCAGTGGTGTTGACGCTTGTGATCAGAGTGCACGACCTTAAACATGCTGCCACCAAGACCCCTTTGCCACTGACTTCTTTAATATGTATGAGGCACATTTGTTTACTCATATTAGACCCACTCGTAACAACTCGGCCGATTCCGTTCCTCTACTAAACGGACGAAGAGCAGCGGCTTTGCCCGGTGAACTCAGACCATGTCACAATACCGTCACAGCCTTGTGAAATTCATTAAATATTTGCTGTAGAAAATTATAAACATTAGTTTAATTACATGTACATGATAATCTTATGTACAGAAGTATCGCCCTCATTTTTCAGTCATTGGCTATTTATTTACCATAAAAGATCACTGTCATTACATCAATAAATAATGCGCGGTTGTTGGTTTTTTTGGGGTGATTTTCTTGACTACATCTATCTCCGTGAGCTTAGAAATTATGGGATACCACAGAAACTAAATTACAATCATTACCATGATCTTTATCTGGAAGTTGACAATGAAGAACGATTGAGATCCAAATTGTACGACAAACAATATGGCGTGAAATTTCCATTCCCATTCGATTTCCGTATGCAATACCAGGGCCGTAACTAGGGTTTTGAAACAGGGAGGCAATGGAAAACTGTGACTTAACGACCCAAAATAACGCATTATTGTTTATCGATTTCTATATTATTGAGACGCTTTATATACCAGTTACTATCGTCAATAGCGACCACACCGTCGAAGCTTCTATGGTAAATTAAGCAAAACACAGCTGATTGATTTTTAAAATAATATATTAATGAATAATTTCAAATGACAGTACTTAGTCGGTGAATGCAAAATGGATTTTCCTATTGCCACTCGAATCCCATCTTTTGAGAACAGCTGCTGGATTTACCTGACTGACAGTATATCATCATTTACGATGAAGCATCTGCAACCCACATAGGCGTAGCAATGGCTTTCAGTTCTTGGGGAAATCGCGCGAATTTAGAAATGATATGATCAATGAATGAAAGGAAGTAGTTAAAGCGACAATAATACTGGATACTTTCGACTGTGTCTTTGCCTTTTTTGTACTTCTTGGCTTTGTCGGCAAAACGTCATTTTCATTTGCGATGGAAACTCTCATACAGATGATGAATCTTTGCATCGGAATCTGCACTTATATGCCCTGAAAAAGCAAAACAAAATCTCGAGCCTTTTAGTCACAAGATTCGGACTGGAGAAAGATCGACAAAGGTCTTATGTACCCTAATGCGTACTCTAGCATAACTACAACCACGATAGAATCGAATTTGAGTAACACAGCGTGATATATGATGAAGCATCGGCTGCGGCCTCACCATTGCATTTTGACTGGACAGTTTCGAGAACACTTAACAAAGACTTAAAATGAACAAAGAGCCATGAAAGGGTGCCATGGTCGATGATCAAAACTAGTTGAAGTTGGCTTTCAGTCCATCTTCTCATCCCCCCTCTCCCTCTCTTTCTTTCTGTATTTTCCCCTTTATTTAATTTTTAATTTTCAGGAAATCAGACGAGGCAATTGCGTCGTCAACTGCATCGTCTGCCTCAATGGCCCTGAATACAGAATAACTTCATTATTATAGATATACGCAATTTCATTAATGTAAATGTGCAATAATTAAATTTGACCTAGATACCACGCCGAATGCTATATTGGAAAATGGCATTGTTAATTCTTCCCCATGTTTTCGTCCGTATGTCTGTCTGTTCGTTCGTTCGTCCTAACAGTTTATACGTGCTGTTCCGCCTACATTTTAAATGGAAGTTCTTCAAAACTTTGTATGCTTGCTTATTGCAATCTGAAGATTCGTCTATCGCTACGGAAGTTTACTCTCACTAATTTTGAAGGAGTTTTTGTCCATTTTTAACTTAGAATATTTCATCAAACCTTTTGTACGAGAGACTTCTCCTATATTTTTTCCTAAAACCATGATTTGCATATCATTAAAACAGTATGATCGGATCATTATGAAAGAGTCATTTCCCTTTTAAATTGTCCATTCTTTTATGTCCATTTTTGATTGCCCATTTCTAACGTATATTCGCATCGGCGGTGTAATGGTCAGCATGCTCGCATCGAGTGCGGTAGGTCGTGGGTTCGGGTCAAACCAAAGACTATAAAATTGGTATATGTTGCTTCTCCGCTAAGCACGCAGCATTAAGGAGAAAGAGCAAAGACTGGTTGGCTCAGAATCAGAATAATGTGTCCTAGTGGAGCGACATGTCTACCCGGGGACTGTTGTTTCAGTAAGATAGCACTATAAAAATCTAACTAAGCATGTTAGCTCAGCATCAGAATAGTATGTCCTAGAGGAACGACATGTCTACCTGCGGACTGTTGTTTCAGTAAGATAGCACTATAAAAATCTAACTAAGCATGTTAGCTCAGCATCAGAATAGTATGTCCTAGAGGAGCGGCATGTCTACCTGCGGACTGTTGTTTCAGTAAGATAGCACTATAAAAATCTAACTAAGCATGTTAGCTCGGAATCAGGATAATGTGTCCTAGTGGAGCGACATGTCTACCTGGGGACTTTTTTTTCAGTGAGCTAGCACTATAAAAATCTAACTAAGCATGTTAGCTCAGCATCAGAATAGTGTGTCCTAGTGGAGCGACATGTCTATCCGCTGACTGTTGTTTCAGTGAGCTAGTACTATAAAAATCGACGCAGCGTGATGGTCTAGAACAAAGCGGACCTCATCATCATCTCATTGAAAATTAACTTGTTCTCGCCATGATATAGCTGAAAAATTGCTGAATTGGCGTTAAACAACAATCACTCATTCACTCACCCAAACGTGCATTGACATGCATATTTCATCAAGAAGAAGTTGGAGGGGCATTTGTTTTTGCATAAAAAGGCCGTTTAATTTTAAATTGATTTAAATTTGACAATTTCTTTTTAATCGTCCTCCCACAAATTAGTTTGTAATTCAATATCTTAACCAGAACGTTTAAAATAATTACCCATTGTAAACGTAACATTTTAAATCTATTGTTACTTATGTACGAACTACATTTGAACTCTTTAAGACATACGTGTATTTGTCCTCTACATATTAAACTAATCAGGTAAGATCACGTGACATTCTACTTCATATAATTCTTGTTTTTGTTAGGATAGGAAAAAGGATAGCTCAATGTTAAAGGGCGTGGATATAATTGTTCCAGCCTTACGTGTCTCATCTTGGATCACACGTATCCTCTATGTAAGATATTCTGATGACATTCCTGCTAACCAGGAAGTCTAGTTTCTCAGACCAGGAAGAGGGTGCATCATTTTTTTTTCGGGAATGCCCAAGTTTTTGTTGTTTAAAGAAAGACGCACCCCAATCATCTTGGACCACACCCTCTGAAAAGACAGTCTGACGACTTTCCTGCTAACAAAGAATTAAGTGTAGTTTCTCAGACCAGGAAGAGGGGGAATCTTTTTTTCAGGAATGCCCAATTTGTTTTTGTTTTCGTTTTATAAGAAAGACACACCACAGTCATCGTGGACCACACTCTCTATAACAGATATTCTGACGACATTCCTGCTAACAAGGAAGTACAGTTTCTCAGGCCAGGAATGCACAATTTGTTTTTGTTTTTGTTTTTGTTTAAGAAAGACACCCCCCAATCTTCTTGGACCACACCCTCTGAAAAGATAGTCTGACAACATTCCTGCTGTCAGAGGGGGGCATCTTTTTTCAGGAATGTACAATTTGTTTTTGTATTTTGTTTTTTGTTGGGTTTTTTTTAGTGAAAGACACACCCCAATCATCTTGTACCACACCCTCTATAATAAGATAGCTTGAAGACATTCATGTTAATCAGGAAGTTTAGCTTCTCAAACCAGAAAGAGGGGGCACCACTTTTTTCCAAGAATGCACATTTTGTTAATTATAAATGGAGGGGAAAGATACACACCCCACATGAAAATACAATGATGAATGATATGATTATTAAAATAACAGGGATATCAATTCTGAATTTTAAAAAGACCCGTTTCGGTGAGGAGAAAGTATTTCCAAAAACATGAACAAGCCAAAGAAAAAAACTAGCATCAAAACAAATCTCCTCTCGTTTCCAAATTACCATATTTAGGACTTGCATTTCAAGTTCACCGTTTCCTTGAGGCAACCAGGGGCCGTCGTGATGGTGATCGTATGGTAGTTGGATTTACAATTACCTGTGCAATCAGTGCCTATCTTCACTAAAGTTGTGAATTCGAACCCCATTCATGGCGAGCTGTACTCGATACAACATTAAGTGATCAAGTTTGTCAGTGACTTGCGACAGGTCGGTGATTTTTTCCGGGTACTCCTGTTTCCTCCACCAATAAAACTGACCATCACGATATAGCTGAAATATTGTTGAAGGTGGCGTTAAACACCATAAAAAATCCAAAGAAACAAATGATTATATAATGGACTTCTATTTCAAGTTCGCCGTTTCCTTGAGACAGGAAAGGGTAACATACGCCTTGTAAGTATACTTCTAATTTGTCCTATTTTATTGTTTAATTATTTTAAGATCAATTATTGTTTATTTCAAAGCCTCTGGTAAAAATTGAAATGAACGCGAAGATTAGTAAAATATTCTCCTTTTAATTTATAAATACCAGATATCGTCAGACCGGAACAATTAGAGACATTGTTGTTATAAAACAGTAGATATCAAATTTAGTGCGCGCGACGCGTTTCTGGAATAACCTTCATCAGGTACGTTTCTGGAATAACCTTCATCAGGTACGTTTCTGGAATAACCTTCATTAGGTACGTTTCTGGAATAACCTTCATCAGGTACGTTTCTGGAATAACCTTCATTAGGTACGTTTCTGGAATAACCTTCATCAGGTACGTTTCTGGAATAACCTTCATCAGGTACGTTTCTGGAATAACCTTCATTAGGTACGTTTCTGGAATAACCTTCATGAGGTACGTTTCTGGAATAACCTTCATCAAGTACGTTTCTGGAATAACCTTCATCAGGTACGTTTCTGGAATAACCTTCATCAGATACGCTAAAAATCGAAAGATTGGAAAGCCAAATATTCTAATGTTTTGAGAGCAAAAAAACCAAAGGGCCTCAACAGGGATAGTCAAAATCTGCTAAAGTCACTATGCCTGAGGGAGGTGAACATTAGTTTTATTAATAATTACATTATTTAGGAACTTGTTAATTTGATTGTCTTGTTTTGACATTGGCTGTTTAAATATCGCTATGTACAATGAACGATCGAGATGATCATAGTACTATATGGATTCTTCACTGATTAAACATTTGAATGGTTAACCATAGCGATTATAACTACGTCAGTAAACAAAAGAACAGCGTGACAAGAACACACAGCTGTTATATCAAAAGTATGTTTTTTTTTCTCCTTTTTTTTTTTGGTAAACATGCGTTACAATAAAGTTAAACGGGTACATGTATTGATCATAACCACATAAGGTTTGGTTAACATTGTTTAATTATATATAATCTCTTCCTATTAATCTAAATATTTGTGCATGTAATAATTAAAACATATTTAACGGATCAATTACTAGTATATTAAAATCTTCCTGTGATCTTTCTATAGTAGAAACACCGTATCGGTGATGTAATAGATAGCCGTGTTCGACTCGATCCAATGCGATAGATAGTGAGTTCGAACCCCGGTCGCTTCACACCAAAGAATTGTATTATATGACTTCACTTGACAAATACCGGTAGTCAACTTCCCATTCAGCAGAAGCAATATTTCAGCAACACCAGCGTATGGAGTTTACATTTCACAACTCATGCCTTGTGAGTCGTATACCCTAACGCATATTCTGCAATATACACAATAAGCGTCAAAAGTTTTTTGTTTAAAGATTTTAAAACATTGCTCATATTAGAATTTGTCCTGGATATACTCTCCGATCATCGTCGGTAACGTTAACCCACAGCTGGTCACACTTCGACTACTCACCTTTCATGATGAGCGGAGAGTAATCGAAGCGTAATCAGCTGATGTTGGAGAGTAATCGAAAGGTGATCAGCTGTGGATTACCGACGATGACTCTCGATTGCCATAAAGGGGTTAGGGTAATGGTGTTTAACGCCACTTCCAACAATATTTCAGTTATATCGTGGCGGTCAGTTTTATTGGTGGAGGAAACCGGAGTATCCGGAGAAAACTAGACCAGTCACAAGTCACTGACAAACTTTATAACATAATGTTGTATCGAGTACATCTCACCATGAGCGGGATTCGAACACGTGCAGCGTTAGTAGTGATAGGCCCTGACTGCATAGGTAGTTTTAAATCCAACTACCATAAGATCATGATCACGAGGGTCCCATCTTCGCTAGCCAAGGGATACGATTCGGGAGAGAAGAGAGACCCGCATCGTAACCCTTGGCTAGCGAAGATGGAGGGCCCCCGATTAACAAAGAAAACTTCTAACAACAACTAAGCATGAATTTCCATAAATTAAACTTTACATACATTAGCTGATCTTTTAACTTGTTTAACTTGATATTTACACAAGACATCTGGTTGAAGTAGACATTTTAATCATTCATTTTCAGAACTGCTTTTAATATAAGTAAAAGTATTTACTGACAAATATTGACGTTAACGATTAACTGGTTTAAATCGATGTACCAAACTATGTATTGCTTCTCGTGTTTGACCAATAATGTTGTTTTCATATTTCTGTAAACATTGTAAGCGTATATTTGTTGATTTTATATATAAAATTTACATTTTGATAAAACTGTCCAAAATGGGAACAGACTTTATTTACCCGACCACTCCAGTAGAAGAAAACGTAGGAGATTTGACGACAATTTTAACCCTCAGTTGTAATGGTTGGTTTGTGGTGTTAAAAGCCACTTTCAACGATATTTCAGTGATATCGCGGCGGCCAGTTTAACTTGGTGGAGGAAACCGGAGAAAACCACCCACTTTATCACATAATATTGTATCCAATACACCTCACCATGAACAGGGTTCGAGCTCGCAACTTAAGTGGTGATAGGCATAGGTAGTTTTAAATCCAACTAGCATATGATCATGACCACGACGGTCCCTTCAGTTCTAATGATTTCTTAATAAAGGAAATTTTTGTTCCTACTTGATGGACTAAATATATTTTTTATAGTGCTAATTCACTGAAATAACAGTCCGCATGTATAAATGTCGCTCCACTCGGTCGTATTATCCTGATTCCTAGCCAACCAGACTTTGCTTTTTTCCTTAATGTTGCGTGCTTAGCTAAGAAGCAACTAATACCAATTTCATAGTCTTTGGTTTAACCCGACCGGGGCTCGAACCCAACATCTACAATACTAGTAATTACACCACTGCTGCGGTTGCTAATAATAGGTCAAATACATATGTATATATATATATATATATATATATATATATATATATATATATATATATATATATATATACAGCGTATGTATATTGTCGGGATATAGCAAAATAGACTCGTTTTTCTACCTGATTCTAAACCTCGTATAAATACAATATAACAACATTGTACGTATTATGTGTTAATTCAACAATCTCAAAAAGTCAAAAAACTGCCAATTTTACTGAAAAAAATCACAAACAGTTAAGCCCATTAATCACTTTCAACGATGTCCTCTATCACGTCCGCCTTCATGCTGCTTCCGTTTCTTACTGTTCGCCTCACATAAAACAGGTACCAGTTCCATAATTAAGTAACACAGTAATTTATTTGACACTATTTATTTATCGGTAGTCAAAATCACACACTTGCAGGATAATTTTTACAGCTTTAAAAACAGGTAGAAAAGCGACCGTTGCTTTCCTGTTTCGCACCGAATACAAACGAATTATATATTTTCAGACTATGTACGTATATTGTCTTTATCCTGCAATGTTAAAAAAAACCCAAAACAACTGTCAAATTGCAAAAAAGCAGAAACAAGTGTCGTTCCAATCGTTTTTATGGTGCCCTCTGTAACGTCCGCGTTTATACTGTTACCTTTTCTTACCGTTGCTCAACATGAATCGAGTACCAGAAAAGCTATCTCTTGATCAGTGACCGTATGTAGCCAAAATTTTACAAATCAATGCAATTTGAGTGTAATAAAAGAACTAAGAGCATGATGAATTAAAATCGTAGGCAAAATGCCTATCCTATTAACTTGTTTTGTCACCAATGTTGGGAGAAATGTCTAAATTAAATACATACATACCCGGTCAAGTATAAGTAATGATACTTCTAAATGTGTTTACAATTGAAATCAAGCACTGGTTTAATAATCCCTTAATTAGATTATGTGTATTGTTAAAATCCGATCGGGCAATAGAGAAAGTAATGCAAAATTATTATTATCAACATTTTATTTAAGTTTCTGTTGGTCTGCAGGTCTTCTGAAGATTACAATTCAATTTAATTCAATTTTGAAGATTACACGTAAGTTAACATATTTTTTACGCAGCAATTAAAATGTTCTAGATATCTATTTTATTTATTATTTTGCTTACAGTGTTGACTAATATTTAGATGTTTTATCTGGTATTGGAGCCATCGTGATCGTGATCGTGATGGTAGTTGGGTTTTCAACTACCTATGTGATCATTGCCTATCACCACTAAAGTTGTGAGTTCGAATCACGTTCATGGTGAGATGTACTCGATACAACATTATGTGATAAAGTTTGTCAGTAACTTGCGGCAGGTCGGTGGTTTTCTCCGGGTATTCTCGTTTTCTCCACTAATAAAACTGACCGTCACGATATAACTTAAATATTGTTTCAAGTGGCGTTAAACACCATAAACCATAAACCTATCTGGGAGTGAAACATTCGACATCGGAAGGATTTCAGATTAGAAAATCGATTTTGTAAATATTTCATCATTTGATTAAATTTTCGTCACTAATGTTATATACTTACTATTAGTTAATGGGTTGTCATCCTATCCTTTTGATAGTTAGATCTCCAGCGGTCAAACAAAAATTAACAAAAAATCACAAAAGAAGAGTTTGAAGACACCAAAGGTAATCAGAATCCGTAAATCGAAACAGGACAGACAACACAATGGTCAAAAGAAAAAGGCCAAAAGAACAATCAACGATCTACAAACTAAAGATCGAGTAACACGAACCCCGCAAAAAACTGGGGTGAACTCAGGTGCTGCGGAAGGGTAGATTTACTAAAACTCAAAAGACCTCACTCTTAGTTTATTGTACAACTCATACGTGTAGGAACAACTATATTAAATTTTAGAGGGATGGCTATGTTTTACCCATAGCCAGAAAATTATATTCACAAAAATCAGATTTTTTTACATGAAAAATTAATATTTTTTGTTCAAATTGTACCAAAGCGTGTTGCTAAAACTGAAGGGTCAGATCGTTTATTTTTTGCATCTTTATATCATTACGATTCTAGATTCAAGAGTATAAAAAAGATAGACCCCGGGGTGGATGATGTCAAATTATTGAAATAGACTACAATGGGGAAATCATTTTTAGGAACTAGTAATGGGGAGTGATTGAATCATTATTATGATATACATATTTAGGCTATATATGGTAAATGGGGTCTGTTGCCTTGTGGTCCAAATATTAAAATAATACCCGAGTAAACACACCCCTGTTTTAATAGGACTATTATTGCTCGATCTATAGTTTTCTATGTAATGTTTTGTAGATCGTTGTTTGTCCTTTTGTCTTTTTTCTTTTGGCCATTGTGTTGTCTGTCCTTTTGTTTTTTTTTCTTTTGGCCATTGTATTGTCTGTCCTTTTGTCTTTTTTTCTTTTGGCCATTGTGTTGTGTGTCCTTTTGTCTTTTTTCTTTTGGCCATTGTGTTGTCTGTCCTTTTGTCTTTTTTCTTTTGGCCATTGTGTTGTCTGTCCTTTTGTCTTTTTTCTTTTGGCCATTGTGTTGTCTGTCCTTTGTTTTTTTCTTTTGGCCATTGTGTTGTCTGTCCTTTTGTCTTTTTTCTTTTGGTCATTGTGTTGTCTGTCCTTTTGCCTTTTTCTTTTGGCCATTGTGTTGTCTGTCCTTTTGTCTTTTTTCTTTTGGTCATTGTGTTGTTTGTCCTTTTGTCTTTTTTTCTTTTGGCCATTGTGTTGTCTGTCCTTTTGCCTTTTTCTTTTGGCCATTGTGTTGTCTGTCCTTTTGTCTTTTTTCTTTTGGCCATTGTGTTGTCTGTCCTTTTGCCTTTTTCTTTTGGCCATTGTGTTGTCTGTCCTTTTGTCTTTTTTCTTTTGGTTATTGTGTTGTTTGTCCTTTTGTCTTTTTTTCTTCTGGCCATTGTGTTGTCTGTCCTTTTGCCTTTTTCTTTTGGCCATTGTGTTGTCTGTCCTTTTGTCTTTTTTCTTTTGGTTATTGTGTTGTTTGTCCTTTTGTCTTTTTTTCTTTTGGCCATTGTGTTGTCTGTCCTTTTGTCTTTTTTCTTTTGGCCATTGTGTTGTCTGTCCTTTTGCCTTTTTCTTTTGGCCATTGTGTTGTCTGTCCTTTTGTCTTTTCTTTTGGCCATTGTGTTGTTTGTCCTTTTGTCTTTTTTCTTTTGGCCATTGTGTTGTCTGTCCTTTTGCCTTTTTCTTTTGGCCATTGTGTTGTCTGTCATTTTGACTTTTTTCTTTTGGCCATTGTGTTGTTTGTCCTTTTGTCTTTTTTTCTTTTGGCCATTGTGTTGTCTGTCCTTTTGCCTTTTTCTTTTGGCCATTGTGTTGTCTGTCCTTTTGTCTTTTTTCTTTTGGCCATTGTGTTGTCTGTCCTTTTGCCTTTTTCTTTTGGCCATTGTGTTGTCTGTCCTTTTGTCTTTTTTCTTTTGGTTATTGTGTTGTTTGTCCTTTTGTCTTTTTTTCTTTTGGCCATTGTGTTGTCTGTCCTTTTGGCCATTGTGTTGTCTGTCCTTTTGCCTTTTTCTTTTGGCCATTGTGTTGTCTGTCCTTTTGCCTTTTTCTTTTGGCCATTGTGTTGTCTGTCCTTTTGTCTTTTTTCTTTTGGTTATTGTGTTGTCTGTCCTTTTGTCTCTTTTCTTTTGGCCATTGTGTTGTCGGTCCTTTTGTCTTTTTCTTTTGGCCATTGTGTTGTCTGTCCTTTTGTCTTTTTTCTTTTGGCCATTGTGTTGTCTGTCCTTTTGTCTTTTTTCTTTTGGCCATTGTGTTGTCTGTCCTTTTGTCTTTTCTTTTGGCCATTGTGTTGTCTGTCCTTTTGTCTTTTTTTCTTTTGGCCATTGTGTTGTCTGTTATTTTGTCTTTTTTCTTTTGGCCATTGTGTTGTCTGTCCTTTTGTCTTTTTTCTTTTGGCCATTGTGTTGTCTGTCCTTTTGTCTTTTTTCTTTTGGCCATTGTGCTGTCTGTCCTTTTGTCATTTTTCTTTTGGCCATTGTGTTGTCTGTCCTTCTGTCTTTTTTCTTTTGGTCATTGTGTTGTCTGTCCTTTTGTCTTTTTTCTTTTGGCCATTGTGTTGTCTGTCCTTTTGTCTTTTTCTTTTGGCCATTGTGTTGTCTGTCCTTTTGTCTTTTTTCTTTTGGCCATTGTGTTGTCTGTCCTTTGGTCTTTTTTCTTTTGGCCATTGTGTTGTCTGTCCTTTTGTCTTTCTTCTTTTGGCCATTGTGTTGTCTGTCCTTTTGTCTTTTTTCTTTTGGCCATTGTGTTGTCTGTCCTTTTGTCTTTATTTCTTTTGGCCATTGTGTTGTCTGTCCTTTTGTCTTTTTTCTTTTGGCCATTGTGTTGTCTGTCTCTTTGTCTTTTTCTGTTGGCCATTGTGTTGTGTGTCCTTTTGTCTTTTTTTCTTTTGGCCATTGTGTTGTCTGTCCATTTGTCTTTTTTTCTTTTGGCCATTGTGTTGTCTGTCCTTTTGTCTTTTTTTCTTTTGACCATTGTGTTGTCTGTCCTTTTGTCTTTTTTCTTTTGGCCATTGTGTTGTCTGTCCTTTTGTCTTTTTTCCTTTGGTCATTGTGTTGTCTGTCTTTTTTTCTTTTGGTCATTGTGTTGTCTGTTCTCTTGTCTTTTTTCTTTTGGCCATTGTGTTGTCTGTCCTTTTGCCTTTTTCCTTTTGGCCATTGTGTTGTCTGTCCTTTTGCCTTTTTCTTTTGGCCATTGTGTTGTCTGTCATTTTGTCTTTTTTATTTTGGCCATTGTGTTGTCTGTCCTTTTGTCTTTTTTCTTTTGGCCATTGTGTTGTCTGTCCTTTTGTCTTTTTTCTTTTGGCCATTGTGTTGTCTGTCCTTTTGTCTTTTTTCTTTTGGCCATTGTGTTGTCTGTCCTTTTGCCTTTTTCTTTTGGCCATTGTGTTGTCTGTCCTTTTGTCTTTTTTCTTTTGGCCATTGTGTTGTTTGTCCTTTTGTCTTTTTTTCTTTTGGCCATTGTGTTGTCTGTCCTTTTGCCTTTTTCTTTTGGTCATTGTGTTGTCTGTCCTTTTGTCTTTTTTCTTTTGGCCATTGTGTTGTCTGTCCTTTTGCCTTTTTCTTTTGGCCATTGTGTTGTCTGTCCTTTTGTCTTTTTTCTTTTGGTTATTGTGTTGTTTGTCCTTTTGTCTTTTTTTCTTTTGGCCATTGTGTTGTCTGTCCTTTTGGCCATTGTGTTGTCTGTCCTTTTGGCCATTGTCTTGTCTGTCCTTTTGCCTTTTTCTTTTGGCCATTGTGTTGTCTGTCCTTTTGCCTTTTTCTTTTGGCCATTGTGTTGTCTGTCCTTTTGTCTTTTTTCTTTTGGTTATTGTGTTGTCTGTCCTTTTGTCTCTTTTCTTTTGGCCATTGTGTTGTCGGTCCTTTTGTCTTTTTCTTTTGGCCATTGTGTTGTCTGTCCTTTTGTCTTTTTCCTTTTGGCCATTGTGTTGTCTGTCCTTTTGTCTTTTTTCTTTTGGCCATTGTGTTGTCTGTCCTTTTGTCTTTTCTTTTGGCCATTGTGTTGTCTGTCCTTTTGTCTTTTTTTCTTTTGGCCATTGTGTTGTCTGTCATTTTGTCTTTTTTCTTTTGGCCATTGTGTTGTCTGTCCTTTTGTCTTTTTTCTTTTGGCCATTGTGTTGTCTGTCCTTTTGTCTTTTTTCTTTTGGCCATTGTGCTGACTGTCCTTTTGTCATTTTTCTTTTGGCCATTGTGTTGTCTGTCCTTCTGTCTTTTTTCTTTTGGTCATTGTGTTGTCTGTCCTTTTGTCTTTTTTCTTTTGGCCATTGTGTTGTCTATCCTTTTGTCTTTTTCTTTTGGCCATTGTGTTGTCTGTCCTTTTGTCTTTTTTCTTTTGGCCATTGTGTTGTCTGTCCTTTGGTCTTTTTTCTTTTGGCCATTGTGTTGTCTGTCCTTTTGTCTTTCTTCTTTTGGCCATTGTGTTGTCTGTCCTTTTGTCTTTTTTCTTTTGGCCATTGTGTTGTCTGTCCTTTTGTCTTTATTTCTTTTGGCCATTGTGTTGTCTGTCCTTTTGTCTTTTTTCTTTTGGCCATTGTGTTGTCTGTCTCTTTGTCTTTTTCTGTTGGCCATTGTGTTGTGTGTCCTTTTGTCTTTTTTTCTTTTGGCCATTGTGTTGTTTGTCCATTTGTCTTTTTTTCTTTTGGCCATTGTGTTGTCTGTCCTTTTGTCTTTTTTTCTTTTGACCATTGTGTTGTCTGTCCTTTTGTCTTTTTTCTTTTGGCCATTGTGTTGTCTGTCCTTTTGTCATTTTTCCTTTGGTCATTGTGTTGTCTGTCTTTTTGCCTTTTTTTCTTTTGGTCATTGTGTTGTCTGTCCTCTTGTCTTTTTTCTTTTGGCCATTGTGTTGTCTGTCCTTTTGTCTTTTTTCTTTTGGCCATTGTGTTGTCTGTCCTTTTGTCTTTTCTTTTGGCCATTGTGTTGTCTGTCCTTTTGTCTTTTTTTCTTTTGGCCATTGTGTTGTCTGTCCTTTTGTCTTTTTTCTTTTGACTATTGTGTTGTCTGTCCTTTTGTCTTTTTTTCTTTTGGCCATTGTGTTGTCTGTCTTTTTGTCTTTTTTCTTTTGGCCATTGTGTTGTCTGTCCTTTTGCCTTTTTCTTTTGGCCATTGTGTTGTCTGTCCTTTTGCCTTTTCCTTTTGGCCATTGTGTTGTTTGTCCTTTTGTCTTTTTTCTTTTGGCCATTGTGTTGTCTGTCCTTTTGCCTTTTTCTTTTGGCCATTGTGTTGTCTGTCCTTTTGTCTTTTTTCTTTTGGCCATTGTGTTGTCTGTCCTTTTGTCTTTTTTCTTTTGGCCATTGTGTTGTCTGTCCTTTGTCTTTTTTCTTTTGGCCATTGTGTTGTCTGTCCTTTTGTCTTTTTTCTTTTGGCCATTGTGTTGTCTGTCCTTTTGCCTTTTTCTTTTGGCCATCGTGTTGTCTGTCCTTTTGTCTTTTTTCTTTTGGCCATTGTGTTGTTTGTCCTTTTGTCTTTTTTTCTTTTGGCCATTGTGTTGTCTGTCCTTTTGCCTTTTTCTTTTGGCCATTGTGTTGTCTGTCCTTTTGTCTTTTTTCTTTTGGCCATTGTGTTGTTTGTCCTTTTGTCTTTTTTTCTTTTGGCCATAGTGTTGTCTGTCCTTTTGCCTTTTTCTTTTGGCCATTGTGTTGTCTGTCCTTTTGTCTTTTTTCTTTTGGCCATTGTGTTGTCTGTCCTTTTGCCTTTTTCTTTTGGCCATTGTGTTGTCTGTCCTTTTGTCTTTTTTCTTTTGGTTATTGTGTTGTTTGTCCTTTTGTCTTTTTTCTTTTGGCCATTGTGTTGTCTGTCCTTTTGGCCATTGTGTTGTCTGTCCTTTTGGCCATTGTGTTGTCTGTCCTTTTGGCCATTGTGTTGTCTGTCCTTTTGCCTTTTTCTTTTGGCCATTGTGTTGTCTGTCCTTTTGTCTTTTTTCTTTTGGCTATTGTGTTGTCTGTCCTTTTGTCTCTTTTCTTTTGGCCATTGTGTTGTCGGTCCTTTTGTCTTTTTCTTTTGGCCATTGTGTTGTCTGTCCTTTTGTCTTTTTTCTTTTGGCCATTGTGTTGTCTGTCCTTTTGTCTTTTTTCTTTTGGCCATTGTGTTGTCTGTCCTTTTGTCTTTTCTTTTGGCCATTGTGTTGTCTGTCCTTTTGTCTTTTTTTCTTTTGGCCATTGTGTTGTCTGTCATTTTGTCTTTTTTCTTTTGGCCATTGTGTTGTCTGTCCTTTTGTCTTTTTTCTTTTGGCCATTGTGTTGCCTGTCCTTTTGTCTTTTTTCTTTTGGCCATTGTGCTGTCTGTCCTTTTGTCTTTTTTCTTTTGGCCATTGTGTTGTCTGTCCTTCTGTCTTTTTTCTTTTGGTCATTGTGTTGTCTGTCCTTTTGTTTTTTTTCTTTTGGCCATTGTGTTGTCTGTCCTTTTGTCTTTTTCATTTGGCCATTGTGTTGTCTGTCCTTTTGTCTTTTTTCTTTTGGCCATTGTGTTGTCTGTCCTTTGGTCTTTTTTCTTTTGGCCATTGTGTTGTCTTTCCTTTTGTCTTTCTTCTTTTGGCCATTGTGTTGTCTGTCCTTTTGTCTTTTTTCTTTTGGCCATTGTGTTGTCTGTCCTTTTGTCTTTATTTCTTTTGGCCATTGTGTTGTCTGTCCTTTTGTCTTTTTTCTTTTGGCCATTGTGTTGTCTGTCTCTTTGTCTTTTTCTGTTGGCCATTGTGTTGTGTGTCCTTTTGTCTTTTTTTCTTTTGGCCATTGTGTTGTCTGTCCATTTGTCTTTTTTTCTTTTGCCATTGTGTTGTCTGTCCTTTTTTCTTTTTTTCTTTTGACCATTGTGTTGTCTGTCCTTTTGTCTTTTTTCTTTTGACCATTGTGTTGTCTGTCCTTTTGTCATTTTTCCTTTGGTCATTGTGTTGTCTGTCTTCTTGTCTTTTTTGTTTTGGCCATTGTGTTGTCTGTCCTTTTGCCTTTTTCCTTTTGGCCATTGTGTTGTCTGTCCTTTTGCCTTTTTCTTTTGGCCATTGTGTTGTCTGTCCTTTTGTCTTTTTTCTTTTGGCCATTGTGTTGTCTGTCCTTTTGCCTTTTTCTTTTGGCCATTGTGTTGTCTGTCCTTTTGTCTTTTTTCTTTTGGTTATTGTGTTGTTTGTCCTTTTGTCTTTTTTCTTTTGGCTATTGTGTTGTCTGTCCTTTTGTCTTTTTTCTTTTGGCCATTGTGTTGTCTGTCCTTTTGCCTTTTTCTTTTGGCCATTGTGTTGTATGTCCTTTTGCCTTTTTCTTTTGGCCATTGTGTTGTCTGTCCTTTTGCCTTTTTCTTTTGGCCATTGTGTTGTCTGTCCTTTTGTCTTTTTTCTTTTGGCCATTGTGTTGTCTGTCCTTTTGTCTTTTTTCTTTTGGCCATTGTGTTGTTTGTCCTTTGGTCTTTTTTTCTTTTGGCCATTGTGTTGTCTGTCCTTTTGCCTTTTTCTTTTGGCCATTGTGTTGTCTGTCCTTTTGTCTTTTTTCTTTTGGCCATTGTGTTGTCTGTTCTTTTGTTTTTTTCTTTTGGCCATTGTGTTGTTTGTCCTTTTGTCTTTTTTTTTTTGGCCATTGTGTTGTCTGTCCTTTTGTCTTTTTTCTTTTTGGCCATTGTGTTGTCTGTCCTTTTGTCTTTTTTTCTTTTGGCCATTGTGTTGTCTGTCCTTTTGTCTTTTTTCTTTTCGCCATTGTGTTGTCTGTCCTTTTTACTTTTTTCTTTTGGCCATTGTGTTGTCTGTCCTTTTGTCTTTTTTCTGTTGGCCATTGTGTTGTCTGTCCTTTTGTCTTTTTTCTTTTGGCCATTGTGTTGTCTGTCCTTTTGTCTTTTTTCTTTTGGCCATTGTGTTGTCTGTCCTTTTGTCTTTTTTCTTTTGGCCATTGTGTTGTCTGTTCTTTTGCCTTTTTCTTTTGGCCATTGTGTTGTCTGTCCTTTTGTCTTTTTTCTTTTGGCCATTGTGTTGTCTGTCCTTTGGTCTTTTTTCTTTTGGCCATTGTGTTGTCTTTCCTTTTGTCTTTCTTCTTTTGGCCATTGTGTTGTCTGTCGTTTTGTCTTTTTTTCTTTTGGCCATTGTGTTGTCTGTTCTTTTGTCTTTTTTTCTTTTGGCCATTGTGTTGTCTGTCCTTTTGTCTTTTTTTCTTTTGGCCATTGTGTTGTCTGTCCTTTTGTCTTTTTTCTTTTGGCCATTGTGTTGTCTGTCCTTTTGCCTTTTTCTTTTGGCCATTGTGTTGTCTGTCCTTTTGTCTTTTTTCTTTTGGGCATTGTGTTGTCTGTCCTTTTGTCTTTTTCTTTTGGCCATTGTGTTGTCTGTCCTTTTGTCTTTTTTCTTTTGGCCATTGTGTTGTCTGTCCTTTTGTCTTTTTTCTTTTGGCCATTGTGTTGTCTGTCCTTTTGTCTTTTCTTTTGGCCATTGTGTTTTCTCTCCTTTTGTCTTTTTTTCTTTTGGCCATTGTGTTGTCTGTCCTTTTGTCTTTTTTCTTTTGGCCATTGTGTTGTCTGTCCTTTTGTCTTTTTTCTTTTGGCCATTGTGTTGTCTGCCCTCTTGCCTTTTTTTCTTTTGGCCATTGTGTTGTCTGTCCTTTTGTCTTTTTTCTTTTGGCTATTGTGTTGTCTGTCCTTTTGTCTTTTTTCTTTTGGCCATTGTGTTGTCTGTCCTTTTTTCTTTTTTCTTTTGGCCATTGTGTTGTCTGTCCTTTTGTCTTTTTTTTTTGGCCATTGTGTTGTCTGTCCTTTTGTCTTTTTCTTTTGGCCATTGTGTTGTCTGTCCTTTTGTCTTTTTTCTTTTGGCCATTGTGTTGTCTGTCCTTTTGTCTTTTTTCTTTTAGCCATTGTGTTGTCTGTCCTTTTGTCTTTTTTCTTTTGGCCATTGTGTTGTCTGTCCTTTTGTCTTTTTTCTTTTGGCCATTGTGTTGTCTGTCCTTTTGTCTTTTTCTTTTGGCCATTGTGTTGTCTGTCCTTTTGTCTTTTTTCTTTTGGCCATTGTGTTGTCTTTCCTTTTGTCTTTTTCTTTTGGCCATTGTGTTGTCTGTCCTTTTGTCTTTTTTCTTTTGGCCATTGTGTTGTTTGTCCTTTTATCTTTTTTTCTTTTGGCCATTGTGTTGTCTGTCCTTTTGTCTTTTTTCTTTTGGTCATTGTGTTGTCTGTCTTTTTGCCTTTTTTTCTTTTGGTCATTGTGTTGTCTGCTCTCTTGCCTTTTTTCTTTTGGCCATTGTGTTGTCTGTCCTTTTGCCTTTTTTCTTTTGGCCATTGTGTTGTCTGTCCTTTTGCCTTTTTTCTTTTGACCATTGTGTTGTCTGTCCTTTTGTCTTTTTTCTTTTGGCCATTGTGTTGTCTGTCCTTTTCGAATTACGCCCTTTGATATCTTCTAACTTGTCTTGTAATGGGGAATTTTGTTGATGTGTTTAACCCAACCAAGAACGGAAATGACATTGTATTCGATGTGTTTAACCCAACCAAGAACGGAAATGACATTGTATTTGATGTGTTTAACCCAACCAAGAACGGAAATGACATTGTATTTGATGTGTTTAACCCAACCAAGAACGGAAATGACATTGTATTTGAAATGAAGCAGCATTGTGATATATGTAGATTCAACTTTGTGCCATGTTGGATGCCCCTACGTCTGTTGGGTTCTTAAGTCCTGGCAATCTGATTAAACCCAGATCTCTCATCCCCCTCCCTCTCCCCCTTTTACATATATGACGCGGACGGTGGGAGATCAAGCTTTAATCAGATTGCAGCCTTGGGTCATAAAAAGTGCCAGATAAGCAATCAAATACATCCTCTTTACTAGTCGAATGATACACCGTCATGATTTAAACTTATTTTATTGTTCATAATAACAACAAATGGATCCGTCATGTGAGCCTCTTGCTTAAAGAAAATTCTTGTATGTGTGCCACTAGTGGAACACAAGCTGCTTGTCCTTCCGGAGCACATGACTTATACCCTGGGTATTCGTGGGGCTCGCGTTGCTCAGTCTTTAGTTTTCTGTGTCTTTTTCTTCTTTTATGTTGGTCATTGTATTGCTTGTCTTTCTTCGGTTTACGGCTTCTCAGTAACCCTTTGATATCTTCTCATTAACCCTTTGATATCTTCTCATTAACCCTTTGATATCTTCTCATTAACCCTTTGATATCTTCTCATTAACCCTTTGATATCTTCTCATTAACACTTTGATATCTTCTCATTAACCCTTTGATATCTTCTCATTAACCCTTTGATATCTTCTCATTAACCCTTTGATATCTTCTCATTAACCCTTTGATATCTTCTCATTAACCCTTTGATATCTTCTCATTAACCCTTTGATATCTTCTCATTAACACTTTGCTATCTTCTCATTAACCCTTTGATATCTTCTCATTAACACTTTGCTATATTCTCATTAACCCTTTGATATCTTCTCATTAACCCTTTGATATCTTCTCATTAACCCTTTGATATCTTCTCATTAACCCTTTGATATCTTCTCATTAACCCTTTGATATCTTCTCATTAACACTTTGATATCTTCTCATTAACACTTTGATATCTTCTCATTAACCCTTTGATATCTTCTCATTAACCCTTTGATATCTTCTCATTAACCCTTTGATATCTTCTCATTAACACTTTGATATCTTCTCATTAACCCTTTGCTATCTTCTCATTAACACTTTGATATCTTCTCATTAACCCTTTGATATCTTCTCATTAACCCTTTGATATCTTCTCATTAGCCCTTTGATATCTTCTCATTAACCCTTTGATATCTTCTCATTAACCCTTTGATATCTTCTCATTAACCCTTTGATATCTTCTCATTAACCCTTTGATATCTTCTCATTAACACTTTGATATCTTCTCATTAACCCTTTGATATCTTCTCATTAATCCTTTGATATCTTCTCATTAACCCTTTGATATCTTCTCATTAACCCTTTGATATCTTCTCATTAACACTTTGATATCTTCTCATTAACACTTTGCTATCTTCTCATTAACCCTTTGATATCTTCTCATTAACCCTTTGATATCTTCTCATTAACCCTTTGATATCTTCTCATTAGCCCTTTGATATCTTCTCATTAACCCTTTGATATCTTCTCATTAACCCTTTGATATCTTCTCATTAACCCTTTGATATCTTCTCATTACCCCTTTGATATCTTCTCATTAACACTTTGCTATATTCTCATTAACCCTTTGATATCTTCTCATTAGCCCTTTGATATCTTCTCATTAACCCTTTGATATCTTCTCATTAACCCTTTGATATCTTCTCATTAACCCTTTGATATCTTCTCATTAACCCTTTGATATCTTCTCATTAACCCTTTGATATCTTCTCATTAACCCTTTGATATCTTCTCATTAACACTTTGATATCTTCTCATTAACCCTTTGATATCTTCTCATTAACCCTTTGATATCTTCTCATTAGCCCTTTGATATCTTCTCATTAACCCTTTGATATCTTCTCATTAACCCTTTGATATCTTCTCATTAACCCTTTGATATCTTCTCATTAACCCTTTGATATCTTCTCATTAGCCCTTTGATATCTTCTCATTAACCCTTTGATATCTTCTCATTAACCCTTTGATATCTTCTCATTACCCCTTTGATATCTTCTCATTAACCCTTTGATATCTTCTCATTAACCTTTTGATATCTTCTCATTAACCCTTTGATATCTTCTCATTAGCCCTTTGATATCTTCTCATTAACCCTTTGATATCTTCTCATTAACACTTTGATATCTTCTCATTAACCTTTTGATATCTTCTCATTAGCCCTTTGATATCTTCTCATTAGCCCTTTGATATCTTCTCATTAGCCCTTTGATATCTTCTCATTAACCCTTTGATATCTTCTCATTAACCCTTTGATATCTTCTCATTAACCCTTTGATATCTTCTCATTAACCCTTTGATATCTTCTCATTAGCCCTTTGATATCTTCTCATTAACCCTTTGATATCTTCTCATTAACCTTTTGATATCTTCTCATTAACCCTTTGATATCTTCTCATTAGCCCTTTGATATCTTCTCATTAACCCTTTGATATCTTCTCATTAACACTTTGATATCTTCTCATTAACCTTTTGATATCTTCTCATTAGCCCTTTGATATCTTCTCATTAGCCCTTTGATATCTTCTCATTAGCCCTTTGATATCTTCTCATTAACCCTTTGATATCTTCTCATTAACCCTTTGATATCTTCTCATTAGCCCTTTGATATCTTCTCATTAACCCTTTGATATCTTCTCATTAACACTTTGATATCTTCTCATTACCCCTTTGATATCTTCTCATTAACCCTTTGATATCTTCTCATTAACCTTTTGATATCTTCTCATTAACCCTTTGATATCTTCTCATTAGCCCTTTGATATCTTCTCATTAACCCTTTGATATCTTCTCATTAACCCTTTGATATCTTCTCATTACCCCTTTGATATCTTCTCATTAACCCTTTGATATCTTCTCATTAACCTTTTGATATCTTCTCATTAACCCTTTGATATCTTCTCATTAACCTTTTGATATCTTCTCATTAACCCTTTGATATCTTCTCATTAACACTTTGATATCTTCTCATTAACACTTTGATATCTTCTCATTAACCCTTTGATATCTTCTCATTAACCCTTTGATATCTTCTCATTAACCCTTTGATATCTTCTCATTAACCTTTTGATATCTTCTCATTAACCCTTTGATATCTTCTCATTAACCTTTTGATATCTTCTCATTAACACTTTGATATCTTCTCATTAACCTTTTGATATCTTCTCATTAACACTTTGATATCTTCTCATTAACACTTTGATATCTTCTCATTAACCCTTTGATATCTTCTCATTAACCCTTTGATATCTTCTCATTAACCCTTTGATATCTTCTCATTAGCCCTTTGATATCTTCTCATTAACCCTTTGATATCTTCTCATTAACACTTTGATATCTTCTCATTAACCTTTTGATATCTTCTCATTAGCCCTTTGATATCTTCTCATTAGCCCTTTGATATCTTCTCATTAGCCCTTTGATATCTTCTCATTAACCCTTTGATATCTTCTCATTAACCCTTTGATATCTTCTCATTAGCCCTTTGATATCTTCTCATTAACCCTTTGATATCTTCTCATTAACACTTTGATATCTTCTCATTACCCCTTTGATATCTTCTCATTAACCCTTTGATATCTTCTCATTAACCTTTTGATATCTTCTCATTAACCCTTTGATATCTTCTCATTAGCCCTTTGATATCTTCTCATTAACCCTTTGATATCTTCTCATTAACCCTTTGATATCTTCTCATTACCCCTTTGATATCTTGTCATTAACCCTTTGATATCTTCTCATTAACCTTTTGATATCTTCTCATTAACCCTTTGATATCTTCTCATTAACCTTTTGATATCTTCTCATTAACCCTTTGATATCTTCTCATTAACACTTTGATATCTTCTCATTAACACTTTGATATCTTCTCATTAACCCTTTGATATCTTCTCATTAACCCTTTGATATCTTCTCATTAACCCTTTGATATCTTCTCATTAACCCTTTGATATCTTCTCATTAACACTTTGATATCTTCTCATTAACCCTTTGATATCTTCTCATTAACCCTTTGATATCTTCTCATTAACCCTTTGATATCTTCTCATTAACACTTTGATATTTTCTCATTAACCCTTTGTTATCTTCTCATTAACACTTTGATATCTTCTCATTAACCCTTTGATATCTTCTCATTAACCCTTTGATATCTTCTCATTAACACTTTGATATCTTCTCATTAACCCTTTGATATCTTCAATTTTTCGTTTAAGTAAACGTGTGTATTCAGACCAAATCGAATGATGTTTTCAGTCATAATAGCTGTGTAATAGGTGTTTCATGAACCTGTTATTGTATAGTTGTTGTATGCTTGTTTATATATGCATTGCTGTTTGAGATCGAGTTATCACGAGAGGAGGGTTTGGGAATCGCATTAACCTGTTCAACCCTGCCACATGTTTGTGCCTGTCCCAAACTAGGACCTGGATTTCCAACGTCATAATTATGTTGTGTCCACTTTTTGTGTTCAGTGAGTTCGTTTTGGTGATATTGGTCGAATGGTTGACCATCACTGTTTAAACTTTCCTTTCATTATCGTATTGTCAAAGATGAAATAATTAATCATGGGAATTTTATATAAATAGACTTAATCCGTTGTTTTTCATTCGAGGAGAAACGAATCTCTCTTTACCATCGAAATTAAGAATGAATGACTTGTGTTTCTACACTGAGACAATTCTTTATTACAGATTCCCAGACCAAAATAAATCGTTCAAATTTTTATACTTAATCCGTTGTTTTTCGTTCGAGCAGAAACGACCCTCTTGAAATTAAGGATGAATGACTTGTTTTTATACTGTGACAATTCTTTATTACAGATTCCCAGATCAAGATCCAGCCACAATATAACTGAAATATTGTTGAAAGTGACGCTAAACGCCATAATCCAATCAAAACCAGACCAAGATGTATCGTGACTCAAGACAGCTCTGGTCCTTTACAAAAAGAAGGACATCCTTGATGATGAACGTGACCAGGTAAATCTTTTAATTTACAAGATAAATTTTCTTTAATAAAAATTTACAAATAAGATCAAACTGCAGATACAGAAACACTCCTTATATTAAAACTGCAATTTATTGTAGCGTTACATAAACACGTGTTCTTTGTTTTTTTTTTATTGAACAAAGAACTTTTTAGTATACAAAAATTTAACTGAAAAATTGTTGATCGTTTTAAAAAGATGTTTAATTTAATATCACGTGATTTAATTTAGATATTTAGGTCCGTTGATGCTAATCCCTGTGTTAAATCAGATCAAGTATTTGTGAAGTTATCATCACTTAAAAACAGACATTTAAATATTTTCTACATTAAGGTAAGCTGGAATCAAAATTGTTGTTATTGTGTAGAGATAATTGATTAGATACAAGATATAAAGATATATAGATACATTAGATACAAGATATAAAGGTAATTGATAATTTTTTGTTCAATTTTGTTTGAAAATGTGTTTTTTCTTGTTTTATTTTTATTTATTTATTTTTGTTTGTTTGCTTGTTTATTTATTTGTTTTGTTTTGATTCTTTTTTTTTTTTTTTTTTTTTTTTTTTTTCTGTTTTGTTGTTTTTTTTTTCTTGGTTGTTGGTTTTTTTTAAGGAGGGGGGGGGGGGGTGTATTAAAGTAATATTAACATTTTTGAGCATATTATGTAGCGATATTATTGATCATGAAACGTTATATACAAAAATAAAAGCTAATTTAGAAGACATTTTATTTCTTTTCAATATACTTTCATATGTTGTCTTGTTTTTTGGGTTGGTTTTTTTTTCACGGTTTTAAAAGTTAATATATATTTCTGGATAATTGATTTGAAATACCATGGAACACTTATTCTATTGACATATAGAATATGTTTAAACTAAAAAAAAACACTGATTTAGACTATGAGAGAGTTGTATAGTTTAATTACCGAATAATGGTTGCTGATAAAAGGCATTTGAAGGAAGTATTTTACAAAGTCATGTGCTTTGTAACTTAAGATGTCAGCAGTTCAGCCTGCCATTCCCTTTTAAAGAGACTTCACAATTAGTATTAGATCCAGACATTATCACAGTCTTATTAAAAAAAGATGTTAGTTGTATCTCCCTCCCCCCCTTTTTTTGTCTATACACGAATATCTAATGACATCTCATATGGAGTCACTTCAGGGTTCATATTATCAACCGACCAATCAGAGATGAGCCTACTAAATCTGTAGGCATCAAAACCGAGTACAGGCCAATAGCTGTTTCAGATTGATCAGTATATTTGACTGTCTTGCATATGAATCGACGGACAAAGACAATGACAAATGAAAGTCTACACAACCAGGACCATCTTAACAGCTGTATAGACCCCTGAGCAGCATTATAGACCCCTGAGCAACATTATAGACCCCTGAGCAACATTATGGATCCCTGAGCAACATTATAGACCCCTGAACAAAGCAGTGCACGGGGGCCCTTTCTACCCAGCTACTCACAGAACAACATTTTTGTATAAATATAATCTTATCATTTCCAATGACTGTGGGCATTTTAATGTTACACTGTGGGCTAGGAATACGTAATACGAACACATTTTACACATTTAGATGCCCACAGTCATTGGAAATGATAAGATTATATTTATACAAAAATGTAAATTGGAACGAGACATGACTTTGTGTGGTGATAATTGGTTGTACGAAGAAGCTTCTTTGAAAAAATCAGGGTCGTCCTTGCTGAATTCAGCGAGAAAACAATGATGTCAATGTTTACGCAACATCAAAATCAAGCTGAAGTGTAAAAAAAGGATATTTCCGTTCAACAGATATGTTTTAAATTTTCCTGGCGTATTAAGGTGTTATATCAGCGGGTGTTTGTAATTGTTTGTCTTCATTAGCAATGTTTACTACCACATATAAACATAAAAACTTACATTGAACCCTTCCAGTTTTGACAGTCTATGATAGAAAACGGTAACGTGCCCACAAACTTTACGTAAACACGTCAGTTGCGCCGCACAGGTACCCATAACGTAGATGTATAATTACATTTTACGTTTTTATCACGTTCACTGGATCGACACCCTTGCTGACGTACGTGACGTTCCTGAGGGTATTATCCTCCCAGTAGTCAGTGTTTCGCCACTGACATGGTTTCTAATATATATTTATTATTGAAATTTACAGTTCCTAATTAATGAAAATTATTATTTAAACTAAGGTTATCCTCTCTCAGGCATAGATTACCTTAGCCGATTGTGGCTGTCCTGTTTATGGACTCTGATTTTCTTGCCCCCAAAGACTTTTGAATTATTTTGGTTTTCAAACTTTTGACTTTGAGCGTACTTCAACTTTCAACTTTATTCAATAAACTCAGGCGCAGCAGATTGCGCTACAGGAACATCAATTATTTACAAATAATTATTATAAGATGACAGAATGAGGGTTACACTAATGTCCTGAAAATTGACCTGAAATGTCCTGAAAATGTCCCGAAAAGTACATTAAGGCTTATATCTTTTTTTTATTATCCAATGGATTGAGTTCAAATTTGGAAATGTTATAGATATTAGCATATATTTAAAGAATATTTTTTTTTAAATATCAATTTTTTTTTTTAGGTCAATCCACTTGATAATAACGAAGAAATTATTATTTCATAACTTTTTAATTCAATTTCAGGTTAAATTATTTATTGCAAAAACATTTTTTAATGATTTCTTTTTAAATATTCTTCAAATGTATATTGATATCTATAGCATTTCCAAATATTAAGACATTGTGAAATAAAACAGATATGCTTTTCAGGACTTTTCAGGTCAATTTTCAGGTCAAATTATTTTTGCTTAATAAAACATTGTGATTTTTTTTAAATATTCTTTAAATATATGCTAATATCTATAACATTTCCAAATTTGAACTCAATCCATCGCATAATAACAAAGATATAAGCCTTAATGTACTTTTCCTGACATTTTCAGGACATTTTAGGACAATTTTCAAGTCAAATTATTTCCACCTAAGAATTTTTTTTTGATATTTTTTTTAATATTCTTTAAATGTATGCTAATATCTATAACATTTCCAAATTTGAACTCAATCCATTGGATAATAAAAAAAGATATAAGCCTTAATGTACTTTTCAGGACATTTCAGGTCAATATTTTCAGGACATTAGTACTAGTGTTACCCACAGAATGAGTAGATAATGTTTACGTATTACACAAAAACAGACGATAGGTGATACACAAGTTATTACGGTCAGAGGTTACGACTTGGGTCTACTCGTCAGTCGACTCGTACTCTATTTATTACCAGGCCATGTGCTTCATGATGAAAGTTATTCCAGACACGTGTCTTGCGCACTTAATTAGATATCTAAATAGTTATTTCTCCGGTAAAAATGTGCATGTAATGATGAACAAGCTTTATCATATTTAATTCTATATTTAAATAAAAGTATTCGATCTAGTCCAAAGTAGATCGATAGTTATGTATATAAGTAAATAAGTTGGACATCTACTAGACCAGATAATTAAAAAAAAAATAAAACCTAATTATTCCCTTAAAATAAAACATTTGAATAGACATATTTCTTCTTCTTCTTCAGAAATTCGCAATTTAATTCGAAATTAGATTTTTTCGAGTCATTAACTATTACAAATAATAATAAAGAAAATAGGATGGGACAAAATTGACTTAATATACTAGTATATATCTACGTGTTTATATACACTGAATATTTAGTAACATACTTGTATCTTAATTAACATAGGGAGTCAAAGACCTCTATCGACTCGAGTTGAAGGGAGGCTTCAGTTGTGACAAAGTACAGTTGACTATTGAAAATGACTTAATATATAAATACGTGTACAACGTGTTTAACAACACTGAACCTTTAGTAACGTACTTTTATTCTAGACATAGGGAGTCAAAGACCTCGAGCTGAGTTGAGTTGAGTTGAGTTGAGTTGAGGGACGACTTTAGTTGTGACAAAGTACAGTTGTCTACGTGTATATAAACACTGAACTTTTAGTAACATACTTTTATTCTAGACATAGAGAGTCAAAGACCTCGAGCTGAGTTGAGTTGAGTTGAGCTGAGTTGAGGGACGACTTCAGTTGTCATAAAGTATAGTTCGTCTACGTGTCTATGCACACTGAACTTTTAGCAACATACTTTTATTCTAGACATAGAGAGTCAAAGACCTCGAGTTGAGTTGAGTTGAGTTGAGTGACGACTTCAGTTGCCATAAAGTACTGTTGACTACGTGTATATAAACACTGAACTTTTATTAACGTACTTTTATATTAGACATAGGGAGTCAAAGACCTCGAGCTGAGTTGAGTTGAGTTGAGTTGAGTTGAGGGACGACTTTAGTTGTGACAAAGTACAGTTGTCTACGTGTATATAAACACTGAACTATTAGTAACATACTTTTATTCTAGACATAGGGAGTCAAAGACCTCGAGTTGAGTTGAGCTGAGTTGAGTTGAGTTGAGGGACGACTTTAGTTGTGACAAAGTACAGTCGTCTACGTGTATATAAACACTGAACTATTAGTAACATACTTTTATTCTAGACATAGGGAGTCAAAGACCTCGAGCTGAGTTGAGTTGAGTTGAGTTGAGTGACGATTTTAGTTGCCATAAAGTACTGTTGACTACGTGTATATAAACACTGAACTTTTAATAACACACTTTTATTCTAGACATAGGGAGTCAAAGACCTCGAGTTGAGTTGAGTTGAGTTGAGGGACGACTTCAGTTGTCATAAAGTACTGTTGACTACGTGTATATAAACACTGAACTTTTAGTAACATACTTTTATTCTAAACATAGGGAGTCAAAGACCTCGAGCTGAGTTGAGTTGAGCTGAGTTGAGTTGAGGGACGACTTCAGTTGTCATAAAGTACAGTTGACTACGTGTATATAAACACTGAACTTTTAGTAACATACTTTTATTCTAAACATAGGGAGTCAAAGACCTCGAGCTGAGTTGAGTTGAGTTGAGGGACGACTTCAGTTGTCATAAAGTACAGTTGACTACGTGTATATAAACACTGAACTATTAGTAACATACTTTTATTCTAGACATAGGAAGTCAAAGACCTCGAGTTGAGTTGAGTTGAGTTGAGTTGAGTGACGATTTCAGTTGCCATAAAGTACTGTTGACTACGTGCATATAAACACTGAACTTTTATTAACGTACTTTTATGTTAGACATAGGGAGTCAAAGACCTCGAGTTGAGTTGAGTTGAGTTGAGCTGAGTTGAGGGACGACTTCAGTTGCCATAAAGTACAGTTGACTACGTGTATATAAACACTGAACTTTTAATAACATACTTTTATTCTAGACATAGGGAGTCAAAGACCTCGAGCTGAGTTGAGTTGAGTTGATGGACGACTTCAGTTGTCATAAAGTACAGTTGTCTACGTGTATATAAACACTGAACTTTTAATAACATACTTTTATTCTAGACATAGGGAGTCAAAGACCTCGAGCTGAGTTGAGTTGAGTTGATGGACGACTTCAGTTGTCATAAAGTACAGTTGTCTACGTGTATATAAACACTGAACTTTTAGTAACATACTTTTATTCTAGACATAGGGAGTCAAAGACCTCGAGCTGAGTTGAGTTGAGTTGAGTTGAGTTGAGGGACGACTTTAGTTGTGACAAAGTACAGTCGTCTATGTGTATATAAACACTGAACTTTTAGTAACATACTTTTATTCTAGACATAGGGAGTCAAAGACCTCGAGCTGAGTTGAGTTGAGTTGAGGGACGACTTCAGTTGTCATAAAGTACTGTTCAACACTGAACTTTTAATAACATACTTTTATTCTAGACATAGGGAGTCAAAGACCTCGAGCTGAGTTGAGTTGAGTTGATGGACGACTTCAGTTGTCATAAAGTACAGTTGTCTACGTGTATATAAACACTGAACTTTTAGTAACATACTTTTATTTTAGACATAGGGAGTCAAAGACCTCGAGCTGAGTTGAGCCGAGGGACGATTTTAAGTTGTAACACAGTACAGCTGACTATTTATTCTTATTAACCAGATACTCCTCAACTTGTATTGTCTTACTTGCATTTGATATTAAAATTTAATGTTTTAGCTAAAACTTAATAAAGAACCGGACTATCAATTTAAAATCATATACAAAGAAAAACCCACCATTACCACTGTGTTAAGAAAAAATATCCAATTCCTATTAAATTTAAATTGTTTACAAATAAATACTATATATAAATATCGCCACCTTGTTAAAAAATATCAAATTCCCGAGTATATTTCTATCATATATAATATCATGAATTAAATCATTATCTTAAAATCAATTCTCAGGGTTGTATCTAGGAAGCTATCGACTGTACATGTCTTTGTCGATTTTATGATCACGAAACCTTTTTTCCTACAATGAATTGAACTTCGCATTCAAGTACCCGTCTCTTTGAAAATCTACGTTTGTTCCATAATTATATTATTATATATAGAAACTTGTAATTGAAAACCGATACACTTCAGTCTCTCGCAGCAAATTGACGTTTGTATACATATACATGGTTTTTGAAACAAGGAACTGTTTAAATATTTGTGGACATAAACATTTGACGGATAACACATTAGTAATGGAAAATAGATGATTTTATGTGCCTGGAAATTGACGTGTATCATATATTCTATATATGGACGATTCTTGGAACAAAGAATTAATTGTTCAAATATTTAAAGACATATATTCGGAAAACAGACGGGATATATATTTCAGTATTTCAGTCCTCAAAAACGATTAAAACATGGACGACAAAACATTACGCTTCACTGAATCAATGGTATAATACGGAATAATAAATGTATTTTTACCAAATTAAATGCTGTTTGTATACTCAAAACGGCTGCATGAACAAAAAAATATTACAACGGTTAATTCCGTCACAAATACCTGATCGATTCAGCAAACTCCTATGTTCCACGCTGTACCATAACAAATAAACAAAACGTTGAGCCTTGAAAACTTTTGACGTCATGGGGCCACGCCAAGGTTTTATTTACATGTTGTTAACATTTAAATTATTGAAACTGTTTCGCAAACCCGTTGTTTTGTTATGTGATATATCAGTGTTATATTTATAAAGTTTATGAAATTTACTACATATGAAACTGTATTATTAACTGACTATGAATTTTCTTAATTCTGATTGATTTAGAAAGTTCATTGCTTCCTCTAACAGAACTACATGTCCACCGCGCAATTTTGCGCGTGAGGTTAATAAATCTCATGTCGCAGTTAGTACGTACCTAAATATAGTAACAGGGGAAAACCAGTAGACTGATTAATATCGATAAATTTGATTGGCCGACATTTTGAACCTCAACCAATCAGAGGCGGTCTTGCTAACAAACTTCGGTAATAAGCAGACGACTGTTAGTAAACAAAAATGAACGAAGCAGCTTCGTCAGTAGAACCAGAAGTTAAGACACGTTTTGATACAGTTGTTAAAATGTTACTTAAACTGTGATATTTTATTTGTTAAAATTTTGAGATTGTATTCGTTTTTTCTTAATCAATTTTATTGTTTTGAAACATTAGAAATGTCAAGCTTTAAAAACTGGTGTTTGTTGGTTTGAAGCAGCTACATATAAAAAAAGAATAAATGGAAATGTCTAAGAAACAGCAACAATTCACAATTTTCACCCCAAAATTACACTTAGAATGTGTCATTTAATAAAACAATTGATGGCTTTTCATTTCGATGGACACTGATTTATCAACCCCTTGGAAGTGATGTTCACCTCAGCCGTTGGCTTCGGTGAACATCACTTCCTCGGGGTTGATAAATCACAGTGTCCACCTTATGAAAAGTCATTAATTGTATATTGATTTAGAAATTTAGTACAGTATTTTCCTTCATGAGACACCCCCATACATGAAATATGACGCGACACATATTTTGACGTCATTGAAGAATGACGCCAAAGGTACGGAAACAGACATCTAGAGATACGAAAAATGAAAATAAAAGAGGCAAATTTATTTAATACAGTTGGATGTTGTACTTAAAAAAGACAATGGTTAAATCCGTAATATATCTGTTATTACCCTGTCTGATAGCTGAATAACATATAATATTACATCTGATTATGATATAAACAAACAGAGCTAATTAATCTCGGGACAGAAATTGACATTTTAAAAGCAATACACAGTTGATTAGACGACAAACACGGGAAAGTGAATTTTGTTTAAATATTCACAAACAGAGAAGAGGCGTTTCTTTTTAAATAATTTCCCGGATTTGATTTCAACTTTAAAACGTAATAATACATTACTGTGGTATTTAAATACAACTCATTTAAACAAAATTCACTTTGTATGAAGAAATTTGAGTGATACGGACGTCACAAGGAATTGTGTAAAACAATGACAACCTCTCTTTCTAGGAAAATTAAGACGGCGGGAGCGAGGATGGAAAACGACGAAACTGAACAAGAACGAGATGCCTCTCTTCCATTTTTCAAAAGATTAGAAGGTAATTAAATCTTTTTTTGATTATTATTATTATTATTTTGTGAGTCCTTTTAACTGAGTGTGAAAATATATCTAAGTTTCTGATTAGTTAGGGTGTTAGGGTTAAGATTATGGTGTTTAAAGCCACTTTCAACAATATTATATAGTTATATCGTGGAGGTAAGTTTTATTGGTGGAGGAAACCGGAGGACCCAGAGAAAACTACCGACCTGTCTCAAGTCACTAAAAAACTTTATCACATAATCTGTCCAGTTTCTGATTAGTAAGGGAAAAAAACATGAATACTTGTAGCAATTTAATTTGATGAGTCCAGAAAACATTTCTGATATTATTTTTTTGGCGAATCACATCATTGTAAGAATCTAAAAATAGAAAAATATTGTGAGTACCATAAAGTAATGAGTCAGTGATTCATCTAATGTGAGTTATAAGGATGTCTGAGAAATACAAATATACATATCTTAATTGTCTTGCACTTGAGTCAAGGAAATTCAATGTTAAGAGGAGTCAAGTCTCGCCTTCGGATCCTTCTGCTATTATCAAGGATTTTTTTACGACTTATATGTCTCTTGTTTGGACTAAGCCTGAATAAAATGTCATTGGAGTTCTGCGTTCCTGTGTTGTGGCCGAAATTACCACAACAAAGAACATATTTTGATTTTGACACTTGCTTGGTTTAATGAAAATCTAATGAAAATTAGATGTTTGTAGTATCTTTTTTTTTTTCTTTTTTTTTCTTTTTTTTTCATTGACGATAGGTAATAATTATTCTACGATATGCCCAAAATTCCTAGATATATCATTATACACCACAATAGTATAGCATATATATAAGGATTTTTGTCATTTCGTGTGATGGTTGTTACCGACACCGTTGGGCGATAGTGTATCGCAAAAGAACAGCATAAAAAAATATATAAACAAACATATAATTTTAAGTAAATTCCCATTTGTCACAATGTGTCAAATAAAAATATTGATCTTTGGTTTAAAATGTCTGAATTCATGAGCATATACTTTATAGCATATGGTTAGATGACGCAGACGTATACAGGGGTAATACATGTTGAATAATTATGCAATTTAAAATTATAAGTACTGCTGTCTTTAAATCTCAACTCCAATGTTTTAAACTCTAATTTGTTCGACCATTTCAAGGACGACGAAAACATACAATATATTTATATCTATGGTCCATTTAGTTTTTCTAGGGGGGAGGGGTATGATGTGTGTGTTTTTTTGGGTGTGTGTGAGGGGGAGGGGAAATTCTATTTCCAAACAATTATCAACGTAAAATTTTGTTTAATTTAAAAAAAAACTTGCCGATTTTTCGTGTCTGAATTTTTTTTTAGTGTGAAAACAAATTTCTAAAAAGGGAAACACATAACCCCCTCTCCTTTAATGGTCGTTGCCTTAGTAATGGCATAGATCGTTTGTAGGGGGGGGGGGGGGGGGGGGGCTCATGTCTTAATTACGCTATTTGTGTTGTTTGCATATAGTAGTGTCAAACACATATTGTGTGGTGTTTGTGTTTTGTTTTTCTTTGTCTTGTGTACCCTATGTTGCCAGTTTCTCTGGATTGTCCATTTTTTTTTATTGCCCTTCGGTATTCTCTAACGTTTATTATAAGCTACACTATATACATAATCACCTTGACGTTTAATGTGTTTTTGAATACGGACGTACAAAGCATGGGAACCTATTTTTCCTTATCCACCAGTTCGACACAAAACGATCCACTTCAAGTTACATCTCCGTGAACCATAGGTGGATCCAGCCCCCACCGGGGCTCGAACCCACGATCTACAAGTAAATAAACGTTAGAGAATACCGAAGGGGCAATCAAAAATTGACAATCCAGAGCAACTGGCAACATAGAGTATACAAGACGAAGTGTAAGCAAAACACAAACACAACACAATATGTAAATTAGATTTATTGATACGGTTGTTAAATAGTAGATTCAATTCAGACTAATTGTTCCAATTTTAATTGTAAGATCAAAGTCTAGTACATGATATAAATCTGGATGGCTCAATGAGTTAGGTAGTTGGATTACCTAACAACTCATACAAGCCTATCACCAATACGGCGTGGGTTCGCGCCCTGCTTTGTAAATTATAAAAAGGGTGCACTCGACTCGCAGCCGCAAGTGATAAAGTTTACAAGTTGCTTGCCCATGGTCGGTGGTTCTCTCCGGGTACTCCGGCTTCTTCCACCACTAAAACTGGTCGCCATGATATAGCTGAAATATTGCTGAAAGTGGCGTTAAGCAAAAATCGATCAATCATTTCTACACATATCAAGTGATCTAAAAGAGAAAGTGTATTCATGTTAGGTGTAATGTAAGAATTTCTAACCTACTTGCTTCATTTGTTTTGAAAAATTGTCAAGCTTCATATCATTTTAATTGCCTTGTTTTGACTAATGGGCCCTTTAAATGTTATAAAATCGGTGTTTAATCAAAGAGTTGTATATTTTAATTCGGTTAGCGTACGATGTAACTAAGAGAATGCTTTGATAATAAAACTGGAAAAACCATTTCATTATGCTCTTTTTTTAAATTTAGTTATATTAATTCGCGGATATATCAATATTATTGAGCGAGTTCGTGTCCGGTTTTCCATTAAACCGAATACTTGTGTATCCTTGTATGTCTAACGTTCAAAAGTTATCATACAACCTGCATAAAATTCGATATTTTATTTTTTTTATCGAAGAAAATTTGATAGGCGATTAAAATATTTATCCTGCAAATGGCGCTTCATTGATTGTATAAAAGGGGATAATTTTTGTTATTATACTTTACATCTTTTTTACTATAGAAAAGTTATAAGACAATTTGGATGTTTTACGGAAAATTTTCTGACAGGGGAGACAACTCGGTGAATAAAAAATATATATAATGTAGAGGGAGACAATAGCTTGTCTTCCAGTCTACCACTCGTCGCAACTTCGGCTGATTCCGTACCTTCATCAAACCTCGTCCGTATTACGATAGCTCCCATTGGAACTACTTTCGGAAATCTTCAATGAAGGAGGTATTAAAAATAATTTCACTTTCGAATATTCGTCCAATAATAATATATTTTCATTCGTCGCAATGTCGAAATATGATTACTGAAATTACCACAGGGGGGAATAGTCCTACAATTTTTGACCGGCACCACCGGGGGAATAGTCATGCAGTTGATTTTAGCATGCAATAACAAAACTACTGTCATGTTTTTATAAAGGGGAAAAGATAGTGAAGTATAATTAACAAAAATCATTTCTGTGCAGATTAGGAGAAATATCTTTAGTTTATAATATACATATAGAAAGAAAATGTGGTGTTTGTTTGATTTTTTTCAAATCCAATGCAGTGTCCTTTCGATGTTTTGTTGACAATTCTGATGTTCCATTTACAAAAGAAAGCCGGTCTATATATATTCTGTGAGTGAAACAGTTTTGTATCTTTAGACATAAAAACGTCTTAAAGATATGTCTAACGACACAAAAATCATCTCAAGTCACTGCCATTCTTTTGCGCTACGGTGGCGTAGTTAATTGAATGTTTTTGCATTCCTTGTTCTCCGTCATCACAGAAAGGGACAGTCAATAGTTTATTTCTCTGATATGATTTCTGGGTTTATTAGCCTCTTATAGCACCATCAAAGCGGCTCATATGGCCAAAAAAAAGCGCAGAAAGTGTATAGAAAATGGCACTGTTTTTACTTTTTAATGTTTGTTTTCACTCAACAATATAGCTGGGCCCAGGATCAGATAGAATTCTTTTTAGGTGTTACCAGAGACATTAATGCAATTGCTTTTAATGCATTCGTCTGGTGTTAGTTTAGTGCATTTCTTGTGTACATGGATTTCAAAATACTCCCTCCTGCCTGGTAAAGTAGGAAATGCAAAAATTAAATCATAAAAAGTTATGATTACTGAACTAAGAAAGAGATGTCAGGAAATGGCTAGAATCGAGGATTTTGTGTCTTTCAAGTCGGAGCTTCTGGGGTGGCCACCAGACCTCTCGCCCAAATTTTTCCGCGATTAAGTGTTTTTGCCTCATTTAGAAAAGAGTCTAGTCACGGCCATGTTCAAGTTATAAACATCTTCGAGTAGTTTCGGCCGAGTATAATAAAACAGTTATTGCCTTCATATGAGGTTAATATCAAGTTGTCAACCCTCGACAGGTTGTATTCCCTCGGGCTTAAACCCTCGGGGAAACAACTACTCTCGGGTTGATAACTTTCGACGTCTCACCTCGTATGAATAATTGTATATTGTTATACTCGGTTTTGATACCTAATGATTTAGTAGGGTCGTCGCTGATTGGTCGGTTGAAAATATGAACCCGACGTGACCCCATACGGGATAGTGTATCGAAAAAAAATAATAAAAAAAGATACAACAAATATATAATTTTATTAAGCTAGCAGGCTGTAACCTCCATTAATCTTCAGGACAAAGAAGAAAGAGAACCACGTAGATTATCATAATAGATTGTATTTTTATAAAGTTATAAATATCCGCTTTAATCTGGGTGTGTTCGATCACACATTAGTTGAATTGTATTTTGATTGTAATTTTCTATGTTTTGTATGTTTTGTTTATTTGTATTTGTATTTGTTTGACCCACATGAGTGTATTATTATGCAAATAAAGAATTATATTATATTATGTAGCAGTAACAATTTACGGTTAATAGGTTATTTAAAATGATGACTATAATTATACTTAAAGTGAAAACAAGTCGACACAAGACTTTAGTGTTTCTATTTTAACACAACAGTTGTTTATTGTATACTGAATACATTTTAATACATCAAACTTTAAGATCTTAATTAAAGGTTTTTTTGTTGAGTTTTTAAGATCATATCACGTCTCTTTTACATATTTGTAAATGACTCGCTATACTTATATACATCTTTTTAATCGCTTGGAAAATAAATTATCTGTCATTTAAAAATTTAAACTTTAATAGATTGTGACATTTCACAGTCTAATATATATAAAGTGTTAAATTTGATCGTGTATGGTAAAGTAAGGTCGAGTGTAAGTTTAGTTTTGCTATGAAAACGTATGTACACCTGTCGATTTTGATAATTTAATTTCATTAATATATCTTCATTTCCTATTAATAAAATAGCCCATCTACAGTGAAATAAAATAAGTTTTTAATATCTTGCAGAAAAAAATAGGGTTTATGGTATTTAACACCACTTTCAACAATATTTCAATTATATCGTGGCGGTCAGTTTTATTGGTGGAGGAAACCGGAGTATCCAGAGAAAACCACCGACCTGCCGCAAGTCACTGGCAAACTTTATCACATAATGTTGTATCGAGCACACCTCGCCTGAATTCAAACAACATCAGTGGTGATAGGCACTGATTGCATTTAGTTGTAAATCCAACTACCATATAATCATGACCACGACGACGACCCCTTAATAATAAAATAGTTCATATGCAGTGGAATAACAAAAATTCTTAATATCTCGCAGAAAAAATATATACCAGATCTTAAGACACTCAAAGATGCAGATCAAATGGATCGTTAACTCTGTAATTACATTTCTTAATAGATACACATTTGTGTAAATAAAATTTAATAATATCAATAGCTGCACTTTTATGTAAATAGAATTTAATTAATTTCAATAGCTGCCCTTGTGAATAACTGCAATTTGTGTGTGAAACCAATTATTTATTTGTGTCTTTTTTTGTTAGGAATATTTATTGAATAGAAAAATTGCTACATTTTAAATTTGAACATTTCAAATTAACATTCTTTTCTTTGAAACGGGGGGCGTCGTGGCCATGATCGTATGGTAGTTGGATTTACAACTACCTATGCAATCGGTGCCTATCACCACTGATGTTGTGAGTTCGAATCTCGATCAGGGTGAGGTGTACAATATTATGTGATAAAGTTTGCCAGTGACTTGCGACAGGTCGGGGGTATTCTCCGGGTTCTCCGGTTTTCCCCACCAATAAAACTGACCACCAAGATATAACTGAAATATAGTTGAAAGTGGCGTTAAACATCATCAAGCAAACAAACATACTGACTTTTAGTTTAATTGAAAGATGAAAAAAATAGTGGTGTTTTTAAGTAACCACGAGTATGTAGCCTTTAGATATTTGGTATTGTATATATAGTAAGGAGTTGTGTTAATATTGGTTAGTGTAAACAATATTTATTGAATAAATTGCATGAGTTATAACAATAGTACATATATAGGGATCAGAAAACAAAGTGTCGCAGCACATACAAATTCTTCTCCCAGATACCAAAAAAGAAAAGAAAAGAAAAATACATATAAAATGGATAAGATGGATAGGACAGACTTCTGATTACCCCTTTGGTATCTTCAAACTTTTGGCCATTGCATTGTCTGTCTGTCCTTCAATTTATGGCTTCTGATTATATAATAATACACACATTTGTTTAAATAAGCATATGAAGTGAAAGGGTGACAATTTTTACAATATTGGTTCACTGCTTATTCGTTTCCATAAAGAAGTAATTGCATTCTAAATCGGCGATATAATAGTTAGTGGGCGATATAATAGTTAGTGGGCGATATAATAGTTAGTGACTGCAGGGCCAGCCTAAGGAGGTGCGGGGCCCAATAAAACTATTATAAGCATTACTGTTCCCTGTAAAACCTATAGTGTGTTGTTGTGTGTACTTGAACAGCTGGGAGTAGATAAATCCAGCGCGGGGTCCAATTCGGAGCAATTTGTTAAATTGGTTTAAGGCCTGTCCTTGTGAGCTCCCATCGAGTGCGATATATCGTGGGTTCGATTCCGGATTGGGACAAAGCATGCGCTGAAAAACTGTAATACTGGTATTTGCTTTTACTGCTTCGCCGCAAATCTCGCATCATTTAGGAGTAAAATGGCTACGGTTAGGGTGTTTAACGCCACTTTCAACAACATTTCAGTTAAATCGTGACGATAAGTTTATTGGTGGTGGAGTACCCGGGAAAAAAAGTTTTGTCACATAAAGTACACCTCGCCACGAGCAAGATTTGAACTCACAACTTTATGGTGATAGGCACTGAATGTACAGATAGTTATAAATCCAACTACCATACTATCACGACCCCCAAGAGTAAAATGAGAGATTGGTTGGCTCAGAGTCATGATAATGTGTCGGAGTGAAGCGACGATTACTATCTACTGGCTGTTAATTTAGATTAAAAAATAGAGAGACAGGTACTGTGTGGCGCGGTTTACAGATGAGTAACAAAGTCCATATTCGTGTTAAGTCTATGTTTGTCTTTATAATAATCTTGGTACTATCTTAAGTAAATGAATTAGTATTAGCCTTGAAAACATACAAGTACTGTACAGTGTAGTGTAAACATAACTAATTGATATTAAATTTAAATATTTTAGAAGTATCAGTTATGATTTCTTTTTGTACTCAAGAGTATTGGTCTTTAATCAACAGATTCTACCTTCTTAGCTAGTAGTCGGTTAACTAGGAGCATTAATTGACCCGCTATTGCACTGTCCATGTTTATGTTGTCATTCATTTTTGTGGTATTTTTGAGTGGAAGTGTATATGTGCAAGGTTTTACTTATCGTTCGTTTACATATGTATTGCCGTTGGAGATCCAGTTATCAAGAGGGGGTTGGGATCCTATCAACAGGTTTAACACCGCCACATGTTTGTGCCTGTCCCAAGACAGGACATGAATTTCCAACGTCATGCTGTTGTCCCCTTTTTGTGTTCAAGGAGTGAAGGTGAGAGGTGATTGTTTGTTTTGTTGATATTGATTGAATTTGTAACCATCACTGTTTAAACTTTCTTTTTAGAGGTCAGGGTTGTTTGTTTTGTTGATATTGATGGAATTTGTGACCATCACTGTTTAAACTTTCTTTTTAGAGGTCAGGGTTGTTTGTTTTGTTGATATTGATGGAATTTGTGACCATCACTGTTTAAACTTTCTTTTTAGAGGTCAGGGTTGTTTGTTTTGTTGATATTGATGGAATTTGTGACCATCACTGTTTAAACTTTCTTTTTAGAGGTCAGGGTTGTTTGTTTTGTTGATATTGATGGAATTTGTGACCATCACTGTTTAAACTTTCTTTTTAGAGGTCAGGGTTGTTTGTTTTGTTGATATTGATGGAATTTGTGACCATCACTGTTTAAACTTTCTTTTTAGAGGTCAGGGTTGTTTGTTTTGTTGATATTAATGGAATTTGTGACCATCACTGTTTAAACTTTCTTTTTAGAGGTCAGGGTTGTTTGTTTTGTTGATATTGATGGAATTTGTGACCATCACTGTTTAAACTTTCTTTTTAGAGGTCAGGGTTGTTTGTTTTGTTGATATTGATGGAATTTGTGACCATCACTGTTTAAACTTTCTTTTTAGAGGTCAGGGTTGTTTGTTTTGTTGATATTGATGGAATTTGTGACCATCACTGTTTAAACTTTCTTTTTAGAGGTCAGGGTTGTTTGTTTTGTTGATATTGATGGAATTTGTGACCATCACTGTTTAAACTTTCTTTTTAGAGGTCAGGGTTGTTTGTTTTGTTGATATTGATGGAATTTGTGACCATCACTGTTTAAACTTTCTTTTTAGAGGTCAAGGTTGTTTGTTTTGTTGATATTGATGGAATTTGTGACCATCACTGTTTAAACTTTCTTTTTAGAGGTCAGGGTTGTTTGTTTTGTTGATGGTGGAATTGTTTATCGTCACTGTCATAACTTTTTTTCATAATACATAATTATATTCCACTCTGTATATCTTCTATAGGTAGAAACAAATATGTTTGATATTTGTCATGAAAATTGGTGACAACACAGAAAATCGACATTAATTTAAAAATTTTAAATCTGACAAAAATATGTAAACATTTGATTTTAAAATCTGACAAAGATATGTAAACATTTAATTTGTAATCAACTATGTCTAATTCCATTCTATTACTTAACAGGAGTAACAAGAGAATATCTTATTGTATACATAGCTTAATGTTTACATGTATATTTAGGCTTAAATCTGGTGAGACAGAGAAGATAGTTCATTTCTGTATAATATCTTCTATATACATGTAATCAACAATATTATATTTAATTACATTTTAATGGTTGGTTGAACACGGAGTACCGGATACCAAGTGATTTACGAGTGTTTATACGTGTCTTTTAAAATGTAATGAATAAGGGTAATATCAAAATTACCGAACTCCGAACAATCTTACAAAGGGAAAGTCAAAACTCATAAGTATATAAACAGACAAAATCAGTCAACAACAGGAAAAGAAAACCGTAATGACCCTGACTTGGCACAGGCATTTCTAAAGAAATGGTGGGTTGAATCAGATTTTAAAGCGCCAAACCTCCCCCTTTCATTACGGCTCAAAGTTTCCGGCTGTCACTATAACAGTATTTATAACAATACTTGAACAAAACAGGTAAAAAACAGTTGTGATAACAGCACTAAACTCAGTGAAGTGAATGTCAAAAACATTTTTACGTCACACATTGATAAAAAAATATCTTTGACATTTTTGAAAATAGGCTAAATTTAAAAAAAAAATAAAAAAAAAAATAAAGATGCAAATATTAAATAAAGTAATCAAATTTTTCAAAATAATGTAATTAATAATAAAATTAAGGTTCTCCTCCCTCAGGAATATATGATCTTAGCCGATTTTGACTATCCTGTTTAGGCCCTTTGGTTTTATTGCTCCCAAAACTTTGAATTATTTGGTTTTTTAAGCATACCCGCTGCAGGTTATTACAGAATCGCGTCGTGGGAACCAAATCAGATATATACGCGTGTATTCAATGGACAATTTTGACAAATAAAGTCAACCTTTCGAAATTGAGCGTACCCGATGAAGGTTATTCCACGAAACGTGTCGTGCGCACTAAATTTGATATCTACGTTTTAACAAATAACATTCATGACATTCTTTTTTTTTTTAATATTCGAAAAAGAGTGATGAACATCTCAATCCCCCTTCTGACCCCAATGCGTAACAGCTTTGATAAAATAATTAAATACAATATCATGACATCACTACGAGTACTAATCATGAATAAAACAATGATATTCATAATTCCTTTTTTTTTTTTTTTAATATTTAATATAACGTTAATTGTTGAAATGGTGAGATCGATCAGATTAAGCTGCAGCATTTTTTTTAGAGCGAAATGTTATGACGGAAGTTTGTTTTTATACTTGGAGACCTTTGATATACATACAGACATATTTTAATATGTACAATGGATATAGATAGCAATCATATTACAATAAAAGGCGTTTTTTAAATTCTAGATAAATATCGATCAGGTTATTCCGGACAGTTGGTTTTAAACTATGTTTTACCTTTATTTGACACATCAAAGACAAAGACATCCATTAGTATTTTGTCGATTTGAAAAATATATATATATACACTGGCCAAGGTTGAACAAAAATTACCCTCAAATTTCATAATTAAATGGAGAATGGGTCGTTTAATTAACCATGGCTAGGTAGTATGAAAAACAGCGATGTGTCATTATTACAAGACATCCATTAGTGTTTTATCGGTTCGAAAAGTATATATATATATTCACTGGCCAAGGTTGAAAAAAACGATCCCACAAATTCATAGGTGGAGAATTGGTCGTTTAATTAACCATGGCTTTGTAGTATGAAAAATTAACGATGTGTCCTTATAAATATATATCTTTATTCTCATAAACCGCTGTAATTACAAAGGTATAGAGATACATAAATAATAATAATAATAATAATATATAATGTAAACAGCAAGAAGAAAGAAAGAAGAAAAAGAACAACATTTAAGTATACAATAAAATATCAATAGATACAAATATTAGTAATGTCAATTAAGATCATAAATGTCTGTAAAAATAAAATAATATAATAATTAAAAACAGGGTAGATATTCTGTATATGGTGAATTCGAAACAACTTGTCACATTATGAACCTCTCGGTACATCAAAACTGGTTCCCAAGGTATATAAGACGATGCTCTTAGAAATGTAGATAAACACGCAAAAAAAATAAACAAATCCATGTCACACATGCGTGTTGAGAATTATAATTTAACTTTAAATAGATTGTACCTGTAAGAGAACATCAATCACTTTCTTACTTAGGTCGATAAGTAAATTTACTTTTACAGAATGAATACTTTGTTTGACTTCAACCAAACTTTTTTTTAACTTTCACTGGCAAACAGCCACTGCACCCTTCAAACTTCGTCAAATAATATTTTCTCTTAAATGGTGTTATTTAGGTGTAATACTTTAAGGTTAAAATTTGTGTTTAGCAATTGTTTGCTTTATGCGAGACCCATATCTACAAGAAAGGTTTGGAGATACCAAGACGTAATCAGAAGCCGTAAATACTGTTATAGAATGAGTACTTGTTTGGCTTCAGCCAAACCTTTTTTTTTTACTTTTCACTGGTAAACATCCACTGCACTTTTTAACCGATCAAAACATAACTGATTAACAGAAATTCTTCACTTCGTCAATTACTATTTTCTTTTAAAATGGTGTAATTCAAGTGTACCATTAAGGTTAACATACCAAGACATAGCTGCAATACTGATAAAGTTGGCGTTAAACACCAATCGATCAATTAAGGTTAAAATATGTGTTTACTAATTGTTTGCTATCTGCAAAATGAAGAAAAGTTTGAAGATAACAAGAGGTAATCTGAAGAGGTAAATTGAAGAAAAGACAATTTAATTGCCAGAAGATTGATTGATTGGTGTTAATGCTAACTTTAGCAATATTTCAGCTATATCGTGGCATTGCCAGAAGAAAAGGGACAAAGCAACAAGCAATGGTCCACAAAACACTTACTCGGGATATTTTAAAATGGAGCAACACGAACCCCAATAACTAAAAACCGAGGATGAACATGTTGCCCTAGAATGGTAAGTAGTTTCTGCTCCAATGGTGTCATCCGTCGTGTTACTCCGGTGATAAGTCACGAAAGGTGAAAGACGTATAAAAATTTAATAGCTTTGTTGTTGATTAATTGATTTGTTCATTTGACTCTATTATTTTCTACTTTAATTCATTTATTGTTGTTTTTTTAGGTGAAATTGGTATCTATATGACAATATATGATGCCAAGGCAGAAAACCCAAAATCTTACGGATCAGAGCGTTTCTACTTCATGGAACTGACAGACAAACTATATGATTATCTTGCTGCGTCAGACATAGTCCATATTAGGGAAAGTCTGGAAAAGAAGTGCGTGTTTCAGGGGGCTTACATAGAAAGATTTTCTAGAGGTAGGGCATTTTAAACTTTCTTACAATTTAAAGGTTATTTAATGTTATGAAATGTCGTGGTCGTATGGTAGTTGGATAATCAAATATCTAAACAATCAGTGCCTATATCACCACTAAATGTGTGAATTCGAATCCCGATCATAGCGAGGTGTACTCGATACAACATTGTATGATAAAGTTTATCAGTGACTTGCTGCAGGTCTTAAAGACTTTAATGTAATGGGCAAGGCTAAGAAGGTATTGCTTGCCCATTATGCTAACTGACCTCTACATCTGAAAAACAAAACAATGGGTCTCTTTATAAAATTCTAAATAATAAAAATAGAAGCTACAGTCCTTTTAACTGATAATCATCATACCTTTTACTTTTTCTACGGTAGTCAGACATATCTATTAAAATGCTCGGATATCGCATTAGATTTTAGTGTGAACGAGATTTGTCAATATTTACTCTGCTGACAGAAATACAGTTAAAATCGACATGATTAGCGATATTGTTTAAATGAAATGCAAATAGAACATTGATTTTAGTTTTATCATGCACTTAAATCATCAATCAAACACTTAGTATTGAAAATAAATCTTAGAATCTCCATGGGGGCAGACATTGGGAGAAAGATGCTTTTAATGGTAAATCCAACTACCGTACGATCACGACCATGCACGACGGTCCCTTAAGTTTATCAGAACCTCTTATAAAATTATTGGATTTTGTTTACGGGTTTTTTTAATGTGTCTTGTTGTTTTTATAAATTTGTTCCCGATATGACATGAGATTCCGCTGAAATAATACTGACTTTAAAAATCCATTAAGCTTCAAAATTATGTACAACAATCTGACTGCTACCGAACCTCGTTGTGATCTTCTAAACGGAAATGGAGGAAATTATTCGAAGTTTGACAACAAAAAGTTAAAACAGTCATAGACTTCATACCCCAACATTTTTTCATATTTAAGTGCAGTTGTATTAAGTCTTTGCAAGTGATGGCACAAGTATCTACGGTGTCCAAAATTGAACATTGGTACCAATAGTTACCTTCCGGAGCAGATGAGTTCACCCCAGGTTTTAGTGGGATTCGTGTTACTCGATCTCTAGTTCTCTGTAGTGTTTTGTAGATCATTTTTTGTCCTTTTGTCCCTTTCTCTTTTGACCATTGTATTATGTATCCTTCTTCGATTTACGGATTCTGAATACACGTTTGGTATCTTCAAGCTCTTCTTTCACCCCTGGTTTTTAGTGAGGTGCTAGATCTCTAGTTCTCTGTGTAGTGTTTTGTAGATCATTTTTTGTCCTTTTGTCCCTTTCTCTTTTGACCATTGTATTATGTATCCTTCTTCGATTTACGGATTCTGAATACACGTTTGGTATCTTCAAGCTCTTCTTTCACCCCTGGTTTTTAGTGAGGTGCTAGATCTCTAGTTCTCTGTGTAGTGTTTTGTAGATCATTTTTTGTCCTTTTGTCCCTTTCTCTTTTGACCATTGTATTATGTGTCCTTCTTCGATTTACGGATTCTGATTACACGTTTGGTATCTTCAAACTCTTTTTTCACCCCTGGTTTTTAGTGAGGTGCTAGATCTCTAGTTCTCTGTGTAGTGTTTTGTAGATCATTTTTTGTCCTTTTGTCCCTTTCTCTTTTGACCATTGTATTATGTATCCTTCTTCGATTTACGGATTCTGATTACACGTTTGGTATCTTCAAACTCTTTTTTCACCCCTGGTTTTTAGTGAGGTGCTAGATCTCTAGTTCTCTGTGTAGTGTTTTGTAGATCATTTTTTGTCCTTTTGTCCCTTTCTCTTTTGACCATTGTATTATGTGTCCTTCTTCGATTTACGGATTCTGATTACACGTTTGGTATCTTCAAACTCTTCTTTCACCCCTGGTTTTTAGTGAGGTGCTAGATCTCTAGTTCTCTGTGTAGTGTTTTGTAGATCATGTTTTGTCCTTTGCATTGTCTGTTCTTCCTCGGCTACTGATTACACATTGATATCTTCAAACTTCTCTTAAACAACTTCTTTTCCTGATGTTAGAGCAATACAGCTTCATGTGAGCTTCTAATTGTTTTGACTTTGGACTTATCTGATGAAGGTTATTCCAGAAATGCCCTGTGTGCACTAAATTGGATATCTATTAGTTTTTATTGCTTGTCATTTTGAATTGTTTATCTGTACTGTTTCATTTCTTTGTAGCCGAACCCTTATTTTGAAGCAACTTTTACCAATAAAATTGTTATTGTTTTTTTTTTAGTCCAGCTTGTGGGTGATCGTGCCAGACGTTTAACATTAGAGTTCTAATAGTACAAATAAATAATAATAATAATAATAATAAAAGGTTTGAACCCATAAAACTAGTTTATACTCGCCACTTTTTTTTATTGAAGTGCTTATAGCTAGCCATGAAAGTGAGCGGTCATTTTTGTGTGTTTAAGGGTATCGATTTTGCGTTTTTCTACGATTTTCTTTTGGACATTTAGAACTGTTCCAACAGTGTGGTATTTTTTTTTTTTTTTTATTACTTTTTATTTTATTTATATAATTGACTTAGACTACAAAACTGTTATTTTTCTCACTTTCAACAACTTTTCATCAAATTAACCCCCGTCCAAGATCCCCTTTAGATTGACTTTAAACACAATAATTGTTAATATCACAGAACAAATTCGCTTCATTAATACCAACACATGATAATAAATAAAACAGTGTTGTCGATTTCAATACAATAAAACTGTATTAATATCTAAATAATCCATCATAATATAGAAAAATAATAGCCCACTAATGGCGGCAAGAACGTGCAGGTCTGTAACTGTGATCGGAAAATGATTGATTCTTTTATTGAAATAATTGCATCGTATCTTTCAAACTAGTTCCTGTTTTCGTATAGATCTTATTACAAGAGAGAAGGGGACAGTTGTACTAAACACCACTGTATCAACTTCCTTGTAAATAAAAAACAAAAATAAACAAACGAAAACAATGGTTTCCGCTCCACAAGAAGAGTTTGAAGATACCAAAGGGAGGTAATCAGAACCTGTAAATCGAAGAAGGACAGATAATGCAATAACCAAAAGAAAAAGGACAAACAACGATCTAAAAACATACACATAAAACTAAAGATCGAGTAACAGGAACCCCACTAAAACCCGGGATGGACTCAGGTGATTCGGAAGGGTAGGCAGTTCCTACTCCATAACTTTTGTTCTAGTTGACCGATCCGTCTGAAACTGTAAGACAATGATCATTGGCATCAAATACAGGTTCAGATTGATTTTGGAAATTCTATCCTTATCTGTTTTCAAACATGAGGCCGATGTAGCTGTTGAAGATATTTTCTGGGAGTCGTATGTAAAACGCTCCAGTCTTCCATTCTTAAATACCAATAACACCAATAACTGCACAATAATGTGTCAATCGGCATCCTTTTCGCCACGTTTTAATGAATACCAAAACTAATCAAGTGATTGATCATGTATCTGTGTGTTAGAGCTATCAATTTTGTCTCTTTCTATGATTTGTCTATTGAATTTTGGAACTGTTCTGACAGTGTGGTATTTTTTGTCTGTAAGACGGGACGTGCGATGGTATACCAATGTTCGACTGTCTGTCCGTCTGTCCGTCCGTCCATTTCACATGTCGGGCGCTCTAACTTAAGAACTCCTTGGCCAATTCACTTCAAATTTCACAGAGTTATTGGAATAGATGGTCTTACGGTCTGTATACTGTATGGTGAAATTTCGAATTTTCATTCCAGAGTTATGGGGCTTTATTCATCAATTTGTAGGCGATTTTTCGTATGTCGCGCTGTAAATTGAGAACCTCTTGGCCAATTCACTTCAAACTTCGCACAGTTATTGGAATTGATAGTCTGACGGTCTGTATACCTTTTGGTGAAATTTCGATTTTTCATTCCAGAGTTATGGGACTTTATTCATCAAATTGTAGGCGATTTTTCGTATGTCGCGCTGTAAATTGAGAACCCCTTCGCATATTCACTTCAAACTTCGTACTGTTATTGGAATTGATAGTCTTTACTGATTTCTCAAAAAATGTGTCGTATGTATAAATGTTCCAATTCATGTTTATGGCGCAGCTGTTGGTGAAATTTAGATTTTTCATTCAAGAGTTATGGGAAAGAAAGTCTTTACAAATATGTATGAATGTTGACGACGAGCGTATCATGCGCTCTTAGCGCAGCTGTTTATTCATTTTGTTATCCATTTACGTATTTTTAGGTATAGTGCTAGCTGTGGGCTTTGATGACATTGAAGCCCTGGAAACTCTTTGGACGCTCCATGAAAGGGGGAAGCTATCCACTATATTTCAGGATGTGATTATCACCAGCCCTGTTCTCAAGAAAACAAAGGCAACAAAGATCGTTCTTAGATCAAAACTGCTGGAGTCAGAGTACAACAACTGTAAAAATGAACTCCTCAGTAGAAAAATGAGTCGACTTGATATTAAAAATAGAGGTATGGTATTTTTATTAAAAATAGAGGTATGGTATTTTTATTTCATTATTATGGAATATTACTCACCATAGAGTGTTAAGTGTAGATATCTTCCAGGGAAGATATATATGTCTCAGAATTAGATATACATTTTATCTTTTTAAATGTTTTAAATTAAAAGTAGATGTTTCAACATACATGTACAATATACTAGTATTCAAATATAAAGTAAAGACAGTTAAATAATTTTTCACCACTGTAATAATTTGTCTGACTGGAGTGACATGTCTACATATATATGGAGTGAGTTAGAACTATAAAAATCCAACTCGGCGTACCCGTGTTGGTGTCGTACAAAACAGTATAACTTGTTCTCGTCATGATATAACTTAAAATAACTAATTTAACTTTAATTGTAAACAACAATGCATTCCCTTCATACGGTCAAGTTGTCAATGACGTGTATCATGGCTAAACTGTATATAACCTAGAAGAAAAATACTTTACCGGGTATGTAACTCGATTAACACGACGGGCGCCACTAGTGAAGCAGGAACTGCTCGCCCTTCCGGAGCACCTTAGTTCGCCCTGGTTTTTAGTGGGGTTAGTGTTACTCGATCTTTAGTTTTGTGTGTAAGTTTTGTAAATTGTTGTTTGTCCTTTTGTACTTTTTTTCTTTTGGCCATTGTGTTGTTTGTTCTTCGATTTACGAATTACCCCTTTGGTGTCTTCAAGCTCTTCTTACTTGTTGCAGTTTTGGTTCAGCACTGGCAAATTGTGGATCTATTCATAACGATCTATAAAAAAAACATTCTTACTTAGGAAAGTACATGGCCACGTGTGTGTTTTGAGGGGGTCGTTGGTATTGTAAACAAGCAGTATATATAACATTTTTATACCTTTTAAATATACATACATTAAAATCTTTTTTTGTAGATGTAGATAAAAATATGGTGCAAAGGATCGTTAAACGACAGAAGACATTTACAGACCACGTGCAAGATCTAAAAGATATCGAAATTAAGATAGAAACAGATTTAGGAGAATTTATTATGATTATGAAACAGCTTCTGCCACAGAGTCTGCTGGAATTAAAAACAATAAAAGATTTTGAAACTAACTACAAGATGGCGAAGGGTACGTCACGCATTAAAAACACCGCCATTGTAGAGACCTTTATTGACACCATCAACAAACTGAGAACTAGTTTCACTGAAGCCTTTTCACAGCTTTATATACCACTTCTGCAAATTCATTCAGTGTGCGAAAATGATAAACAAAAACAACTGAAAAAAGACATTTACAACAAATGTAAATATGGACAAGACCTACTGAAACCGGATGCTCCATTAAAATTTGTCATTCATCCGGTCTGGGCGCGGAAGGTTCTACCAAGAGAGCAGTCGTTATTTCGTGGACTAGTCTGTATCATTCCGCTGGCCGTAGAAGCTACACAGGACATTGATTACATGTTAGATGAGTATATTAATGACTTCGTATTGTAGAAAACTTGTTATTCTGTGCAATTTAATCACTTCCGTCCATATTGCATGTATATATTAAAATAAAGTCATATGAAAGCAGAATTCAACAGCTGGCATTTTGAATTGCAACTTGGTAGTAGATAGTCACTAATTGAGCAGGATCTGCCTTCCCTTCCCGATTTTATCCCCACCCTTCTCCTTTCTCCCGACTTTTAAATGATATTGTGGTGTTGAAGATTTAGTTTTCTGTGTAGTGGGTTGTTGAGCATTGTTTTTTTTTTTTTTTTTTTTCCCCTTCTTTTGGCCATTATATTGTTGGTCCTTCGATGTACAACATCTGATTACACTAACATCCAATATATATAGGTCACAACACTGGACCGAAACGGATTGAATAAAATATCAAGTCAGTGTAATACAGAATTAGGAAAATCGGCGAAAAAATGAAAGTAGCCGTCACAGATGCAGCAGCTTTATTCTTATCATGCCTTGGCGGATATAGTTATTTAATATCCTAGAATTAAACAATCTTGGGAATCTTAACGTTTTTTAGTATGTAAAACAACTGTAAAGATTCATTCAGATATATCATTTGAATTCTGAAATACAGCTGACACACACACAAAAAACTAGCATTGTATTGACAGCCAAGTATTTGAGATCATTTTTGAAATTGTACTATTTCACAAATTTCGGAATCTTAATATTTTATATAGAACCTAAAGTAATTCTAAAGTCTCATTAAGACATTTCATTTGGTTTTCGATACAGTATGCACCAAGCGTTTGACAGTGTATTAGCAACCATGTTTTATCCTAATATTGGCGGCCATGTTTAAAATTTTAATATTTTTCGAAATTTGAAAATCACAATATTTTATATAGTAGGTAAAGTTATCATAGATTTAATAAATAAACGTTAGAGAATACGGAAGGGGCAAAGAAAAATAGACCATCCAGAGAAACTGACAAATAAACGTTAGAGAATAAAGAAGGGGCAATGAAAAATAGACCATCCAGAGAAACTGACAAATAAACGTTAGAGAATACGGAAGGGGAAATGAAAAATAGACCCTCCAGAGAAACTGACAACATAGGGTACACAAGACGAAAACAACCAAAACACAATATGTGTTGAACACAACTATACTGTATGGCCAGTGATTTCTGAGATACAGCTTGCACCTTACATTTAACATGTAGGTGGATTTCGCCAGCCCGACATCACCAATCTAATAGTCGAAATTTGTCGTGGAAAAATGGAAGGTTAAAATGCACTTTTCAAAATAAGGGTAATAACAAAATTACCGAACTCCGAACAATCTTACAAAGAGAAAGTCAAAACTCATAAGTATATAAACAGACAAAATCAGTCAACAACCGGAAAACTGTGAAAACTGTAATGACCCTGACTTGGTACAGGCATTTCTAAAGAAATGGTGGGTTGAATCAGATTTTAAAACGCCAAAACTCCCGCTTTCATTACGTCTCAAAGGTTCCGGCTGTCACTATAACAGTATTTATAACAATACTGGAACAAAATAGGTAGAATAGATGTCAAAGCAGTATCAAATTCAGTGTGAAGTAAATGTCAAAAATACTTAGTCTTCTAGACATATTAATTAAATGAATGGAGTATGACGAACTAATATAGATGTAATGTATTTTATATTATTTTTCCAATTTATCAAACTAACATTGTGAGTTCGAATCTCACTCAGGTGAAGTGTACTCGATTCAACATTATGTGATAAACTTTGTCAGTGCTTTGCAACAAGTCTGTGGTTTTCTCATGGTACTCCGGTTTCCTCCACCAATAAAACTGACCGCCACGATATAACTGAAATATTGTTGAAAGTGGTGTTAAACACCATAATTCTAACCCTAACCCATTTATGTGGCTGTCGCCCGTATGACATCACCAATCTAATATACAGAATTTGTCGTCGGGAAATGGAAGGATAAAATGCACATTTCACACCCAGTCTTAATTAAATGACTGGAGTGTAACAAACTAATATAGATGTAATGTATTTTATATTACCCCTCCAATTAATCAAACCTGCCCTGGTTTAAAAAATTAAAATAAAATATAATTATCGGTAATAAAATTACATTATAATTAAGGAAGCTACTCAACCAATGGTTCCTATTGGTTAGATTGACGTCATCATGTCGAAAGTTTTACTGTTGCCACCGTTACGGAATATGTGCTATAAATGTCGATGGTGACGTCATCATGTCGAAAGTTTTACTGCCGCCACCGTTACGGAATATGTGCTATAAATGTCGATGGTGACGTCATAATGTCGAAAGTGTTACTGTCGCCACCGTTACGGAATATGTGCTATAAATGTCGATGGTGACGTCATCATGTCGAAAGTTTTACTGTCGCCACCGTTACGGAATATGTGCTATAAATGTCGATGGTGACGTCATAATGTCGAAAGTTTTACTGTCGCCACCGTTACAGAATATGTGCTATAAATGTCGATGGTGACGTCATAATGTCGAAAGTTTTACTGTCGCCACCGTTACGGAATATGTGTTATAAATGTCGATGGTGACGTCATAATGTCGAAAGTTTTACTCTCGCCACCGTTACGGAATATGTGCTATAGATGTCGATGGTGACGTCATAATGTCGAAAGTGTTACTGTCGCCACCGTTACGGAATATGTGCTATAAATGTCGATGGTGACGACATCATGTCGAAAGTTTTACTGTCGCCACCGTTACGGAATATATGCTATAAATGTCGATGGTGACGTCATCATGTCGAAAGTTTTACTGTCGCCACCGTTACAGAATATGTGCTATAAATGTCGATGGTGACGTCATAATGTCGAAAGTTTTACTGTCGCCACCGTTACGGAATATGTGCTATAAATGTCGATGGTGACGTCATAATGTCGAAAGTTTTACTGTCGCCACCGTTACAGAATATGTGCTATAAATGTCGATGGTGACGTCATAATGTCGAAAGTTTTACTGTCGCCACCGTTACGGAATATGTGCTATAAATGTCGATGGTGACGTCATAATGTCGAAAGTTTTACTGTCGCCACCGTTACAGAATATGTGCTATAAATGTCGATAGTGACGTCATAATGTCGAAAGTTTTACTGTCGCCACCGTTACAGAATATGTGCTATAAATGTCGATGGTGACGTCATAATGTCGAAAGTTTTACTGTCGCCACCGTTACGGAATATGTGCTATAAATGTCGATGGGTATGTTCTGTTTGTTGTAATCATAATCATGTCCTTCCTCATTCATGACTTATCACCGGGTTCGTAAAAAGAGCAACGGCGGGTCACAAGTGGAGCAGGAAGTGCCTACCCTTCCGGAGCACCTGAGTTCACCCTCGGTTTTAATGGGGTTCGTGTTGTTCAATCTTCAGTTTTCTTTGTAGTGTTTTGTAGATCATTGTTTGTCCTTTTGTACTTTTTCGCTTGGTCATTATATTGTCTGTCCTTCGATTTACGGCTTCTGGTGACCGCTTTGGAATCTTCAAACTTTTCTCAAGTGTATTCCATTTGAACATATGCTCCACTATGGCACCATTAACATATGTTCTGTAGGAGAATCAATCACAAATATCATTCTATCACAACAGTGCAAATATAAATAAAATTTGACCATAGGAGTAAATCATTCACCTAAATAACTGAAGAAACTACTTCAATCTTCCCATTGTAAATTTTCCACATCTTGATAGTAATATTCCAACTGCTCCCGCGTGTGAAATTAATAGAACTTATTATAACATCTGTGTCACGAAGATTTCATAGTTTCAGATGAAGATTTGGTGTTCTTTATTACATGGCTGCTCACCTAGTTATATATGAGGGTTGACATTTTTCTCGCAGATAGAAAGTACTTGCATGATCGCATTATTTCACTAGGGTGATATAACCTCATCAGTGGTGTAATGTTTAGCGTGCTCGTCTCGAGTGTTGTAAATCGTTGGGTTGAGCCCCGATCAACATGTATTTGTTGTTCCTCCACTAAGCATGGCATGGTTATCCGCGGACTGTTGTTTAAGTGGGCTAGCACTACAAAAATCAAACTAAGCATGTCAGTCTAGTACAAAGCGGACATCATCATCATTTCATTGAAGATTGAGTCAGCGTTAAACAACAATCACTCACTCACTAAGCTGATGAGGTTTGTGCCGATGAAGCTAGTTTAAGCCTACCATTTTTTATTCTGCACTGTGTAGCTCTTACATGAAAGATATTTTCACTAATGAAATATCTGCAAAACTGTATGCAATGTGTAATCTACACGTGTATTGAAACAATAAAATTGATCTACACCGTTACTTGTAAAAAAATTACTAAATCAGAAAACGGAATATTAATAGAGCAAAAATAAACACCTATATTGAGAGGACATTACAACTAGAGGCCCATTTGAATGTTTTAATGATTTATTATTCAATACATTGTAATCACGCATGAACAGTGTGTGTGCAAATAAGATTTCTTTCTTCAGCTCTGTAGGCATGGTTAATCTCTAATTTCTTATCAACGTGGGGAAAAAATGTAAAAAAATATTTGCTGAGGATCATTTTTGTACATTTTCTAGAGGATCATCCAAGGAACATTCCAGAGAAATAATTAAAAAAAAGCTTTCCCACAAGCAGAATCATATGCTAATCTTTGTCCTGTGGTTGTGACCAATATCCTGGCGTATATAAGAAAACTATAGCTCCAGAGAGCCTGCAGTAGATCATCAGAGATGTTAACACACAATTTGTTTGACAATATATTGCTATGTAATGGCAAATGGAAGTCAAACTTATGGATTCTATATTATCTTTTACACAACTGTTAAAACTGAAATGTTGTTGTAGCTTACAATTAACACTAGCTAGGGAACCATACAAACTGGTGAAATCCGTAGCTCTATACAAAAATCATAAGAGCTACATTTCCACAGCAATATTCAGGGATAATCCTGGTTAGAAAATAAAATATCTGAAATCAATGAAAAATAGCTGAAACCATCTACAACTCCCTTTCAAAATGGTCATTTTTGACCTGTTCTGACTGTGTCCAGCAACTGTCGGAAAAAAAATTTCAGAGTAAATTAGCTGATATCGGCTAAATAACTGAAACAAATCATCCCTAAATATTAAACACCAAAACCTTAACACTTTACACTACTGAAAATAAAATTGTTACCTAAAAAATGTTTAAAGAGAGATAACTCTTAGCAAAAATACTGAAAATTTTGAAAGTTGGACTATTTTAAATTAATACATCAAAAATTAAATAAATAAAAAAACAGAAAAAAAATAACATGTTCCATCAAATATTGTGTTATCATATGCAACATTCGACACAATTTCAGTCATGTACCTCAGAAATATTATGAATGGAGCAAAAGGCAGTGGGATTATTTTAATATGCATGTACAAATGAGAGAATTGATAAAAAAAACCAAAAAAACCTGACCAGCTGTATAGTGACCTACCACATAAAAAATGTCAATTATGTAGAGTGTAATATAATGATCCTTCACCTACAACATTGATTCAATAATGTTAGTTGCTCAGAGAATAATGTATAGGAAAATACTTTAAAATAAGTACTGCTTCGTTAGCCATCTTGGTTTTCTGTGTAATATTTTGATTATAATTGTTTATCTTTTTGTCTTTTTTCATGTGGCCATCTTGGATTTCTGATCGACCCAAAAAGACACATAATGTAAAGAACCACCCAAGGAATGCAGCTAATTGCTTTCAAGTGGTTAAAGATGAGAACAACTTCAAAATATACAGTTAATTTCACTTAGGGTCCTATGTTAAGATTTGAAGTTTGAAGATAGCAACAGGGGTAATCAGCAGCTAAAAATTCAAGGAGAGACAATACAATGGCTAAAAGATAAAGGACAAAAAGACAAACAACGATCAATAAAACACGGCATAGAAAACTAGATTGCACAAAACTCTGGAGTGAACTAAGTGCTGTGGAAGGGTAAGCAGTTCCTGCTTCACTAGTGGCACCCATCATGTTACACATTGTCAACAATCTGGTTTTTAAGTCGTGAATGAAAAAAGGGAAGGGTGGTGGTTTCAATAAAAAGAACATATCCATAGTCATTTGTGACACAGATATTCCATAACAGTTAACCAAGGTACGGTGGTGACCGTACAATTTCAATGATGACTTCAACCTTTTCATTATGAACCCTTGGTTCAGTAGTCTCCTTGTTAGCAGCAACCCTTTATCCAGGAAATCATGATAGGAACCGCAAGCTCTGGAATAATGTATCAACTAAGATATATATCCTCCATCTGTAGATTCTGTTAGAATGTTGCTAAATATAGATTTATTGAAAAATTGAATTTATATCTTTTGTAAAAAGATTGGTTCTTAACCAGTCTTTTACTATCAATTTCTATGTGTAGGTCAATATATAAATCATACCTGGTTGTATCTGTGGTATCCTTTATTTCAAGCTCAATGGGATAGATGCAATCAACATAATCTCCAATGAATGTGGCAATCATGGATTTCAGATGGACACAAAAAATACTGACATATTGTAATGGCTTGGTTTATGGTGTTTAACACCACTTTCAACAGTATTCCAGTTATCTGTATATTGTGGGCGGTTTGTTTTATTGATGGAGGAAACCAAAGTACCCAGAGAAAACCACCGACCTGTCGCAAGTCACTGACAAACTTTATTACACAATGTTGTATCTAATAGGATTCGAACTCACAACTTCAGTGGTGACAGGTACTGATTGCACAGGTAGTTATGAATCCAATTACCATATACGATCACGACCACAATGACCCTCATATTGTAAGGGACCTTCCAATGATTACTTGTGTACAGTTTGGGTTCAATTGAATTTCTAGTTTCTGAGAGAGAAAAAAGTTCCTTATAGAGTCCTATGTTGAACTAACTCCTGTGGTTGGTGGCCAGAGGCGAGGGATATAATTTACTAATATCTGTCAACCCATATTAAAACTCAAAACACATTCTGGCTTTCATGATTTATTTCTTAAATATAATTTTTTAGAGCTTACAGAATGATTTCATTTTGTATTACATTGTAGTATTAAATATAAAATTAATTTACATACATATGAAACATAGTGATTTTAATAGGGATTTCTGGTTTTGTTTTCAGTGATGAAACACGCAATTTTCCTTCAATAAATATTCAGATATAGTCTAGAAATATAAAACCCTACTATAACTTTGAAATGTAGAACAGCAATGGTTTCTCCGCCCTAGAAGCACTAGTCCTCTAAAAGGGGTTAACCCCGCGGGAGCCCCGGGGTATAGAAATGGGACCGAGAGCTTCTTCGGCTTGAAGGGGCGTCCGTCGGTTGTGCGGGATGTATAAATTCACAAGCAACCCATCCTACGGATGAGACGTAAATAAAACCGAGGTCCCGTGTTGAGAGATTGCCACGTTAAAGAACTTAGTGTAACAGCTCATTATGCTCATGATGAGTGGTCCATAGGAGACCTGTTGCACTGGCTAAATTATTCGTCCCTACCCATCACCTTTCCTTGTTTCGAGTCCCGTGGCATTTACATTTTTAAATGTTCTTGTCCTGAATATAGCTGAAAAATTGCTCGCTGGACATTAAACATCAATCAATCAATCAATCAACCTTTATAGTACTGTCAGAGACATACCATGATAAATGACTGTGATAGACATATCACTCATCTTAGTGATACTGATGCAGTACAGTCAGAGACATGGTGTGATAAATCACTGTGATAGACGTATCACTCGTCTTGGTGATATGGATATATCTTTTGTTCTGTTTAATATATCTTCAAAATTTCTTTTGTATTTAGAGTGTTACTTGTTATCACCCAAAATGCACAAGAAAGTAAGTAAATAGATTAAACAGCGGAACACAATATATCAGTATCACTAAGAAGAGTGATACATCTATACAAGTGATTTATCACACAATGTCTCTGACTGTACTGTATCAGTATCACCAAGATGAGTGATATGTCTATAACAGTGATTTATCACACTATGTCTCTGACTGTACTGTATCAGTATCACAAAGAAGAGTGATACATCTATACAAGTGATTTATCACACTATGTCTCTGACTGTACTGTATCAGTATCACAAAGAAGAGTGATACATCTATAACAGTGATTTATCACACTATGTCTCTGACTGTACTGTATCAGTATCACAAAGAAGTGTGATACATCTATAACAGTGATTTATCACACTATGTCTCTGACTGTACTGTATCAGTATCACAAAGAAGTGTGATACATCTACCACAGTAATTTATCACACTATGTCTCTGACTGTACTGTATCAGTTTCACAAAGAAGAGTGATACATCTATCACAGTGATTTATCACACTATGTCTCTGACTGTACTGTATCAGTATCACAAAGAAGAGTGATACGTCTATCACAGTGATTTATCACACTATGTCTCTGACTGTACTGTATCAGTATCACAAAGAAGAGTGATACGTCTATCACAGTGATTTATCACACTATGTCTCTGACTGTACTGTATCAGTTTCACAAAGAAGAGTGATACATCTATAACAGTGATTTATCACACTATGTCTCTGACTGTACTGTATCAGTATCGCAAAGAAGTGTGATACATCTATAACAGTGATTTATCACACTATGTCTCTGACTGTACTGTATCAGTTTCACAAAGAAGAGTGATACGTCTATCACAGTGATTTATCACACTATGTCTCTGACTGTACTGTATCAGTTTCACAAAGAAGAGTGATACATCTATAACAGTGATTTATCACACTATGTTTCTGACTGTACTGTATCAGTATCGCAAAGAAGAGTGATACATCTATAACAGTGATTTATCACACTATGTCTCTGACTGTACTGTATCAATATCGCAAAGAAGTGTGATACATCTATAACAGTGATTTATCACACTATGTCTCTGACTGTACTGTATCAGTATCACAAAGAAGAGTGATACATCTATAACAGTGATTTATCACACTATGTCTCTGACTGTACTGTATCAGTATCACAAAGAAGTGTGATACATCTATAACAGTGATTTATCACACTATGTCTCTGACTGTACTGTATCAGTATCACAAAGAAGTGTGATACATCTACCACAGTGATTTATCACACTATGTCTCTGACTGTACTGTATCAGTTTCACAAAGAAGAGTGATACATCTATCACAGTGATTTATCACACTATGTCTCTGACTGTACTGTATCAGTATCACAAAGAAGAGTGATACGTCTATCACAGTGATTTATCACACTATGTCTCTGACTGTACTGTATCAGTATCACAAAGAAGAGTGATACGTCTATCACAGTGATTTATCACACTATGTCTCTGACTGTACTGTATCAGTTTCACAAAGAAGAGTGATACATCTATAACAGTGATTTATCACACTATGTCTCTGACTGTACTGTATCAGTATCGCAAAGAAGTGTGATACATCTATAACAGTGATTTATCACACTATGTCTCTGACTGTACTGTATCAGTTTCACAAAGAAGAGTGATACGTCTATCACAGTGATTTATCACACTATGTCTCTGACTGTACTGTATCAGTTTCACAAAGAAGAGTGATACATCTATAACAGTGATTTATCACACTATGTTTCTGACTGTACTGTATCAGTATCGCAAAGAAGAGTGATACATCTATAACAGTGATTTATCACACTATGTCTCTGACTGTACTGTATCAGTATCGCAAAGAAGTGTGATACATCTATAACAGTGATTTATCACACTATGTCTCTGACTGTACTGTATCAGTATCACAAAGAAGAGTGATACATCTATAACAGTGATTTATCACACTATGTCTCTGACTGTACTGTATCAGTATCGCAAAGAAGAGTGATACATCTATAACAGTGATTTATCACACTATGTCTCTGACTGTACTGTGCAATAATTTGTTTCCAAAGGTAGAGTTAGACATTCTCTCATGTTCACAATTCTGTGTAAGTCTTAGGAAAAATAGAGTTATCTTTCTTTGCCCAAGCTGAAATCTTTGGAAAACACATGATGGAAATGAATTTATAGTTCAAACTTTGTGATGATACACCTGAAATGAGGTTTTTACCTAAAGAGAAAGACATTGAATCCCCTAAAGGAAATTCCTGGAAAATCAGGTGACTTGGCATACAGTTTTTTCTGGAAAAGAACTCAAATATGTTTTAAGCCAATCAGAGGCCAGGGTGGCCATCTTGGATTTCACTTTGGTTACACCTTTTTGTCTTGTAGCATCTAATTGCATTTGCTTCGAGTCTGTTTCATCGACAATTCTACGAATTTTGTACTGACATTTTTTCATGTGACAATTAACATTAGCCAGCTGACTAAATCTTTTGACGCAATGTTTACATTTAAACGGTTTTTCACCCGTGTGTGTGACCTTGTGTTGTTTAAGATGATTGTAACAACGGAATGCCTTGTCACAATCAGCACACTGGTATGGTTTGACCCCTGAATACGTAAATGAATTTTTAGGTCATTCTTCCGTGCAAAGATCTTCCCACACTCCTCGCAAGTCCATGTTCTAACATTCAATGGTTTTGCTTCTCTATTGTGACCACTTTTATACCCATGTTCTAAATAATATTTCTTCGTCTTAAATCTTATTCCGCAGACATGACAGAACCAGTGTCGATCTTCATGAATAGATTTATTATGATTTATCAAGTCGCCTGAACATTTGAAAGCTTTACTACAAATATGGCATAAATATGGTCGATTATTTGTATGTATTCTCACGGTGTGAATCTCCATATCACTCCTCGACCAAAATGCTTTTTGACAAACATCACATTTAAAAAATAATTCGTTCGCATCCCGAAGAACAGTTTTCTTAAGATACCAAAGTGTTCCTTCAGTTTTTAGCTTTTTATGACAAATATCACATTCAAACGTGACAATGGTGTTATGAGTTGCTTTATGCACTTTCAATTTGAATGTATTAGGATAAGAATAACCGCTGATGTCCCACACAAACTTTTTTGCTCCTGACTCTTCATCGGTAATAATATTATGAAAGAAAAGATGCTCCTTTATTTCTTCATTGGAAGAAAATGTCTCCTTACAATGTACACAAAAATGTTTGTGTTTTAGTGCTATATGCATAGATAACCCAATCTGAGATTTTAATATCTTTTCACAGACAGGACAAGGACCATATGATTCTTCCTTCATTTCTATATCATGTGACTCCAGCATCTCTTTGTCACATGATTCCTTCTTAATCTTGGTATCATGTGATTTCTTCTTTCCGTGGTCATTTTTAGCAACTTTCTTCTTTGTTAATTTTTTCATCACTTTACTGGTGCCTTCTATTTTTCTTTCTGTTTTAGCTACCAAGTGTGCTATTTTATCTCTCAATCTTTGGCTCTTTCTTGTTGACCTCATATCTACTTATTGTTTTCAATACTTTTCTATTCTTTGTTTATTACATGTAATACCTCATGAGTTTGAAATATAAAGTAATTTAAAGCAATTGCTTCGGATGTCTAATCTCAAATCATAAACACTTCCCGGTCCTTTCCTCATTCATGACTTAACACCGGGTTTGTAACTAGATTAACACGACGACGAGTGCCACAAGTGGAGCAGGAACTGCCTACCCTTCCGGAACACCTGAGTTCACCCCTGGTTTTTGGTGGGGTTCGTGTTACTCGATCTTTAGTTTTATGTATATGTTTTGTAGGTCGTTGTTTTGTCCTTTTGTACTTTTTCTTTCGGCCATTGTGTTGTCTGTTCTTCTTTGATATGCAGATTCTGATTGTCCCTAAGGTGTCTTCAAACTCTTCTCAACATAGTGGGTTTATGGTTTTTAACGTCACTTTCAACAATATTTCAGCTATTTCGTGGTGGTCAGTTGTATTGGTAGAGGAAACCAGAGTACCCGGAGAAAACCCCGACCTGTCGCAAGTCACTGACAAACTTTTATCTTTTTACTCTTTAGACTTAGAGGCTCAACACTTTACCGGTAGAGGACCAATTATCGCCATCTTTTACTTCTTTTTGTCAGATTATTTCTATTTTGTTTAACTCATCCTGTTAAATACCCCGTTATCTTAAAAGTTACCCTTAGACTAACATTCTATGGAAATATTATGATTTACATGTGCATGTGCATATAAGGGACCCTTTGTAAAGTTGCTGATTTTTGGCAGTTATTTAGAAGGGGACAGTACCAATTATCGCCATCTTATTAAATGAGGTCTAAACTAACAGTGCAGGTAAAGGAAAATGTCTTGAAACAAAAACTTAATGTGTCGTCGTTGTTCAACGATCTTTAGTACATCCATTTGTTATTTTTTCCTTTCAAAGGATACAAAAATGCACAGATGCCAATTACCACAAAAACGATAATAAACTACATATAGAAATCATGAACCAAACGCAAGTGCTTGCGCATATTAAGGATACATGCGTTAATTTACTGCTTATATTTGGAATAGATGATTTTGGAATGTTTCTCAGATGTCGAAGGCCTCACTTTCAACATGTACATTTTCTATTTTTAGATTCTATGTCCATGTGATTCCCCAATGATCTTTATATGCGAGCGAAGCGAGCTTTTTATGGTAATAAATATGTACCTAGGTAATTTTGCTATTTTCAAATTTTATTAAATCTCTTCCGACATACTGACAAGAATTTTTTTTCTGCACACCGCAAGTCAACTTTTGAGATCTCGAAAGGAACGAGAGTTTGATTGAACGAGACTAGTTTCGACCCTAAAAAATTGGTCCCCAACATATCTCGGCCCAAAAATATCGACACTATTTTGATGCACTGGATGAGTCAATCTCCCATACAGAGTTGTCTGTCCTTGCAGGCTCTCTATCTCTGTAAACGTCTCAAAAGTAGTCCCAAAACACGTGATCATGTGACAATTTTTTATGTAGATATTCAAAAGCTTGCCTTTGACAGTACCTCAACACGATGTTCTCGTCATAATCTTTAACAATTGTATCTAATGTTGACATTTTATCGGATGAATAAGTAAACCAAATTACTCGGAATAGGAAAACGTTTCACAAAAATATAGTCCCTATAAATAAAGCTTTTTTAAAATGGTATTTCGCCTCAAATAAAATCATATTTCACATCAAAACTAAAGATATATGCAAAAAAGACGAATAGCGTCTTAGAAGCAAAATCTAGAGTATATTAATATTTCACAAGAATCTTGTAAAATCGAGACGTTTACAGAGATAGAGAGCCTGCAAGGACCGACAGCTCTGTATGGGAGATTATGGACGAGTGTGAAATCGACAGATAATTTTCAGATTCACAAGCATTCATGGCCGCGTCTGTTTCATATTATTTATATTTATGGGTTCTAACAGGATTTTATCAGATGTTTTTGGTATGTGCAAAGATACAAACATATAATTTTGCTACCTAGCTCTCAATGACTTATTCAAAAATTTGTCCAAACAATCCCAGGCATTCGCGTGTGGCATGCAATTTGGCAATAATTGGTACTTTCCCAACTTGCCAATATCACAGGGACTGTATCTATATAGGGTCGACACATGCAAGTTGTTGTTAGCATAAGATTGTATGAATATTGACACGAACAAGTTAAAATAAGGAAAAAGAGATGAAATAATAAAGGAATTTTTATTGCAAATAAATTTGTAAACAGAAAGTTTGAAAAAAAAAGGGGGTGGCAAGTCCGTGCCACGAGCACATGTGCATTCAACTGCAGAAATCACAATGATATCCACTAGTGAAACTGGAACTGTATACCCTTCCGGAGCACCCCAAGCTCAATCCGGTTTTTATTGGAGTTCGTGTTACTCGATTTTTAATTTTCTGCGCAATGTTTTGTAGATCGTTGTTTGTCCTTTTTCTTTTGGCCATTGTGTTGTCTGTCCTTCGATTTACGGATTCTGATTATGTGATGAAGTTTGTCAGCGACTTGCGACAAGTCTGTGGTTTTCTCTGGGTACTCCGGTTTCCTCTACCAATAAAACTGACTTCCACCATATAACTGAAATATTATTAAAAATAAAAAAAAACATTATAAGCCTAACCATACCCATCGAAATATACTTGTATTCCTACAGAAATATACTTGTATTCCTAGATATATACTTGTATTCCTACAGAAATATACTTGTATTCCTACAGAAATATACTTGTATTCCTAGATATATACTTGTATTCCTACAGAAATATACTTGTATTCCTACAGAAATATACTTGTATTCCTAGATATATACTTGTATTCCTACAGAAATATACTTGTATTCCTACAGAAATATACTTGTATTCCAAGATATATACTTGTATTCCTACAGAAATATACTTGTATTCCTACAGATATATAATTGTATTCCTACAGAAATATACTTGTATTCCTACAGAAATATACTTGTATTCCTACAGAAATATACTTGTATTCCTACAGAAAAAGGTGGAAACATTTTCATAATGTTGTTATATTTTTCCAATATACAAGTGCTTACCTCTTCCTCTATATTACCTCTTCAGTATTTATCTTGGTTAATATCAGGCAGCATTGGAGGTATCATTGTTAGTGTGCTCACCTCGAGTGAGGTAGATTGTGGACTTGAGTCCCAGTTTGATCAAACACACCAAAAACTATAAAATAGACATTTGTTGCTTCTCTGATAAGCATGAAGCATTTAGGAGTAAGTCCAAAAACAGGTTGGCACAGAATCAAGACAATGTGTACGAGTGGAGCGACATGTCTACCCGCAACTGCTGTTTCATTGAGCTAGCACTATAGAATACCCAACTAGCTAAGTGTGTAGGTCTAGTACAAAACAGGCATCATAATTGTCATTGAATGTAACTTGTTCTAGCCATGATATACATATAGCTGAAGAATTGCTCTTCAGTTTTGGCATAAAAAAAAAAAAAAAAATCATTCACTCTGGGTCAATACCTTCAAAGGTCATGCCTTATTAGTGATAATAGCAGGATTTTTAACTGATACCTGGTACATATCATAAAACTTTTATTTTCTTTATCCTTTCAATGTTTTAAGCTAAAGCTGCAGCACAAAACAAAATAAAGAGGAAAACAGCATAAAACTGCAGACTCTATCGAGTCAAACCTGCACAGGCAGTCACCTCTATTAAGTAGTCACCTCTATTAAGCAGTCACCTCTATTAAGCAGTCTCTTGTTTTAAAATGTCACATTTTCCTTGTCCTGTCACAGAAAATTTTATATTATATATTATATGAATTGAACCTCTTTTATGAGGTCACCTGTCATATAAGGCCATATTTTATTTGTCCCAAAGGTGACCTCTTAATACAGGTTTGACTGTTAGTGTATCACTATATATAATTCATAGTACCGGGTAACTCTTAACTGACTTTTGGTAAAAATGATTCCTCTAAACTAGCATGTTCTTCCTCAGTGATATCACATTTCCCATCAATGAATTCTACTTCATCGTACACTAAATTTATACTCCCTTGAGGATTATTCGGAATTGCGGTTTTGCAGATTAATATTTCGTAACCCTTATCAATAATTTTTTCCGAACCCTCCAAGTCCAAAATATTAATGGTGCCTTCGTCAATCGATACTCCATTTATCTGTATAATTTGTGTCGTATTTCCCATAACTTCTGCATTAGACACCACGCTGATGGAACTTGTCTGACAAGAATCTTCGTTAGAACTTTTATCTACCGGTATATGTATTTGTTGTGTAATGATATCATCCTCATTTTGATCTGCGATACAATTAGGATTGCTACTTTCATTTTTCATTCTCTGGAGGTTGATTAAGATACCATCGATCGCTTCTTCAATGGCATCATTGTGATCAGCGATCTGTTGAACTTCTGGGATAACATTACCACTGTCTTCCTGACTTTCTACTTCAGCAATGTATATTTTCTTTTTGTCGTGACACATCTGAATAAAGAAAAAAATAATGACGCTTTGGTTTTCTGATTTTTCATCCATGTATTATTTTCTTTTTGTAGTCACACATCTGAATAAAATATAAAAAAAATAATGAGGCTGTGGTTTTTCTGATTCTTCAGCAATCACTCTATATTTTGTTTTTGTCGTGACACATCTGAATAAAGAAAAAATAAATAATGAAGCTTTGGTTTTCTGATTCTTCAGCAATGTATATTTTCTTTTTGTCGTGACACATCTGAATAAAGAACTAGAGGCTCCTGGGAGCCTGTATAGCTCACCTGGGTATAACAACATCAGTCAATAAAACTTGATAACTTCGGTCAAAAAATAACAAATGTAGCCCTCGTCATTGCAGACCCCCTCTCCAAAAAAATTTGGGCAGGGGTTCCCTCTTTAATGTAAGTTATCAACATTGCTGTAAAAAAACATAAATGTCAATGATTCTCAAAATTTAGCTTTTGCTAGTGAAAGTCAACAAAAAAAATGCATTTCAAGAGGAATAACTCTTCACACAGTTGTCAGACATTTTCAACTGTGGAACAGTTTTGTAAAATTTTGAAAAAAAAAGGGCAATAACTCCAAGATGGGTACTGTGATTTACTTACAAATTGCAGGGTAGGTAGATCTTGACATGCTGAAGATGTTTGCAGTTTAAACTTGACATCTATCTCTTATAGTTTTTGAAATAAAGGATGAAAAGTATTACAATTTTGAAAATTTGATGAAAAAAGGGCAATAACTCCAAAATGGGTAATGGAATTTACTTTAAAATTGCAGGGTAGGTAGATCTTGACATGCTGAACATGTTTGCAGTTTAAACTTAACATCTATCTCTTATAGTTTTTGAAATAAAGGACGAAAAGTATTAAAATTTTAAAACTTTTGATGAAAAAAGGACAATAATTACTCCAAGATGGGTTATCAGATTTACTTCAAAATTGCAGGGTAGATAGATCTTGCTGTGCTGATCATTTTTATGACGTATGACGATGATGGACGCCAAGTGATGGCAATGCCAGGTGAGCTAAAAAATAATGAAGCTTTGGTTTTCTGGGTCTATTATTTTATTCATCAAATGGCGGAGTTTTAAATACAGTCCATGAACAATTTGATTAAAATTTGATCTCTCACTTGCCGCCCTTTACTGATTTGTAGGAGATCTTATTCAGGAAACCCCATTACGAGTCACATGTGAGTGATCTTGTGTCTTGAATATATAAAACGATATGATAAATACAGTTATGACCTTTTCTGCCAATCAGATTGCTCATAGCAAGAAAAGCATTTTAGTAACATTTTCATATTCTCTCAATCACCATTTTGCAGTGGATGAAACATGGGGTCACTCACATGTGACCCTTAATGGAGTTTCCTCAGATATTCACCCCGTGGGATTGGGAGTTTAAAATACAGTTCACGAAAAGCTTGAAATAAAATAAGCTTCAGCTCCTACATGTACATTGTAGCAGCTCTCTTTACTTTAATTTAACGAGAGGTCCACTTTGTACAAGACCAACATGCTAGTTTGTTTTTTTGTGTGTATCCAAATTATTCCTTTACTCAAAAGAAGTGCTACACCGAGTGCAGCGTTATATTGATACAACCACATCATGTCGATAAGAGCTTCCTTGTTCACCAGTTTCATAGAAAAAGATTATTGTTTAGCAAATGTCATCACTAAGTCGTAGAATCTGTTTGTAAAGTGCAGGAAGGAGCTTCATTAAGTTATTTAGAGGGGGAAAAAAACAATGTTTAACATTACCAGTAAAATCAGACTTAAAATGAAACTAAAACATATTTGATGTTTGTTCTCCTCATAAATCTGTCATGGGGCCGTCGTGGTCGTGATCGTATGTTAAATGGATTTACAACTATATATGCAATCACTGCCTATTATTACCACTACCGTTATGAGTTCCAATCCCGTTCAGGCGAGGTGTACATGTACTTAATACAACATTATGTGATAAAGTTTGTCAGTGACTTGCGGCAGGTCTGTGGTTTAATTTTCTTTGTGTACATTGTACTACGGTTTCCTCCACCAATAAAAATGACTGCCATGAAATATTGTTGAAAGTGGCGTTAAACAGAATAACCCTACCCTACATCTGACATATCTTGGAAACTGGAAGTTACAACAAATCTGACAATGACCTACGAAACACTACACAGAAAACTTAAGATTGAGTAACACAAACCCAACTAAAAAACTAGGGCTAGAGGATGAATTCAAGTACTAAGGGTGAGCAGTTCCTACTCCACTTGATCTATGACATTTGTTTTAAGTCTACTGTTACCTGTATTTTTGCTTTTTTCTCGCCATCTTGTCCATGGTTTTCAAATGTTACGCTACATCTTGTCGTCACATCACTTTTACTTGCATCTGTTTCTGTTTCATCGACAATTCTACGAATTTTGTATTGACATTTTTTCATGTGACAATTAACATTAGCCAGTTGACTAAATCTTTTGAAGCAATATTTACATTCATAAGGTTTTTCACCCGTGTGTGTGACCTTGTGTTGTTTAAGATGATTGTAACAACGGAATGCCTTGTCGCAATCAGCACACTGATATGGTTTGACCCCTGAATGTATACGTAAATGTATTTTTAAGTCATTCTTTCGTGCAAAGATCTTCCCACACTCCTCGCAAGTCCATGTTCTAACATCTAATGGTTTTGCCTCTTTTACGTGACCAGTCATATAGCCATGTTCTAGATATTTTCTCTTTGTCTTAAATCTTATTCCGCAAACGTGACACAACCAGTGACGATCTTCATGAATAGATTTATTATGATTTATCAAGTGGCCGGAACATTTAAACGTCTTACTGCAGATGTGGCACAAAAATGGACGATCGTTTGTATGCATTCGCAGATGAATCTTCATATCACTCCTCGACCAAAAAGCTTTCCCACAAAATTCACATTTAAATTTTTTTTCATTATCATCCCGATGAACAGTTCTCTTATGATAACTGAGGGTCCCTTCAGTTTTTAGTTTTTTATGACAAATATTGCATTCAAACATAGCAATGATATTATGCGTGGATTTATGAGCTTTCAATTTGTGTATGCTACGATAAGTCTTATCGCAAAATTCACAACCATATTTTTTCTCTCCTGCTTCTTCGTCAGTGATAATGTTGTGAGACACGAGATGCACCTTAATTTCTTCATCAGAAGAAAACATTTTTTCACAATGTACACAGAAATGTTTGTGCATCAGTGATATGTGGACTGTCAATCCATTCGGAGTTTTACATTTCTTTTCACAAACAGGACAGTCATATTTGAATATTGTGTCATCATTACCAGATTCTACCTTAATTTCTGTATCACATGATTCTTCCTTCATTTCCATATCATGTGATTCTTGCATCTCTTTGTCACATGATTCCTTCTTAACCTTTGTACCTTGTGATTTCTTCCTTATATGATCATTTTTATCAACTTTCTTCTTTGTTGATTTTTTCTTCACTTTACTTTTGTCATCATTACAAGATTGCACTTTAATATTTGTATCAAATGATTCTTCCTTCATTTTTATATCATGTGACTCTTGCATCTCTTTGTCACATGATTCCTTCTTACCCTTGAAATCATGTGATTTCTTCTTAATCTTGGTATTATGTGATTTCTTCTTTCTGTGGTCATTTTTAGCAACTTTCTTCTTTGTTGAATTATTCTTTACTTTACTATCGCCTTTTCTTTTTCTTTCTGTTTTAGTTACCAAGTGTGCTGTCCTAGCTTTCAATCTTTGACTCTTCCTTGTAGCTGTTAAGACTATTTCTTCCCCTGTATGGACAACTGGTTTCAATGCTTCTTGTTTTTCCATTTTTCTTTATCATAGGATTAGTGTGTCTGGAATATAAAATTATTTAAATCAATATATGATTTAAGAGATATAAAATTATATAAACAAAATATGGTTGAAATAATGAATGTATGTAAGGAAGCTGAGGTACACAAGTGCGTAGTTGTGGTCCGACAGCTCTTTAGTCTGACAGTTCGATAGTCCGACACAATGGTAACTACTCGACAATTTCCATTGCACGGAAAATTAGGTAATTTGACATCAGCGAGTATGGCCAAGTAGTTACGCTAAACCAGAGGCTCCCAGGAGCCTGTAATCGCTCACCTGGATCAAAGCTGCTTTCAATAACAACGCAACTGCACTGTGGTGGCCATCTTGGTGGGAGAGTGTGACTGCCGGAAACAATTTTGGAAAAGGACCATCCAATGACTATTCCATCAAAGTTTGGTTCTAATTGAGCTACTGGTTCCAGACAAGATGGTTTTTATGTGAATTTCCCATAGGGTCCTATGTTAAATTAAGTTCAGCTGTGCAGCCATCTTGGTCAGAGGGCTGAACCGCCGGACACATTTTTGGAAGAGAACCATCCAATGACTATTTCATCAAAATTTAGTTCTTATTGAGCAAATGGTTTCAGACAAGAAGATTTTTATGGGAATTTCCCATAGGGTCCTATGTTAAATTAAGTTCGGCTGTGGTGGCCATCTTGGTCGGAGGTCTGAAATGCCGGACACAATTTCGGAAGGGGACCACCCAAGGATCATTTCAGCAAAGTTTGGTTGAGATTGGCTCAGTAGTTTCAGAGGAGAAGATTGTTTACAAATTTCATCCCCCCTTTTTTCTATTTTTAGTTTGGTGGCCATCTTGGTTGGAAGTCGGGATCACCGTACACAATTTTCAAGGGGGGGGGGGGGGGGGGGGGGGCACCCAAGGACCATTCCACCAAAGTTTGGTTGCAATTGGCCCAGTGGTTTCTGAGGAGAAGATTCAAATGTGAAATGTTGATGGACGGACGACGGACGAAAAGTGATGGCAATAGCTCACATGGCCTAAAGGCCAGGTGAGCTAAAAACGGAATATATGTTAAACTACTGCTTGCCATGTAGTGGCAGTTTAAATTTGAGCTTATTTTGACTTATACTAAAGCAGTAATGGACAATGAAGACATTTCTATTTTTAGCAACAGCAGCCATCTTGAATGGAGGGCAGGGCTGTCAGACACAATTTTGAAAGGGACCCACCCAGGGACCATCCCTGCCAGGTTTGGTTTAATTTGGTTCAGCGGTTTCAGAGAAGAAGATTTAAATGTGATCTTTTATCAAAATATGCCTAATTTGCATAATCGGTATAAATCGGCTGAAAGAAAAATTTCACAGAAAAACCCCAAACATATGTTAAACTACTCCTTGTCATTTTTATTTTTTGACAAGCCTAAATTAAAAGGAGATTTTTTTGCTTTATGATAACTAGTGTCCGTGTCCCTTTCTCTATGATCATTTCAGTGATCAAATGGTCATCCGTCAAAATTTATGTTTGAAGTGCATTTTTCCATTTCAGACAATATCCTTACCATGTCACTAGGTTCGTCATTTTTTTTTTGTGCCTTTATAACACACTGGCTTAAAAGGTTTACTTTCCACTTTTATTCTTATTTAAAACTCCTGCTTAATAGGCCTCTCGATAGGAAATGGATTGGCCGTGCGTAGCGAAGAACAAGCTAAAAAAGTTCAGAAAATCTTTCAGACCAATGAAATAGCGCAAAACAAAATATGCTCGGTTGACCTCCTGAATGGGCACGAGTGGAGGGAAAGTTGGATGTGTCGTCGAGAATAAACTTGAATTTCGTCAATAAATATTTGTTGTTCGTACGTATAAACTAGATAGGAATGAAGGGAAATCATTTTTGAGACGAGGACAAGTGAAGGTCCTTTTTAAAACTGGCACGTTATTGTAAAATATCGAGTCGAAGCGAGGATTCCCTCTTCGTATTTTGACGATTGTTTCTTACCTTTATGTTTTATTAAGTAAAACGGCAGCTGGACCTAGAAGCAAAAGTTAGTACGCTCCCTTTTTGGGAGAGTTAATGGTAGAAGTACATTTATGAATAGGTACTATGGCACTTCAAAATCTTCAACAATATGGCTGCCAAACCGGAAATAAATTAAAAGAAAAATCACGTGACCAGAACTCTATTCGATTTTTTTCAAATAGAAATGAAACAATGTTCGGTAGCGGATACGAAGACTGTCCGGAGTTTGGAGTTTTAGGTGGTGTTATTTTTAAGCTTGATATTTTGATATAAGAAAAATTACTGTTCTTCGGGAACGTTTCAGGTTGCACCTGCCTCATATTAGAACGAGAGAGCTGCAACACGAAATGTTGTAAAATATGGATAAATGGCTCAAAGATATATTTCCAGACAAAGATCCATACCATAATCGCGGGAGGGACCAAATGAGGATAAAGGGGGGTCCGGAATTCGAGTGCCTGTGATAACACCAGGAATCAGGATATATATAGCTTATAGACTCTCTGCGACAATAATATAACATTAATAAATCTTTCTTTTGACTAAGAAACAAAAAATCTATAAATTGTATAAGTACAAAAATATATCTCTGCTGTAAATGTTACCAAAATGCCAAAATAAAATGAAACTACACAGGTGACATCAACTTCTCTTTCTAGCGGAAATGCTTATTTTAATTTTGAGCACATAAGGAACGGCGACGCATTATTTCCGCTATTTGATATCTACTGCAATCCGTAGAATCTAATAAATAGAATATGTTTTATTGCCAAATTAATGCGTACATAAAGGACAAACATATACCGGGGTATTTTTATTTATTGAATAATTAATTATCATTTAGACATAATACTGAATGTGAGACTGTTTTTTCTGAAGATTATAAAATCATGATTTACTAATATTGATAATCATTCTACTATTTGAACCAAGGATTTATATAGTAGAATTCTGCTATATAAATCCTTGTTTGGACACAAATACAAATTATTATGGATTGCACTAAGGTGGATGTAGACAGTATAAGGACACAAAACAAAAATAGAATATTATATCTATTGAAAACAAAATAGAAATTCATGATATGGAGAAAGTTATTCTATGCTCTACACTCAGCGAGATACCACACATTAAACATTCGTAAAAGGAAATACTGATATGCGCACATGATGATTGCGGCAGTTGCTCTACCGTTCTTATTGAATGCACATGAGCTTGTCTTTAAGACATATATATTTAACTTGATTAAAAAAATATGCACCTCTATATCATTTTTAAGTTTGTTTGTTTGTTTGTTTTATGGTGTTTAACGCCACTTTCAACAATATTCCAGTTACCGGTACTATATCGTGGCGGTCAGTTCTATTGGTGGATTAAACCGGTGTACCCGGAGAAAATCATCGACCTGTCGCAAGTCACTGACAAACTTTATCACATAATGTTGTACACCTCTCCCTGATCGAGATTCGAACTCACAACATCAGTGGTGTATATAATTTTTACGGCATATATATAACTTTACAAAAAAAATATGCAACACCTACCCATAGTCCGTAACTATAATCCGACAGTCCGTTAGTCCGACAGCCCGCTGGTCCGATAGCCCGTTAGTCCGACAACCTGATGGTCCGACAGCCCGTTATTCCGACAACCCGCTGGTCTGACAGTCCGACAGCCCGATAGTCCGACAGCCCGTTAGTCCGACAACCCGCTGGTTCGACAGCCCGTTAGTCCGACAGTCCGCTGGTCCGATAGTCCGACAGCCCGTTAGTCCGACAGCCCGCTGATCCGACAGTCCCGACAGCCCGTTAGTCCGACAGAGATGTGTTTGTTTTTCACTTTCACCGTTCAAGTAAGAATAGCATCAAAGTAAGCATTCGCGGGAATACATCTAAAGATCTAAAGCTTTAGATTGACCAATTTTCTTGAATATTTGTTTGAATTTGTACTTGTACGACGGATTTTTTTCATTCACTTAAAGGGGCATTATCTGCCAAAATCGTAAATTTTTGTTACCCATAAAAACTATCAGATATGATTGATGCCTTAATAAAACGTGTTTCTGTAACTTATAAATGTTATGAAATGTACGCGCATCGGGGGAAAAATGTGCAACTGCTCGTGTTTTGAGATCGATCAAGAAATGGACGTCACTTTTCGCCTTTTGAGAACGAAAATTACCATCGATTTATTATTTCCTTGCAAGCAAATAATTTGACCTCGCTTTCTCCGTATGCAACTGACCTTACTAGTGACAGGTATAAACGAATAATTTGTATTTTGTCGCTTATTAACTGCAAACTTGCATGGCTCTTTGTCCGTAATTAACGCCGACTAAAAGCAGATTCACAGAAAATAAGAAATAAGTGCATTGTTTTACTGATTTAATGACGATTCGGCAAACCCCGTAAACAATGCCGATAATTAACAAGATGGCGTCCATTTCTTGATATTCCACAAAGCCCAGACTTAAAAATAATAGAAAATGTGTGGAAAGTTATAAAAAAGACGAATAGATGACATTTGAAATGCTAAGGACCTAAAAACTGTTGTTGCTGAAATTTGGACCTCACTTCAACTACATTATATAAGAAGTTTATATGACTCCCTTCCAAGGCGCTTACGGATTATTTTAAGAGCTAGAGGCAATATCACAAAATACTAACAGTTTGAGGTAAGTTATATTATTTATTTCAGTAAGAAAAACTATATTTTTTCTCTGCTTGGAACACAAACGTTGAAATGACGTCGGCCATTTTGGGAACTCAATTATGTCACATGACTGTAGTAGGTGAGTGATTATTGTTTAACGCCAATTCAGTTTTAGTCACCCCAAAAACCCGTGGCGTCCCCATATAAGGCCATAGACACACCCATTTCCCATATATGGGCATAACCCCACCCCTTTTGTCTTACGTCACAAAAATTTAAAAATTAGAAAAAAAATTAAAAAAATTAAAGAAAAAAAATCAAAATTAAAAAAAAAATTCAAAATTCAAAAAATTAAAAAATTAAAAAATTTAAACAAAAATCAATAATTCAAAAATTTTATAAAATAAAAAAAAAATTGTTTCCCTCTCCCGTCGACTCCATGACCATATATGGACTGCACTATCAGATTCATTTTCACCCTCGACCAATCATTTCGCGTCATTTATTTTAATGACCTTATATGGACTGCACTATCAGATTCATTTTCACCCTCGACCAATCATTTCGCGTCATTTATTTTAATGACCTTATATGGACGATGTGAAGTTCCAAAACTTTCAACTTAATACACAATACCTCTATTCAGAACAATGACATGATATCTATCTAATTATTACCAGATGTTATAAGATTGTGCTTATCAACTCGATCAAGGAAGGTTATATAGCGATGATTAACTCGACCGATAAAATCTCCACGCGTGTTTCATGTAGTATCGTGATCGTTTTTATCGTGTTTTCTCAAGTCAATGTTATCGAATTATGACATAAATTGGTATGACTCTTTGATGTTTCTGGATAATGGTCATCTGACGTTTGTGTTTTCAAAGGGAAGTAATTCTGTTGCGGATTGAGAGTTTGTAAATCGAGGGAAATAACGTTATTCGGTATATATGTTCGATCAGAGTTTATAAACCAAGGGAAATAACTTTATTCGGTGTGTATGTTCGATGAGAGTGGGGGAGATAACTCAATGTGTGTGTTCAAAGGGAAGTAATTATACGTTTCCAGTCTCGGGTTAAACGTATTCAAAGGGAAGTAACTCTGAGCATAACACAACGACACGATTTCGTTCGTATCATTTATTACGTATAATACATTCTATAATAAAGACACATCAATGCTCGACAATATACAATAGTCGTTTAAACACGATTTCGTCCGTTTAATATGAAACAGGCACGGCCATGAATGCTCGCGAATCTGAAAGTTATCTGGCAATTTCACGCTCATCCAGTGCATCGAAAAGTGTCAGATTACCACTATCAATTTTTCAGCTATATCATAGCGAGGACAAGTCAATTTGCAATGAGATGATGATGAGGTCCGGTTTGTACTAGACTAACACGTTGAGTTGGATTTTTTTAGTGCTAGCTCACTGAAACAACAGTCCGTGGGTAAATGTGTCGCTCCACTCGGACATATTATTCTGATTCCAAGCCAACCAGTCTTTGGTCTTTCTCCTTAATGTTGCGTGCTTAGCGGAGAGGCAACAAATACCAATTTTAGTCTTTGGTTTGACCCGATCGGGGCTCGAACCCACGATCTACCGCACACGAGACGATCACGCTAACCATTACTCCACCGATGCGATTTGTTCCGGACTGAAAAGACTGTCTTGGTTCGATGAGCCAACCGGAACAAAAAGCAAAGGCCAGGGGCGGATCCAGGGGGGGGGGGGGGGGTCACCCGGCCGCGCGTCCCCCCTAAAATTGGAAAAAACATGATTTTTTGGCGTAAAATCGTGATTTTTCACACGAAATACCCCAAAAAATTTCGCGCCTCCCTCCGCAATACGAATAAAATATGATTTTTTGGCGTACAATCGTGATTTTTCACACGAAATACCCCCAAAAATTTCGCGCCTCCCTCTGCTCGGCGCAATTTTTTAAGTGCGCCCCCCCCCCCCCCCCTAACTTGAAATCCTGGATCCGCCCCTGAAGGCTGCATATTCCGGATCTTGACAATATATTCGGACCTGTTTTCTTTAATTCTCTAAAGTATATGTCTTGAACATAATTTGATGAAAATGTTTTTTTTAATTTATGCTTCAGTAAACCCCATAAGTATCTTTCAACACCAGTTTTTAATATATCCATCAGTAAGCCACAGTACTGAGAATCTTACAACGCCAGTTTGACGACGGATCTTGCTTTCACACACAAAGCTTGACTAAGCGAACATTTCTCATAAAGAAAATATATATTATTTTCATAGAATAGCTATTAAATGTACTTAGTCTGTGGGACTATCGGACTGTCGGACTACTGGACTGTTGAACTATTGGGCTGTCAGATTATAGGTCTGACCCCTCTACTATACCCATAGTAAAATAGAAAACATAAAATAAATAATCTGATCTTGCAATTTTCAACAATAAAATTTGGTACATGGGCGTAGGAGCTGGGGGCAAAGGTAGCAATTGTTCTATATGTCCAAACATTTTTTACCACAAATTTAAGAATAAGATTAATGAATAGTAGCGAAGCAAAATTTATCAAGGGTATAAGGGTTTGCTTTTAAGACAAAGGACCTTTTTAGTTTGACAGTTTTGGACACCCCCCCCCCCCCCCCCCCCAAAAAAACACAAAAAAACACACCTACACATTTCGGTCCACCCCTTAAAACTCAATCGTCATTTCCCCCCAAAGGTGACGTTATCAAAAAGCTATGGCACATTCCAAAATCTCCATGCACTTGTCAACGTTATCATGTGACTGACGCATAGAAATGGTCAATAATTGAACTTCATAGATCCTGGTTATATCTATAAACCACGATTTAAATAAATTTAACAATTTTTTTTAAATATCTCACCAATAACTTATAAAAATCATTTATTTTTTAAAAATTTTTATTGTACAGTGTAATTTAACATAAGAGAATTTTTTTTTTTTAATTTGACCCATATTGATATGCGATAATTCTCCATTTTGGTCGACTCACGCGATCACACCATATCATTCTCCTCTCAGGCGACAATCAAAATAAACAGATAACGTCCCAGTGACATGTGCTTATCCGGACAGTAATTCTGATACATGTATTTGATGTGAACAACGAAAGCAGCTATGAAAACCGGATTACTTTTTCTTCTTTTCTCTGTGATTCTCAGCGAAAGATTGGTAAGTGTGTTTTAAAATCAACGACTACAGTAAGTTTTAACATGATCCTGTTCTAAGAAAAAATTGTTGACTGTTTAACCTTTCTATTTTCGTTACAATACTTTAAATACTGTCATATATTTTGTCTTGATTTATGTCCTGGCATATTCATTTAAAAGATCTTAAAATGTGTTTTTTTATATCAGAAACGTATAGGTTTACAAATATGTGGTTCTATCTCGGGAAAGGAGAATTATATAATTAAGGTTATGGTGTTTAACACCACTTTCAACAATATTCCAGTTATATCGTAGCCGTCAGTTTTATTGGTGGATGAAACCGTTGTACCCTGAGAAAACCATCGACCTTACAGGAAAGGAGGGGGCACGGTAAGTTCTATGAATTCATGTTATATAAATAATAGTTAATGTCAAATCAAAACCCATGGAGTAAGTAAGTAATTTTATTTCAAGTCGGCACATACATATAACAAATAACATGGAGATTAATTGATAATAAGAAAATACACAATGTAGCGCATTTTAAATATGTATACAGTGGATCCGATAGCTGTGTACGTAGGACATAGTTCCAACAAGGATCATATCATTGGAAAGCAGGGGCGGATCTAGGATTTCTAGTTAGGGGGGGGGGGACATTTTTGGGGTATTTCGTGTGAAAAATCACGATTGACGCCAAAAAATCATGTTTTTTTCCAATTTTAGCCCCCCCCCCCCCCCCCCTGGAAAGGGCGTGTTCCTGAAAATAAAATCGGGTACGGTAGTGCCGACGGAGTTAGAACCCCCTTTCCCACTTCATATCTTCCATCACCATGTAAACAATACCCATTCATACATTCGAGATACGGGAACTACATCGATGCATATTCAGTTACAAGCGAGCCATTTATATCTAAAATCTAAAATCAGCACACATAGATCAATTTTGCTCCTTATCATGTGAAACGTAGAAGAATTTGTCTTGACAATAAGGAAGCTATATGCCAATCATCACATTACAAAGAAGAAGCTACATGAACTTGCAGAAATAATAATAATAATAATAATTTTTATGATCTAAAAATCCAAACAAAGGATTATCATCAATACAGAACATGATAAACACAACTAAGACATCTTTAAGTACACAATATTTGATAACATAATACACAATATTTAAGAAATAATTCATGGAAGCCATATGTATATATTGTTTTTACCACGGGTAGGCCTTTATGTCACGAAGTTTTACCCCGAGCGTAAGCGAGGGGTAAAAAGCTGATCTAAAGGCCTACCCGTGGTAAAAACAATATATACATATGGCTTCCATGAATTATTTCGATTCTAATATGTAAAAATTGGTAAAATATCGTTATAAATTGTCGATGACGTCATAAATTTTTTAATCGGTCATAGATTAATATTATTTTTATCACGGGTTTAGACTCCAGCGTTTGAAGGACGTCATATTAGAATTGATAACATATCATATCCTAAAAATGCCCCTCTCACTGATATACATTTTGTATATTGAAGTGGAATATTTACGACCCAATCCTGAAAGCTGAAAATATCGACACGATATATTGTGAAGGTGAACCCCTCGTGCTTAAAACAAATAGGAAGTTTTAACGTGCATGGGGCCTAGGAAGGGGGGCAAAGCTGAAATTTTTGCATGGAAAAAAATATTGCCCAGTAAACCAGTGGTATAATGGTATGCTTTGACACCAATGTGTCTTTTTTTTTTGGCATGACAGTTTTGAAAGCCTGCTCCCCCAACTGACCGGTACACTCTTACGCAATTGATGCAGTCAAGGAAATTGGCACCTGACCGACGGACCGCGTCCGATAAATTTCCCGGCGGTCCGGTAGTTTTCGTTAACTCTCCAGACCGACTGTCCGGTAAATTGTTTTGTCAACCGTAACCCGAATAATCCAGTCGTTATATTACTCTCCCGCTAGTCGCTGCATTGTTTAGATAGAATGAATATTTCATTTAGTAATTTTTAATGTCACAAATAGTTTTGTAATTTTAGAGTGGAAATATACCGTGGGCTTTAATGAATATGATCATGCTGTATACTGTAATGATGTGAGCTAATCTCGTTGAGATTAGCCTTTCGAAGAAATTTTCTGCACTGTATCTCCAGTCAAGGTTCAACGAGATTATACAAATGTATGGACATGCTCAGAGACAACATATATATACATTGCATGTACTATCCGTTCTGTCGTATATTTTGTTTTAGTGGCCCGTAGTGGTCATGATCGTATGGTAGTTGGATTTACAAATACTAGTACCTAATACAATAAGTGTCTATCTACAAATACTAGTACCCAATACAATAAGTGTCTATCTACAAATACTAGTACCTAATACAACAAGTGTCTATCTACAAATACTAGTACCTAATACAATAAATGTCTATCTACAAATACTAGTACCCAATACAATAAATGTCTATCTACAAATACTAGTACCTAATACAACAAGTGTCTATCTACAAATACTAGTACCCAATACAATAAGTGTCTATCTACAAATACTAGTACCTAATACAATAAGTGTCTATCTACAAATACTAGTACCTAATACAATAAGTGTCTATCTACAAATACTAGTACCCAATACAATAAATGTCTATCTACAAATACTAGTACCTAATACAGCAAGTGTCTATCTACAAATACTAGTACCCAATACAACAAGTGTCTATCTACAAATACTAGTACCTAATACAATAAATGTCTATCTACAAATACTAGTACCTAATACAATAAGTGTCTATCTACAAATACTAGTACCTAATACAACAAGTGTCTATCTACAAATACTAGTACCTAATACAATAAGTGTTTATCTACAAATACTACTACTAGTACCTAATACAATAAGTGTCTATCTACAAATACTAGTACCTAATACAATAAGTGTCTATCTACAAATACTAGTACCTAATACAACAAGTGTCTATCTACAAATACTAGTACCTAATACAATAAGTATCTATCTACAAATACTAGTACCTAATACAATAAGTGTCTATCTACAAATACTAGTACCTAATACAATAAGTGTCTATCTACAAATACTAGTACCTAATACAATAAGTGTCTATCTACAAATACTAGTACCTAATACAATAAGTGTCTATCTACAAATACTAGTACCCAATACAATAAGTGTCTATCTACAAATACTAGTACCTAATACAATAAGTATCTATCTACAAATACTAGTACCTAATACAATAAGTGTCTATCTACAAATACTAGTACCTAATACAATAAGTGTCTATCTACAAATACTAGTACCTAATACAATAAGTGTCTATCTACAAATACTAGTACCTAATACAATAAGTGTCTATCTACAAATACTAGTACCCAATACAATAAGTGTCTATCTACAAATACTAGTACCTAATACAACAAGTGTCTTACAAATACTAGTACCCAATACAACAAGTGTCTATCTACAAATACTAGTACCTAATACAATAAGTGTCTATCTACAAATACTAGTACCTAATACAATAAGTGTCTATCTACAAATACTAGTACCTAATACAACAAGTGTCTATCTACAAATACTAGTACCTAATACAATAAGTGTTTATCTACAAATACTACTACTAGTACCTAATACAATAAGTGTCTATCTACAAATACTAGTACCTAATACAATAAGTGTCTATCTACAAATACTAGTACCTAATACAACAAGTGTCTATCTACAAATACTAGTACCTAATACAATAAGTATCTATCTACAAATACTAGTACCTAATACAATAAGTGTCTATCTACAAATACTAGTACCTAATACAATAAGTGTCTATCTACAAATACTAGTACCTAATACAATAAGTGTCTATCTACAAATAGTAGTACCTAATACAACAAGTGTCTATCTACAAATACTAGTACCTAATACAATAAGTCTCTATCTACAAATACTAGTACCTAATACAATAAGTGTCTATCTACAAATACTAGTACCTAATACAATAAGTGTCTATCTACAAATACTAGTACCTAATACAACAAGTGTCTATCTACAAATACTAGTACCTAATACAATAAGTGTCTATCTACAAATACTAGTACCCAATACAATAAGTGTCTATCTACAAATACTAGTACCTAATACAACAAGTGTCTATCTACAAATACTAGTACCCAATACAACAAGTGTCTATCTACAAATACTAGTACCTAATACAATAAGTGTCTATCTACAAATACTAGTACCTAATACAATAAGTGTCTATCTACAAATACTAGTACCTAATACAACAAGTGTCTATCTACAAATACTAGTACCTAATACAATAAGTGTTTATCTACAAATACTACTACTAGTACCTAATACAATAAGTGTCTATCTACAAATACTAGTACCTAATACAATAAGTGTCTATCTACAAATACTAGTACCTAATACAACAAGTGTCTATCTACAAATACTAGTACCTAATACAATAAGTGTCTATCTACAAATACTAGTACCTAATACAATAAGTGTCTATCTACAAATACTAGTACCTAATACAATAAGTGTCTATCTACAAATACTAGTACCTAATACAATAAGTGTCTATCTACAAATACTAGTACCTAATACAATAAGTGTCTATCTACAAATACTAGTACCCAATACAATAAGTGTCTATCTACAAATACTAGTACCTAATACAATAAGTATCTATCTACAAATACTAGTACCTAATACAATAAGTGTCTATCTACAAATACTAGTACCTAATACAATAAGTGTCTATCTACAAATACTAGTACCTAATACAATAAGTGTCTATCTACAAATACTAGTACCTAATACAATAAGTGTCTATCTACAAATACTAGTACCCAATACAATAAGTGTCTATCTACAAATACTAGTACCTAATACAACAAGTGTCTATCTACAAATACTAGTACCCAATACAACAAGTGTCTATCTACAAATACTAGTACCTAATACAATAAGTGTCTATCTACAAATACTAGTACCTAATACAATAAGTGTCTATCTACAAATACTAGTACCTAATACAACAAGTGTCTATCTACAAATCCTAGTACCTAATACAATAAGTGTTTATCTACAAATACTACTACTAGTACCTAATACAATAAGTGTCTATCTACAAATACTAGTACCTAATACAATAAGTGTCTATCTACAAATACTAGTACCTAATACAACAAGTGTCTATCTACAAATACTAGTACCTAATACAATAAGTATCTATCTACAAATACTAGTACCTAATACAATAAGTGTCTATCTACAAATACTAGTACCTAATACAATAAGTGTCTATCTACAAATACTAGTACCTAATACAATAAGTGTCTATCTACAAATACTAGTACCTAATACAATAAGTATCTATCTACAAATACTAGTACCTAATACAATAAGTGTCTATCTACAAATACTAGTACCCAATACAATAAGTGTCTATCTACAAATACTAGTACCTAATACAACAAGTGTCTATCTACAAATACTAGAACCTAATACAATAAGTGTCTATCTACAAATACTAGTACCTAATACAATAAGTGTCCATCTACAAATACTAGTACCTAATACAATAAGTGTTTATCTACAAATACTAGTACCTAATACAACAAGTGTCTATCTACAAATACTAGTACCTAATACAACAAGTGTCTATCTACAAATACTAGTACCTAATACAATAAGTGTCTATCTACAAATACTAGTACCTAATACAACAAGTGTCTATCTACAAATACTAGTACCTAATACAACAAGTGTCTATCTACAAATACTAGTACCTAATACAACAAGTGTCTATCTACAAATACTAGTACCTAATACAACAAGTGTCTATCTACAAATACTAGTACCTAATACAATAAGTGTCTATCTACAAATACTAGTACCTAATACAATAAGTGTCTATCTACAAATACTAGTACCTAATACAATAAGTGTCTATCTACAAATACTAGTACCTAATACAACAAGTGTCTATCTACAAATACTAGTACCTAATACAATAAGTGTCTATCTACAAATACTAGTACCCAATACAATAAGTGTCTATCATCACTAAAGTCCGTTCATTGCGAGATGTACTCCTTACAATTTTAAGTGATATACTTTTTCAGTGACTTGCGACAGGTCGATGGTTCCTCGTGGACTTCGGTTTCCCCCTCCAATAAGCTTACCACCACGATATAACTGAAATATTTTTCAAAGTGACGTTAAATACCATAACCTTAACCCCTATATGTTGTCTTAATTTTTGTGTTGACATATTTGCGCTTAAAATTTTCGTTCTATCAGATTTTATACAATTACAGTCTTTTGTTGAGATCAATACGAGTTTTTATGGACCTTAAAAACGATATTCACCATAAATACTCGTATTGACCGATACAAAAGACTGTAATTGTTTTATTACATTAAAATGAAAAGTGAAAGTGAAACCAAGTCAATATGAAATTAATCACTTCATTATGACGTCATACATAAAATCAATACGAGTTTTAATCAAACAATATCAAATTTTACGGAATGTCAGGTGACAGTATGATAGCCAATAAAATTGTTTAAATAAAATCATTATGTAATAAACAAATCTATGGTTCTCAGAACGGGAAAGGTTGGGCCAGATGTTTTATGAATTCATGTTTTATTTAAAAAAAGAAGAAGATTATTTCAGATTAAATCCCGTGGGAATCATGCATGGGATGTGAAGATACATGTGCAGGATCTTTTTTAGTTTAGAACCTAGCTCCTTCGGGGGACATATATAGTTGTGTAGCGCCATTTGTGGATCAGTCATTTATTAATTTAGGGGTTGACATCTCTAACGATGACACTGCATCTGAAAAAGGCAATGTCGAGGAGCTAGGTTCTGATCACGAAAATGGAAATGGAATGGCGATCACCAATCACATAAAAAAAATACGAATCACAAAGAAAAAGAGATTCCCAGGCCAAAACCAATCAAGAAAAATTATTCTATATAGGTGCAAGTTTTCTGCAGTTGTCTTCTGTACTCCTTAAAAAGTAACAGTCTTATGAGTAGATGAGTAGATGAGTAGACGAGTAGCCCAGAAACAAAATTCATTGGTCCAGCAATTAACTTTGCAAGTGAAATATTCAATATTTCTTCTTCTTCTGTTAAAGTCACTATAAGCTGTAAATGCAGGTATCAAGTTTACAGCCTCAAATTTTCATATTTTTTTCACAGAAACCGCGAATATTTCATAGTAGCAAGTAACTTTTATTTCTTTAAATTGGTAGTGTATCCGTTTCCATTCTGGCTACTAAAATGCATGCAATTATGAAATATCTATGCTGTATAAAACATGCAAAAATGCATACATAACCACAGAGGTGTAGGGGTGGATTGGAAAGTGGAGGATGGGGACTTATTCCCTCCTTGATCCTACACCTCCTTCCTCGGCTCACACATAGGAGCTTGCCTTTAAGACAAATATCTAGCTTTATTAAAAAAATATATATGCACCGCTATATATTATACCGCAATAGGGGTGCATATTTTTTTTAATAAAGTTAAAAATATGCCTTAAATTTTGAATACTAAAAATAAAAAATACAACTTTTTCTGAAATTTTTCCAAAAAAAATTTTTTCCAAAAGGGGGGGGGGGAGTTTACAAGGAGATAAGTGGACCACTGCCTGCTACGCTCCTAAATAAAGATAAAACAATGTCAAAGAAGTCCCACTTTGACTGTCAGTAAAATTAGTCATTTTCTTTACATAATACTTTACATAACATATTGGTAGGTTTTATATTATTTTTATTACCAAAAAAATGTTGACCTCACTACTTTTTTCTTAGGCGTCTTTGACCTTTGACCTTTAAATAAATCCACCCAGTTCCTAAGATCACGGTCACTAAATCTAGACAGTGCTATAATATCAGTACTAATTCCATAAAATACTACACATAAGAAAACCAGTGTCAACGAGTAAAATACGTTATCCATTGATAAAATTTTCATTACAGTGTTGACTTTTAATCATTGTGCTAAGATACTAAGATAGAGGTTAAGTATGTCACTATCTCGGTCAATGTCTATAGTAGAACCTTGTGATGAATAAGTAAAATAGACCACATACTAGACAGGCGGGTCAATATCCATAATTTATTGGTCATAGTTGACCGAAATTCTGATTTCAAAAGTCGTAACTCCACCAAATATCGACTTGAATAGTGCTTAATTTTCAATCCCCGTCCCCTATCTACCGGTGTGCCATTTTTTTCGTCACAATATCCATGGAAAAAACTTATCCAAGTTTAAGATAACGAAGCTTGATTTCACGGTATAATTGTAGATATTGGGATGATTTATATCCCAGAAATTTCGAATAACGGGAAACAAATATGTCTGTGTAACCAAGGAAACGATTTCAGTTTAATGAGCGAGTCATTGTTTTTTAACGCCAACTCAGCAATTTCCAGCTATATCATGGCTAGAACAAGTTAATTTTCAATGAGAGAATGTGGTCCGCTTTGTAGTAGACCAACACTCTTAGTTGGATTTTTATAGTGCTGGCTCACCGAAACAAGTTCAAACCAACACTCATTTACATCCATATCGTTTCTTACTACAATCTGTTCCTTTACCTTAATTTATGTGTATTAAGGTTGGATAGTCTCTCATGTTCCTTTACTTTAATTTGTGTCTTAAGTGTAACGATGGATAGTCTCTCATGTTCATTTACATCCATAGCCTTTCTTACTATAAGCTGTTCCTTTACTTTATGTGTATTAAGGTTGGATAGTCTCTCATGTTCCTTTACTTGATTGTGTGTCTTAAGTGTAACGATGGATAGTCTCTCATGTTCATTTACATCCATATCCTTTCTTACTATAAGCTGTTCCTTTACTTTAATTTGTGTATAAGTGTAAAGTTGGATAGTCTCTCATGTTCATTTACATCCATATCCTTTCTTACTATAAGCTGTTCCTTTACTTTAATTTGTGTATAAGTGTAATATTGGATAGTCTCTCATGTTCTACATTTACATCCATATCCTTTCTTACTATAAGCTGTTCCTTTACTTTAATTTGTGTATAAGTGTAATATTGGATAGTCTCTCATGTTCATTTGCATCCATATCCTTTCTTACTATAAGCTGTTCCTTTACTTTAAGTTATGTCCAAGTGTAATGTTGGATAGTCTCTCATGTTCATTTGCATCCATATCCTTTCTTACTACAAGCTGTTCCTTTACTTTAAGTTATGTCCAAGTGTAATGTTGGATAGTCTCTCATGTTCATTTGCATCCATATCCTTTCTTACTATAAGCTGTTCCTTTACTTTAATTTGTGTATAAGTGTAATGTTGGATAGTCTCTCATGTTCATTTACATCCATATCCTTTCTTACTATAAGCTGTTCCTTTACTTTAAGTTATGTCCAAGTGTAATGTTGGATAGTCTCTCATGTTCATTTGCATCCATATCCTTTCTTACTATAAGCTGTTCCTTTACTTTATGTGTATTAAGGTTGGATAGTCTCTCATGTTCCTTTACTTGATTGTGTGTCTTAAGTGTAACGATGGATAGTCTCTCATGTTCATTTATATCCATAGCCTTTCTTACTACAAGCTGTTCCTTTACTTTATGTGTATTAAGGTTGGATAGTCTCTCATGTTCCTTTACTTGATTGTGTGTCTTAAGTGTAACGATGGATAGTCTCTCATGTTCATTTACATCCATATCCTTTCTTACTATAAGCTGTTCCTTTACTTTAATTTGTGTATAAGTGTAAAGTTGGATAGTCTCTCATGTTCATTTACATCCATATCCTTTCTTACTATAAGCTGTTCCTTTACTTTAATTTGTGTATAAGTGTAATATTGGATAGTCTCTCATGTTCTACATTTACATCCATATCCTTTCTTACTATAAGCTGTTCCTTTACTTTAATTTGTGTATAAGTGTAATGTTGGATAGTCTCTCATGTTCATTTGCATCCATATCCTTTCTTACTATAAGCTGTTCCTTTACTTTAAGTTATGTCCAAGTGTAATGTTGGATAGTCTCTCATGTTCATTTGCATCCATATCCTTTCTTACTACAAGCTGTTCCTTTACTTTAAGTTATGTCCAAGTGTAATGTTGGATAGTCTCTCATGTTCATTTGCATCCATATCCTTTCTTACTATAAGCTGTTCCTTTACTTTAATTTGTGTATAAGTGTAATGTTGGATAGTCTCTCATGTTCATTTACATCCATATCCTTTCTTACTATAAGCTGTTCCTTTACTTTAATTTGTGTATAAGTGTAAAGTTGGATAGTCTCTCATGTTCATTTACATCCATATCCTTTCTTACTATAAGCTGTTCCTTTACTTTAATTTGTGTATAAGTGTAATATTGGATAGTCTCTCATGTTCTACATTTACATCCATATCCTTTCTTACTATAAGCTGTTCCTTTACTTTAAGTTATGTCCAAGTGTAATGTTGGATAGTCTCTCATGTTCATTTGCATCCATATCCTTTCTTACTATAAGCTGTTCCTTTACTTTAAGTTATGTCCAAGTGTAATGTTGGATAGTCTCTCATGTTCATTTGCATCCATATCCTTTCTTACTACAAGCTGTTCCTTTACTTTAAGTTATGTCCAAGTGTAATGTTGGATAGTCTCTCATGTTCATTTGCATCCATATCCTTTCTTACTATAAGCTGTTCCTTTACTTTAATTTGTGTATAAGTGTAATGTTGGATAGTCTCTCATGTTCATTTACATCCATATCCTTTCTTACTATAAGCTGTTCCTTTACTTTAAGTTATGTCCAAGTGTAATGTTGGATAGTCTCTCATGTTCATTTGCATCCATATCCTTTCTTACTATAAGCTGTTCCTTTACTTTAAGTTATGTCCAAGTGTAATGTTGGATAGTCTCTCATGTTCATTTGCATCCATATCCTTTCTTACTATAAGCTGTTCCTTTACTTTAATTTGTGTATAAGTGTAATGTTGGATAGTCTCTCATGTTCATTTACATCCATATCCTTTCTTACTATAAGCTGTTCCTTTACTTTAATTTGTGTCTCAGTGTAAAGTTGGATAGTCTCTCATGTACATTTAGATCCATAGCCTTTCTTACTACAAGCTGTTCCTTTACTTTAAGTTATGTCCAAGTGTAATGTTGGATAGTCTCTCATGTTCATTTACATCCATATCCTTTCTTACTGCAAGCTGTTCCTTTACTTTAATTTGTGTCTCAGTGTAATGTTGAATAGTCTCTCATGTTCATTTACATCCATAGCCTTTCTTACTATAAGCTGTTTCTTTACTTTAATTTGTGTTTTAAGTGTAATATTGGATAGTCTCATGTTCATTTACATCCATATCCTTTCTTACTATAAGCTGTTCCTTTACTTTAATTTGTGTTTAAGTGTAATATTGGATAGTCTCTCATGTTCATTTACAATACATCTATATCCTTTCTTACTAATAGATCAAGATCAATAATCACACTTTTATGAACGAAAAAGTGTTGAGTGTCAGTCTGTCCCTCTACTAACAAATCAAAGACACAAACAACCTTCATTCTAGATATTAACCTTGACTTATCTGACATAAAGGTTGCTCTCTTTCACAATCGCACTCCACTCAATCTTAAAAGATACGAAAGGGCAATATACTATAGATCTCGTGTAAGTACATCTAGTTTTCATATAAAGATAAAGATAAAGTTTGGTTTATACTGACCAAAAATATACTGACCAAAAATATACATGTTTCAACAAATACAATAAAATGATATCAGTACCTAGCCTTTATAGACTTACGAGACACTATATTTACAATAAAATGAGAGCAGTACCCAGCCTTTATAGACTTACGAGACACTCTATTTAAAATACAATGAGATCAGTACCCAGCCTTTATAGACTTACGAGACACTGTATTTACAATAAAATGAGATCAGTACCCAGCCTTTATAGACTTACGAAACACTATATTTACAATAAAATGAGATGAGTACCCAGCCTTTATAGACTTACGAGACACTATATTTACAATACAATGAGATCAGTACCCATCCTTTATAGACTTACGAGACACTGTATTTACAATAAAAATACATTCAACATAATATAAATAGATACAAGTATATAAAAACTTTAAGTAAAACTCAACTTGTTCCTTGTAAACTATCAAAATCTCATTAAAAATTACTAGTAAAAATCTCAATATAATTTAAAATTAAGAAAACAAAATAATGCAAACTTGTTAAAATACTAGAACTTTAAAATCTGTTTTCATTATTGAAAAATATCTTTAAAATTGTCATTTGTGTATAAAATTAAAAAAAAAATATATACAATATACGTACATTGTCGGTAAATATAAAATTTATTTGTACGAGCTTTAGAAACAGGCAGAATAGCGAGCCTTCGGCGAGCTTTTCAGGCCTGTTTCGCAACGAGTACAAATGAATTTTATATTTGTGACATGGAATTAATTACCCCCTTCCATCCTCTTTTTTTTTTAAAACTCTGTTATATATCTATTTCTAATAAAAAATCACTAATTCACCCTTTTTCCCCTGTATTCAAGGAGTATGTCATGGGCAGGCCCGGATTATTACCTTTTTAGGCCCTTGGCTAATGATGAAATTATGGGGCCACTGTAGCATTTAATTGTGTCCTCTAGTTCAAAGTGTCAGCCGGACACTTTTACACATGTTATAGTGTCCAGCAGACATTTTTACGCCATAAAATAGTGTCCACTATCAATCCATTTCATTGTGTCCAGTAGCCCTTTTCACAAAAAATCGTAACTATAGTCCTAACTTTTTCACTTAAGATTATCTTACGACAATTACTAAGTCCTTTTCACAAAGATTATCTTACGACAAATTTTAATCTTACGACTAAAATTACACTTACGATAAAAAAATTCTTTCTTAGGTGTACTCGATACAACATTATGTGATAAAGTTTGTCAGTGATTTGCGACAGGTTAATGGTTTTCTCCGAGTACTCCGATATATTGTTGAAAGGGGCGCTAAACACCATAAACCATCTTCCTTAGCAACCTAGTTTCATTTCCATAGCACAACAAAGCATTTTTTTAAATAAAATTATTCTATAAAATATCCCCGGCACTAATTTATAAGCAGTTTTTTATGCTATGATGTGTTAGTATGTTTATATTGAATTGTTATCTAATATATGAATCGGTCACCAATAACTGCACAAAATATGAATGGGTATGATTTTCGTATAGAGGAACATTTCTAATGCATGTAAATTAAAATGATCTATAATAATTATCATTACTTGGAGTTGTGCGTCATCATCCACGCGTGTTTACTTTTGGTAGAAGTATTTTTTAAGGGAGTGCATCTGGAGTGTGAAAAAAAAACTATTCATATAATTCATTTTATCGGTTATTTGGCAGCAAAATATTTACCCCTTTTTTCCAATTAATCCCATCCCACATAAAATTAATATTGTTCTTTTACTGATGAAAATTTATCCCGATTTTTCTGAGATAACCCAAATTAAGATGTGTTTATCATCTATCAATCATGAAGACGAATAAATATCCCTGTTATATATTAATATTAAGATAACAGAAGAATGTACACAAGTTTATCATACATAATATGTCTATATGTATTGCCAGTGTATGATGATCATCGAAGTTGCCAGAAATTAATCAATTATATTACTAATATAAAGGCAAAATCAAAACGATATCATTGGATCCAGAAAATTCCAGTCCTAAAGCGGCTGTTCATACAAACTTTTGTAAGCGGAGTAGATGTCTAGAAGAAAATCCCGTATTCCTGTTTTTATAAAAAAAAAAATAATAATAATAAGAAAGAAGAATTCTCCCCAAGTTTGCAAGTAGTCTTTTCGATTGTTGATCGTTCCCAATTTGAAATCTAAAATTAAAAGAATTATCCTGATTTTTTTTGGTCATGTAAACGATACAATTTGCCGCATTGAAAAGGTAAATGTACGGAATGCATCGTTTTATAGACTCTGTTATTAGTCACGCCAAAAAGGAGTAAACAACAATGTCATTTGTAGCGTCTGTTTGTATTAAACCATATTTATTTCAATAAACATTTATGAATATGTGTAATTAGGTTTGTCATACGGTCAGAGAAAATGCGCTAACGATGAATTGCTCTCTTATTTTCAAGTCGAAGCGCCAATACATCCTCCATCTTTTTTTCTATTTTTTTCATTTACGATAAAAGATAACACCAAAATTTCTCATACGATCACAATTTTACACTTACGACAGGGTAGTTTTACACGTAAAGTTAAGACTATTTTTACACTTAAGATTATCGTAAGTATTTTTGTGAAACTCTTTTTAATCTTAGTTTTACGCTTACAAAATTTTTTTTATCGTAAGAATTTTTGTGAAAAGGGCTAGAGCTGTTGAATATTGTCCTCACTATGTTTCAATCATAGTCCACAATCTGATAAAAAATCTGAATAAGTCTTAATGGGTATGTTTCTTCCTGTTGTTTCTACTGAAAATGATGATAATGAAATCACTATTATTAAGGAAAACATTCCGACAACTCCGACAATTAAGCGTATAAGAAAAACTAAAAGAAAAAGTAGTTTTGAATATTATTGAAATTTGAACAATTGATATATCAAATTACTCACATTTATTATTTACTGACTAAATGTGAACTTAAAGCTCAATTTGTCAATTTCATTGTGTTGAATCTAATGTATTTAAATAAAATGAATTTTTAATTATATGGTGTAAGATCTAATCAACGTTTCCTTCCATTACTCAAAACCTCTTTTTACTGGGTTAATTAATGTTGCAGTAAACAATTCACCGTTTCATAAACTCGACAAAGCATTGTGGGTAAACAAATTTCATGTAGTCGAGAATTTGAGAAGCAATGTTGTTCAAACAAAGTTGTGACAGAGGCAATCGTACATTCTGAATTGACCATGACACCAGAAACTGAACAGTCATATCCTTCATCCGTCCAATCAAATTATCAATCATAGTATGAAAAAGAGTCCAATATTTAGGACACTTTAACACACATTCAACATTTTATTTTGTCCTATACTAGGACACAATTTCATAACACCGGACACTATTTCATATCGCAATCTCTATAAAAGATTGTCCGGGGGGACACTTTAACATAGGACACTATTATGTCTTACACCACCGTCTATAACTCGTGCTCACCCGTCTTGAATATTTTTTTATTGTGATATATTTTAGCGACATGATATATTTTAGGGACATTTACATAGCTTGAAGTAAACTTATTGCAAATTCTTTAAATAAACTAAATAGCTATCTTTTGAGGCCCCTCAAGCTCCAGCCCTGGGTATGGGTTATGGGGCTTAACGCCACTTTTAACACTCTTTCAGTTATATCGTGACATTACAGTCAGTTTTATTGGAGGAGGAAATCGCGTACCAGGAAAAAACCAGCGACCTCACGTCACCTGTAGCAAGGTGTTCGTGTCCATATACCTATATAATCTTATGGCAACAACAACTTGCATGTGCCGACCCTTTAAATAAAGGAAAAAGAGTGAAAATAATATAGAAATTTTATTGAATATAAATATGCAAGCAGAAGTTAAAAAAAGGAGGAAGGGTAATCATTTCATGTCATGAAGTGAAAAAAACCAAATGTCTTGTTATTTACTTTATATAAGATAAGATAAGAATTTTTTTTAATATATATGGGTATCGGTACAAGATACAAGTAAAAGATAACAAGTCAAACTTGATATAAGATCAAAGCAGGGTATTTAATATCAGTTATTGTACCTAAATATGGTAAACTGCAGTAATATTTATCTGTTTGTTAAATACCATAACAGATACCTGCACAAGATAAACATAAACACTTATTTATTTTATTATCCAGGAGTTCAAGAAAAACAAAGATATCAAATTTAATACACACGACGCATGTCTGGAATAATCTTCATCGGGTACGCTCAAGGTCAAAAGGTTGGAAAGTCAAACAAATTAAAACGTTTTGGGAGCAAGTAAATCAAAGGCCCTAAACAGGATAGTCAAAATCGGCTATGGTCACATATGCTTGAGGGAGGCCGAATAAATTTTTGGGTTAAGCTGTAGTTTAGGGATTAGTGAGGATGGCAATATATTGAGAGAGAAATATACAAATAAACTACATGATTTTTGGAATGTGAAAATTGATGGCGATAAGTGAGGTCTGCAGATTAAAGAGGGGGGGGAGGGGGGGGGGGCTATAATGAGGGTACAGTTTTATATAAAAAGGAGACAGATACAATATATATTTTTTTCTTTATTGTACATATGCTAGACTTTAAATTTCTTAATATGCAAAATCTATGGTGTACAATTCCTGTCATCCCTTACTTAGTGATTTTCATTATACTGAAGGAAAAAAAAAAAATAGGGAGGAAATTTACGATACACTATTTCCACTAATAAATTATTCTAAGAACCTTTTAAGCTAGGAAAATTTCTAACCTTGGATTTATTTTTCCATATATGTTGAAGGGGTCATTGTTTTTGTTTTGTTTTTTGTAATTGTTTATTTTAAAAATAAAAAAAGTGTTACATATAAATGAAATTCAATACACAAAATAATATAGATATATAAATTATATTTTGTTTTCATACAAGCAATGTAAAATATAAGAAACAAAAGACAATAATATATGTATCCAAAGATAATCGGCCATCCATTGCCGCATCAACATTAAGCCATTTTCTAAAAAAATAATTTGCTCTGTCTGTTTTGGGGACATGTAAAAAGTGGAATTTTTCTCTATTTTGATATAATATTTTAGGTATTGGAGACCTCCGTGTAAGTGTGGAATTTCCCCCTTACATCTGCACCTATATATATATATATATATATATATATATATATATATAGCATTTTAAAATTAACAAAATATTATTTATATTATTTACATTAAATACATTGTTGTTATTTTATCTTGTTTATAAGATGAACAAAGATTATGGTACTGTTTTTATTTGATATCGTGCTCTTAATTTCTCATGCTTTGATTTTTTTCTCATGCTCTCTTTTTTCTCACACTTTCTTTTTGTCTCTTGCTATCTTTTTCTCATGCTCTCTTTTTTCTCACACTTTCTTTTTGTCTCATGCTCTTGTTTTTCTCATGCTCTCTTTTTGTCTCATGCTCTTGTTTTTCTCATGCTCTCTTTTTGTCTCATGCTCTTGTTTTTCTCATGCTCTCTTTTTGTCTCATGCTCTTGTTTTTCTAATGCTCTCTTTTTATCTCATGCTTTTGGTTTTCTCATGCTCTCTTTTTGTCTCATGCTCTTGTTTTTCTAATGGTCTCTTTTTGTCTCATGCTCTCTTTTTGTCTCATGCTCTTGTTTTTCTAATGCTCTCTTTTTGTCTCATGCTCTTGTTTTTCTAATGCTCTCTTTGTCTCATGCTCTTGTTTTTCTCATGCTCTCTTTTTGTCTCATGCTCTTGTTTTTCTAATACTCTCTTTTTGTCTCATGCTCTTGTTTTTCTCATGCTCTCTTTTTGTCTCATGCTCTTGTTTTTCTCATGCTCTCTTTTTGTCTCATGCTCTTGTTTTTCTAATGCTCTCTTTTTGTCTCATCCTCTTGTTTTTCTCATGCTCTCTTTTTGTCTCATGCTCTTGTCTTTCTAATGCTCTCTTTTAGTCTCATCCTCTTGTTTTTCTCATGCTCTCTTTTTGTCTCATGCTCTTGTTTTTCTAATGCTCTCTTTTTGTCTCATGCTCTTGTTTTTCTCATGCTCTCTTTTTGTCTCATGCTCTCTTTTTGTCTCATGCTCTCTTTTTATCTCATGCTCATGTTTTTCTCATGCTCTCTTTTTGTCTCATGCTCTTGTTTTTCTAATACTCTCTTTTTGTCTCATGCTCTTGTTTTTCTAATGCTCTCTTTTTGTCTCATGCTCTTCTTTTTCTAATGCTCTCTTTGTCTCATGCTCTTGTTTTTCTCATGCTCTTGTTTTTCTCATGCTCTCGTTTTGTCTCATGCTCTTGTTTTTCTAATGCTCTATTTTTGTCTCATGCTCTTATTTTTCTCATGCTCTCTTTTTGTCTCATGCTCTTGTTTTTCTAATGCTCTATTTTTTCTCATTCACTGCTTCTTTCTCATGCTCTGTTATTTTTTCATGCTCTGTTTTTTTTCTTCATGTATTTTTTTCTCATACTTTCTTTTTTCTCATGTACTTTTTTTCTCATGCTGTTTTTATTTCTCATGTGATGTTATTTTCTCATGCTCTGTTTATTATTATTGCTGTTATTATTTAGGTTGTCGGTGAAGATGGACATTGCTTGTGGTACGGGGAATGTGGACCAGTCACACCAAACTCAAACATGAAGTACAATTGTAAATATACCGGTCCAGCCAAGGCAATGACAAATACCACCGGACTAAATATACTCAAAACTTACTGTCCTGGGCAAATTAAAGGTATTGTGTTCAAATTATGTGTGATTTTTTATTCATTTTGGTAATCCTTAGGCGTTAACAGTCCTCATGATGAACACCGATCATCTGTCCCAAGACCAGTCCTCACGATGAACACCAATCATCTGTCCCAAGACCAGTCCTCACGATGAACACCGATCATCTGTCCCAAGACCAGTCCTCACGATGAACACCAATCATCTGTCCCAAGACCAGTCCTCACGATGAACACCAATCATCTGTCCCAAGACCAGTCCTCACGATGAACACCAATCATCTGTCCCAAGACCAGTCCTCACGATGAACACCAATCATCTGTCCCAAGACCAGTCCTCACGATGAACACCAATCATCTGTCCCAAGACCAGTCTTCACGATGAACACCGATCATCTGTCCGAAGACCAGTCCTCACGATGAACACCAATCATCTGTCCCAAGACCAGTCCTCACGATGAACACCAATCATCTGTCCCAAGACCAGTCCTCACGATGAACACCGATCATCTGTCCCAAGACCAGTCCTCACGATGAACACCAATCATCTGTCCCAAGACCAGTCCTCACGATGAACACCAATCATCTGTCCCAAGACCAGTCCTCACGATGAACACCAATCATCTGTCCCAAGACCAGTCTTCACGATGAACACCGATCATCTGTCCGAAGACCAGTCCTCACGATGAACACCAATCATCTGTCCCAAGACCAGTCCTCACGATGAACACCAATCATCTGTCCCAAGACCAGTCCTCACGATGAACACCGATCATCTGTCCCAAGACCAGTCCTCACGATGAACACCGATCATCTGTCCCAAGACCAGTCATCACGATGAACACCAATCATCTGTCCCAAGACCAGTCCTCACGATGAACACCGATCATCTGTCCCAAGACCAGTCCTCACGATGAACACCGATCATCTGTCCCAAGACCAGTCCTCACGATGAACACCGATCATCTGTCCCAAGAACAGTCCTCACAATGAACACCGATCATCTGTCCCAAGACCAGTCCTTACGATGAACACCAATCATCTGTCCCAAGACCAGTCCTCACGATGAACACCGATCATCTGTCCCAAGACCAGTCCTCACGATGAACACCGATCATCTGTCCCAAGAACAGTCCTCACAATGAACACCGATCATCTGTCCCAAGACCAGTCCTTACGATGAACACCAATCATCTGTCCCAAGACCAGTCCTCACGATGAACACCAATCATCTGTCCCAAGACCAGTGAAACTTTGTTCAGACCAGTAAATTTGTCAGTTTTTATTTAGAAATATATAAAAAATAAATTCAAAAAATTTGATTCGAACCAGTAAATTAAAATTTTCGTTTTGAGAACTGCGTTATCAATCAACAGGCATTCTTCGTGTGTCGTAGATCTTGTGGTTTGAGTCCCGATTGGGTCAAACCAAAGATTTATATTTGTGGCTTCTGCGCTAAGCATGCAGCATTAAGGAGAAAGAGCAAATACTAGTTGCCTTGGAATCAGGATAATGTGTCCGAGTGTGGCAACACGTCTATCTGTGGACTGTTGTTTCAGTGGGCTAGCACTATGAAAAAAACCAACTAAGTGTGTTGGTCTAGTACAAAGCGGACCTCATCGTCATCTCATTGAAAATTAGCCTGTTCTCGCCAAGATATAGCAGAAAAATTGCTGAGTTGGCATTAAACAACAATCACTCACTCACTCAATTTTATTTGTGATGGAATAGGAATACCGGTGCCCAGAGAAAGTCACAGACAAACTGTATCACATAATGACCTTAAATTGACACTTCCATCAATTTACTGTACAGTGCATCAAGGTGAACCTCTATCATTTAATATGGTAAGAACATTGATCTCCTAATGATGAAAATAAGATCAATTATGTAATTTTGTTACAGGGCATTAAAAGATTTATTTCCCTTGAATTTTTATAATGCTTTAGTAACTGTCAGTTTTTTATTTTATCAACTACTGGTAATTATCACTATAATTACACATGTCAACATCTTTAATATAAGAAATATAAAAGTAAAATTTGAAGTTATAGTAAACAGGGATGATTATTTTCTTCATCAATTATTTTTTTACTGATTTCAGCTATTTTCCTCTGAAAATTGTTTTCCAAAAGTTTCTGGACACGGTCAGAACATTTTGAAAGGGGTTGTAGATGATTTCAGCTATTTTTCATTGATTTCAGTTATTTTATTTTCTAACCAGGATCATCACTTCAATAATTTAGCAAATATTTGGACAACAGTAAGAAAAAAATGGTATAATATTTTTTGACTTTATCACTGGAGTTATCTCCCTTGAAAACAACTAGTTATATTTTTACAAATGATCGAAATACTTATTTTTTTATTTGGAATATTTCTGTCTTTTTAAATAGACGATCAATCAGTAACGATGACATGTTGCGGAACAGACCAGTTAATGACACTTCAATCTAGTTTAGGACTTCCCCAACAATTTCTTCTGCGATGTCCTTCCTGTTTCCAGAATTTTCTTAGTTTATTCTGTTACCAGATATGTGACCCAAATCAGAGTAATTTCATGAACATTACTCAATCTAAACGAGTCATTCTACCAAGCGGCAAAGCAGCCGAGGCAGTCGTTAGCGTTAATTATTATGTTTCCGAAGATTTTTCCTACGGAATGTTCAATTCTTGTAAAGATGTTCAAATGCCAAGTGCCAATCAAAAAGCATTAGATATCATGTGTGGAATGCCAGTTGCACAATGTACACCTCAAAAATGGCTTAATTTCATGGGCGACACGTCTACTGGCCATACCCCGTTCAAAATAGAATTTACCATCGACAACCACCCAACGCCACCTGCTGGTAGTAATATAACGATTATTCCTATGAATGTTACATACACAAAATGTAGCGAGGGTGCTTCTAATAAATCGGCATGCAGTTGTCAAGATTGTGCTGCCACCTGTGCACCGCTACCTACACCACCATCCCCAGAAAAAGAAGCAACGATTTTAGGATACGATTCTTGGTACTTTGTTATGTGTGTTCTTTATATCGCTTTCGTTATATTTTTCTCCATGATGTACATATTGTGGTATAAAGTAATTAAGCATGATAATCCATACGGCAGACATGTTAATATGGACCAAAATCAAAAGGATATAGACAAGTACAATTCTCATGAAAATGGAGGGCTAAAGCCTGTAGATACTTATTCTGTACCGATGATTGAACTTAAAAATATAAGCTACTTAGAAAATCTAGGGGCTGCCATGGAAAGATTTTTACAGAGAAATTTTACAAGATGGGGCACTTGCTGTGCTAGACATCCTATCATCGTCATAGTCGTTGGAATCATCATTGCCGGAGGATTGTCGGCTGGTATAACTATGTTCAAAGTCACAACAAATCCTGTAGAATTGTGGTCATCCAAGAGCAGTAGAGCCAGAACGGAAAAGGATTACTTTGATTCACATTTTGGGTGAGTTTTGATTCACATTTTAGGTGAGTTTTGATTCACATTTTAGGTGAGTTTTAGTTCACATTTTGGGTGAGTTTTGGTTCACATTTTGGGTGAGTTTTGATTAACATTTTGGGTGAGTTTTGATTCATATTTTGGGTGGGTTTTGATTCACATTTTGGGTGAGTTGATTCACATTTTGGGTGAGTTTTGATTCACATTTTGGATGAGTTTTAGTTTACATTTTAGGGGAGTTTTGACTCACATTTTAGGGGAGTTTTGACTCACATTTTAGGTGGGTTTTGATTCACATTTTGGATGAGTTTTGATTCACATTTTGGATGAGTTTTGATTCACATTTTGGACGAGTTTTGATTCACATTTTGGATGAGTTTTGATTCACATTTTGGGTGAGTTTTGAGTCACATTTTAGATGAGTTTTGATTCACATTTTAGATGAGTTTTGATTCACATTTTGGGTGAGTTTTGATTCACATTTTGGGTGAGTTTTGATTCACATTTTAGGTGAGTTTTGATTCACATTTTGGATGAGTTTTGACTCGCATTTTAGGTGAGTTTTAATTCACATTTTGGATGAGTTTTGATTCACATTTTGGATGAGTTTTGATTCACATTTTGGATGAGTTTTGATTCACATTTTGAATGAATTTTGATTCACATTTTGAGTGAGTTTTGATTCACATTTTAGATGAGTTTTGATTCACATTTTGGGTGAGTTTTGATTCACATTTTGGGTGAGCTTTGAGTCACATTTTGGGTAATATATATATATATTATTTGGATACTACCCCTTTACAACGGGGGCAACCACTGTCGGGGTAACAGTGGTTGCGTCCTTAAAGCTATGTACAATGCAATATAAAAATAGAATTGATACATTAATAAGTACAATAATAGTGAATAAGAGTTACTGTCCACTGTATTAAAACAATTCATGTAACAAGCACTACTTAAGAAATATTGTCTCCATTAAAATGTAATACAAGCACTGTATCATAAAACAGTATACTGCACTGCATTATAGTACTATAAAATAATGTAATAGTAAAAGTGCAATTTGCCATTAGTTTGATGAACTGAATTGAAGAAAATAAAACAGTATTTTACCATTAAATAGTAAAAATATTCAATCAAACATCAGAATCATACGTTTCTCGGCTACATTTTACATTTATGAATTCATAAATTCATAAAAGTTTTGATTCACATTTTGGGTGAGTTTTGATTCACATTTTGGATGAGTTTTGATTCACATTTTGGGTGAGTTTTGATTCACATTTTGGATGAGTGTTTGGTCAAATATTTTTTCTATATTAGATCTGCATCATCTGTTTCTTTTAAAACATTTCAGCCGTACATTTATTTATATATATATATATATATATACACTCCGACAAAAGTTAAGCACCACCCTATATTTTTATCAATATATTTTTTTACCTCAATACTGTTAAACAATAAAATAGATACCACCATTTTTCTTACACTTCTTAAAAGACTACACCAAGGGCTCTAAAATTACCAATCTACGAAGTATTTATCATCCTGAAAGACGTGACTATGACGTGGCAAAAATGGGGTTCAAAACGAGCGCTGGAAAAACGTAAAACCAGTTTGTCTTTGATGGAAGTTTTTAACATTGCATTAAAATGCAGTCTTCAGATTTTAAGAACTTTTAAATGCATCTATTGTGTGTATGTGTAAGGCTTAAAAATCAATAGCGAGTATATCCACCGCGTTTATTGTGAAGTTCTGTAACACGCCTCGTCATGCTTCGCACAAGACGCCTAAGCCGTTCTTGGGGGAACTGTTGCCACTCCTGTAAGATAGCAGTTCTTAATTCGTCAATATTTTGACATTTTGGATAGCGTTGGTTAATTTTTCGGCCAATAAAGTCCCATACATGCTCTATAGGGTTCATGTCTGGCGACATCTCAGGCCATGGAATTGTCTGAACAGCCTCCTGCTGTAAAAAATGTTGTACAATTCGGGCTCTGTGTGGCCTAGCGTTGTCGTCCATGAACATTGGCCTGTCAGCCAACGCATGATTGTCGAAATGGGGGACTACGCGTGGAGCGAGCACATTGTCACAGTATTTTTGGCCTGTCAGATTACTATCAAGAACGTACAAGTCCAACTTACAGTCAAAGGAAAAACAACCCCAGACAGTTACACCCCCACCCCCAAAAGCAGTTGTGCCCAAAATGTGGTTGTCCTGAAATGAAGTGTTTCATTGGCGCCAAACCCTTGCACGACCGTCGGTAGGGCGTAGCAAAAAAGGACTTTCATCAGACCAGTGGACCCGTCTCCATGTGCGAATAGTCCACCCCTAATGATCATGTGACCAGTCAAATCGAGCATGGCGATGACGTAATGTCAACTGGACGTTTTATGGGTCGTCACGCTCGCATTCCCTGATGGTGGAGGCGTCTGATTACAGTGCGTGTGCTAATGTGGCCTCCAAACGCTAAATTACCACGAAGTGCACCAGCTGTACTGAATGGTCGTTGCCGCGCCCGTCTGGATATGAGCCGGTCCTCTCTCGGCGTCGTTTTGCGAGGTCGACTTGCACGTGGACGGTCAGTAACATTCCCCGTTTGATGAAAACGCTGCATCAGTCGTACAATGATGGAATGGTTAACCCTGAAGTGGTCTTCCACCCTTCTATGACTAAAACCACCGTTATGCATGCTGCTTGTGCTAATGTGGCCTCCAAACGCTAAATTACCACGAAGTGCACCAGCTGTACTGAACGACCGTTGCCGCGCCCGTCTGGATATGAGCCGGTCCTCTCTCGGCGTCGTTTTGCGAGGTCTACTTGCACGTGGACGATCAGTAACATTCCCCGTTTGATGAAAACACTGCATCAGTCGTACAATGATGGAATGGTTAACCCTGAAGTGGTCTGCCACCCTTCTATGACTAAAACCACCGTTATGCAGGCCAACAGCTTGCCACCTTTCTGGTATGGTTAATTTTCGCCGCACCATACCAAACCAATAGAAAATGAAACTAACTCTACACAAAAAAAATCAGCTTTCGTTCGCAAACACAAATGTTGAAAAGTACACGTGGCACATTACACACCCTGTCATATACACATAAATAAAAATCGATCAATAACCTGTTTCACAGGTAAGTAAGTATGTGTGTACAGGAAACGAAAACAGCAAACCGATTTGAAATAAGTTCATTATTAGAAAAGATATTATTGAAACAAGTCAGGTGGTGCTTAACTTTTGTCGGACTGTATATATAAAGCTGCAAGTTCGAACTCCGTTCATAGTGAGGTGTACTTGATACAACATTATGTGATGAAGTTTGTTAGTGACTTGTGACAAGTCGGTGGTTCTCTCCGGGTACTTCGGTTTCCTCCACCAATAAAATTGACCGCCATGATATAAATGATGTATTGTTGAAAGTGGTGTTAAACACCATAAACCCAAACCTATGTGTAATAGTGTTATGTTATATTGACGTCACTGACATCATCTTGACAAATCCTCAATAAATATACTATCATTTATATGTTTTGTTGACAATGGACTTCTCATCACCTCGACCGGAGCATCTTAGGCTTAGAATCCACTTCAATATGATATTCCTCCGAGTATCCATTCTCCAAAAACAAATCAATGACAGTATATATTTAACTCTTTATTTTTCAGCCCATTTTACAGAACGGAACAATTGATTATTAGTCGGCCAAACAACGATACTAAATATAAACACATGTTACCTCCTCCAGCGCCTAGTTCAGCCTACATCAACTACAGTAATTTACTGGATAAAGCCTTCCTTCATATGGTAAAATCTTACACATGTTTGAATAAACGTTAGAGAATACCGAAGGGACAATCCAGAGAAACTGGCAACATAGGCTACACAAGACTAGGGTTCACGAAATTGCATATGGGTTTCGTGGTCCTACTGAAAAAAATGACTGTTCTCACTAATTTTCTATTGCAAAATACCAATTTTGTGTCAGTCCTTTGCAAAATTTCTCAAAATTTTGCTGGTAATGCCTGACAGGACTAACAAATTTCGCCAAATCTGCAAGACGAAGAAAAACAAAGCAAAAACACAACACAATATGCGTTGGACACCACTATGTGCAAACAAAGACAAATAACTTAAAGGGAAACTTTGCAAAAAAAAAAATATTTTTCATTTTTTTCCTGACGTATAAATATGGATGTTTATATGTATATTAGCATTTTATTATGTTGGATAAGGGAATGAAATCGATTTTAAAATTCGGTCAACGATAGATGGATGTCGCCATTTTGATATATAATAATAATCTTTATTGCAAATAAAACCCTTGCGGGTAAAGCAATACAATACAATACAACATTACAAAACATATATACATGAACAACATAAAGAAATGTCATATATTCATAGTTAAAGTTATACATTGACCAATGTGAACCTCATTTTCGCAATTCTAACGATTGCTTTATATAGTCAACAACACTGGGCAAAAATTCTTGATCAGGAATTAATATAATTTTTAATTGGGGAAAAAAAGGCCAGTTGGTCGAAATTAGCATGATACTTTTTAATATTATTTATTAAAACATTTCTAAGATTATTATTTATTTGGCATTGTAGAAAAAAATTAATCTCATCATCTAGTACTTTACAAGTTTTACAGAGTCTTTGATGTCTGGGAATTTTTTTGTGTCTACCTAAAATTTCTAAATTCTAAATTCTAAGTTTAGTTAAAAGTTGTCGATTGTTAAATTTTTTTGTAAGTTTTAAATAGTCTTCTAGTTTAATGTCTGTTTTTAATTTACTATATAGAAACAGTTTTGAACTATCATCTAAGTTTGATATTTTTTTCAAGTATTTTTTCTTCATATTTTTCTTTTATATTTTTTTTAAACGTATTTTTAAATGTATCCTTGACAAGTAAAAAGGGTTTGTTAAAATCTTCAAAATTATTTTTATTAAGTTCTACTTCTTTAAATATTTCTGTGGCAAAGGTGTACCATGTATAAATATTTTCATTACTTATATTTTTATTTATATTAAATACTTCCTTAACAAGGGAGTTTATTCCATCCGACTGAATCCTGGAATAGTAGAGCATAACTTGTGTTTTTATAAATAAGTCTAATGGTAGTCTATCCAATTCAGATTTTGCTGAGATATTACAAGATGTTTTCTTGATACCTAAAACTGCTTTACAAAATTTATGATGTAATTTTTCAAAATTAAATCTATCAACAAATGACAACTTATCACAATTACTACCATGAGCCTTTGATCTATTCTCGGCTTTATAAATATAGTAATAGTCTTCCATATACCAAATTTCACTATTGTAAAGTATTATAAGTCTAATTAAAGAGTCAAATAATTTACAAGACAATTCAACTGGGACATGTACAAGTTCTGACAAGTATTTTTTCAAAGAGAAGAATGCTTTTAGTCCTTTTTTAGAAAGTTCCTGGGCTGATCTTTTAAATCTTCCTTTGTTATCAATAATGTTCCCAAGAAAGTTGTACTCTTTAGCTTCTGCCAAAGATAGATTTTTATAGAAAAAATTTGAATAAGAATGGTTACTTCCCTGAAAAATCTTAATTTTTGTTTTATTAGTTTTTACTGTTAATTGCCATTTGTAGCAGTATTTCTCTAGTTTATTCAAAGAATTTTGAAGACCTGCCTGAGATTCAGAAAGTATAACTAGGTCATCTGCAAAACTAAGACTACTGATAGATGTATTATCAAGATGGACAGGATCACATGTATTATCAAAAACTGAATGCAGATCATTAATAAAATAAATAAATAAAGCTATCCCCTTGTTTTACCCCTTTTTTAATTTAAAAAAAGTCAGAATACATATTATCAATTTTTACAGAAGACTGGCAACAACTATACATGTCTTTAATCACTGTAAACAGTTTTCTACCTATTTTATTTTCTTTAAGTTTATATAAAAGTCCTTCATACCAAACAGTATCAAAAGCACGACGAAGATCCACAAAACAAGCAAAGATTTTGCTCTTCTTTTTGGTCAAATATTTAGTTATCAAAGATTTTAAAATAAAGATACTGTCAATTGTCCTGTGGTTAACCTGAAATCCAAACTGCTGAATTGCAAATTTGTCTTCATAGTGTGCAACAACTAGAGTTTAGGGCTGCACTTAATAATTTAGCAATACAATTTTGTAGGGATATTCCCCTATAATTATTAACATTCAATTTATCCCCAGATTTATGGAGGAGTATAATAAATGACTTTCTCCAGTTAGAAGGATATTTGCCCGAATCTAAAATCAAATTAAAAAGCTTAGCAATAGCTTTACAAGTTACCATACTACTATATTTAATAATTTCGTTTGAAATTAGGTCTGGACCTGTACTTTTTCCGGTTTTTAATTTCTTTATGCATTTATTAATTTCAGTAACAGTAAACGGCTTGTCTGTAACTTCATTAAAAGAAAGACTATTTTCTTTACTTGAAATATTATATTCAATTTTATCTTTAAATTCCCGATTAAAATCAGATGTATCTCCCTGAGATTTAAAATGATCTACGAGATCTTCGAAACCATCTTGAAGTTCAATATTTTTACTAGAATCTTCATATTTTAATGATTTCAACAGTTTCCAATATTGTTTTGGGTCTGTATCTCTAAGGGAACCACTATTTAACTTGAAGGGGGGGTTATGGTTTTTTTCTAAAAAAATATTCTGATTCCCAATGTTGCTGAAAAAAAAAATATTCTGATTTTGGTGGAGGAAAAAAAAAATAATCTGATTCTGAGTTTTTGTCATATAATCTAATGTTAAATTCTGGAAAAAAGAAAAAATAATATTCTAACTCTTGTGTTGTCTGAAAAAAAAATTCTGAACAAAACAAAAAACCATACTTCAAGCTAAAAAAGAAAAAATAATATTCTAACTCTTGTGTTGTCTGAAAAAAAAATTCTGAACGAAACAAAAAACCATACTTCAAGCTAAATGGTCGGTCCCTAAGAGCAGAAAGTTTATCAAATAGTTCTTTTTTATATTGTTTAGTTTTCTTTTTTATGAGTTTTTTTACATTCTTTACTACGTGTTAGAAAATTATTTTTTAAATTAAGATTAAATGGTTGTTTTTTCAATAAGTTACCAAGTTGAGATACAGTTTTCTTTAAATCTGTCAACTCTCTATCTACCCATGGTTTTTTCTTTTTAGAAATCTTTTTCTTAAAACATCTATAATTTTACATGACTGCTGCGCTAAACTTTCAAATATCTTTCCAAGTTCTTGTTCTGCATTCTCAAAACCAACTTTATTTTTTTCAAATTCTGAATTTTCATAGTGAACTATTTTTTCTACTGTGTTTACTTCTTGTAAAACATTAAATAACTTTTCTTGTGAAATATGTTCCCATTCATAGGACTTCTTTAACACATTAGGTTTATAATTCAAATTCATGTTCGGTATTAACATATTACAATTCAGATATACAGCTATTTGCACATGATCAGATGCCATTTTGATAGCATCTCGATACCAATTATCACGTGATGTCTATATACCACCACGCCCCAAAACAAGTGTGAAAAACTGGGGTCCTCATTCAGTGTCGATATGAGTATTATAAATACTTTTAAAGTTTATTATGCAAAACTTCAGGGTACATCTCTTACGTAATATAATAATTTGTTTATGGAAATACAATATTCGTATTCGCCAACAGTAAAAAGATTAATCTGTTTTCATAACGGTTATTTCTGATTTGAACAAAGCGTAACATATAATATGTCTCTGCATAAAGAATTTTTATTTTTTTAAATTTTAGTCACGTCTTTCGAACTGGCGGACCCTTCTGATTAATCTCAGAATAGTCATAAAAAATTTGGTTGTTGTTTTTATAAGGAAAAATTGCATACAAATGTTTTTTTGTCTATTTTGTTTTTTGGGGTTTGCAAGAGGAAGTCTCTACCCTGCCCTGTTGACCCTGCTTTACTTCATAATTTTGGTTGTTGCTATATCATTCTGATGAGGCACAAAAAAATCAAGATAAAAATGAACAATTCAATATAACTTACGATCAATGTTAATCTTAAGATTTTTTTGTGAAAATAGCCCCAGAATCATTGCTGCAGCAGGCACGGATCCAGCAGTTTTGAAAATGGGTCCCAGGCTCTTGTTTGCCAATTTTTACCCAATTTATACACAAATTTTACTAAATTGTCAACACCCCCTTGATCCGCCAGTGTGCATTAATATGCACCCATTCATAATATATACTTGATCAGGATCGTATATTTTGATCACCTAATGGAACCTTTAAAATGTGTATTGCATCTCCTATTCTAGTCGCGGATAGCGTTAACGGGTCACCGTCGACCGGATGTAAAATGACACTTGTCACAACATGTGTATTGCGTTTCTGATTATTGCCAAAGATTGTGACACATGTATTCAGATATTCGGTCAGAGTCCCGTCGACCGAATGTAAAATGACACTTGTATATTCTGCCTGGCGACTTCCTGGGTGGACCTATACTCATTACGCAATTAGGTATCCTGCTGAGTGAACCGGTGTGAATGTACCTGTCGTTTTCAGAATGAAAATAAAAATAAGTAAATCCCGCCTTTCACTTCTTATTTCAGGAATTATTTGCCTTAATTTATTGAAGAATGAAATATTTAAAATTAAAATATGGTCTCTCGCTTCTGAAAATACATGAAAAATATAAGAAATACATTTTCCGCATAATATTTTACGTTTCGCTCATCAAAAATGACAAAAACAAAAAAAAGGAAAAGAAATTAACATTTTTAAATCACTTGCTCTCTCCAACGTTTTTAGCACAAAATCCGAAGAACAAGAAGTAAATTTGGTGTGGCCTAATCTCTGTATATTTTGATTGCCCTTTATCTGTTTATACCGCACATGATCATGATCTCTTCCGAACTTTGTCTGAATGAATATCAGTGGATATCAAAATTATAGGTCAAGTTTGCTTACAGGGTTCCGAGCTGAAAAAAATCATATATTTAGGTTTTGTGCCTTCTGGGGGTCACTGAGCAAAGAGTTGTTTTTCTTTAAACACTAACTTTGTAAACTCAGTTGCCACCTGATCTCCTAACTTTTAATTTTTAAAATTAAAACATCTTTTATGAACATCGATCGTTAAAATTGTGAATACGTATTAATTATGATGAGACAGCTATATATACAGTAGTTAGGCCAATTTGGTGCCTCTCATAATGAAAACTTATAATTTCAAGGATGGTGTATACTTTTTTATCATCTAAAACATAATTACAATTATAATTGTTCCTGTTATTTCAATATTATATTTATTCTAATGTTTTAAAAATATTTTATCTTTAATAAATAATAAACGATCTACCAACTCATCTTGGAAAGCAAATAGTGTGTATTCAAATTCCCATTTTATTAATCCGGTCACCTTGAATTTTACACCTGTATAATTTTACCCTCCGGCTAGAAAGCACTCAAGCAGACATCTACATGCGGAGATCAAAAGAACCGTTTAACAACATGCCGAATAATGATTATAAGGTCAAACAGAATCTAGAGATCAATACACAAGTTACGTGTTGTCAAAATTGTCCATTATATTTTTCAGCACATTAGCAGTAAAGCAAAATGAACATAATTGTAAAAGGGATCCTATACATTTTGTATATAGCGAATATAGGTGACTGTTGTAAAACACTCTTTCCGTTGTAAATATAAAGGAAATGAAACATTTTGTTCATTTAGAATAGTTGTTTGTCAAAAAGGTACATATCTGTTCAATTCAGTATTTAATTTTCCAACGGTTATTAGATTTAAATTACAGTCCTCTGAGCACGTTAAATGAATCGAATTTAACATCAACGACCCAGACTTTAAATTTCAATCCCACAATGCATTATCGGGCGAAAACGTCACAACCCGATGGAAAAAGTAGAAATTAAAACTACAAATTTGCGATTTGCTTCGTTATTTGTGGAAATATGTCGATTATACATTGTGAATATGTATTTTATATCACCAGGAACATATTTAGCTAACATGTAAAAAATCGCGAAGTTTCCCTTTAAATAAGATTGAAATTATGCTTATTTCAGTGCAAACTCAAAAAAATCCACCTTATTTATGAAAAGAAAGTTTAAATAGTGATGGTCAAACTTCAACCAATACCAACAAAGCTAACAATCACCTCTAAAAAGAAAGTTTAAACAGTGATGTTCAACAATTCAACCAATATTAACAAAATGAACGATCACCTCTCACCTCAATTCATTAAGCATAAAATAAGATCACAACATATGACATTGGAAATCAAGATCCCAGCTTGGGACAGGCACACAAATGTGGAAGGGTTAAACTTATCAATGGGATCCCAACCCTCTCCTCTCTTGATAATTGGATCTTCAATGGCAATACAGATATAAACAAACGATAAAAAAAACCTGCACAGATTCTGCTTCCACTCAAAAAGACCATATAATATCACACAAATAAACATACACATGGACAGTACAATAGCAGGTCAATGAATTCTTATATGTTTTAGAAAGAATCCCACGGACTGCCATCATGGTAGTGATCGTATGGTAGTTGGAGTTACAACTACTTATGCAATCAGTGCCTCTCACCACTAACGTTGTGAGTTCAAATCCCACTCAGGCGAGGTGTACTGATACAACATTAAGTGATAAAGTTTGTCTGATTTGCGACAGGTCTGTGGTTTTCTCAGGGTACTCCAGTTTCCTCCACCAATAAAACTGACCGCCACAATATAGCTGAAATATTGTTGAAAGTGGCGTTAATCACCATAACCCTCCAAGCCTCATTATATATACTATGAAGAAATATATCATGGATTATTTCTACTTAGTGTAAATTACTCCAAGAACCTCTTTAACTAGGAAAATTTGGTCCAACCAGACTTAATTTAGTGGCTTGGACAAATTTATTGCATACAGATACACCCATAGATGTAGATATAAGTGAGTTTTATTATTCTCAAAGTGGAGATCATTTGAATAATTAGGAGGAAAATAAAAGGGGAAGTTATTTGAAAAATTAGTATGCAAATCAAAGGGAGATAATATAGATAATTAATATGAAAATAAAAGGGGAGATAATCTGAAAAATTAGTAGAAAATCAAAGGGAAGATAATTTGGATAGTTAGCAAAAAAAATTAAAATGAAGATTTTTTTCAGCTCCTTGATATGCAATTAGAAATAGAAGCCTTAAACGCTACTTATGAAAATGAGACGGTAACGCTTGAGGATATCTGTTTTAAACCACTGGCACCAGACAACAACAAGTGTTCTACCCAGAGTGTGTTAGAATATTGGCAGAAAAACCACACAAATATTGACAAAATTAAAATGGATGATTGGGGATTTAATGTAATGGTTGATTATATTGATCACTTTGATTACTGTGTCACGTAAGTTTTGTATAGCTTGTTGTTTTAACAAAATTTTAAAACTTTTTATTAAACAAAAATAAGAATTTGAAAGGTAAAATATGAAAATATGTACATGGTAAGCGTCCTCATTAGATGTAGAATCTGAACCTGTGTGAGCTCTTGTTTTTCATTGTCAGAAGCTCAATGATATATTTGATTTTATTTTGATGAAACAGGTACATGTATATCATTGGAATCTATGTAAAAAATCCTGAAAAACGAAATCGTAGAAATAGGCAAAATCGATACCCTAACATGCATATCAGGTCTTTCAATAAGGAACGGTACCAGGTACTTTTACCTGCCTAAAATGATCTTTGGTACCTACCGATTTTAAAGAGTGGTGTACAAGATATTCATGAAAATTGTTCAAATTTAAATTTGTGAATAGTGAAGTACTGGTACACTTGAAAAATATTTAAAGCCCTGGCATCTATAAGACTGCTCACTCTCCTGGCTTGGTACAGGCACTTCAATAAAAAGTGGCAGGGTTAAACTAGGTATTATTATTTTATTGTAGTGCTCCAGCATCAACACAGGATGGAGTAGGACTAGATTTGTCATGTCTAGCTGTGGATTCAGCTCCCATCTTCCCCTGGATAGTGATGGGAGGATATGATGGTTGGTATTCAGTTTTATTTTACCTCGTCCAATCACAGATAATCGATCAGTCAAAACGATCATTGATGATCGATCAGTCACAATTACCACTGATGATCGATCAGTCATAGTAATCACTGATGATCGATCAGTTAGAATGATCACTGATGATCAGTCAGTCACAATGATCACTGATGATGGATCAGTCATAATGATTGCTGATGATCGATCAGTTACAATGATCATTGATGATCGATCAGTTTTAATGATCATTGATTATCGATCAGTCACAATGATCATTGATGATCGATGAGTCACCATGATCATTGGTGATCGATCAGTTACAATGATCACTGATGATTGATCAGTCACAATGATCACTGATGATCAATCAATCACAATGATCAATTAGTCACAATGATCATCGATGGTAGATCAGTCACAATAATCACTGATTATTGATCAGTCATAGTGATCACTGATGATCGATTAGTCACAATGATCATTGATGATCGATCAGTCACATTGATCATTGATGATCCATATTTGAGTTTCATAGCAGTCCTCGAAATAAAATTTGAATTTACTGGTCCGAATCAAATTCTTGAATTTATTTTATGCATATATCTAAATAAAAACTTTAAAAATTTAAAAATTTAAAAATTTACTGGTCCGAACAAAGTTTTACTGGTCTTTGGCCGGAGGACTAGTGGTCATCGTGAGCACTGTGATACAATGTAGTACAAAAAGAGCATGGGAATAATACAGTAGTCTTATAAGGCAATATACAATGAAAAAGTGGCCTTGGAAGGATGCTGTCTGTTTTGTTGAAATGGAAAACAAAAAATACAACACTGTCAGAACAGCTTCAAAATACAACACTGTAGGAACAGCTTCAAAATACAACACTGTCAGAACAGCTTCAAAATACAACACTGTCAGAACAGCTTCAAAATACAACACTGTTGGAACAGCTTCAAAATACAACACTGTAGGAACAGCTTCAAAATACAACACTAGGAACAGCTTCAAAATACAACATTGTCAGAACAGCTTCAAAATACAACACTGTAGGAACAGCTTCTAAAAACAACACTGTCGGAACAGCTTCAAAATACAACACCGTAGGAACAGCTTCAAAATACAACACTAGGAACAGCTTCAAAATACAACACTAGGAACAGCTTCAAAATCCAACACTGTCAGAACAGCTTCAAAATACAACACTGTAGGAACAGCTTTAAAATACAACACTGTAGGAACAGATTCAAAATACAACACTAGGTACAGCTTCAAAATACAACACTGTGGGAACAGCTTCAAAATACTGCGCTGTCAGAACAGCTTCAAAATACAACACTGTAGGAACAGCTTCAATATACAACACTATAGGAACAGCTTCAAAATACAACACTAGGAACGGCTTCAAAATACAACACTGTCAGAACAGCTTCAAAATACAACACTGTAGGAACAACTTCAAAATCCAACACTGTCAGAACAGCTTCAAAATCCAACACTGTAGGAACAACTTCAAAATACAACACTGTAGGAACAGCTTCAAAATACAACACTAGGAACAGCTTCAAAATACAACACTGTAGGAACAGCTTCAAAATACAACACTAGGAACAGCTTCAAAATACAACACTGTAGGAACAGCTTCAAAATACAACACTAGGAACAGCTTCAAAATACAACACTGTAGGAACAGCTTCAAAATACAACACTGTAGGAACAGCTTCAACATACAACACTAGGAACAGCTTCAAAATACAACACTGTAGGAACAGCTTCAAATACAACGGTGTAGGAACAGCTTCAAAATACAACACTGTAGGAACAGCTTCAAAATACAACACTAGGAACAGCTTCAAAATACAACACTGTAGGAACAGCTTCAAAATACAACACTGTAGGAACAGCTTCAAAATACAACACTAGAAACAGCTTCAAAATACAACACTGTAGGAACAGCTTCAAAATACAACACTGTCAGAACAGCTTCAAAATACAACACTGTAGGAACTGTTTCAAAATACAACACTGTAGGAACAGCTTCAAAATACAACACTAGGAACAGCTTCAAAATACAACACTGTAGGAACAGCTTCAAAATACAACACTGTAGGAACAGCTTCAAAATACAACACTAGGAACAGCTTCAAAATACAACACTGTAGGAACAGCTTCAAAATACAACGCTGTAGGAACAGCTTCAAAATACAACACGGTAGGAACAGCTTCAAAATACAACACTAGGAACAGCTTCAAAATATAACACTGTCGGAACAGCTTCAAAATACAACACTGTAGGAACAGCTTCAAAATACAACACTGTAGGAACAGCTTTACAATACAACTCTGTAGGAACAGCTTCAAAATACAACACTGTCGGAACAGCTTCAAAATCCAACACTGTCTGAACAGCTTCAAAATCCAACACTGTAGGAACAGCTTCAAAAAACAACACTGTGGGAACAGCTTCAAAATACAACACTGTAGGAACAGCTTTAAAATACAACACTGTCGGAACAGCTTCAAAATACAACACTTTAGGAACAGCTTCAAAATACAACACTGTAGGAACAGCTTCAAAATACAACACTGTAGGAACAGCTTCAAAATACAACACTGTCAGAACAGCTTCAAAATACAACACTGTAGGAACAGCTTCAAAATACAACACTTTAGGAACAGCTTCAAAATACAACACTTTAGGAACAGCTTCAAAATACAACACTGTAGGAACAGCTTCAAAATACAACACTGTCAGAACAGCTTCAAAATACAACACTGTAGGAACAGCTTCAAAATACAACACTTTAGGAACAGCTTCAAAATACAACACTTTAGGAACAGCTTCAAAAAACAACACTGTGGGAACAGCTTCAAAATACAACACTGTCAGAACAGCTTCAAAATACAACACTGTAGGAACAGCTTCAAAATACAACACTGTCGGAACAGCTTCAAAATACAACACTGTAGGAACAGCTTCAAAATACAACACTTTAGGAACAGCTTCAAGATCCAACACTGTAGGAACAGCTTCAAAATACAACACTGTCGGAACAGCTTCAAAATACAACACTGTCGGAACAGCTTTAAAATACAACACTGTAGGAACAGCTTCAAAATACAACACTGTCGGAACAGCTTCAAAATACAACACTGTCAGAACAGCTTCAAAATACAACACTGTCTGAACAGCTTCAAAATACAACACTGTCAGAACAGCTTTAAAATACAACACTATAGGAAAAGCTTCAAAATACAACACTGTAGGAACAACTTCAAAATACAACACTGTAGGAACAGCTTCAAAATACAACACTGTCGGAACAGCTTCAAAATACAACACTGTCGGAACAGCTTTAAAATACAACACTGTAGGAACAGCTTCAAAATACAACACTGTCGGAACAGCTTCAAAATACAACACTGTCAGAACAGCTTCAAAATACAACACTGTCTGAACAGCTTCAAAATACAACACTGTCAGAACAGCTTCAAAATACAACACTATAGGAACAGCTTCAAAATACAACACTGTAGGAACAGCTTCAAAATACAACACTGTAGGAACAGCTTCAAAATACAACACTGTAGGAACAGCTTCAAAAAACAACACTGTGGGAACAGCTTCAAAATACAACACTGTCAGAACAGCTTCAAAATACAACACTGTCAGAACAGCTTCAAAATACAACACTGTAGGAACAGCTTCAAAATACAACACTGTCAGAACAGCTTCAAAATACAACACTGTAGGAACAGCTTCAAAATACAACACTGTAGGAACAGCTTCAAAATACAACACTGTCGGAACAGCTTCAAAATACAACACTGTCAGAACAGCTTCAAAATACAACACTGTCTGAACAGCTTCAAAATACAACACTGTCAGAACAGCTTCAAAATACAACACTATAGGAACAGCTTCAAAATACAACACTATAGGAACAGCTTCAAAATACAACACTGTAGGAACAGCTTCAAAATACAACACTGTAGGAACAGCTTCAAAATACAACACTGTAGGAACAGCTTCAAAAAAACAACACTGTGGGAACAGCTTCAAAATACAACACTGTCAGAACAGCTTCAAAATACAACACTGTCAGAACAGCTTCAAAATACAACACTGTAGGAACAGCTTCAAAATACAACACTGTCAGAACAGCTTTAAAATACAACACTGTAGGAACAGCTTCAAAATACAAACTGTAGGAACAGCTTCAAAATACAACACTGTCAGAACAGCTTCAAAATACAACACTGTGGGAACAGCTTCAAAATGCAACACTGTCAGAACAGATTCAAAATACAACACTGTAGGAACAGCTTTAAAATACAACACTGTAGGAACAGCTTCAAAATACAACACTGTCGGAACAGCTTCAAAATACAACACTGTCAGAACAGCTTCAAAATACAACACTGTCTGAACAGCTTCAAAATACAACACTGTCAGAACAGCTTCAAAATACAACACTATAGGAACAGCTTCAAAATACAACACTGTAGGAACAGCTTCAAAATACAACACTGTAGGAACAGCTTCAAAATACAACACTGTAGGAACAGCTTCAAAAAAACAACACTGTGGGAACAGCTTCAAAATACAACACTGTCAGAACAGCTTCAAAATACAACACTGTCAGAACAGCTTCAAAATACAACACTGTAGGAACAGCTTCAAAATACAACACTGTCAGAACAGCTTTAAAATACAACACTGTAGGAACAGCTTCAAAATACAAACTGTAGGAACAGCTTCAAAATACAACACTGTCAGAACAGCTTCAAAATACAACACTGTGGGAACAGCTTCAAAATGCAACACTGTCAGAACAGATTCAAAATACAACACTGTAGGAACAGCTTTAAAATACAACACTGTAGGAACAGCTTCAAAATACAACACTGTCGGAACAGCTTCAAAATACAACACTGTCAGAACAGCTTCAAAATACAACACTGTCTGAACAGCTTCAAAATACAACACTGTCAGAACAGCTTCAAAATACAACACTGTAGGAACAGCTTCAAAATACAACACTGTAGGAACAGCTTCAAAATACAACACTGTCGGAACAGCTTCAAAATACAACACTGTCAGAACAGCTTCAAAATACAACACTGTCTGAACAGCTTCAAAATACAACACTGTCAGAACAGCTTCAAAATACAACACTATAGGAACAGCTTCAAAATACAACACTGTAGGAACAGCTTCAAAATACAACACTGTAGGAACAGCTTCAAAATACAACACTGTAGGAACAGCTTCAAAAAAACAACACTGTGGGAACAGCTTCAAAATACAACACTGTCAGAACAGCTTCAAAATACAACACTGTCAGAACAGCTTCAAAATACAACACTGTAGGAACAGCTTCAAAATACAACACTGTCAGAACAGCTTTAAAATACAACACTGTAGGAACAGCTTCAAAATACAAACTGTAGGAACAGCTTCAAAATACAACACTGTCAGAACAGCTTCAAAATACAACACTGTGGGAACAGCTTCAAAATGCAACACTGTCAGAACAGATTCAAAATACAACACTGTAGGAACAGCTTTAAAATACAACACTGTAGGAACAGCTTCAAAATACAACACTGTCGGAACAGCTTCAAAATACAACACTGTCAGAACAGCTTCAAAATACAACACTGTCTGAACAGCTTCAAAATACAACACTGTCAGAACAGCTTCAAAATACAACACTATAGGAACAGCTTCAAAATACAACACTGTAGGAACAGCTTTAAAATACAACACTGTCAGAACAGCTTCAAAATACAACACTGTGGGAACAGCTTCAAAATGCAACACTGTCAGAACAGCTTCAAAATACAACACTGTTGGAACAGCTTCAAAATACAACACTGTCAGAACAACTTCAAAATACAACACTGTAGGAACAGCTTCAAAATGCAACACTTTCAGAACAGCTTCAAAATACAACACTGTCAGAACAGCTTCAAAATCCAATAAAAAGAGGCAAAATAGATACCCCTAAGACACAAATACATGACTGCTCACTTTAAATTAGATTAAATATTTTTACAATTTTAACTCTATTTCAGGAAAAAATTATAAGAATTGTAGTGCATTTGTTATCACGTTCTTAATAAACAACAATCTTAGAGAGGAAGACAATGAAAAAGCCAAAGCCTGGGAAAAAGTGCTGATAGAATACTTACTGACGAAAATGGACCATCCTAACATGACTATTTCATTCAACACAGAGGTAATTGAGAAGTTGGAAGACCCTTTACACATTCCTGATATATTTGATATGATTTTTGTAGGAGTTATTTCCCTTGCGAAGGGCATTTTAGCAAAGAGCAATGAACAGGAACAAAGAAATTGAATATAATTTTCTTATAGGTTGGTTAGTGGTGTTTTACGCCACTTTCAACAATATTTCAGTTAAATTTTGGCAGTCAGTTTTATTGGTGGAGGAAACCGAAGTACTAGGAGAAAACCACTGACCTGTCACAAGTCACTGACAAATTTTATCACATAATGTTGTATCGAGTACTCATCGCCAGGAACGAGATTCAAACTCACAACCTTAGTGGTGATGGGCACTGATTGCACAGTTAGTTGTAAATCCAACTACCATACGATCACAACCATGACGGCCCCCTGATTTTCTTATAGATTGTAGATATTTGAACCTTGTAAAAATTCAGAAGATAATTTTATTGCAACTAAATGTTGTACAGAGTATGAGAAAGATATCTGTTATTTTGTACAGAGTATGGGAAAGATATCTGTTATTTTGTACAGAGTATGGGAAAGATATCTGTTATTTTGTACAGAGTATGGAAAAGATATCTGTTATTTTGTACAGAGTATGGGAAAGATATCTGTTATTTTGTACAGAGTATGGGAAAGATATCTGTTATTTTCATTGAACATTGAATGAAAGAGAACCCTTTTGTCTACCTTAAAGGGAAATAACTCTTATAAAATCATGTAAAAACGCATAAGTTTAGAATCAAGTCAGGAAATGTACAAATGGTCTATTATCATCACAGGGGTGCAATCAATGTAGCAAAATCTCTATAGACTATTGTTGAACCTAGTTTCTGAATTCTATCTTTTAACAGTCTTTTTTATGCTCCTAACTTATTCAACCGCATCGGTGGAGTAATGGTTAGCGTGTTTGCCTCGAGTGCGGTAGATCATGAGTTTGAGCCTCGATCTGGTCAAATCAACGACTATGAATTGGTTGCTTCTCTGCTAATCACGTAGCATTAAGGAGAAAGAGCAAAGACTGGTTGACTCGGAATCAGGATAATATGGGACAACATGTCTATCCACAGACTATTGTATCAGTGAGCTAGCACTATAAAAAATCCAACTAAGTGTGTTGGTCTAGTATAAAGTGAACCTCATCATCATCTGATTCAAAATTAACCTGTTCTCGCCATGATATAGCTGAAAAATTGCTGAGTTGGCATTAAACAACAATCACTCACTCACTCACTCACTCTAACTGATGCAAATCAATTAACCGCCACGATATAACTGAAAGTGACGTTGAACGCCATAAACCCGCAAATCATTTAACAGACCTGGAGGGGGTGTAGGCCTGGGTAACCCCAAAATGTTCCCATGGTTCAATTTTTGTTAAATTTGCATCATTGAATAGTTATGTCTAAATACATTATCTGCCAAAGTTTCAAGAAATTTCACTGTGCCGTTTTCACCATAGAACATCCTAAATATAGCAATTTTGGGGGTTACTCCCAATTCCAGATGGTAATACTAGTTTCGGAAGCTTCTAATAGATATGTGCATTTATTTCTGGTTGAAAGAGAATATTTTGGCTTTAATACACTTGAGAGTGGTATTGTTGAATAATTATGAAATATCTAGCATATATGAATATCTTGTTTGGAGATAATCACATGCAAAACAGTTGAAATTGGAAAAAAGGGGGTATTCCCTGAGATATCACCCTGGTATTAAAATTAATAATCGATTAATTTCCACCAAAAAATGTCACAGTAAAGAATATACATATAGACATCATAGCACCAAATTTTACAAACTTTTACAGTCTGATTTTTTAAATATTTAAAATTATGTTTTTCATGGATGGCACCCAGAAAAAATGAAATTGTGAAGGAAAGTTATTACACACTCATCCTTTGCTGATTCTTTATTTGTGAGATAAAAAAAAGTTAATTACCAATAACAAAAAGCTTTTGAATTCTTATATTTGACATAGTGGATGTCCAAATTCCCAAATTACTGCAATTGTCTTTTTTATTTTCAGGTCAGTTGGGGGAGGGGGAGGGTAGTTTGAGGTTGACTCTACTTGATTACTTCATTACAAAAAACCAGACAGCCACCCAGCTGTATTGTTAAATTCCTTCAAATTCTGTCCTCCAGTTGTATTCATTTGATTCTGGTTATTTTCTAGTTGTCATAGGTAAAGATCTTTTGATTAGGAGGAGGGGGAGGGGAGAGAGGAACAGATATTACAATTTTTTTCCAATCATAGCTTTCCATTTTTTTACTACCATAAAATTAATTTACATGTAGGTATATCAACCTTTGAACAGTTATTTTCTCTCTGTTTTCTGAAATATGAATCTTTCTCAAACTGTCAGCAACCATATCATAGGAATATAGGTTATTTTGGGGGAATTTATACATGTGAGAATTTGACATTTCACCTGCAAATTAAAAAAAAGATGTAAAATTTGTGAGTGAGATGGTATGTTTACACAATGAATAAATTCCTTGAAAATAGCCATTATTATTTATAGATGTATAAGAAATTCCACCAGTATGATGTTGACCAATGAAATTGAGCATTATATGCCACAGTGGAATTATATTACAATTAGACAAGCCAAAACAAAAAAAATACGATTTTCATGTTCTGTAGTGACATGAGTGAACTACTAATAGTCACAGACTGTCATGGACTGCTAGAAAATTCAACAAAATTCAACAAAATATAACAATGTATAAAATGATCACAATGTAAAACTGGTTGCCATGAAATAGCTGAAATTTTATTGAAAGTGGGGATAAACACCAAAAATAATAATAAAAAAAAAAAAAAAAAAAAAAAAAAAAAAAATCAACAATGTGAGCATATCTTGTTTACCCTCCTGACATTTTCGGGTCACCTAATAAATATGTCAAAACGGTGCAAACATGTTCATGGGGCAATGAAAATATGTTTCATTAAACATACATCATACAGTTTCAATATCACTTCTAAAAACACTACATTTTGTACATTTATTCCAACATGACACTTTCTTTTCAATACATTGATTTTTTTTCCTACCAATATATTTCAGTATTAAGTTTTTCAATGTGACCATTTTTCTTTTATAAAGCATCCGCAGGGGTAAGTGATTTCCTGACAGATAAAGCAAGTGTACTATAGTTTCATAATATCTATGATTTTGTTGTATATATTTAATATTTTTTATCTGACAATCCCTTGAAATTCAATGGAAAAAATTTGTCACACAAAATGTGTTACACTCCTGGCATTTTTGACAACATATTTCGATGACAATTTTTTCTGGAAAGAGATATTTCAAATGATATTTTGTGGGCACAAGTATATAATAATAACACACTGTTATTATCAGTATTAAGATATAAAAAGACAAGGAGCACAGCTATAGAAAGGTAAAAGGAAAAGGAGTCATTTTGTTAAACTGTCCATATCCAATGTAAACAATCTGTGTTGCCAAGAAGCTTGAATTTGAGGGGGATTATCAAACGCACAGATGACCATATATTTGAGAAGATCCTGAAAATAGAGTTGTCTCCCATACCCCATGCCTACACCCTTTGGTTTTAAAAAGTGACTGCAAAAAGTTCCAAAATTGTATCATACATAGATTGCATACATATGCAGATTTCCTTTGTATAAAAAAATAGATATTTATTTTATGACTTTGTTTTTCAGAGATCCATAGAAGATGAATTAAACAGAGAGAGTAAATCTGATATTTGGACGATATTAATTAGTTACTTAATCATGTTTTGTTATATAACCTTGACCTTGGGACAATGTGGCTGCTGTGGGGAGCTTCAAAGATTATTAGTAAGAATATTTTGAAGTGTTGTAGGTTTAGGCTGATGGTGTTTAATGCCACTTTCAACAATATTTCAGTTATATCATAGCAGTCAGTTTCATTGGTGGAGGAAAAAGGAGTGCCCGGAGAAAAGTCACTGACAAACTTTATCACATAATGTTGTATCGAGTACACCTCACCATGGACGGGATTTGAATTCACAACGTTAGTGGTGATAGGCACTGATTGCATAGGTAGTTATAAATCCAACTACCATACGATCATGACCATGATGGCCCCTAAGAATAGTTTAAAATGGTGTATAATTTACCTATTTCTCAATATTGGTTATAAATAGATATACAGATTGTAGTGTACAATTTGAGCTAAGAATATTTTTCGGTAATTTATGCAATTTCTTTTAATCTTACTGGGGGAAATAAGCATAATCTATACGTTGGAATGATGGCAGCGACAGTTACCTCAACGTGTTACGTTATTGAGGTCTTCATTGAGATTGGACATTTCATCACCCATGTATTAAGCCTTGGAATGAGGCTTGAATTTGATAGGAGATTATGTAACGAACCTGGCTATTCAGGTATCATGTACTTAAATACCCTCTGCTAGTTAATCTAGTGGAGACCTCCTTTCGCTCAGTAGAGCAGTTGCCTGCAGTGTAGAATGTACTAGGTTTGATTCTGGCTCGGGATGTTGCATTATTAGGACAGATATCAGATGCCCTGAGAAAGTAAAATAGTACTAAATTTGTCCCCCTTGTTGAGAGGACATCCTTCTTATCTGGCCACTTTTTCATTGCAGAAGGGTTGGAATTATAAGAAAGAGATTACTGTATATGATTGTAGTATTATAGGAATTCTGTCCTAGAAGCATGTTTTGCTAAATAGAAATCAAGGGATACTCAATTACTTATATTTTAGATTGACTCAAAGATAACACTAGGCTTATCAGGAGTAGTAATTGTATTACTGTCAGTGGCAGCGTCCCTAGGGACCTACAGCTACTTTGGAATTCCTGCCACACTGATCATCATAGAAGTCGTACCTTTCTTAGTCCTTGCTGTTGGTGTAGACAACATCTTTATACTAGTCCAGGCTTATCAGGTATGTATTACTGTCAGTGATGGTTTTCAAGGCATGCCATGTGTGTATTACGGAAAGTGACAGTCTTATTGGCAAACCAGATAAAATGCATTGCTGTAATAAAAACATAGAGACCAAATTTAGTGCACATGACATGTTTCTGGAATAACCTTCATCAGGTATGCTCAAGGTCGAAAGGTTGGAAAGCCAAATAATTTTAAAAGTTTTGGGAAGCAATAAAATCAAAGGGCCTAAGCAGGATCGGCTAAGATCACCTATGCCTGAGGGAAGAGAACCTTAGTTTTAATAATGATTAGGAACTAAGTGGCAGCATCCTTCAGAACTTTCTTGTTGGTTGTCAAGATATAGCCGAAAACCTGCTGAAAGTAACATTAAAGACCATTAACCTTCCATACACAATTTTTCAGTTGAAATTGTGTCTTTTTATATCTGAATGCTGGAATATATTTTGTGTATTTTACCTTTTCGTTGAAATGTTTGTGAGAAAGTTAAAATATATTTATGTTTTCATTTTTAGAGAGACCAAAGACTTCCCGGAGAAAGTTTTGAAGAACAGATAGGTAGAATTGTTGGTAGAGTTGGTCCCAGTATGTTGTTAAGTAGTACAGCAGAGAGCATAGCCTTCTTCTTAGGTAAGTAGTTCAGCAGAGAGCATAGCCTTCTTCTTATGTAAGTAGTTCAGCAGAGAGTATAGCCTTCTTCTTAGGTAAGTAGTACAGCAGAGAGCATAGCCTTCTTCTTAGGTATGTAGTTCAGCAGAGAGCATAGCCTTCTTCTTAGGTAAGTAGTTCAGCAGAGAGCATAGCCTTCTTCTTAGGTAAGTAGTTCAGCAGAGAGTATAGCCTTCTTCTTAAGTAAGTAGTACAGCAGAGAGCATAGCCTTCTTCTTAGGTATGTAGTTCAGCAGAGAGCATAGCCTTCTTCTTAGGTATGTAGTACAGCAGAGAGCATAGCCTTCTTCTTAGGTAAGTAGTTCAGCAGAGAGCATAGCCTTCTTCTTAGGTAAGTAGTACAGCAGAGAGTATAGCCTTCTTCTTAGGTATGTAGTTCAGCAGAGAGTATAGCCTTCTTCTTAGGTAAGTAGTTCAGCAGAGAGTATAGCCTTCTTCATAGGTATGTAGTTCAGCAGAGAGCATAGCCTTCTTAGATAAGTAGTTCAGCAGAGAGTATAGCCTTCTTCTTAGATATGTAGTTCAGCAGAGAGCATAGCCTTCTTCTTAGGTATGTAGTTCAGCAGAGAGTATAGCCTTCTTAGGTATGTAGTTCAGCAAAGAGTATAGCCTTCTTAGGTAAGTAGTTCAGCAGAGAGCATAGCCTTCTTCTTAGGTAAGTAGTACAGCAGAGAGTATAGCCTTCTTATGTATGTAGTTCAGCAGAGAGCATAGCCTTCTTAGGTATGTAGTTCAGCAAAGAGTATAACCTTCTTAGGTAAGTAGTTCAGCAGAGAGCAAAGCCTTCTTCTTAGGTATGTAGTACAGCAGAGTATAGCCTTCTTCTTAGGTAAGTAGTTCAGCAGAGAGTACAACCTTTTTCTTGGGTATGTAGTTCAGCAGAGTATAGCCTTCTTAGGTATGTAGTTCAGCAGATAGTATAGCCTTCTTCTTAGGTATGTAGTTCAGCAGAGAGCATAACCTTCTTCTTAGGTATGTAGTTCAGCACAGAGCATAGCCTTCTGAGGTATGTAGTTCAGCAGAGAGTATAGCCTTCTTAGGTATGTAGTTCAGCAGAGAGTATAGCCTTCTTCTTAGGTATGTAGTTCAGCAGAGAGCATAGCCTTCTTCTTAGGTATGTAGTTCAGCAGAGCGTATAACCTTAGGTATGTAGTTCAGTAGAGAGTATAGCCTTCTTCTTAGGTATGTAGTACAACAGAGAGTATAGCCTTCTTCTTAGGTAAGTAGTTCAGCAGAAAGTGTAGCCTTCTTCGTAGGTATGTAGTTCAGCAGAGAGTATAGCCTTCTTCTTAGGTAAGTAGTTCAGCAGAGAGCATAGCCTTCTTCTTAGGTATGTAGTTCAGCAGAGAGTATAGCCTTCTTCTTAGGTATGTAGTACAGCAGAGAGTATAGCCTTCTTCTTAGGTATGTAGTTCAGCAAATATTATAGCCTTCTTCTTAGGTATGTAGTTCAGCAGAGAGCATAGCCTTCTTCTTAGGTATGTAGTTCAGCAGAGAGCATAGCCTTCTTCTTAGGTATGTAGTTCAGCAGAGAGCATAGCCTTTTTCTTAGGTAAGTAGTTCAGCAGAGAGCATAGCCTTCTTCTTAGGTATGTAGTTCAGCAGAGAGCATATCCTTCTTCTTATGTATGTAGTTCAGCAGAGAGCATAGCCTTCTTCTTAGGTAAGTAGTTCAGCAGAGAGCATAGCCTTCTACTTAGGTATGTAGTTCAGCAGATATTATAGCTTTCTTCTTAGGTATGTAGTTCAGCAGAGAGCATAGCCTTCTTCTTAGGTATGTAGTTCAGCAGAGTATAGCCTTCCTCTTAGGTATGTAGTTCAGCAGAGAGTATAACCTTCTTCTTAGGTATGTAGTTCAGCAGAGAGCATATCCTTCTTCTTAGGTATGTAGTTCAGCAGAGAGCATAGCCTTCTTCTTTGGTAAGTAGTTCAGCAGAGAGCATAGCCTTCTTCTTAGGTATGTAGTACAACAGAGAGTATAGCCTTCTTCTTAGGTATGTAGTTCAGCAAAGAGCATAGCCTTCTTCTTAGGTATGTAGTACAGCAGAGAGCATAGACTTCTTCTTAGGTAAGTAGTTCAGCAGAGAGTGTAGCCTTCTTCTTAGGTATGTAGTTCAGCAGAGAGTATAGCTTTCTTCTTAGGTAAGTAGTTCAGTAGAGAGCATAGCCTTCTTCTTAGGTATGTAGTTCAGCAGAGAGTATAGCCTTCTTCTTAGGTATGTAGTACAGCAGAGAGTATAGCCTTCTTCTTAGGTATGTAGTTCAGCAGATATTATAGCCTTCTTCTTAGGTATGTAGTTCAGCAGAGAGCATAGCCTTTTTCTTAGGTATGTAGTTCAGCAGATAGCATAGCCTTCTTCTTAGGTATGTAGTTCAGCAGAGAGCATAGCCTTCTTCTTAGGTATGTAGTTCAGCAGAGAGCATAGCCTTCTTCTTAGGTAAGTAGTTCAGCAGAGAGCATAGCCTTCTTCTTAGGTATGTAGTTCAGCAGAGAGCATAGCCTTCTTCTTAGGTAAGTAGTTCAGCAGATGTTATAGCCTTCTTCTTAGGTATGTGTTATGTTGTCCATCTTGAATAAAGCTAAGTTTTAGTCCTAAATACAGTAGACAATTTTAGACAACACATCTGATTTTTATTTGAAAAGAATGTATTGAAATGTAGTCAGAACGTAAACTTTAAATTTGATCAAATATTTAGTAGTAATTACAATAATTGTTTTAATACTGATATTATTTTTTTTTTTATTAAAACAGGTGCTCTGACAGACATGCCTGCTGTAAGAGTATTCTCCCTTTATGCTGCACTGGCTGTTCTCTTTGATTTCTTGCTACAGATTACAGTATTTATTGCACTTATGACATTAGATGCAAAACGTCAAGCGGTAAGAGTTATCTCCCATTAATGTTAATTATTCTGTGTATTTTTGTGAGTGAATGTTGTTTAAAATCAACTCAGCAATTGTTCAACCATATCAAGGAGAGAACAAGCGAATTGTCAATTAGATGATGATAAGATCCGCTTTGTACTAGACCAACATGCTTAGTTGGATTTTTATAGGGCTAGTTCATTGAAACAACAATACACGGATAGACATGTCACTCCACTCTGACACATTATTCTGATTCCACGCCAACCAGTCTTTGCTCTTTCTCCTTAGTGGAGAAGCAACAAATTCAAATTTTTCAGTCTTAGGTTTGACCCGATCGGGGTTCGAACCCACAATCTACCGCACTCGAGGCAAACACACTAACCATTACACCACCGTTGTGATTGTGTAGTTTTGTGTGCTTTAGTATTAATAGAACAGTATTTGGTATTAAGCAACAATCACTCACTCAACCTAATTTTAGTCGTACCACATTATCTGAGACTATGATAAATTGTTTCTTTTGATTCTATCGATTTTCTTATATGTTGTTTCACCATTAACAGTTGGGGCCACCGTGGTCGTGATCGTATGGTAGTTGAATTTGCAACTACCTATGTAATCAGTGCCTGTCACCACTGAAATTGTGAGCTCAAACCCTGTTCATGGCGAGGTGTACTCAATACAACATTATGTGATAAAGTTTGTCTGTGACTTGCGGCAGGTCAATGGTTTTCTTCCGGTACTCCGGTTTCCTCCACCAATAAAACTGACCGCCACGATGTACCTGAAATTTTGTTGAAAGTGGCGTTTATGTGTTGCTTTACCATTAACAGTTTCCCACATTTGGTACTATGGTGAAGAGTAGAGATGAAAAAAAATACAATTACACATAGGATTTTTAGTTGATGATAATTTCTGCTAATCTTATTAATTTTCAGAATTCCAGATTTGATGTGTGTTGTTGTGCCAAAATTTCTACCGATAAGTTGGAGAATACAGATGACTTTATTTTTGAACTGAACGAGGAATGTTGGATAAAAGATGGCTGGCTTTTTTACCTGACCAAGGAATTTTATGCTCCATTTTTACTAAACAAAGTTGTCAGACCAATCGTGGTAAGTTTTTAAATAATAAGCTAATTAAGATACTGGTATTCAATGAAGTTAATATGTTGTTCAGACACTATTATATGATATATTTATGTATGTGATGTGCAATGAAACAAAATACTGGTATTTAAAAGTTAACAAAGAATTTTAATATTATTTTCTTAAATTTTTTGTTATGTTCAAACTAACATAAAGTATTTACTAAATAAAAACAAATACTAGTTTATAGGAACAGCTTGCCAGTGTGTGCAGCTAATTTATTAACAAACTGAAAATAATAATGTTCTTTTCAAAGCACATATTGGCTGCTGCAGTTCAATCATATAGTCACTATAGCAAACCTAACAGCAACACATGAAAGCTTCGAATATTTAAAAAGTAATATTTTCCCCCTTATAGATACCGTGCTATTAACATATGAATACTTATATTATATATATATATATATACAAGTACCCGCAATGCAACATAATATTGACCAATTGATAAATACAGTATGTGGCCAAAAGTATTGCAACATGTAAAAAAATCCCTATATAATCAACCAAAACCATATTTTTTCAACAAATTATTGTGAAGTCATTTCTGGATAGATTTTAACAAATTTTACACCAAAACATTCAGAATTGTCTATATTTTGATTGTTTATTTGCTCATTATGTTTATATGAGTGGTTTTTATTAGTTCATAATTTAAACAGGATTGTTAATTTTTGAGATTTATTTTTAGTTGAAATATACAGTAGATTTCGTTTATAGCGAAGGCCAGGGGACTCTCGATCTTATTTCATTATAGGCATCGTTCGTTATAAGAGAAGCATTGTAGAATTACCTCCCCTTTTGAAAATCGTTCAGTAGAACTTCGCTGACTCGAAGGGACTGTCAACATCTGTTCGATCTATCGGTAGTTCGAGCCACCGAGGTCCCGTAATTTTAGAGAGAAAAAAAATCTGGTTCTGACCCAGGCAGTTTCATTACGCTATGATAACTGATGCACAGTAAAGTGGGCCTTTATCGTAAAAATTATTTAATCCTTTAAGACAGTTCTCAAAGACTACGGCTTCTGAATACCTCTTTGGTATCTTCAAACGTTCCTTAGAAACATTTTTTTACTTTGTTCACGATCTATTTTATAAACAGGAAATATGAGGCCGGGTATTAACACTTGGATCGATATCGGTATAATGCTGATAATTCGGATATATATTTTTAATGACCAATTTTAAGATTGTAGCCGTTTTCCTTTTTTTTTATTTGAATATGAAGAATAATTGTTTCTTTTTGGTATTATATACACATAAAAACTCAGGTTAATCGAAATTTCAGAACGAGTACATTTCTTTTGTTTTTGGTATTTAGATGAACCTTGAGATCACGCAGTTTGTTGTTTAATTAAAGAGTCTATCATCATCAAAGAACAAATAAACAATAGCGATTGATTTAATCTCACACATGACTTTGTTTCTAATTTCTTTAGCTTGTGCATCCATTCATTAAAATTTAGATTACGTTTTATCAAGGATTTATAAATCCTTGGTTTTATTAATTCTTAATGCAATAAATTAGTGTGTGTTATTAATCAACAACTTGTTAATCACATCATTTAATACCCATTTTATTGTTTGAATATTTTAAAGAAAAGTCTTGATTGACATCATTAACAACATCAAAGGTGGGATTATTGATTTTTCAATTATCGATAACGGAAGTGTCAAGTGCACTTGACCATTCTAATATGTGATCGTCCGTGCGTAGCGGAAGACAGGTAAACGATTTATTTGTTCAGCAATTTTCTTCGTTATATCATGTCAATTTTGAGTAATAAAAACGTTGTTTGGGTTTAAAATTCTCTTCGTTATAAGCCTGATTTCGCTATTAAAAATTTGTAATAGGCCTTCACAAATACATTGTTTAAATAGCGATGGGACCGGGGATTTATCTTTACTTCGTTATAAGTCTGATTTCGTTACAAATTCCTCCAATCAATGAAATCTAATTACAATGAAAAATAATAAATATATTTGAACCATGTAGAAGGTCAGAAGACAATTAAAGGGAAATAACTCTAAATTTAGACACACAAGACTGCTAGTTCAGAACAATTCAGTCTTAACAAGGGATTTTGAATCTGCACTCTTGTGTATGAAGAATGACTACATAGTCCTTATATGTAAAAGATAACTTGCAGCTGCACCTATTGAGCTGAAAGGGCGACATCGTGGTCGTGATTGTATTGTAGTAGGATTTATAACTACCTATGAAATGCTGATGGCGAGGTGTGCTCGATACAACATTATGTGATAAAGTTTGTCAGTGACCTGCGGAAGGTCTGTAATTTTCTCTAGGTACTCCGTTTTTCTCCACAAATAAAACTGACCACCACGATATAACTGAAATATTGTCGAAAGTGGCATTAAGCACCATAACCCTAACCCTAACTCACTTGACATCTGAACAACAATCTATCAATCAAAAAACCAGACACACAGTTAATTATTATAATGTTGTAAAAATAATTTTTTTTTTTTTTTTATCAATTTCAGATTCTGCTATTTACATTGTACTTTTTTGGAAGTATTTCTGTACTTCATAAGATAGGAGTAGGTTTAGATCAAAAACTCGCTATGCCTGATGTAAGTAAATTTTACAATATTTCATATCTTATTAGCATAACCCTAAATAGAGCTATGTGATTGGCCACACAAAGTTCCAGTTATCAAATTTATTATATGACAAATTACTTGGTTGGAAATACTTTCGTTTCTATTGTAAACAATATGGCTGACTTCATAACACCTGTCTCGCTTCAATGTTGACAACAATTATATTTTATGAAGTAAGAACTGTATTTATTGTATGCTTTTTCTATTTTTAAACTTGTTAACGTCCTAAATGTAAATAATAGCATGAAAAACAAAAAATACAACACTGTCGGAACAGTCCCAAAATCCATGTTTACAACAAAAGACACAATATTTCTTTCCCTATATTCAATTTTCTTTTTCTAGATGGTGATATTCCTTTTAAATCTTATTTCTATGGATTTTGGTAGAAGAATTATATCATCTTGTATATTGATACAAAACCGTTGATTTTTTCCTTACAGGATTCCTATGTGCTGCATTATTTTGAAGATCTGTCAGAATACCTTCATGTTGGTCCACCAGTATATTTCATAGTACGTGACGGACATAATTATACATCAACAAAGGGAGAGAACTCTTTATGTGGAGGAAGTGGATGTCCACAGAATTCACTCGTTGGACAAATAAATACAGCCAGTAAATTAGCTGATTAGTAAGTTTTTAGATATTGTTGAGAGAAGTGGCTGGATTCCCCCCTCCCCCCGGGAAATGCAGCTGTGAAACCATAGCTCTTAATGGTCATTTTGTTGAGAGAAGTGGCTGGATCCCCTGGGCAATGCAGCTGTGAAACCATAGCTCTTAATGGTCTTTTTGTTGAGAGAAGTGGTTAGATTGAAGCTGTGAAACCATAGCTCTTAATGGTCTTTTTGTTGAGAGAAGTGGTTAGATTGAAGCTGTGAAACCATAGCTCTTAATGGTCTTTTTGTTGAGAGAAGTGGCTGAATTGCAGCTGTGAAACCATAGCTCTTAATGGTCTTTTTGTTGAGAGAAGTGGTTGGATTGCAGCTGTGAAACCATAGCTCTTAATGGTCTTTTTGTTGAGAGAAGTGGTTAGATTGCAGCTGTGAAACCATAGCTCTTAATGGTCTTTTTGTTGAGAGAACTGATTGGATTGAAGCTGTGAAACCATAGCTCTTAATGGTCTTTTTGTTGAGAGAAGTGGTTAGATTGCAGCTGTGAAACCATAGCTTTTAATGGTCTTTTTGTTGAGAGAAGTGGTTAGATTGCAGCTGTGAAACCATAGCTCTTAATGGTCTTTTTGTTGAGAGAACTGATTGGATTGAAGCTGTGAAACCATAGCTCTTAATGGTCTTTTTGTTGAGAGAAGTGGTTAGATTGCAGCTGTGAAACCATAGCTTTTAATGGTCTTTTTGTTGAGAGAAGTGGTTAGATTGCAGATGTGAAACCATAGTTCTTAATGGTTTTTTGTTGAGAGAAGTGGTTAGATTGCAGCTGTGAAACCATAGCTCTTGATGGTCTTTTTGTTGCGAGAAGTGGTTAGATTGAAGCTGTGAAACCATAGCTCTTAATGGTCTTTTTGTTGAGAGAAGTGGTTAGATTGCAGCTGTGAAACCATAGCTCTTAATGGTCTTTTTGTTGAGAGAACTGATTGGATTGAAGCTGTGAAACCATATCTTTTAATGGTCTTTTTGTTGAGAGAAGTGGTTAGATTGCAGCTGTGAAACCATAGCTCTTATAGGTCTTTTTGTTGAGAGAAGTGGTTAGATTGCAGCTGTGAAACCATAGCTCTTAATGGTCTTTTTGTTGAGAGAAGTGGTTAGATTGCAGCTGTGAAACCATAGCTCTTAATGGTCTTTTTGTTGAGAGAAGTGGCTGGATTGCAGCTGTGAAACCATAGCTCCTAATGGTCTTTTTGTTGAGAGAACTGATTGGATTGAAGCTGTGAAACCATAGCTCTTAATGGTCTTTTTGTTGAGAGAAGTGGTTAGATTGCAGCTGTGAAACCATAGCTCTTGATGGTCTTTTTGTTGAGAGAAGTGGTTAGATTGAAACTGTGAAACCATAGCTCTTATAGGTCTTTTTGTTGAGAGAAGTGGTTAGATTGCAGCTGTGAAACCATACCTCTTAATGGTCTTTTTGTTGAGAGAAGTGGTTAGATTGCAGCTGTGAAACCATAGCTCTTAATGGTCTTTTTGTTGAGAGAAGTGGTTAGCTTGCAGCTGTGAAACCATAGCTCTTAATGGTCTTTTTGTTGAGAGAAGTGGTTAGATTGCAGCTGTGTAACCATAGCTCTTAATGGTCTTTTTGTTGAGAGAAGTGGCTGGATTGCAGCCGTGAAACCATAGCTCTTAATGGTCTTTTTGTTGAGAGAAGTGGCTGGATTGCAGCTGTGAAACCATGGCTCTTAATGGTTGTTTGTTGAGAGAAGTGGTTAGATTGCAGCTGTGAAACCATAGCTCTTAATGGTCTTTTTGTTGAGAGAACTGATTGGATTGAAGCTGTGAAACCATAGCTCTTAATGGTCTCTTTGTTGAGAGAAGTGGTTGGATTGCAGCTGTGAAACCATAGCTCTTAATGGTCTTTTTTGTTGAGAGAAGTGGTTAGATTGCAGCTGTGAAACCATAGCTCTTAATGGTCTTTTTGTTGAGAGAAGTGGTTAGATTGCAGCTGTGAAACCATAGCTCTTAATGGTCTTTTTGTTGAGAGAACTGATTGGATTGAAGCTGTGAAACCATAGCTCTTAATGGTCTCTTTGTTGAGAGAAGTGGTTGGATTGCAGCTGTGAAACCATAGCTCTTAATGGTCTTTTTTGTTGAGAGAAGTGGTTAGATTGCAGCTGTGAAACCATAGCTCTTAATGGTGTTTTTTCTGCTAGGAGATATGGTTCAGCAACTGTGTTTGACTCGTTGGACAAATAAATACAGTCATCAAACTAGGTAATTAGTAAGATTTAGATGTCGTTAAATTATTGTCTAGTTAAAATTTTCTCCAACTTTTGCAATCATGCATTCAACATTTTTTTTAAACTTTTTAGTTCATCTGACCAAAAGGTCATGTGATGAGAGCTATTGACATCAGTTGGTGTCCGTCCTCTGTTGTCTGTAACTTTTCACATTTTGATCTTCTCCTTGAAGGTGAGCCTCTAGTTTATTTTCAATTATGGCTGATGAACACAAATTTCTTCAATGTTTTGTTTACATCGCCCTCTGTCAAATATATTAATTATTGGAGAAAACCACCAACCAAACGTAACTACTCGGCCATTCTCGCTACCCTACAAATAACCTTGTATGCATTAGGCGTATAAATCGCACCACTTTTCACATGTCAGTTACATGAAAGTTTGATAAAGTTTTAATTAGTTTTCCATGATTAGATTTTACTTAGTATGTCCTTCCATATTGGATTTTCGTGGACTATATTTTTGTGCGGCTTAACTTAACTTAGCTTCCGGCAAACAATTTAAGAAGAATTTCTACTATCTACATAGGAGGTTATTTGTAGGGTAGCGAGAATGGCCGAGTAGTTACGATTGAACCACCAACCTGTCGCATTTAGTAACCGATAAAATTGTTCACATATTAGGTTGTATTGAGTACAGCACTTCATGGCTGAAAGTAACAAATTACAAGGACCCGGGTGGCTCAATGAGTTAGGTAGTTGGATTACCTAACAATTCATACAAGCCTATCACCAATACGGCGTGGGTTCGCCCCCGGCTTTGTAATTTGCAAAAAAGGGTGCACTCGACTCGCAGCCACAAGTGATGAAGTTTACCAGTTGCTTGCCCATGGTCGGTGGTTCTCTCCGGCTTCTTCCACCAGTAAAACTGGTCGCCATGATATACCCTGTAGCTGAAATATTGCTGAAAGTGGCGTTAAACACAATAAATCAAATCAAATCAAATCAAACAAATTACATCAACTTTAGTAGTGGTTTGCACTGATTGAATAGTTAGAAATTGGACAGACTGGGGACTGGAAACAAAACTTTATTACCGAATGGAATTTGAGGTGAGAACCCTTCCTAACCATCTTCTACTTATAAAAAATATTAAAATTTCATATATAATAAATAAGTGTAATAACAAAATTACCGAACTCCGAGCAATCTTACAAAGGGAAAGTCAAAACTCATAAGTATATAAACAGACAAAATCAGTCAACAACCGGAAAACTGTGAAAACCGTAATAACCCTGACTTGGTACAGGTATTTCTAAAGAAATGGTGGGTTGAATCAGATTTTAAAGTGCCAAACCTCCCCCTTTCTGTGTCATTACGGCTCAAAGTTTCCGACTGTCACTATAACAGTATTTATAACAATACTTGAACAAAACAGGTAAAACAGTTGTCATAACAGCACTAAACTCAGTGAAGTAAATGTCAAAAATATTTTTATTTATATCAAAGACTGTACTAATGTTAATTAACACTTAATTTTCAGTACAAAAATTGCTCAGCCAGTATCTTCATGGATTGACGACTATTTTGATTGGCTGTCGCCAGGAGGGGATCCACAATGTTGTAGACTTTATAATAATGGAAGTTTCTGTCCAGCTACAGGTATGATCAAAGGGAGATAATTCACCATACATTTAAACATCTATTTTAATACTCTCCACACCACAGAGTTGATTCCTTAAATAAGATATTTGACTGCTTTCGCAGTATATCATGGAATGAAAATTGGTTTTGCTGAGTAAGAGCAAAGACTGGTTGGCTCGGAATCAGAATAATGTGTCCGAGTGCATCAACATGTCTACCTGTGGATTGTTGTTTTTTTTTTAGTGAGCTAGCACTATAAAAATCCAACTAAGCGTGTTGGTCTAGTACAAAGCAGACCTCATATTCATCTCATTGTAAATTAACTTGTATTCTCCATAATAAAGCTGAAAAATGGCTGAGTTGGCATTAAACAACAATCACTCACTCATTACATCCATATCCTTTATTACCAATGTTAACCATAACTTCACAGAGTTGAGTGTGTTATTTATATTTATTCTGAAACATGATATTTTGACCGCATTTTGTGGTGTAATGTTTACTATACTTACCTCGGGTCAGGAATCAGGATAATGTGTCTGAATGCAGTGGCATGTCTGCCGGTGAACTGTTGTTTCAGTGAGCTAGCACTTTAAAAATCCAATCTTAAGTACAAAGCTGATATCATCATTATCATCTCACTGAAATGTAAATTGTTCTTGTCGAGCTGAAAAATTGCCCACTTTGCAGTAATCAACAATCGCTCACTCGTTAAACATGTACTCAGGATTTAGAAATAAGAATTTTTCCTTTGTTACTTTAGATGATAAATCTGTATGTTCTGGTTGTAAAGTGAAGACGCTTCCAGATGGTCGACCGGTCGCTGAAGATTTCATGAAATATATACCAATGTACCTTAAAGACAATCCAGGTGTAAAGTGTGCTAAAGGGTAGGTTATTACTGGGTGAAACCTTTGAAAACCAGCAACGCAATTGGTCAATATATTTAACTGTCTGGCATATGATTGGATGGTTAAAGGTGAATTTAGGCAGAGAATTTGTGGGTTAAGATTTTTGTAATGTCATTAAATATATTAAGCCTTCATCTTGTAAATAAATAGTTTATTTTTTTTAAATTTATTTTTACTTATACATTTTTTGTTTGTTCTGGGGTTATCAATATTGACTGATTTTGATATTGAATCTTGTGATGAAATCAATATAGGGGACTGTCATGGCCGTGATCATATGGTAGTTGGATTTACAACTACCTTTGCAATCAGTGCCTATCACTACTGAAGTTGTGAGTTCGAATCCAGCTCAGGCGAGGTGTACTTGATACAACATTATGTGATAAAGATTGTCCTTGACTTGCGGCAGGTCGTTGGTTTTCTCCGGGTATTCTGGTTTCCTCCACCAATAAAACTGACTGTCACGATATAGCTTAAATATTGTTGAAAGTGGTGTTAAACACCATAACCATAACACGAAATCAACCTGAACAATTATTTTGTTTTGCTTTGGTATTTCCTAGTATTTGCATCCTTCAGGATGAATTAAGCTGAAACCTACTACGAATAGAGTTATGTTATCCAAGGAACAACTTATCTGAAGTCCTGATAACGATGGTCGATTGTAAGCAAAATTGTAATGAAAAAAACCACAGGGAATTGAAGCTATAAATAAGTATAAGAGAAATACATTGGTATCTATTTATAGGGTACATAGCCGTTCCATGTGTTCGCGCACCTAAGGGTTCAGTAGTTAGTTTCACAGCATACCAAAATTTTATTGAATTAATTTAAATCATCCTCAAATACATTGAAGCATTATCTTTATGGTCTTTATCCGGATTCTGCTACAATTTTTAACATTTCAGTGAAAACGAAGTGTAAACAAACCAACCCTCGATTTTTGACAAATGTTGCAACATCCGGTGATATCGAGTATGCATACTTTGGATGGTTCTTAAAATGAATAAAGGAAAGATTTTATTTTGAAAGTTTTCAAAATTGAAGTTTATACCTATTCCTTCAAAATAAGCTCAAATTTGAAAACATTTGATATCTTTTAATATAATTAGAGTTAATTCTCACATACCAGTAGTCTCCATCTTAACTTTTCCAATGATTTTGCAATTTTGACATGTACAATACGTATACGCGAACTCACCGGATGCACGAACACCGGTGCCAAGACAGTAGATGTAAAACAAAGTACAGTTAAACCTGTCTTATGTGACCTGCCAAGGGAACAGTGAAATATTGTCACATAAGACAGGTGATCGCTTAATGCAGGTTTAATTGATATGAAATGCACTGTGAAGGGAAATAAAAATTTTGGTCACATATTATTGACACATAAGGTGTAATACCACTAAAGAATTCTCCATGGCCTTCTATGCTAAATAAAATCTTTTTGAGATTTCATACAGGATTTACCTTAAGTTTAATCTAAGTGACACTCATTTCTCATGGAAGGGGTACCTAATTGGAAGCTTACCTCCGAAAATCAACATACATTTAATTGCATATAAGAAAAAACAGGCAGTCCGAAGATGTCTACCGTCAAAAATCCTACTTTCACTTTCAATTTAACACAAATTTAGGTAGTTCCTTTCCAATGCAATCAATTTTTTATTTAAAACCGCAAGGACATCAAATATGGGCTTAAAATTATCCTAAAATCTGTAGGTTTCTGCTGACATTCAGTATTTTGCAGTATCTAATAGGGTTTATTTTTTTATCCAACAATGTAGGAATCCATTTTGTGTTTACGTACAACTTTCCCATACATCCTTTTCGACTGGTACCCATGTTTAGTGGTATTACACCATAATAGAGTTATTGCTTAATAGAGGTGGTCACTAAAACAGGTTTGACTGTATCTGAGGTCGTGATAACGATGGTTGACTGACTCTATACAAAAATTGTAATGAAAAAACACACAGGGAATTGAAACGGTAAATAAGAATACGAGGAATACATTGGAATCTATCAATTTATAGGGTATGTGTAAAAAAAACTATAAGTTACTTTCTGATCACAAATTAATTTGACAATTTAATTTTCAGAGGACATGCTGCGTATGGTAGTGGTGTCAATCTTATAAATCATAATACAGATGTTGGAGGTAGGTATTTGTTTATCTAAATGTTAACAGTGAGTAATTTCAGGGGGTGGGGTATGGTATCATGGCGGTCAGTTTTATTACTATATTTAGTACCCGGAGAAAACCACTGACCTGTCGCAAATTTGTTTGTTTTTTTGATGGTGTTTAGCGCCACTTTTAACAATATTTCAGTTATATCGTGGCGATTACTTTTATTGGTTGAGGAAACCGGAGAAAACACCACTGATCTTATTCACATCTCGCCTCATATCAATAAACATAAAAATGACCACAACATATGGCATTGGAAACCCAGATCCTTGCTTGGCACATGCATCAAAATGTTGAAATTTACTTTTAGCTATCTATTCGATTTCAAAATAAAAAGTTTCAATTTTTTTGGGGTAAATTATTGTTTCTACACTTGTTGTGTAGTACATTTTGTTTTTTGTTTACAGCATTCTATTTTATGACCTACATTTTGTTTATTTACAGCATCCTATTTTATGACCTACATTTTGTTTGTTTACAGCATCCTATTTTATGACCTACATTTTGTTTGTTTACAGCATCCTATTTTATGACTTACATTTTGTTTGTTTACAGCATCCTATTTTATGACCTACATTTTGTTTGTTTACAGCATCCTATTTTATGACCTACATTTTGTTTGTTTACAGCATCCTATTTTATTACCTACATTTTGTTTGTTTACAGCATTCTATTTTATGACCTACATTTTGTTTGTTTACAGCATCCTATTTTATGACCTACATTTTGTTTGTTTACAGCATCCTATTTTATGACCTACATTTTGTTTGTTTACAGCATCCTATTTTATGACTTACATTTTGTTTGTTTACAGCATCCTATTTTATGACCTACATTTTGTTTGTTTACAGCATCCTATTTTATGACCTACATTTTGTTTGTTTACAGCATCCTATTTTATGACCTACATTTTGATTTGTTTACAGCATCCTATTTTATGACCTATCACACGATATTAAAAGATAGTAAAGATTACATCTCAGCATTAAAAGAAGCCAGAACGATAGCTGATAATATTAGTAGCACAATACAGAGCCAGTTACCTGATTCTAATGGTGTATTCCCGTATAGGTTTGTATGATAGTAACCTTATATTTAGAAGGAGGGAGACTATCGGTGGTGTAAGTCCTGTTCGGGTCAAATCAAAGACTATACAATTGGTATTTGTTGCTTCTCTGCTAAGTACACAACATTAAGGAGAAGAAGCAAAGACTGGTTTAATCAGAACCAGTATAATACATCTGAGTGGAGCAAGGTCTACATGCTGACCATTGTTTCAGTGAGCTAGCACTATAATGTTTCAACTAATCATGATGGTGTAGTACAAAGCGGATATCGTTATCATCATTTCATTGAATGCAACTTGTTCTCCCCCCAATATAACCGGACAATTGCTGGCTTTTCTATCCAGTTTCGCAGCGAGTGCAAATTGATTTTATATTTAACGGCAATATTGTATATTGTATTTATCCTGCAATATGAAAAAGACCAAAACAGCTGTCAAATTGTCTTAAAATAGCTGAAAGTTTTGTTCTGATCGTTTTCAATGGTGTCATCTGTGATGTCAGCACTTATACTGTTACCGTTTCTTTCTGTTGCTCTACATGAATCAGGTACCAGAAAAGCTTTATTAGGTCATGATAAAATAACACTGAAGTTTATTTCATCCTTTTTATTAGTACTCAAAAATCACACAATTGCAGAATAAGGGATCGTCACACATTGTCGCAGTTTTTTTCAAACGAAGTTAGTTTCGTTTGGTAGGTGGGTGGTTTTGAGCTCTCTCGTTTGGAAAAAAACCAAAATCGCACATTGAGATTTGTCAATAAATCTTTAAAAATGCACTTAAAAAACGGCATAAAATTGAATGGAACATCGTTTTAATATCTTTCGAGTCGGTATATTGTACGATTGTACTGTTTCTTTAGTACTGAATAAGTAATGGGTGTATATGTACACAGCTCTGGTTTCCTGTTTGCGGTACACCTACTCATCGAAAAACAACGGTCTTCTTTTGCAAATTAAAAAAAATAATGTTTTCGATTCTTGGAATGATTTAAAAATACTGTTGTCAAATTTATAATAATACTATAATGTATTAAGCAAGTTTTGACCAAAGAGAGTAAACAACAGATACCACGATGCTTATGGCGGGTTTTTGTTCTTGTGTACGTTGCAGAAATAGGCTTTCGGTAGTTTGTGATTGTATTGATTGCTTTCGGTATTCTGTTATTGTATTGATTAAGTATTAAACATGGCAGTGCCCAATCTCTACCCAATCGTAACTACTCGGCCATTCTCGCTACCCTGCAAATAACCTTGTACGTATGTAGTAGAAAATCTTCTTAAATTGTTTGCCGGAAGTTAAGTTAAGTTAAGCCGCAAAAAAATATAGTCCACGAAAATCCAATATGGAATACATACTAAGTAAAATCTAATCATGCAAAACTAATTAAAATTTTAATTGAAATATAGAAAATTGTTTAAAATATAATTTTATCAAACTTTCATGTAACTGACATGTGAAAAGTAGTGCGATTCATACGCCTAATGCATACGAGATTATTTGCAGGGTAGCGAGAATGGCCGAGTAGTAATGATTGATCTCTACCCAGAGTTGTCGGTCCTACACTCTCCAATCTCTGTCAACGTCTAATAAGTAGTCTACTTTCTTTAAAATATTACCAGTGTAATGTTCAGCAACTATAGAAGTTATTACAACAAGGAACCAGAACAGCGCTGTATGACTGATCACCGTATAAAAAATAATTCCTTATCTTCGTTTGAAAATAAACAAAGAAGTTTCTCAAATATTAGTTATATGGTATTCTTTACATATTTTACAATATATGGGGGTCATTATAACCGGTTTATATCAAATTACCCTTTAATAAACGGATTTTGACAAGATTCTCGGTTTTTAGGCATTGACAGAGATTGGATAGAGTGTAAGGACATACAACTCTGGGTAGAGATTGGGCAGCGCCCTGTAAAAAACGTCTTGTGCAGACAACACTATTTGGTAGCGGGACACACGAAAAGAAGATGTCCTCAAAAATACACATTCATTATGGTTCACATGTATAGAAAGGGCTTTAATTGAATTTCTTGATATACAAGATGCATACACTGCTCCATAAATAATAAATAAGTGGTCCAGATCTTTGCATTTATTATAAGAATGCACATTACAGAGATGTCAATATTAATCTATAAATATCATTTTATTGGTACAGTATGCTTGTTGAATTATATGTACACTTAGATGAAATCAAGTGTCTGTGATTTTGAAAGGATAAAGATTCATAGATAGACCCTTTATCATGACATGCATATGGAGAATACATGGTTCTAAACCCTCTATTTTTAGGTGGAGTTTGGTTTATAATACATCGGTAATCTGTTTTTCACAATTTCATTTGGAGGGTGTGGGTGGGTGGTCTGAGCCAAATGAAACTAACTTCATTTGAAAAAAACTGTCACATTTTGCGACGATCCCTAATGCAAATTATTGCTTAATAGAGGTGGTCACTAAAGCAATTTGACTGGATTGAACCATGAAAAATCCATGAAAATCACTATCCCATGTGAGGAGTGTCACAATAGCTTTTAAATATCTACCAATCAAAGATGTGCAATTAAAACTTAAATTATCTTTTTTCTGTTGCTCCTGTGCTATACAGAAGAAAACGTTTCAGATAGCTATGAAATAAAACATATCACAGCTGCAATACTGCATTATTAATATCAGGAGTGTGACAGTTTTCTATGTGCAACGTTTTACAATGCTGGCAATTTTTAGCAGTTTTCAATGGAATTCTTTGGCGACACACGAATGTCTAACCACTCCCCGTTGTGATATAATTTTTGCATATTTTAACTGAGATATCCCACATTGAGTTTAATCTACATTTTTCTTTAATTTATGACATTTAAATATTTTTTATCATATTCTAAATTATCTTTCAGTATCTTTTACGTTTTCTATGAACAATACCTGACTGTCGTCCACGACACAGTTTTAAACCTTGGATTATGTCTCGTCGCCATATTCATCGTCACTTTTATACTCCTTGGATTTGATTTCATCTCAGCTTTCCTGGTGGTTGTCGTGATTACGATGATTGTTATTGACATATGTGGCATGATGTATCTATGGGAGATAGAGTTAAATGCTGTATCATTGGTCAATCTGGTTATGGTAAGTATATATTATATCGGGTACATTATCAGGTTTAGATTTATAGTGTTTAATGCCACTTTCAACAATATTTCAGTTATATTGTGGCGGTCAGATTTATTGGTGGAGGAAACAGGAGGCCCCAGAGAAACCCACCTTCCTGCCATAAGTCACTGACAAACTTTATCACATAATGTTGTATCGTACATTATCAGACTGATTGATTAATTGATTGATTTATTGTTGTTTAATGTTTTTGTTTTATATCCAAAGAAAGTATCAAAGTAGATATAAAATTACAAGTGTAAAATAATTGTCTGGTCCAGTATAATGTAATATAAAAGCAAATAATTTCCAAGATGAAAATCTATTGGAGCCAATCAGATTTGAGATGAATTTTTCACGAGTATGAAGAATTTTCTTTCAATGATTGAAACTCAGACTGCCATAACCCATATTTATGAGTCGCTCAGTTTGAAACATTCAATGCTGTTATCACCTCTATTAAATACTAATGTATGAAACCAGTAAATAGTTTTAGCCATTTTCAATTGTCATGTGCAACCTTCTGACATAATCTTCAATTTGTTGAAGGTGGTCAGTAATTGGTAGAAGTAGATGTATCTCACAGGTGATGAGTAAATGTGATCAGCTGTGGGTTATGGACAATGAGAACTACTATGAAGGAACAATTTTTTTTCTTCAAGCTACTCAAGGAAACCTGATTAATTACTATCAATAGGTCGATACCTCTGCTGGTGGACTATTAGTCCCCCATGGTATCATTATTCCAGTAGTCAGTGTTTCTATTACTGGGTCGATACGTCTGCTGGTGGACTATTAGTCCCCCATGGTATCATTATTCCAGTAGTCAATGTTTCTATCACTGGGTGGATACCTCTGCTGGTGGACTATTAGTCCCCCATGGTATCATTCGCCCAGTAGTCAGTGTTTCTATCACTGGGTCGATACGTCTGTTGGTGGACTATTAGTCCCCGAGGGTATCATTCGCCCAGTAGTCAGTGTTTCTATCACTGGGTCGATACGTCTGTTGGTGGACTATTAGTCCTCCATGTTATCATTATTCCAGTAGTCAGTGCTTCATCACTGGGTCGATACGTCTGTTGGTGGACTATTAGTCCCCGAGGGTATCATTCGCCCAGTAGTCAGTGTTTCTATCACTGGGTCGATACGTCTGCTGGTGGACTATTAGTCCCCGAGGGTATCATTCGCCCAGTAGTCAGTGTTTCTATCACTGGGTCGATACGTCTGCTGGTGGACTATTAGTCCCCGAGGGTATCATTCGCCCAGTAGTCAGTGTTTCTATCACTGGGTCGATACCTCTGCTGGTGGACTATTAGTCCTCCATGTTATCATTATTCCAGTAGTCAGTGTTTCTATCACTGGGTCGATACCTCTGCTGGTGGACTATTAGTCCCCCATGGTATCATTATTCCAGTAGTCAGTGTTTCTATCACTGGGTCGATACGTCTGCTGGTGGACTATTAGTCCTCCATGTTATCATTATTCCAGTAGTCAGTGTTTCTATCACTGGGTCGATACCTCTGCTGGTGGACTATTAGTCCTCCATGTTATCATTATTCCAGTAGTCAGTGTTTCTATCACTGGGTCGATACGTCTGCTGGTGGACTATTAGTCCTCCATGTTATCATTATTCCAGTAGTCAGTGTTTCTATCACTGGGTTGATACGTCTGCTGGTGGACTATTAGTCCCCCATGTTATCATTATTCCAGTAGTCAGTGTTTCTATCACTGGGTCGATACGTCTGCTGGTGGACTATTAGTCCCCCATGGTATCATTATTCCAGTAGTCAGTGTTTCTATCACTGGGTCGATACGTCTGCTGGTGGACTATTAGTCCCCCATGGTATCATTATTCCAGTAGTCAGTGTTACTATCACTGGGTAGATACGTCTGTTGGTGGACTATTAGTCCCCCATGGTATCATTATTCCAGTAGCCAGTGTTTCTATCACTGGGTGGATACCTCTGCTGGTGGACTATTAGTCCCCCATGGTATCATTATTCCAGTAGTCAGTGTTACTATCACTGGGTAGATACGTCTGTTGGTGGACTATTAGTCCCCCATGGTATCATTATTCCAGTAGTCAGTGTTTCTATCACTGGGTGGATACCTCTGCTGGTGGACTATTAGTCCCCCATGGTATCATTATTCCAGTAGTCAGTGTTTCTATCACTGGGTGGATACCTCTGCTGGTGGACTATTAGTCCCCCATGGTATCATTCGCCCAGTAGTCAGTGCTTTGGCACTAACATGGTTTATTAAGCATATTTTTTAAATTTTAATTTACAGTTCCTAAATAATGTAATTATCATTAAAACTAAGGTTCTCCTCCCCCAGTCATACATGACTTTAGCTGATATTGACTATCATGTTTAGGCCCTTTGGTTTCCCCCTCGGACATATTTTGGCCTGTCCTGTTTAGGTCCTTTGGTTTCCCCTCAGACATATTTTGGCCTGTCCTGTTTAGGCCCTTTGGTTTCCCCCTCAGACATATTTTGGCCTATCCTGTTTAGACCCTTTGGTTTCCCCCTCAGACATATTTTGGCCTATCCTGTTTAGACCCTTTGGTTTCCCCCTCAGACATATTTTGGTCTGTCCTGTTTAGACCCTTTGGTTTCCCCCTCAGACATATTTTGGCTTGTCCTGTTTAGACCCTTTGGTTTCCCCCTCAGACATATTTTGGTCTGTCCTGTTTAGGCCCTTTGGTTTCCCCTCAGACATATTTTGGCCTGTCCTGTTTAGACCCTTTGGTTTCCCCCTCAGACATATTTTGACTATCATGTTTAGGCCCTTTGGTTTCCCCCTCAGACATATTTTGGCCTGTCCTGTTTAGACCCTTTGGTTTCCCCCTCAGACATATTTTGGTCTGTCCTGTTTAGACCCTTTGGTTTCCCCCTCAGACATATTTTGGTCTGTCCTGTTTAGACCCTTTGGTTTCCCCCTCAGACATATTTTGACTATCATGTTTAGACCCTTTGGTTTCCCCCTCAGACATATTTTGACTATCATGTTTAGGCCCTTTGGTTTCCCCCTCTGACATATTTTGGTCTGTCCTGTTTAGACCCTTTGGTTTCCCCCTCATACATATTTTGGCCTGTCTTGTTTAGACCCTTTGGTTTCCCCCTCGGACATATTTTGACTATCATGTTTAGGCCCTTTGGTTTCCCCCTCGGACATATTTTGCCTATCATGTTTAGACCCTTTGGTTTCCCCCTCAGACATATTTTGGTCTGTCCTGTTTAGACCCTTTGGTTTCCCCCTCAGACATATTTTGGCCTGTCATGTTTAGACCCATTGGTTTCCCCCTCTGACATATTTTGGCCTGTCATGTTTAGACCCTTTGGTTTCCCCCTCTGAAATATTTTGGCCTCTCCTGTTTAGACCCTTTGGTTTCCCCCTCAGACATATTTTGGCCTGTCCTGTTTAGAGTTAGACCCTTTGGTTTCTCCCTCAGACATATTTTGGCCTGTCATGTTTAGGCCCTTTGGTTTCCCCCTCCGACATATTTTGGCCTGTCCTGTTTAGAGCCTTTGGTTTCCCCCTCAGACATATATTTGCCTCTCCTGTTTAGACCCTTTGGTTTCCTCCTCAGATATATTTTAGTTATCATGTTTAGACCCTTTGGTTTCCCCCTCAGACATATTTTGGTCTGTCCTGTTTAGGCCCTTTGGTTTCCCCTCAGACATATTTTGGCCTGTCCTGTTTAGACCCTTTGGTTTCCCCCTCAGACATATTTTAACTATCATGTTTAGGCCCTTTGGTTTCCCCCTCAGACATATTTTGGCCTGTCCTGTTTAGACCCTTTGGTTTCCCCCTCAGACATATTTTGGTCTGTCCTGTTTAGACCCTTTGGTTTCCCCCTCAGACATATTTTGGTCTGTCCTGTTTAGACCCTTTGGTTTCCCCCTCAGACATATTTTGACTATCATGTTTAGACCCTTTGGTTTCCCCCTCAGACATATTTTGACTATCATGTTTAGGCCCTTTGGTTTCCCCCTCTGACATATTTTGGTCTGTCCTGTTTAGACCCTTTGGTTTCCCCCTCATACATATTTTGGCCTGTCTTGTTTAGACCCTTTGGTTTCCCCCTCGGACATATTTTGACTATCATGTTTAGGCCCTTTGGTTTCCCCCTCGGACATATTTTGCCTATCATGTTTAGACCCTTTGGTTTCCCCCTCAGACATATTTTGGTCTGTCCTGTTTAGACCCTTTGGTTTCCCCCTCAGACATATTTTGGCCTGTCATGTTTAGACCCATTGGTTTCCCCCTCTGACATATTTTGGCCTGTCCTGTTTAGGCCCTTTGGTTTCCCCCTCCGACATATTTTGGCCTGTCCTGTTTAGAGCCTTTGGTTTCCCCCTCAGACATATATTTGCCTCTCCTGTTTAGACCCTTTGGTTTCCTCCTCAGATATATTTTAGTTATCATGTTTAGACCCTTTGGTTTCCCCCTCAGACATATATTTGTCTGTCCTGTTTAGACCCTTTGGTTTTCCCCTCTGACATATTTTGGCCTGTCCTGTTTAGACCCTTTGGTTTCCCCCTCAGATATATTTTAGTTATCATGTTTAGACCCTTTGGTTTCCCCCTCAGACATATTTTGGCCTGTCCTGTATAGACCCTTTGGTTTCCCCCTCAGACATATTTTGGCCTGTCCTGTTTAGACTCTTTGGTTCCCCCCTCAGACATATTTTGGTCTGTCCTGTTTAGACCCTTTGGTTTCCCCCTCGGACATATTTTGACTATCATGTTTAGACCCTTTGGTTTCCCCCTCAAACATATTTTGACTATCATGTTTAGACCCTTTGGTTTCCCCCTCAGACATATTTTGACTATCATGTTTAGACCCTTTGGTTTCCCCCTCAGACATATTTTGGCCTGTCGTGAAGTTTATTCTAGAAACGTGTCGTGCACACTAAATTTAAAGTGTTTGAGGTAACAAGGTTCGACTAAGCAATTTATCCATGTGTCAATATAGAATTGTATTTGTATCATTGTGATAATTACAGGCTGTGGGTATTGCTGTAGAGTTCTGTGCTCATATAACCAGAGCTTTTGCTGTGAGCTTAATACCAAGTAAAGTGGCTCGAGCCAAAGAAGCATTATCTAATATGGGAAGCTCTGTAAGTAACACATGTACATAGAGTATTGTGAAAGTGTTATTCAGTGAGTTTCAATTTTCATGAATTTCGTGATTCACTAAAAGCACGAAATATAATGCCCAACGAAATACAAAATTTCTATATAATTATTTTTTGACAAGCATGAAAAATAAATTTAGGAACACACTACCCAATGAGGTTTCCTTTAAACCACAACAAATTGGTATCACGAATAATAGTCATTTCATTGTACCATAATATTTTTAAGAAGTTTGGGTTTGGATTTGTTGGCATTGAAACGTCTTTTTATATAATCGTAAAAAAAAATTTGTGGTAATAATACGTTATGGTGCTGTAGTCGTCATCTTTGTTCAGCAATAATCAAGTTATATTATGAAGGTACTTGGAGAAAACCACCTGATGCAAGTCAATGACTATCAAGTGCACTTTGTCACGGGCAGGAATCAAACTCACGTATTCAATAGTGATTTGCAATTTAGATGATAGTTTGCATATGTTAAATCTCAGAAGTTCTGTTTTTTTATTTGACCGTCATAGACTGGACATATTTCATACAATAACTTAGTTTACTTTGCTCAAATCTCATGAATTATTATGCAATGTAAAGATTGATCAAGGGTATCATTCACCCAGTAGTCAGTGTTTTGACACTGACGTGGTTTATTACATAAATTTATTATTGAAATTTACAATTCCGAAAAGTAAAAGGTCAAATATATTTAGGTTAAAAATATAACAACAATCCACACAAGTGGTTAAACATTTCTAATATAAGGAATGTAATTATTATTAAAACTAAGGTTTTCCTCCCTAGAAGATAGGTAACCTAGGTAACCGTAGCCTATATTTGGTTTTCCTCGCTAGAACATAGGTAACCTAGGTAACCATAGCCTATATTTGGTTTTCCTCCCTAGAGCATAGGTAACCGTAGCCTATATTTGGTTTTCCTCCCTAGAACATAGATAATTGTAGCCTATATTTGGTTTTCCTCCCTAGAACATAGGTAACCTAGGTAACCATAGCCTATATTTGGTTTTCCTCCCTAGATCATAGGTAATTGTAGCCTGTATTTGATTTTCCTCCTTAGAACATAGGTAACTGTAGCCTATATTTGGTTTTCCTCCCTATAACATAGGTAACCATAGCCTATATTTGGTTTTCCTCCCTAGAACATAGGTATCCGTAGCCTATATTTGGTTTTCCTCCCTAGAACATAGGTAACCATAGCCTATGTTTGGTTTTTCTCCCTAGAACATAGGTAACCGTAGCCTATATTTGGTTTTCCTCCCTAGAACATAGGTAACCGTAGCCTATATTTGGTTTTCCTCCCTAGAACATAGGTAACCGTAGCCTATATTTGGTTTTCCTCCCTAGAACATAGGTAACCGTAGCCTATATTTGGTTTTCCTCCCTAGAACATAGGTAATTGTAGCCTATATTTGGTTTTCCTCCCTAGAACATAGGTAACCGTAGCCTATATTTGGTTTTCCTCCCTAAAACATAGGTAATTGTAGCCTATATTTGGTTTTCCTCCCTAGAACATAGGTAACCGTAGCCTATGTTTGGTTTTCCTCCCTAGAACATAGGTAACCGTAGCCTATATTTGGTTTTCCTCCCTAGAACATAGGTAACCGTAGCCTATATTTGGTTTTCCTCCCTAGAACATAGGTAACCGTAGCCTATATTTGGTTTTCCTCCCTAGAACATAGGTAACCGTAGCCTATATTTGGTTTTCCTCCCTAGAACATAGGTAACCGTAGCCTATGTTTGGTTTTCCTCCCTAGGACATAGGTAACCGTAGCTTATGTTTGGTTTTCATCCCTAGAACATAGGTAACTGTTGCCTATGTTTGGTTTTCCTCCCTAGAACATAGGTAACCATAGCCTATATTTGGTTTTCCTCCCTAGAACATAGGTAACCGTAGCCTATATTTGGTTTTCCTCCCTAGAACATAGGTAACCGTAGCCTATGTTTGGTTTTCCTCCCTAGAACATAGGTAACCGTAGCCTATATTTGGTTTTCCTCCCTAGAACATAGGTAACCGTAGCCTATGTTTGGTTTTCCTCCCTAGGACATAGGTAACCGTAGCTTATGTTTGGTTTTCATCCCTAGAACATAGGTAACTGTTGCCTATGTTTGGTTTTCCTCCCTAGAACATAGGTAACCGTAGCCTATATTTGGTTTTCCTCCCTAGAACATAGGTAACCGTAGCCTATGTTTGGTTTTCCTCCCTAGAACATAGGTAACCGTAGCCTATGTTTGGTTTTCCTCCCTAGAACATAGGTAACTGTACCCTATGTTTGGTTTTCCTCCCTAGAACATAGGTAACCATAGCCTATATTTGGTTTTCCTCCCTAGAACATAGGTAACCGTAGCCTATATTTGGTTTTCCTCCCTAGAACATAGGTAACCGTAGCCTATGTTTGGTTTTCCTCCCTAGAACAGGTAACTGTGGCCTATATTTGGTTTTCCTCCCTAGAACATAGGTAACCGTAGCCTATATTTGGTTTTCCTTCCTAGAACATAGGTAACCGTAGCCTATATTTGGTTTTCCTCCCTAGAACATAGGTAACTGTAGCCTATATTTGGTTTTCCTCCCTAGAACATAGGTAACCGTAGCTTATGTTTGGTTTTCCTCCCTATAGCATAGGCAACTGTAGCCTGTATTTGGTTTTCCTCCCTAGAACATAGGTAACTGTAGCCTATATTTGGTTTTCCTCCCTAGAACATAGGTAACCGTAGCCTATGTTTGGTTTTCCTCCCTAGAGCATAGGTAACCGTAGCCTATGTTTGGTTTTCCTCCCTAAAACATAGGTAACCGTAGCCTATGTTTGGTTTTCCTCCCTAAAACATAGGTAACCGTAGCCTATATTTGGTTTTCCTCCCTAGAACATAGGTAACCGTAGCTTATGTTTGGTTTTCCTCCCTAGAACATAGGTAACCATAGCCTATATTTGGTTTTCCTCCTTAGAACATAGGTAACCGTAGCCTATGTTTGGTTTTCCTCCCTAAAACATAGGTAACCGTAGCCTATATTTGATTTTCCTCCTTAGAACATAGGTAACCGTAGCCTATGTTTGGTTTTCCTCCCTAGAACATAGGTAACCATAGCCTATATTTGGTTTTCCTCCCTAGGACATAGGTAATTGTAGCCTATATTTGGTTTTCCTCCCTAGAACATAGGTAACCGTAGCCTATATTTGGTTTTCCTCCCTAGAGCATAGGTAACCGTAGCTTATGTTTGGTTTTCCTCCCTAGAACATAGGTAACTGTAGCCTATATTTGGTTTTCCTCCCTAGAACATAGGTAACCGTAGCCTATATTTGATTTTCCTCCCTAGAACATAGGTAACCGTAGCCTATGTTTGGTTTTCCTCCCTAGAACATAGGTAACTGTAGCCTATGTTTGGTTTTCCTCCCTAGGACATAGGTAACTGTAGCCTATATTTGGTTTTCCTTCCTAGAACATAGGTAACCGTACCCTATGTTTGGTTTTCCTCCCTAGAACATAGGTAACCATAGCCTATATTTGGTTTTCCTCCCTAGAACATAGGTAACCATAACCTATGTTTGGTTTTCCTCCCTAGAACATAGGTGACCGTAGCCTATATTTGGTTTTCCTCCCTAGAACATAGGTAACCATAGCCTATATTTGGTTTTCCTCACTAGAACATAGGTAACTGTAGCCTATATTTGGTTTTCCTCTCTAGAACATAGGTAACCGTAGCCTATATTTGGTTTTCCTCCCTAGAACACAGGTGACCGTAGCCTATTTTTAGTTATCCTGTTTAGGCCCTTTGTTTTACTCACAAAGACTTTTGAATTATTAGTTTCTCCAATATTTTGAAATTGAGCGTATCTGATGAAGGTTATACCATGTTTGAGCGTATCTGATGAAGGTTATACCATGTTTGAGCGTATCTGATGAAGGTTATACCATGTTTGGGCATATCTGATGAAGGTTATACCATGTTTGAGCATATCTGATGAAGGTTATACCATGTTTGAGCGTATCTGATGAAGGTTATACCATGTTTGAGCATATCTGATGAAGGTTATACCATGTTTGGGCATATCTGATGAAGGTTATACCATGTTTGAGCATATCTGATGAAGGTTATACCATGTTTGAGCATATCTGATGAAGGTTATACCATGTTTGAGCGTATCTGATGAAGGTTATACCATGTTCACTAATTTGATATTTACGTTTTTATTGAAGTGAGTGCAAATATATTTTATTTTTCCTACAATGTACGTATATGATTGGAGGATAAAATATTATATTGTAGTGTATATGATATTATTTTGGTTTCAGGTATTTAGTGGTATAACATTAACCAAACTAGGAGGTATAATAGTGCTAGCTTTCTCTAAGTCACAGCTGTTCCAGGTATTCTACTTCAGGATGTACCTAGGAATGGTTATATTTGGTGCTACACATGGACTTATATTCTTGCCAGTACTACTTAGCTATATAGGTAAGGCAAACCAAAACAAGCAAAATAAAATAAATTCTTACACCTCTCAGAATATACAATCTAATATGAATTAGATGAAAACTTTATCAGTGGTGTAATGTTTAGTATGCTCACCTTTAGTGCCGTAGAACGTGAAATTGAGCCCTGCTCGGGTCAAACCAAAAACTCTTCAAAGTGATAATTGCTGTGTCTTTGCTACACACACAATTAAGGAGTAAGAGAATCAGAATAATGTGTCAGAGTGGAACGATATTTCTACCTGTGGAAACTTGTTTCAGTGATCTTAGAATTATAAAAATCCAACTAAGCATTTTTATCTAAATGGACATCATCGTCATCTCATCGAATGCTACTTGTTACTACATTGTATAATGGGAGATAACTCCAGTTTTTGTAATAAATGTTTCTTATAAGCATTAATTTAGTTAAAATATTGCTAAAGTTGGCATTAAACACCAATCAATCAATCATAGATTTTCACTATTGTACTAACATTAATACTATTTTCGGTTTTACTATGTAAAAAATTCTATCATTCCAAACAGGTCCACCATTAAACAAAGCTAAGCTGTACGAAGATCAACAAAGAAAGAAGTTAAAACAAGACTCCAGAAAAAAACATGAAGACAGAAACTCAAAAGAACAAGACAGTAAAAACAATTTTGACCGTCTACCTAGTTACAAAGAAATTAAAACGTATGGATCAAATCAGTCATCATTACCACAAAATGGATACAGAAATCATGCATACAGAGAGACAGCATACGAAAATTACTCATCATATCACACAAAGCTGTGATTTTACATTCTATTAATATACAATAGTCTCCCTTTTATAAAGCCACATGCACCAAAGGCCAGATTTCAGATGCATTTAGATTGTAAAATACTACTAAATTAACCCCTTCAAGGGAGACTACTTTTTTGTAGCAGAAGGTTTGCATTATAAGAGTGGGGCTAGTGTTCAGTTGAACCTTATCATTGCAAACTTTGAAAAATCGTTTCTTGGATAACTGTAATTGAAAACGTGGTCCGTTCATAGATTAATTATAGGGTCCGATGACTCAAAAATTTGGCTTATTTGAACCCAAAAAAAGTAGGCTCCTTGACTCCCAGCACACCAAGATTTTATTGTTATGTGTAAAAATACATTGTTTTCAGTGTTTAGTATAACTTGTATTATTTTCATGTTGCTTCCTTCATCAGAGGATATGATATTATAACTGTTACCTGTTTTAAATGGCCACCTGACTTAGACAAGCCACGGTCATTTAAGTTATGTCTTCATTCCATCGTCATTATTAACCCATAGTCATGAATTATTCAGGAGTCTTCTTTAAAACATTTTGATTTGTTCCAACAAACTGTTTTACAGCCAATCAAATCACAGACACAATTTTTAAAAAGAAAGGGATTTCCTGGCAAATTAATAATGTTTAGAGAAAATGGACAGGTGGCAATTACACATGGGTTTATTGACAATAAATGTTATATCCACCCCACAGATCGTATCTTTCATAATCTGTCTGCTACCTCTAATAGAAAAAAGATGGCTGTTTCCAGATGAATAGACATAAAGAAGAGTTTGAGACCAAAGGAGTAATTAGAATGATGAGTGGAGAGTATCAGAGTATGATCAATCATGGGTGACTGCCCCTGGTCTTCATTAGACTGTTTGTTTAACCATTTTCATTATCAATTGTTATGAACGAAGTGCTCAATATAATCTGTGATAATTTATTTTTTCATACGACCATTGTGTATTGGGATCGCATTGTCCGTCATTGTCTGTTGACAACTTGTATTTTTGTTTAAGTTTCACTAAAATGATGAAGTTTTATAACATTTGTTTTCCACATATATAGTATCTGTAATCAAAATTCTTTTTAATTGATTCCTTTTATTTTTATGTTTAAGTAGGATTCTAAAATAGAGGTTGTGTGTATTTCTTCCGGGGGAGCTGCAGCTTCCTCCACCAATATAACTAGCTGCCACGATGTAACTGAAATATTGTTGAAAGTGACATGTCTTTTAAGGTGGGGGGATGGGGGGGGGGTACTGTAGTCATAGTTTTCCTTACATGTGCTTTCATATTTCTATGGTAACCATTACATATATCTCAGAAACCTGATCATGGAATGGAGAAAGGGTAGATGTCATTGGCAGCAACAGAGGTAAATTAGAAACATACTTTACATAAAGACCCATTTCGGGAAAGAGAAATATTTACAAATTAATCATTTTAAAATTTGATAGTCTATATGTAAGATAAGAATCAGTGCTCATTCATTAAATATTGAAACTGGCAGATATAAGAACTTTATAAGATCAGAAAGAAAATGCACAAATTGTTCTAAGGGAGATATTGAAGATGAGAAACATTTTATTGTCAACTGTCCCTTATATGAAAATATTAGAGTAAAAATTTTTGATAAAGTTATTGAAATATGTCCAAATTTTACATACATGGACACATCATCAAAATTTGTCTGGCTATTTACCAATGAACATGAACAAGTTTTAAAAAAATTAGGTAGCTTTATTGAAGAATGTTTTTTGCTGTGAGGACACAACTGATCCTATAGATATCATTAGGTTAGGTGAATTATTATAGTTATTATACATGTTATATTAAATGTGAATTGATTTATGGTGGTATTTGATAGGCTCTGATCTGGCCGTGCAGTCACTGAACATAAATATGTTTTCCTGTTTTTTTTGTGTGTGTGTTTACATGTATCTTTGTATGTCTCCAATCATTTCAATCATTGTATTAAATTGTTTGCCCCTTGTGGGACCTTAATTAGCAATAACAAATTCTTATTATTATTCTTATTATATGAACATATACCTTTAATATTAAGTTGTCTTGTACCATTGATGAATTGTCTACAATTTTAGTGATTAGCAAAATACAAATGTGCAATAACCGTGGAAACTCCACATCATCCTATTTCATTTTTTTCTGTTGATGCAATTGATTTTTAAATTAAGAGAGAGAGAGAGAGAGAGGAAGAATCTGATTAACATCAAATCTTTTAATTCTTCCTCTTTAATGATATGTCGCAGATCTTGGGAAACCCCATTACGAGTCACATACAAGTGACCTTATCTCATGAATATACAGTGGAACCTGTATAATCCGACATACCAAGGAACCAGGGTAATGTGTCTTATTGTACAGATTGTTGGAATACTCAGGTTTTATTTTAGTTAACAGATAATAATTTGGTACCATAAATTTTTGTCGGATGTCACAGGATGTCTGAAAACTCAGGTGTCGGATTGCACAAGTTCCACTGTAAAATGATATGATAGATATGAATTATGACCTTTGTCAGCCAATCAGATTGCTCGTAGCATGTAATAGAAGTTTAGTAACACTTTCATAGTCTTGCAATCGACAGCTCAACATTTTCAGTGGATGGTACATGGGATCACTTGCATGTGACTTATAATGGAGTTTCCTCTGGTCTCCCACGGCGACATATCAATAAAGGAGATCAAATGAAAGATATGATTTTAATCAGATTGAAAAAGATGACAGTATTAATACATGTACCTTTTGTTAGAAAATATATTTTTGTAGTTATAATTCATTTTGCCTTTTAAAAGGTGATCAAATCATGTTGATTTTTTTTTTATCTGAATGCTGTGTTTTGTATTGTTGTGTTCCATATCCAGTTTTTGTTGACTTAAAAAGTTGTAAATTTAAAAGTATATTCTTATAAAACTTATTAAATTTGAAAAATAAAACTTGTGCCTGTATTTAAGTGTGTTCTATTTTCTATTGTATTATAATTCTAACATATTTTGGTGGGGGAGGGATAGAGTGGAGGGTTCTAATACAGTAGTCCCTCTCTTATAAGGCCACCCCTCTTATCGGGCCAAATTTCAGATGCACCGAGACAGTAAAATACTGCTAAACTGTCCCCTCTAGAGAGGCCATCCCTCTTGTTAGGCCAGATTTTAAAAGTACTCAAATAATAAAGTACTACTAAATCATTGTCTTTAAAAAAGTCCACCTTTTCATTGCAGAAGGTGTGGCCCTTATAAGACGGGGACTATTGTACTAGTATCAGTAGAACCACATCTGATATACAAGTAAATAAGGCATGACAGGGCATAGAGAACAAACTACCTAGCCATTTCTATTTAGATCACAATCTGGTTGACCGTTACAAAATGACAGTGGATTTTTTACTTTTTATGTAGATAATTTATTTTCTCTATCACTGTCAAGAATTTTCCCCGACTTGACTATAAATGAGTAACACAGTGAGTGTCTTATAAGATGAGTAACACAGTGGGTGTCTTATAAGATGAGTAACACAGTGGATGTCTTATAAGATAAGTAACACAATGGATGTCTTATAAGATGAGTAACACAGTGTGTGTCTTATAAGATGAGTAACACAGTGGATGTCTTATAAGATGAGTAACACAGTGAGTGTCTTATAAGATGAGTAACACAGTGGGTGTCTTATAAGATGAGTAACACAGTGGGTGTCTTATAAGATGAGTAACACAGTGGATGTCTTATAAGATGAGTAACACAGTGGGTGTCTTATAAGATGAGTAACACAGTGGGTGTCTTATAAGATGAGTAACACAGTGAGTGTCTTATAAGATGAGTAACACAGTGGATGTCTCATAAGATGAGTAACACAGTGGATGTCTTATAAGATGAGTAACACAGTGGGTGTCTTATAAGATGAGTAACACAGTGGGTGTCTTATAAGATGAGTAACACAGTGGGTGTCTTATAAGATGAGTAACACAGTGGGTGTCTTATAAGAAGACTTGACTGTATAAATGAGTAACACAGTGAGTGTCTTATAGGATGAGTAACACAGTGTGCGTCTTATAAGATGAGTAACACAGTGGGTGTCTATTAAGATGTGTAATACAGTGGGTGTCTTATAAGATGAGTAACACAGTGAATGTCTTATAAGATGAGTAACACAGTGGGTGTCTTATAAGAAGACTTTGCTGTATAAATGAGTAACACAGTGGGTGTCTTATAAGAAGACTTGACTGTAGAAATGAGTAACACAGTGGGTGTCTTATAAGATGAGTAACACAGTGGGTGTCTTATAAGATGAGTAACACAGTGAATGTCTTATAAGATGAGTAACACAGTGGGTGTCTTATAAGAAGACTTGACTGTATAAATGAGCAACACAGTGGGTGTCTTATATGATGAGCAACACAGTGGATGTCTTATAAGATGAGTAACACAGTGGGTGTCTTATAAGAAGACTTTGCTGTATAAATGAGTAACACAGTGGGTGTCTTATAAGAAGACTTGACTGTAGAAATGAGTAACACAGTGGGTGTCTTATAAGATGAGTAACACAGTGGGTGTCTTATAAGATGAGTAACACAGTGAATGTCTTATAAGATGAGTAACACAGTGGGTGTCTTATAAGAAGACTTGACTGTATAAATGAGCAACACAGTGGGTGTCTTATATGATGAGCAACACAGTGGATGTCTTATAAAAGATGAGTAACACAGTGGATGTCTTATAAGATGTGTAACACAGTAGATGTCTTATAAGATGAGTAACACAATGGATGTCTTATAAAAGATGAGTAACACAGTGGGTTTCTTATAAGATGAGTAACACAGTGGGTGTCTTATAAGATGAGTAACACAGTGTGTGTCTTATAAGATGAGTAACACAGTGGGTGTCTTATAAGATGAGTAACACAGTGGATGTCTTATAAGATGAGTAACACAGTGGGTGTCTTATAAGATGAGTAACACAGTGGATGTCTTATAAGATGAGTAACACAGTGGGTGTCTTATAAGATGAGTAACACAGTGTGTGTCTTATAAGATGAGTAACACAGTGGATGTCTTATAAGATGAGTAACACAGTGTGTGTCTTATAAGATGAGTAACACAGTGGGTGTCTTATAAGATGAGTAACACAGTGGGTGTCTTATAAGAAGACTTGACTATAACTGAGTAACACAGTGAGTGTCTTATAGGATGAGTAACACAGTGTGCGTCTTATAAGATGAGTAACACAGTGGGTGTCTATTAAGATGTGTAATACAGTGGGTGTCTTATAAGATGAGTAACACAGTGGGTGTCTTATAAGATGAGTAACACAGTGGGTGTCTTATAAGATGAGTAACACAGTGGGTGTCTTATAAGAAGACTTTGCTGTATAAATGAGTAACACAGTGGGTGTCTTATAAGAAGACTTGACTGTAGAAATGAGTAACACAGTGGGTGTCTAATAAGATGAGTAACACAGTGGGTGTCTTATAAGATGAGTAACACAGTGGGTGTCTTATAAGAAGACTTGACTGTATAAATGAGCAACACAGTGGGTGTCTTATATGATGAGCAACACAGTGGATGTCTTATAAAAGATGAGTAACACAGTGGATGTCTTATAAGATGTGTAACACAGTAGATGTCTTATAAGATGAGTAACACAATGGATGTCTTATAAAAGATGAGTAACACAGTGGGTTTCTTATAAGATGAGTAACACAGTGGGTGTCTTATAAGATGAGTAACACAGTGGGTGTCTTATAAGAAGACTTGACTGTATAAATGAGCAACACAGTGGATGTCTTATAAGAAGACTTGGCTGTATAAATGATTAACACAGTGAGTGTTTTATACGATGAGTAACACAGTGGATGTCTTATAAAAGATGAGTAACACAGTGTGTGTCTTATAAGATGAGTAACACAGTGTGTGTCTTATAAGATGAGTAACACAGTGGGTGTCTTATAAGATGAGTAACACAGTGGGTGTCTTATAAGATGAGTAACACGGTGTGTGTCTTATAAGATGAGTAACACAGTGGGTGTCTTATAAGATGAGTAACACAGTGGGTGTCTTATAAGATGAGTAACACAGTGGGTGTCTTATAAGATGAGTAACACAGTGGGTGTCTTATAAGATGAGTAACACGGTGTGTGTCTTATAAGATGAGTAACACAGTGGGTGTCTTATAAGATGAGTAACACAGTGAGTGTCTTATAAGATGAGTAACACAGTGTGTGTCTTATAAGATGAGTAACACAGTGGGTGTCTTATAAGATGAGTAACACAGTGGGTGTCTTATAAGATGAGTAACACGGTGTGTGTCTTATAAGATGAGTAACACAGTGGGTGTCTTATAAGATGAGTAACACAGTGGGTGTCTTATAAGATGAGTAACACGGTGTGTGTCTTATAAGATGAGTAACACAGTGGGTGTCTTATAAGATGAGTAACACAGTGGGTGTCTTATAAGATGAGTAACACAGTGGGTGTCTTATAAAAGATGAGTAACAGTGTGTGTCTTATAAGATGAGTAACACAGTGAATGTCTTATAAGATAAGTAACACAGTGGGTGTCTTATAAGATGAGTAACACAGTGTGTGTCTTATAAGATGAGTAACACAGTGGGTGTCTTATAAGATGAGTAACACAGTGGGTGTCTTATAAGATGAATAACACAGTGGGTGTCTTATAAGATGAGTAACACAGTGGGTGTCTTATAAGATGAGTAACACAGTGAATGTCTTATAAGATAAGTAACACAGTGGGTGTCTTATAAGATGAGTAACACAGTGTGTGTCTTATAAGATGAGTAACACAGTGTGTGTCTTATAAGATGAGTAACACAGTGGGTGTCTTATAAGATGAATAACACAGTGGGTGTCTTATAAGATGAGTAACACAGTGGGTGTCTTATAAGATGAGTAACACAGTGAATGTCTTATAAGATAAGTAACACAGTGTGTGTCTTATAAGATGAGTAACACGGTGTGTGTCTTATAAGATGAGTAACACAGTGGGTGTCTTATAAAAGATGAGTAACACAGTGTGTGTCTTATAAGATGAGTAACACAGTGAATGTCTTATAAGATAAGTAACACAATGTGTGTCTTATAAGATGAGTAACACAGTGTGTGTCTTATAAGATGAGTAACACAGTGTGTGTCTTATAAGATGAGTAACAGTGGATGTCTTATAAGATGAGTAACACAGTGTGTGTCTTATAAGATGAGTAACACAGTGGGTGTCTTATAAGATGAATAACACAGTGGGTGTCTTATAAGATGAGTAACACAGTGGGTGTCTTATAAGATGAATAACACAGTGAATGTCTTATAAGATGAGTAACACAGTGAATGTCTTATAAGATAAGTAACACAGTGTGTGTCTTATAAGATGAGTAACACGGTGTGTGTCTTATAAGATGAGTAACACAGTGGGTGTCTTATAAGATGAATAACACAGTGTGTGTCTTATAAGATGAGTAACACAGTGGGTGTCTTATAAGATGAGTAACACAGTGAGTGTCTTATAAGATGAGTAACACAGTGGATGTCTTATAAAAGATGAGTAACACAGTGGGTGTCTTATAAGATGAGTAACACAGTGGGTGTCTTATAAGATGAGTAACACAGTGGGTGTCTTATAAGATGAGTAACACAGTGAATGTCTTATAAGATAAGTAACACAATGTGTGTCTTATAAGATGAGTAACACAGTGGGTGTCTTATAAAAGATGAGTAACACAGTGGGTGTCTTATAAGATGAGTAACACAGTGGGTGTCTTATAAGATGAGTAACACAGTGGGTGTCTTATAAGATGAGTAACACAGTGAGTGTCTTATACGATGAGTAACACAGTGGATGTCTTATAAAAGATGAGTAACACAGTGGGTGTCTTATAAGATGAGTAACACAGTGGATGTCTTATAAGATGAGTAACACAGTGGGTGTCTTATAAAAGATGAGTAACACAGTGGGTGTCTTATAAGATGAGTAACACAGTGGGTGTCTTATAAGATGAGTAACACAGTGGGTGTCTTATAAGATGAGTAACACAGTGGGTGTCTTATAAGATGAGTAACACAGTGGGTGTCTTATAAGATGAGTAACACAGTGGGTGTCTTATAAGATGAGTAACACAGTGTGTGTCTTATAAGATGAGTAACACAGTGGGTGTCTTATAAGAAGGCTTGACTGTATAAATGAGTAACACAGTGGGTGTCTTATAAAAGATGAGTAACACAGTGGGTGTCTTATAAGATGAGTAACACAGTGGGTGTCTTATAAGAAGGCTTGACTGTATAAATAAGTAACACAGTGGGTGTCTTATAAGAAGACTTGACTAGAAATGAGTAACACAGTGGGTGTCTTATAAGAAGACTTGACTGTAGCAATGAGTAACACTGTGGGTGTCTTATAAGAAGACTTGACTGTAGCAATGAGTAACACAGTGGGTGTCTTATAAGAAGACTTGGCTCTATAAATGTGTAACACAGTGAGTGTCTTATACGATGAGTAACACAGTGGATGTCTTATAAAAGATGAGTAACACAGTGGGTGTCTTATAAGATGAGTAACACAGTGGGTGTCTTATAAGAAGACTTGACTAGAAATGAGTAACACAGTGGGTGTCTTATAAGAAGACTTGACTGTATAAATGAGTAACACAGTGGGTGTCTTATAAGAAGACTTGACTGTATAAATGAGTAACACAGTGGGTGTCTTATAAGAAGACTTGACTGTATAAATGAGTAACACAGTGGGTTTCTTATAAGAAGACTTGACTGTATAAATGAGTAACACAGTGGGTGTCTTATAAGAAGACGACTGTATAAATGAGTAACACAGTGGGTGTCTTATAAGAAGACTTGACTGTATAAATGAGTAACACAGTGGGTGTCTTATAAGAAGACTTGACTGTATAAATGAGTAACACAGTGGGTGTCTTATAAGAAGACTTGACTGTATAAATGAGTAACACAGTGGGTGTCTTATAAGAAGACTTGACTGTATAAATGAGTAACACAGTGGGTGTCTTATAAGAAGACTTGACTGTATAAATGAGTAACACAGTGGGTGTCTTATAAGAAGACGACTGTATAAATGAGTAACACAGTGGGTGTCTTATAAGAAGACTTGACTGTATAAATGAGTAACACAGTGGGTGTCTTATAAGAAGACTTGACTGTATAAATGAGTAACACAGTGGGTGTCTTATAAGAAGACTTGACTGTATAAATGAGTAACACAGTGGGTGTCTGTAAGAAGACTTGACTGTATAAATGAGTAACACAGTGGGTGTCTTATAAGAAGACTTGACTGTATAAATGATCAACAAGACTTGAATGTATAAATGAGTAACACAATGGGTATCTTATAAGAAGACTTGACTGTATAAATGAGTAACGAGAAGACTTGACTGTATAAATGAGTAACACAGTGGGTGTCTTATAAGAAGACTTGACTATAAATTGAGTAACACAGTGGGTGTCTTATAAGAAGACTTTGCTGTATAAATGAGTAACACAGTGGGTGTCTTATAAGAAGACTGGACTGTATAAATGAGTAACACAGTGGGTGTCTTGTACGATGAGTAACAGTGGATGTCCTATAAGAAGAATTAACTGTATAAATGAGTAACAGAGTGGGTGTCTTATAAGAAGACTTGACTGTATAAATGAGTAACACAGTGGGTGTCTTATAAGAAGACTTGACTGTATAAATGAGTAACACAGTGGGTGTCTTATAAGAAGACTTGACTGTATAAATGATTAACAAGACTTGACTATAAATGAGTAACACAATGGGTGTCTTATAAGAAGACTTGACTGTATAAATGAGTAACGAGAAGACTTGACTGTATAAATGAGTAACACAGTGGGTGTCTTATAAGAAGACTTGACTATAAATGAGTAACACAGTGGGTGCCTTATAAGAAGACTTGACTGTATAAATGAGTAACACAGTGGGTGTCTTATAAGAAGACTTGACTGTATAAATGATTAACAAGACTTGACTATAAATGAGTAACACAATGGGTGTCTTATAAGAAGACTTGACTGTATAAATGAGTAACGAGAAGACTTGACTGTATAAATGAGTAACACAGTGGGTGTCTTATAAGAAGACTTGACTATAAATGAGTAACACAGTGGGTGCCTTATAAGAAGACTTAACTGTATAAATGAGTAACAGAGTGGGTGTCTTATAAGAAGACTTGACTGTATAAATGAGTAACACAGTGGGTGCCTTATAAGAAGACTTGACTGTATAAATGAGTAACACAGTGGGTGTCTTATAAGAAGACTTGACTGTATAAATGAGTAACACAGTGTGTGTCTTATAAGAAGACTTGACTGTAGCAATGAGTAACACAGTGGGTGTCTTATAAGAAGACTTGACTGTAGCAATGTGTAACACAGTGGGTGTCTTATAAAATGAGTAACACAGTGGGTGTCTTATAAGAAGACTTGGCTGTATAAATGTGTAACACAGTGAGTGTCTTATAAGATGAGTAACACAGTGGATGTCTTATAAAAGATGAGTAACACAGTGGATGTCTTATAAAAGATGAGTAACACAGTGAATGTCTTATAAAAGATGAGTAACACAGTGGATGTCTTATAAAATGAGTAACACAGTGGGTGTCTTATAAGAAGACTTGGCTGTATAAATGTGTAACACAGTGAGTGTCTTATAAGATGAGTAACACAGTGGATGTCTTATAAAAGATGAGTAACACAGTGGATGTCTTATAAAAGATGAGTAACACAGTGAATGTCTTATAAAAGATGAGTAACACAGTGGATGTCTTATAAGATGAGTAACACAGTGGATGTCTTATAAGATGAGTAACACAGTGGGTGTCTTATAAGATGAGTAACACAGTGTGTGTCTTATAAGATGAGTAACACAGTGGGTGTCTTATAAGATGAGTAACACAGTGGGTGTCTTATAAGATGAGTAACACAGTGAGTGTCTTATAAGATGAGTAACACAGTGGGTGTCTTATAAGATGAGTAACACAGTGTGTGTCTTATAAGATGAGTAACACAGTGGATGTCTTATAAGATGAGTAACACAGTGGGTGTCTTATAAGATGAGTAACACAGTGGGTGTCTTATAAGATGAGTAACACAGTGAGTGTCTTATAAGATGAGTAACACAGTGGGTGTCTTATAAGATGAGTAACACAGTGTGTGTCTTATAAGATGAGTAACACAGTGGATGTCTTATAAGATGAGTAACACAGTGGGTGTCTTATAAGATGAGTAACACAGTGAGTGTCTTATAAGATGAGTAACACAGTGGGTGTCTTATAAGATGAGTAACACAGTGGGTGTCTTATAAGATGAGTAACACAGTGGGTGTCTTATAAGAAGACTTGACTATAACTGAGTAACACAGTGGGTGTGATATAAGAAGAATTGACTGTATAAATGAGTAACACAGTGTGTGTCTTATAAGAAGCAGGGGTCAGTGTTCCTCATCATTTTGGTTTGCTGTCTTGTGTCGTTTATTTTGTTTGCCTTCATCCTGTGTCTTGCATGCTTATTTTGTTTGTCTTCATCCTGTGTCTTGTGTGTTTATTTTGTTTGTCTTCATCCTGTTTCTTGTGTGTTTATTTTGTTTGCCTTCATCCTGTGTCTTGCATGTTTATTTTGTTTGCCTTCATCCTGTGTCTTGCATGTTTATTTTGTTTGTCTTCATCCTGTGTCTTGTGTGTTTATTTTGTTTGTTTTCATCCTGTGTCTTGCATGTTTATTTTGTTTGTCTTCATCCTGTGTCTTGTGTGTTTATTTTGTTTGTCTTCATCCTGTGTCTTGTGTGTTTATTTTGGTTTTCTTCATCCTGTGTCTTGTGTGTTTATTTTGTTTGTCTTCATCCTGTGTCTTGTGTGTTTATTTTGTTTGCCTTCATCCTGTGTCTTGCATGTTTATTTTGTTTGTCTTCATCCTGTGTCTTGTGTGTTTATTTTGTTTGTCTTCATCCTGTGTCTTGTGTGTTTATTTTGTTTGTCTTCATCCTGTCTTGCCTGTTTATTTTGTTTGTCTTCATCCTGTGTCTTGTGTGTTTATTTTGTTTGTCTTCATCCTGTGTCTTGTGTGTTTATTTTGTTTGTCTTCATCCTGTGTCTTGCATGTTTATTTTGTTTGTCTTCATCCTGTGTCTTGTGTGTTTATTTTGTTTGTCTTCATCCTGTGTCTTGCATGTTTATTTTGTTTGTCTTCATCCTATGTCTTGCATGTTTATTTTGTTTGTCTTCATCCTGTGTCTTGCGTGTTTATTTTGTTTGTCTTCATCCTGTGTCTTGCATGTTTATTTTGTTTGTTTTCATCATGTGTCTTGCGTGTTTATTTTGTTTGTCTTCATCCTGTGTCTTGTGTGTTTATTTTGTTTGTCTTCATCCTGTGTCTTGCATGTTTATTTTGTGTCTTCATCCTGTGTCTTGTGTGTTTATTTTGTTTGTCTTCATCCTATGTCTTGCATGTTTATTTTGTTTGTTTTCATCCCGTGTCTTGCGTGTTTATTTTGTTTGTCTTCATCCTGTGTCTTGCGTGTTTATTTTGTTTGTCTTCATCCTGTGTCTTGCATGTTTATTTTGTTTGTCTTCATTCTGTGTCTTGCATGTTTATTTTGTTTGTCTTCATCCTGTGTCTTGCATGTTTATTTTGTTTGCCTTCATCCTGTGTCTTGCATGTTTATTTTGTTTGTCTTCATCCTGTGTCTTGTGTGTTTATTTTGTTTGTTTTCATCCTGTGTCTTGCATGTTTATTTTGTTTGTCTTCATCCTGTGTCTTGTGTGTTTATTTTGTTTGTCTTCATCCTGTGTCTTGTGTGTTTATTTTGGTTTTCTTCATCCTGTGTCTTGTGTGTTTATTTTGTTTGTCTTCATCCTGTGTCTTGTGTGTTTATTTTGTTTGCCTTCATCCTGTGTCTTGCATGTTTATTTTGTTTGTCTTCATCCTGTGTCTTGTGTGTTTATTTTGTTTGTCTTCATCCTGTGTCTTGTGTGTTTATTTTGTTTGTCTTCATCCTGTCTTGCCTGTTTATTTTGTTTGTCTTCATCCTGTGTCTTGTGTGTTTATTTTGTTTGTCTTCATCCTGTGTCTTGTGTGTTTATTTTGTTTGTCTTCATCCTGTGTCTTGCATGTTTATTTTGTTTGTCTTCATCCTGTGTCTTGTGTGTTTATTTTGTTTGTCTTCATCCTGTGTCTTGCATATTTATTTTGTTTGTCTTCATCCTATGTCTTGCATGTTCATTTTGTTTGTCTTCATCCTGTGTCTTGCGTGTTTATTTTGTTTGTCTTCATCCTGTGTCTTGCATGTTTATTTTGTTTGTTTTCATCATGTGTCTTGCGTGTTTATTTTGTTTGTCTTCATCCTGTGTCTTGTGTGTTTATTTTGTTTGTCTTCATCCTGTGTCTTGCATGTTTATTTTGTGTCTTCATCCTGTGTCTTGTGTGTTTATTTTGTTTGTCTTCATCCTATGTCTTGCATGTTTATTTTGTTTGTTTTCATCCCGTGTCTTGCGTGTTTATTTTGTTTGTCTTCATCCTGTGTCTTGCGTGTTTATTTTGTTTGTCTTCATCCTGTGTCTTGCATGTTTATTTTGTTTGTCTTCATTCTGTGTCTTGCATGTTTATTTTGTTTGTCTTCATCCTGTGTCTTGCATGTTTATTTTGTTTGTTTTCATCCTGTGTCTTGTGTTTATTTTGTTTGTCTTCATCCTGTGTCTTGCATGTTTATTTTGTTTGTCTTCATTCTGTGTATTGCATGTTTATTTTGTTTGTCTTCATCCTGTCTTGCGTGTTTATTTTGTTTGTCTTCATCCTGTGTCTTGTGTGTTTATTTTGTTTGTCTTCATCCTGTGTCTTGCGTGTTTATTTTGTTTGTCTTCATCCTGTGTCTTGCATGTTTATTTTGTTTGTCTTCATACTGTCTTGTGTGTTTATTTTTTTTGTCTTCATCCTGTGTCTTGCATGTTTATTTTGTTTGTCTTCATCCTGTGTCTTGCATGTTTATTTTGTTTGTCTTCATCCTGTGTCTTGCATGTTTATTTTGTTTGTCTTCATCCTGTGTCTTGCGTGTTTATATTGTTTGTCTTCATCCTGTGTCTTGTGTGTTTATTTTGTTTGTCTTCATCCTGTGTCTTGCATGTTTATTTTGTTTGTCTTCATCCTGTGTCTTGCGTGTTTATATTGTTTGTCTTCATCCTGTGTCTTGTGTGTTTATTTTGTTTGTCTTCATCCTGTGTCTTGCATGTTTATTTTGTTTGTCTTCATCTTGTGTCTTGCGTGTTTATATTGTTTGTCTTCATCCTGTGTCTTGTGTGTTTATTTTGTTTGTCTTCATCCTGTGTCTTGCGTGTTTATTTTGTTTGTCTTCATCCTGTGTCTTGCGTGTTTATTTTGTTTGTCTTCATCCTGTGTCTTGCATGTTTATTTTGTTTGTCTTCATCCTGTGTCTTGTGTGTTTATTTTGTTTGTCTTCATCCTGTGTCTTGTGTGTTTATTTTGTTTGTCTTCATCCTTTGTCTTGCATGTTTATTTTGTTTGTCTTCATCCTGTGTCTTGTGTGTTTATTTTGTTTGTCTTCATCCTGTGTCTTGCATGTTTATTTTGTTTGTCTTCATCCTGTATCTTGTGTTTATTTTGTTTGTCTTCATCCTGTGTCTTGTGTGTTTATTTTGTTTGTCTTCATCCTGTGTCTTGCATGTTTATTTTGTTTGTTTTCATCCTGTCTTGCGTGTTTATTTTGTTTGTCTTCATCCTGTGTCTTGCATGTTTATTTTGTTTGTCTTCATTCTTTGTCTTGTGTGTTTATTTTGTTTGTCTTCATCCTGTGTCTTGTGTGTTTATTTTGTTTGTCTTCATCCTGTGTCTTGCGTGTTTATTTTGTTTGTCTTCATCCTGTGTCTTGTGTGTTTATTTTGTTTGTCTTCATCCTGTGTCTTGCGTGTTTATTTTGTTTGTCTTCATCCTGTGTCTTGTGTGTTTATTTTGTTTGTCTTCATCCTGTGTCTTGTGTGTTTATTTTGTTTGTCTTCATCCTGTGTCTTGTGTTTATTTTGTTTATCTTCATCCTGTGTCTTGCATGTTTATTTTGTTTGTCTTCATCCTGTGTCTTGTGTGTTTATTTTGTTTGTCTTCATCCTGTGTCTTGTGTTTATTTTGTTTGTCTTCATCCTGTGTCTTGCATGTTTATTTTGTTTGTTTTCATCCTGTGTCTTGCATGTTTATTTTGTTTGTCTTCATCCTGTGTCTTATGTGTTTATTTTGTTTGCCTTCATCCTGTGTCTTGCATGTTTATTTTTTTTGTCTTCATCCTGTGTCTTGTGTGTTTATTTTGTTTTTCTTCATCCTGTGTCTTATGTGTTTATTTTGTTTGTCTTCATCCTGTGTCTTGTGTGTTTATTTTGTTTGTCTTCATCCTGTGTCTTGCATGTTTATTTTGTTTGTCTTCATCCTGTCTTGCGTGTTTATTTTGTTTGTCTTCATCCTGTGTCTTGCATGTTTATTTTGTTTGTCTTCATCCTGTGTCTTGCATGTTTATTTTGTTTGTCTTCATCCTGTCTTGCGTGTTTATTTTGTTTGTCTTCATCCTGTGTCTTATGTGTTTATTTTGTTTGTCTTCATCCTGTGTCTTGCATGTTTATTTTGTTTGTCTTCATCCTGTCTTGCGTGTTTATATTGTTTGTCTTCATCCTGTGTCTTGTGTGTTTATTTTGTTTGTCTTCATCCTGTGTCTTCCATGTTTATTTTGTTTGTCTTCATCCTGTGTCTTGCATGTTTATTTTGTTTGTCTTCATCCTGTCTTGCGTGTTTATATTGTTTGTCTTCATCCTGTGTCTTGTGTGTTTATTTTGTTTGTCTTCATTCTGTGTCTTGCATGTTTATTTTGTTTGTCTTCATCCTGTGTCTTGTGTGTTTATTTTGTTTGTCTTCATCCTGTGTCTTGCATGTTATTTTGTTTGTCTTCATCCTGTGTCTTGTGTGTTTATTTTGTTTGTCTTCATCCTGTCTCTTGTGTGTTTATTTTGTTTGTCTTCATCCTGTGTCTTGCATGTTTATTTTGTTTGACTTCATCCTGTGTCTTGCATGTTTATTTTGTTTGTCTTCATCCTGTGTCTTGCATGTTTATTGTTTGTCTTCATCCTGTGTCTTGTGTGTTTATTTTGTTTGTCTTCATCCTCTGCTTTGTGTGTTTATTTTGTTTGTCTTCATCCTGTGTCTTGTGTGTTTATTTTGTTTGTCTTCATCCTGTGTCTTGCGTGTTTATTTTGTTTGTCTTCATCCTTTTTCTTGTGTGTTTATTTTGTTTGTCTTCATCCTGTGTCTTGTGTGTTTATTTTGCTTGTCTTCATCCTGTGTCTTGTGTGTTTATTTTGTTTGTCTTCATCCTGTGTCTTGTGTGTTTATTTTGTTTGTCTTCATCCTGTGTTTTGTGTTTATTTTGTTTGTCTTCATCCTATGTCTTCCATGTTTATTTTGTTTGTCTTCATCCTGTGTCTTGCATGTTTATTTTGTTTGTCTTCATCCTGTGTCTTGTGTGTTTATTTTGTTTGTCTTCATCCTGTGTCTTGTGTGTTTATTTTGTTTGTCTTCATCCTGTGTCTTGTGTTTATTTTGTTTGTCTTCATCCTGTGTCTTGCATGTTTATTTTGTTTGTCTTCATCCTGTGTCTTGCATGTTTATTTTGTTTGTCTTCATCCTGTGTCTTGTGTGTTTATTTTGTTTGTCTTCATCCTGTGTCTTGTGTTTATTTTGTTTGTCTTCATCCTGTGTCTTGCATGTTTATTTTGTTTGTCTTCATCCTGTGTCTTGCATGTTTATTTTGTTTGTCTTCATCCTGTGTCTTGTGTGTTTATTTTGTTTGCCTTTATCCTGTGTCTTGCATGTTTATTTTGTTTGTCTTCATCCTGTGTCTTGTGTGTTTATTTTGTTTGTCTTCATCCTGTGTCTTGTGTGTTTATTTTGTTTGTCTTCATGCTGTGTCTTATGTGTTTATTTTGTTTGTCTTCATCCTGTGTCTTGTGTGTTTATTTTGTTTGTCTTCATCCTGTGTCTTGCATGTTTATTTTGTTTGTCTTCATCCTGTCTTGCGTGTTTATTTTGTTTGTCTTCATCCTGTGTCTTGCATGTTTATTTTGTTTGTCTTCATCCTGTGTTTTGTGTGTTTATTTTGTTTGTCTTCATCCTATGTCTTGCATGTTTATTTTGTTTGTCTTCATCCTGTGTCTTGCGTGTTTATATTGTTTGTCTTCATCCTGTGTCTTGCGTGTTTATTTTGTTTGTCTTCATCCTGTGTCTTGCATGTTTATTTTGTTTGTCTTCATCCTGTGTCTTGCATGTTTATTTTGTTTGTCTTCATCCTATGTCTTGCATGTTTATTTTGTTTGTCTTCATCTTGTGTATTGCATGTTTATTTTGTTTGTCTTCATCCTGTGTCTTGTGTGTTTATTTTGTTTGTCTTCATCCTGTGTTTTGCGTGTTTATATTGTTTGTCTTCATCCTGTGTCTTGCGTGTTTATTTTGTTTGTCTTCATCCTGTGTCTTGCATGTTTATTTTGTTTGTCTTCATCCTGTGTCTTGTGTGTTTATTTTGTTTGTCTTCATCCTGTGTCTTGTGTTTTTATTTTGTTTGTCTTCATCCTGTGTCTTGCATGTTTATTTTGTTTGTCTTCATCCTGTGTCTTGCATGTTTATTTTGTTTGTCTTCATCCTGTGTCTTGCATGTTTATTTTGTTTGTTTTCATCCTGTGTCTTGTGTGTTTATTTTGTTTGTCTTCATCCTGTGTCTTGCATGTTTATTTTGTTTGTCTTCATCCTGTGTCTTGCATTTTTATTTTGTTTGTCTTCATCTTGTGTCTTGCGTGTTTATTGTGTTTGTCTTCATCCTGTGTCTTGTGTGTTTATTTTGTTTGTCTTCATCCTGTGTCTTGCGTGTTTATTTTGTTTGTCTTCATCCTGTGTCTTGTGTTTATTTTGTTTGTCTTCATCCTGTGTCTTGCATGTTTATTTTGTTTGTCTTCATCCTGTGTCTTGTGTGTTTATTTTGTTTGTCTTCATCCTGTGTCTTGTGTGTTTATTTTGTTTTTCTTCATCCTGTGTCTTGTGTTTTTATTATGTTTGTCTTCATCCTGTGTCTTGCGTGTTTATATTGTTTGTCTTCATCCTGTGTCTTGTGTGTTTATTTTGTTTGTCTTCATCCTGTGTCTTGCATGTTTATTTTGTTTGTCTTCATCCTGTGTCTTGTGTGTTTATTTTGTTTGTCTTCATCCTGTCTCTTGCATGTTTATTTTGTTTGTCTTCATCCTGTGTCTTGCGTGTTTATTTTGTTTGTCTTCATCCTGTGTCTTGTGTTTATTTTGTTGTCTTCATCCTGTGTCTTGTGTGTTTATTTTGTTTGCCTTCATCCTGTGTCTTGTGTGTTTATTTTGTTTGTCTTCATCCTGTGTCTTGTGTGTTTATTTTGTTTGTCTTCATCCTGTGTCTTGCATGTTTATTTTGTTTGTCTTCATCCTGTGTCTTGCATGTTTATTTTGTTTTTCTTCATCCTGTGTCTTGCATGTTTATTTTGTTTGTCTTCATCCTGTGTCTTGCATGTTTATTTTGTTTGTTTTCATCCTGTGTCTTGTGTGTTTATTTTGTTTGTCTTCATCCTGTGTCTTGCATGTTTATTTTGTTTGTCTTCATCCTGTGTCTTGCATGTTTATTTTGTTTGTCTTCATCTTGTGTCTTGCGTGTTTATTGTGTTTGTCTTCATCCTGTGTCTTGTGTGTTTATTTTGTTTGTCTTCATCCTGTGTCTTGCGTGTTTATTTTGTTTGTCTTCATCCTGTGTCTTGTGTGTTTATTTTGTTTGTCTTCATCCTGTGTCTTGCATGTTTATTTTGTTTGTCTTCATCCTGTGTCTTGTGTGTTTATTTTGTTTGTCTTCATCCTGTGTCTTGTGTGTTTATTTTGTTTTTCTTCATCCTGTGTCTTGTGTTTTTATTTTGTTTGTCTTCATCCTGTGTCTTGCGTGTTTATATTGTTTGTCTTCATCCTGTGTCTTGTGTGTTTATTTTGTTTGTCTTCATCCTGTGTCTTGCATGTTTATTTTGTTTGTCTTCATCCTGTGTCTTGTGTGTTTATTTTGTTTGTCTTCATCCTGTCTCTTGCATGTTTATTTTGTTTGTCTTCATCCTGTGTCTTGCGTGTTTATTTTGTTTGTCTTCATCCTGTGTCTTGTGTGTTTATTTTGTTTGTCTTCATCCTGTGTCTTGTGTGTTTATTTTGTTTGTCTTCATCCTGTGTCTTGTGTGTTTATTTTGTTTGTCTTCATCCTGTGTCTTGCATGTTTATTTTGTTTGTCTTCATCCTGTGTCTTGTGTGTTTATTTTGTTTGTCTTCATCCTGTGTCTTGCGTTGCCAGTATTTTTGGATTGTTTGAATACAATTCAGATGCTTGTTAGAAATTAAGAACAAGACAAACATAATTACATGATTAATTATTTAATTGTATATAAAAAAAAATGTGCACTGTTACAAAAACAATTACATGAACATAGCACTTGTAGAAAAGAAAACTAAACAATTATAGTAAACAAAAAGAATATCATCATAACTTTCTTTGATATGACAACAAGTATTAATCAGTAGTGACGAGGTATATTTAAGTGTTCTACATATATATACAAGACTCAGATAGACGTCCAATCCTCAAATCCATGTCCGATTTCTACGTCACAGAAATCTGTACCTCAGATCTATGTCCTTTTTTTCAAATTCTCAAATCGGCATCCAATTTTCAATTCTATGGCCGTTTCTCACTTTTTCAAATCGACGTCCAATGACATAATTGACGTATGCCCTAACCATAACCAATAAATCGACTATATTTCAGAGAATTTGGAAAGGATGCCGATTTGAGAATACCCTTAAATCGGACTGTGATTTGAGATAATGACGTCAGTGGACGCCGATTTGCATCCAGATGCCGAGTCTTTCATATATGCTATAGTTCATTGATTCTATTTTATTTTTGGGTGCAAAAATTTATTTCTAAGAGTAATATCACAACATAGTCGAAGCCGGAGATGTGAGATGGGATCGAAAGTCCATTGAGAGAAAAACATATCAAAGATAGTATGTTTATCAATGATTTGTCCAGGTGACGTCATCATCTCACTCCGATAAACACACGAAATCAACAAGAATATTTCATATCATATTTGTTGCTTGATAAATACCCATTATATACATCGTGTATTGCTACAAGATTTTGTATCAAGTCAAGCCTGGTTGTGTGAGCCAGTATCACTATGAGTCGATACAGCAACAAGTAGTTATGTGGTTAGTTAACGTGACAGGCATGACCTGATACAAAGTCTTGTACTAAAACACTGTACATGAAATAAGTTTATCTAACCTTTCAATAAAACCAAATTTTTAACAATAAACAAGGACTGAATTTAAAATTAACATTTTTATTACAATACATGACGTCACGTTATTTGTTGCTGTTCATTAAAAAATGTCCCGTTTACCGTTCAATCACTTTCAATGTCACTATATAATCATCTGACTATCATTCATTAAGAGACAGGTGGAAAAATGTGTATGTACTGGCCTAAAAAATTGCCGGATATATTAAAGCAGTTTCCTTGGATAATGGGAATATGACTTTGAATTTGTGATACTTTAATCTGTCAAATGAATGTTCATTGAAAAATCTTTGTTTACGTAGGTCGTCTTTTCCTGCATTCCAATACCATGACGTCATCAAAATGCAGTGTGACAGAGAACGTCACATGCAACGCCATGCCATTCTTTGTATCACCACAGTGTGGTGATACAACTTCTTGTACAAGACTGGCTACTTTCTTAAATTTCAACGAAAACTTACATAATATTAGTTAAAAGATAGTACAATGCACAATTAGTATGAAAAAATGTTAGTAATCATATATAGGGGCAACTCCAGACAAAGTTATATAGGGGGAGGGGGGGGGGGGGGGGGGGGAGGTTTGAAAGGCACTTTATATTGATAATATATATGTGATGGGTTCATAACAACTTTTTCACATTAAAACCTAGAGGCTCAGTGGGCTGAGCCTGTGTCGCTCACCTTTCATTCTGCTTTGAGGAAACTTAATACAGAACCTTCAATAGGTGTTTCCCACAAAATTTCGGTTCATTTGAAAAGCAGTTTCAGAGAAGATTTTTAGAAATCGACCACTCTGAAACAAGAATTGCCTGTGGCGGCCATGTTTGTTAATGGATCAAAACGAAATGAGCAATCTTTATAGAGGACCGCCCATAGATGCTTCTTACCAAGTTTCATATGATTTGGCTATGTGGTTTCAGAGGAAAAGCTGCTTTAGAAATCGACCAATCAGAAACAAGAATTGCCTATGGCGGACATGATTGTTAACGAATCAAAACGGAATGAACAATTCCTATAAGAGGACCTTCCATAGAGGCTTCTTGCCAAGTTTTGGTCCATTTGTCCATGCTGTTTCAGAGTAGAAGATTTTTAGAAACTGACCAATCAGAAACAAGAATTGTCTATGGCAGACATGATTGTTAACGGATCAAAAAGTTTCAGTTCATTTGGCAAAGTGGTTTCAGAGGAGAAGATTTTTAGAAATCGACCAATCAGAAACAAGAATTGCCTGTGGTGGCCATATTTGTTAATGGATCGGAACAAAATGAGCAATCTTTATAGAGGACCGCCCATAGATGCATCCTACCCAGTTTTGGTTCATTTGGCAAAGCGATTTCAGAGGAGAAGATTTTTTAGAAATCAACCATTCAGAAACAAGAATTGTCTGTGGTGGCCATGTTTGTTAACAGATCGGGACGAAATGAACAATCTTAACAGATGACCTTCCATAGATGCTTCCTACCAAGTTTCGGTTCATTTGGCCAAGCGGTTTCAGAGGAGAAGATTTTTAGAAACTGACCAATCAGAAACAAGAATTGTCTGTGGTGGCCATGTTTGTTAATGGATTGGGACAAAATGAGCAATATTTATAGAGGACCACCCATAGATGCTTCCTACCAAGTTTTGGTTCATTTGGCTGAGTGGGTTTCAGAGGAGAAGATTAAAATGTGAAAAGTTAACGGACGGCGGACGCCAAGTGATGGCAAAAGCTCACATTGCCTTTGGCAAGGTGAGCTAAAAATAATTCACAATAAAATGCAATTTAGTTTCATAATTTTATGGTTGACATTGCCCTTACCATGGTCTAGACAAAATTCTAAATTAGGTTAACACAATACACAATACAAAAGTGACAGAATTCTCATTTTTGTTCATAAACGATAAAAATACTCATATATTTTTTTTTACTGGTCATCAAATTGTTGGTGTCTCTCAAATTAGGTTTACACAATTTAATATTGACAGATTTCTCACTTTTTTCCCCCATAAAGAATCAATATGCAAGAGCATATTTTTCTTGAGATTACGAATTAATTACAGCAAGTATATAGGCACATATTATTATAAATAGGTAATACATGATTTTTTTTTAACATCCTTACAAGAAAAAAAATGTGATTTTCATGATTATTAAAATTTTGTATGTTATTAATTATAGGATACTGATCACCAGTCATTGATACTATTAATAGCTAAATAGTCTATTGTAATTTAACAACCATTTAATTTATACAGTAAAAATACTTACTGAAATATAATACTTGCAGAAAAAAAATTGTCCTATAATTTAAAATAAAAAATAGTTGTCAGTTTTTAAATATTTTACATACACAAATTATTTATCATTAAAGGCACACATCACACTCTTCAATTCATGAAATGTCAAAACTTGGAATGATTTAAACTTGAATTATTTATATAGGAACCCTTCTTCATGTTTTACCAATTTTTGTGGTCTGTAAAAAATCTGTGGTTCGAGGGTTCATATCAATTTGTTTTGGGTCCGTAGTACATCATGGGTTTTGACCGTTTACAGCATCGTCATGGTCTTGAGGGTACCTATCAATTATTATAGTCTTCACAAAATCATGGAATTTGAAGACAGTAAATCCTAAATACAATGATGACCAGTTAATTCCTTCCTATAGCTCCAATCAGTATTAAGTATTAGTTGTGAATTTTACTCTCACTCGAAGATCAAGCCACATAATTCACAAAAACTGATAATCATGAATAATATAAACATACAATTTCATAATGAAATGAAAAAAAACCATTCATAAATATTAAGACAAACATTCTTTATAAATAGATTTCCTATCTACACATAATCTCATTAATTTGTTCATATTGAGGAGAAAAACTCAGTTTTGAGAATAAGGGAAATAACTCAGTTTTGTAATAAGGGACATAACAATTTTGAAAGTAAGGGGAAATAACTCAGTTTTGAAAGTAAGGGGACATAACTCAGATTTGAAAGAAAGGGAAAAAACACAGTTTTGAAAGTAACTCAGTTTTGTAAATAGGGGAGAAAACTGTTAATATTTCAATGGAGGTGATTCATCTTCAATTAGATTAGGAATTGATGTCTTCATAATCTGCATTATCTATTAACTGTTTCTTTCTTTTCTCTTGAACCTCGTATAGTTTGGCTTTATTTATAGGTGGCCCTGGTAATTAAATAAATACAAGCATATTAGTTTTAAAGCAAGAAAATAATGTCTACACAAATTAATTATTAGGGGGCCGCCGTGGCCGTGATCATATGGGAGTTGGATTTACAACTACCTATGCAATCAGTGGTATTACCACTGATGTTGTGAGTTCGAATCTCAATCAGGGTGAGGTGTACAACATTATGTGATAAAGTTTGTCAGTGACTTGCGACAGGTCGGTGGTTTACCGGGTCCTCCCGTTTCCTCCACCAATAAAACCAACCGCCACGATATAACTGAAATATTGTTCAAAGTGGCGTTAAACACCATAAAGCCAACTATTAATTATTAGACATTTCTGATACATAGGGTTGTTATCCCACTAACCGGTTTAACACTGCCACATTTTTGTTCCTATCCCAAGCCATGACCTTGATTTCCAACATCATATGTCATGGCTTTGCTTTGTGTTCCATGAGTTTATGTGAGAGTTGATTGTTTTGCCGATATTGGTGGATTGTCTGACTATCACGGTTTAAACTTTATTTTCATAATGTAACATTATAAACATTATAAACAGAAAAACAGGAAAAATACTAAAACTTTTGGAGGAAATCATTAATAGACTATAAATGTGATTTTATGTCACGTAATACACGGAGAAAACTACCGACCTGCATCAGGTCACTGACAAACTTTATCATATCATGTTGTAACGAGTATACCTCGCCACGAGCATGATTCAGACTCACAACTTCAGTGGTGATTGGCACTTTTTGCATAGGTAGTTGCAAATCCAACCACCATACGATTACGGCCATGCTGTACCATGTACGCCTTGCCATGAATGGCGATAGGCACTGATAGCATAGTTAGTTGTAAATCCAACTACCATACTACCATGACAGTCCCTTTGATGTTACCAGCTTACCACAGGTGGCAATCAAACTCACAACTTAAGCAGCAATAGGCACTGATTGCATAGGATTTTCTACATCATTTTAAGGGTATTATCAAAGGTTTCTTACAATAATTTTGTTTTTGTCTCAGACTCACTTCAATATATTCTTAGATATCCTATGGTGTTTTTGTCTCAGACTCACTTCAATATATTCTTAGATATCCTATGGTGTTTTTGTCTCAGACTCACTTCAATATATCTTAGATATCCTATGGTGTTTTTGTCTCAGACTCACTTCAATATATTCTTAGATATCCTATGGTGTTTTTGTCTCAGACTCACTTCAATATATTCTTAGATATCCTATGGTGTTTTTGTTGTTGTTGTCTTCAAATGATTTGAGATTAAAAGTACTTTTGGTTGTTCATTTTGTTGTAATTGTTGACCCTCACTGTTTAAAAATTCTTTTCCAAATTAAAAATCTTCCTTTCTTCAATTTACAAAGCTTTATTCTAGAATTTGTATCAAGTTGGTTGGCTAATGGTGTTTAATGCCACTTTCAACAATATTTCAATTATATTGTGGCGGTCATAATGTTGCATCGAGTAAACCTTGCCATGAATGGGGTTCAAACTCACAACATCAGATTACACAGGTAGTTGTAAATCCAACTACCACATGATCACGACCACGACGACCTCTATTTGTATCAGGTATTGTTTTTTTTGTATTCAAATGACTTGAAGGCGAGAGGTGGTTTTTGACTCCACTACAGAGTTCACCCCAGTTTTTAGTGGGGTTTGTGTTGCTCAATCTTTTGTTTTCTGTGTATGTAATGTAGATCATTGTTTGCCTATTTGTCTTTTTTTCTTTTGGCCATTGTATTGTCTGTCCTTCCTCAATCTATGGCTTCTGATTACCTCCTTTGGTTTCTTCATGTCCTTCCTCAATCTATGGCTTCTGATTACCCCCTTTGGTTTCTTCATGTCCTTCCTCAATCTATGGCTTCTGATTACCCCCTTTGGTTTCTTCATGTCCTTCCTCAATCTATGGCTTCTGATTACCCCCTTTGGTTTCTTCATGTCCTTCCTCAATCTATGGCTTCTGATTACCCCCTTTGGTTTCTTCATGTCCTTCCTCGATCTATGGCTTCCGATTACCCCCTTTGGTTTCTTCATGTCCTTCCTCAATCTATGGCTTCTGATTACCTCCTTTGGTTTCTTCATGTCCTTCCTCAATCTATGGCTTCTGATTACCTCCTTTGGTTTCTTCATGTCCTTCCTCAATCTATGGCTTCTGATTACCCCCTTTGGTTTCTTCATGTCCTTCCTCAATCTATGGCTTCTGATTACCTCCTTTGGTTTCTTCATGTCCTTCCTCGATCTATGGCTTCTAATTACCCCCTTTGGTTTCTTTAAAGCTTTCTTAACATTGGTTCAACTGTTGACCATCACTTTGTGTTAAAACTTTCTTTTCCAGATTAGAAATCTTCCTTTCATCAAGTTATTCAGGTTAGAGTTATGATGCTTAACATCACTTTCAACAATAATTCAATTTTATTGGTGGAAGAAATCCGAGCCCCTGGAGGAAACCATCGACCTGTCGTAAGTCACTGACAAATTCTATCACACAATGTTGTCTTGAGTACACCTCGCCATGAATGGGGTTCAAACTCACAACTTTAGTGGTAATAGGCACTGATTGCACAGGTAGTTGTAAATTCAAGAATTTGCTTGCCTTACCTATATATAGCTAAGTAATACTGGCAAGAATATTAGTCCATGTGTAGCACCAAATATAATATTCCTAGGTACAACTTTTCGCAGGTAGAAATATTGTTTTCCCCTCTTACACATTATCCAGATTCTTTGTCAACCAGTCTTTGTTTTTACTCTTTAATTGCGTGCTTAGCAAAAAAACAGCAAATACCAATACTAGTCTTTGGTTGACCCGACCAGGTCAATACCAATATTAGTCTTTGGTTGACCCGACCAGGTCAATACCAATATTAGTCTTTGGTTGACCCGACCAGGTCAATACCAATATTAGTCTTTGGTTGACCCGACCAGGTCAATACCAATATTAGTCTTTGGTTGACCCGACCAGGTCAATACCAATATTAGTCTTTGGCTGACCCGACCAGGTCAATACCAATATTAGTCTTTGGCTGACCCGACCAGGTCAATACCAATATTAGTCTTTGGTTGACCCGACCAGGTCAATACCAATATTAGTCTTTGGTTGACCCGACCAGGTCAATACCAATATTAGTCTTTGGTTGACCCGACCAGGTCAATACCAATATTAGTCTTTGGTTGACCCGACCAGGTCAATACCAATATTAGTCTTTGGTTGACCCGACCAGGTCAATACCAATATTAATCTTTGGTTGACCCGACCAGGTCAATACCAATATTAGTCTTTGGTTGACCCGACCAGGTCAATATCAATATTAGTCTTTGGTTGACCCGACCAGGTCAATATCAATATTAGTCTTTGGTTGACCCGACCAGGTCAATACCAATATTAGTCTTTGGTTGACCCGACCAGGTCAATACCAATATTAGTCTTTGGTTGACTCAACCAGGTCAATACCAATATTAGTCTTTGGTTGACCCGACCAGGGTTCAAATCCATGATCTACTGCATTACTGCTAAACATTACACCACCAATGAGGTTTTCATCTATTGAGAATTTGTTTTGGTTTGCCTTACCTATATAGCTAAGTAGTACTGGCAAGAATATAAGTCCATGTGTAGCACCAAATATAACCATTCCTAGGTACATCCTGAAGTAGAATACCTGGAACAGCTGTGACTTAGAGAAAGCTAGCACTATAATACCTCCTAGCTTCGTTAATGTTATACCACTAAGTACCTGAAACCAAAATAATATCATATAATACAATATTTGTACATTGTTATACCACTAAGTACCTGAAACCAAAATAATATCATATAATACAATATTTGTACATTGTTATACCACTAAGTACCTGAAACCAAAATAATATCATATAATACAATATTTGTACATTGTTATACCACTAAGTACCTGAAACCAAAATAATATCATATAATACAATATCTGTACATTGTCGGAAAATATAAAAATTATTTGCACGAGCTTTAGAAACATGAAGAAAAACGAAAAAACGAGCCTTTGGCAACCTTATCTAGCCTGTTTCGCAGCGAGTGGAAATTAATTTTATATTTAACAAGCCAGTGATCATATATAAGCAAAATTTAGCCAGTCAATCAAATTTGATTGAATTACTATCAATGTTTGGTTCAAGTGAGACTTATTTTCATGTAAACTTTACCATTAAGTTATGAACAGAACCTAACAAAGAAATCTTTAGTAATAATCTTGAAAAATAAAGTATTTTTATAATCTGTATAAGGGAATGCGAGGTAGATGTCATTCCCACGGGAATGTGTCCAATCTCATAGAAGAAGTGTTTGTATGAGATCATTAAATTACTTACAGAACTTCCCATGTAAGCTAAAGCTTCTTCTGCACGTAAGAGTTTGGTTGGTTGTAAGCTGATGGCAAACGCTCTGGTAATGTGAGCACAAAATTCCACTGCGATACCAACAGCCTGGAAAATATTTAAACAAATAATGAGAAAAAGTAGTAAAATCCGGGTACCTATAAAGTGCGAAACGAAATAGAAACGAAACGAAATCAACGAAAACGAAACGAAACGAAACGAAATCAACAAAAACGAAACGAAACGAAACGAAATCAACGAAATGAAAACGAAATAAAACGAAACCAACGAAATCAACGAAAACAAAACGAAATACGATGCTAGACTACTTTCCACACATGTCTCAGTGTCTTTCACCAGGAGAGGACAGGATTTGATCACCATTGAACAAGAATACTATGCATTTATTCAGCGGGAGTCTGTCCTTTTCACTTAGTGGCTTCTTTTAAATTTCGGAACCATAAGAGCAACGTCAAGTCAGTTGAAAGGAGAGGAATTAAAATAACAGAAGTGCAGTAGTTAAAGTTCACTAATAAATATTCCCGTCCGAGCAAAATTTAAAAGTGTGTCGGAGAGACGAAAAAGTGTGACGACCGGAAGGACAAACGAATGAACGGACAGCAGAAGTCCTATATACCCCAATCTTTTTTTGGCAGAGGTATACAAATCCTATCAAAAATTAATTTTAGAAATTAAAAAAAAATCTACATATCTCGTAAAAGTACCTTTTTTCCCTTTGATCCCTTTTCATATTAAAAAACCCCAAATCACCCCCCCCCCCTCCAAAATTTTTACCGGTATTAATAAAATTTGATACGGCACATATTGTTATACCCCCCGCTATCCAGCGGGAGAGGGTATATAGTATATGTCCGTTTGTCCGTGAGTGCTTGATGGAATTGAATGAATCTTACAGGAAATCTTTAATACCATATGGCAAGGTTTATTAATTTCATGAATTCTTTAGTACCAAATGGCATTGTGCACCTTCTATTTTTGCTTTCCCATTTTAACAGTTCTTGCTAAAATTTCTTCACTTTTGGACTTTGTCATTTAAGGCTATGTAATTGTCATACAAGGCTATACAATAGAGAGAGGATACTGTTGCGTTATCCATAACTCCTCCTAAACAACAGAATGGATTTCAATAAAACTTCCAGAGTTTCTTATGTTTAGTTTTTGCAAGCATTATTTTTTCCAGAATTTTCTACTGTAAGGAGGGCGTTCACTGTACGTCCTGCTATGTTGCTGTTGGTTTTTTTTTTTTAGTTCTTTAAAATAGAACAATAGGATTTGAAATAAAAAGTTTATAGTGTTGGGTCTTTTTGACCCCTGTATATCTCGGAAAGAACAACGGTAAGACATTATGCCAGATCTGTTGGCACACAATCGAATAAAGGTAATAACAATGGTACCGTACGCCAAGGCGCATTCAAAAGGGAAAGTCCACAGAAACAGACAAAACCGATAAGAAGCTCATGGGGATTAAACGTGACAAGTCGGGAAAATCCAGTAGTCAAATAGTGCCCAGAATCTGAAACTCAAGACCATCCTGTTTGGTTTCCGAATAGGCAAATTTATGTAGAATACAAACGAAAAACGTAATAAAATCAGACGAATAATGAACCCTCAATATCCCAATCTATGAACATACCCCCTCATATCCCCAATTTTTTTCTATATGCCCACTCCAGAAACTTTATAATTCATAAATACTGACACACACACAAACACAAATAAAAATATGACATTTGAACTTCTGACAGTTTGTCGGCAAGCAAACCCGGCTTGGATTGAGTTGCGGGTAATGTACGTGAGGAGTACTGTAACAGACAGACATGCAAGATGGGTTATAATTAATCAAAATTATTGTATTTAAAAAATCGAATTATTTTTTTTTTTATTTCTTTATTTCGTTTTGTCTTTTATTTTTTTCCTTCCATTTTCTTCATATCAGTCTATTTCGTTTCGTTTCGTTTCGTTTTCGTTGATTTCGCACTTTATAGGTACCCGTAAAATCCAAGGGAAACTATTTGATTATCCCTTACTTGTCATGATCAAGGGAGATAATTCCCTTTTTTTCTGATTTTTACAAGAAACTAAGAAACTATTTGATTATCCTTTACATGTCATGATCAAGGGAGATAATTCCCTTTTTTTCTGATTTTTACAAGAAACTAGGAAACTATTTGATTATCCTTTACATGTCATGATCAAGGGAGATAATTCCCTTTTCTTCTGATTTTTACAAGAAACTAGGAAACTATTTGATTATCCTTTACATGTCATGATCAAGGTAGATAATTCCCTATTTTTCTCATTTTTACAAGAAACTAGGAAACTATTTGATTATCCCTTACATGTCATGATCAAGGGAGATAATTCCCTATTTTTCAGATTTTTACAAGAAACTATTTGATTATCCCTTAAATGTCATGAACAAGGGAGATAATTCCATATTTTTCTGATTTTTACAAGAATCTAGGAAACTATTTGATTATCCTTTACATGTCATGATCAAGGGAGATAATTCCCTATTTTTCTGATTTCTACAAGAAACTAGGAAACTATTTGATTATCCACTTACAGTTACATGTCATGGTTATGATCATATGAATTTACAATTACCTATTCAGTCAGTGCCTATCACCACTTTAAAGTTGTGAGTTTTAACCCCATTCATGGCGAGGTGTACTCGATAAAACATTAATCAATAAAGTTTGTCAGTGAGATGTGGTATAGGTCTAGAACAAAAGCCCCCTGACAAAAAGCCCCCCTAATAATGATGAGAAGTAAAAGTTAATGTTTTTTTGTTATACCTTTTTTCATATTGATAGTGATATTAGATATATTATAAAGTATAAAGGAAAAAAATATTAATTAAAAAAATTTAATACAATATAGAAAAATATTTCTTCACATCTTGTTTATTATTATTAACATTTATATTTATAAAGTGTAAATTACAAAAGAAAAACTGATAATTTGTTTTTAAACTAATGTTATTTTTTGAATTATTCATAATTAAAGTCAATACATTTCATTTTTTTCTGTGTCATTGATTGGTATACTTAATTTTACCTGATTGACTTTAATTATGAATAATTCCAAAAATAATTTTCATTTATAAACAAATTATCAGTTTTTCTTTTGTAATTTACACTTTATAAATATAAATGTTAATAATAATAAACAAAATGTGAAGAAATATTTTCTATAAGTATTAAATTTTTTCAATTAATTGTTTTCCCCTTTACACTTTAATATATCTAATATCACCATCAATATAAAAAAAATGTATCATCATTATTGGGGGGCTTTTGTCCTGTTCCCATGCGGTAGGTCAATAAAACTAAGTGCAAGATATACCTGAAGTATTGTTGAAAGTGGCGTTAAACACTATAAACCTAAACCATCTGATTTTTACAAGATATACATTTTTTAACACTTTTAAAGACTCTTAAGAGGGCTTCCATTGTCATCATTATATGACAGATTGATTGATATCTACTAATACAATCAACATCTATCAGGTGTGTAAAACAATAATCAATCAATCAATCGATCAAAAATATGACAAGAATTTTTACATGTCAACAATTAGATGTGGTTTCTCCATCCTGCACCTTTATGTTTTATGTGAACAATACAATACTGAATTAACCAAGAAAAATTGAAATCACCCTATAAATATTCAACTTTGTTTTAAAGCGTTAATAAAAGTATAAAATTTGTTCACGCCATGATAAAGCTGAAAAATTGCTAATGTTGGCATTAAACACCAATCAATCAATAATAAAAGTGTAAAATCATCATCTTAATTAATCTGAATTTTCTGTTTTCTAGATGACTTTGTTGCTATTTGAAGGTAAAATCAACAGGTCATACTTACCATGACAAGATTGACGAGGGAGACTGCATTTAGTGTGATGTTCCATAAATACATCATTCCACATATATCTACGACAATCATCGTCACCACGATGACAATCATGAGGGCGGAAAAAAAGTCAAATCCTAGCAGTATGAAGGTCACACAGAAGATAGCAATCAGACACAGGCCGATGTTCAGCAGAGTATCGTGTACCACGGTTAAGTACTGTTCATAGTACACATAAAATATACTGAAAAATAAATTAGCAGATATTGAAAGGTCACACAAGAAGGCTATAAAACACAGACCGATGTTCAGCAGAGTATCGTGTACCACGGTCAGGTACTGTTCATAGTTAACGTAAAATATACTGAAAAATAAATTAGTAGATTTCTTGTTATATTGATATATTACAGCGTTAGACAGTTATCTCCCTTAGTTTAACTACAACTGATCAAAATATAAAGAAAAAAGCAGCAGATCTTACATTGATGATTAACGCCACTTTCAGCAATATTTCAGCTATATCATGGCGACCAGTTTTAGTGGTGGAAGAAGCCAGAGTACCCGGAGAGAACCACCGACCATGGGCAAGCAACTGGTAAGCTTTATCACTTGCGGCTGTGAGTCGAGTGCACCCTTTTTTGTAATTTACAAAGCCTGGCGCGAACCAACGCCATATTGGTGATAGGCTTGTATGAGTTTTTAGGTAATCTAACTACCTAACTCATTGAGCCACCCGTGCCCTTAAATTTATCAGAAGGTTTTTGAATTTGTGGTAACAAATCAATGGAAATACTGTATTCATTTGAGTTTTAAAATGTACAGTCATTACTAAACCCTGAGTAAACCGAAAACCTGCCTAAACCAGACAGACTTTACAGTCCCATCTACTGAACCCTGAGTAAACCGAAAACCTGCCTAAACCAGACAGACTTTACAGTTCCATCTACTGAACCCTGAGTAAACCGAAAACCTGCCTAAACCAGACAGACTTTACAGTCCCATCTACTGAACCCTGAGTAAACTGAAAACCTGCCTAAACCAGACAGACTTTACAGTCCCATCTACTGAACCCTGAGTAAACCAAAAACCTGCCTAAACCAGACAGATTTTACAGTCCCATCTACTAAATATCTATGTAATTTTAACTGAACAAATTTGTTCAGTTTAGACAGGTTTTACTGTATTAAAATGTAATCTAAAATTATATCTACAAACCTGTATGGGAACACAGAACTATTAAGACTTTTAGCCTGCATGGCAGTCGTAATGTTGTCAGCGATGATCCTAGCATGACGTAATGCACCAATATAATCATCGTTTGTCTTCAAAATCGTATGGTATGTCATAAAATACGAAGCTAAAAATAAACAAAAATTGATTGTACATACACCAACTGTTTACTTAGGCCAACAACAAAAAACACTATCTATTCTAATTATAGAATTCTATTACTGAATGATTTAATTAATAGAAATAATGTTTGCTTAAGTTATTTTTTAGGGGTGTATCAAGGGGGAAACACAATATATATGGTGGCAACCATTGCTTAGGGATGTGGCAAGGGAGAAACACTATATTTATGGTGGCAACCATTGCTTAGGGGTGTGGCAAGGGGGAAACACTATATTTATGGTGGCAACCATTGATTAGGGGTGTGGCAAGGGGGAAACACTATATTTATGGTGGCAACCATTGATTAGGGATGTGGCAAAGGGGGAAACACTATATTTATGGTGGCAACCATTGTTTAGGGATGTGGCAAAGGGGGAAACACTATATTTATGGTGGCAACCATTGCTTAGGGATGTGGCAAAGGGGGAAACACTATATTTATGGTGGCAACCATTGCTTAGGGGTGTGGCAAAGGGGGAAACACTATATTTATGGTGGCAACCATTGATTAGGGATGTGGCAAAGGGGGAAACACTATATTTATGGTGGCAACCATTGATTAGGGATGTGGCAAAGGGGGAAACACTATATTTATGGTGGCAACCATTGATTAGGGATGTGGCAAAGGGGGAAACACTATATTTATGGTGGCAACCATTGATTAGGGATGTGGCAAAGGGGGAAACACTATATTTATGGTGGCAACCATTGATTAGGGATGTGGCAAAGGGGGAAACACTATATTTATGGTGGCAACCATTGATTAGGGATGTGGCAAAGGGGGAAACACTATATTTATGGTGGCAACCATTGCTTAGGGGTGTGGCAAAGGGGGAAACACTATATTTATGGTGGCAACCATTGTTTAGGGATGTGGCAAGGGAGAAACACTATATTTATGGTGGCAACCATTGATTAGGGATGTGGCAAGGGGGAAACACTATATTTATGGTGGCAACCATTGCTTAGGGATGTGGCAAGGGAGAAACACTATATTTATGGTGGCAACCATTGTTTAGGGATGTGGCAAAGGGGGAAACACTATATTTATGGTGGCAACCATTGCTTAGGGGTGTGGCAAGGGGGAAACACTATATTTATGGTGGCAACCATTGTTTAGGGATGTGGCAAGGGAGAAACACTATATTTATGGTGGCAACCATTGTTTAGGGATGTGGCAAGGGAGAAACACTATATTTATGGTGGCAACCATTGTTTAGGGATGTGGCAAAGGGGGAAACACTATATTTATGGTGGCAACCATTGTTTAGGGATGTGGCAAGGGAGAAACACTATATTTATGGTGGCAACCATTGTTTAGGGATGTGGCAAAGGGGGAAACACTATATTTATGGTGGCTACCATTGTTTAGGGATGTGGCAAAGGGGGAAACACTATATTTATGGTGGCAACCATTGTTTAGGGATGTGGCAAGGGAGAAACACTATATTTATGGTGGCAACCATTGCTTAGGGATGTGGCAAGGGAGAAACACTATATTTATGGTGGCAACCATTGCTTAGGGATGTGGCAAAGGGGGAAACACTATATTTATGGTGGCAACCATTGCTTAGGGATGTGGCAAGGGAGAAACAATATATTTATGGTGGCAACCATTGCTTAGGGATGTGGCAAAGGGGAATAATTTGATTATGTATAAATACCTCCAACTCGTTTGTTGTTGTCTATCAGATCTACTCCACTACCATATGCAGCATGACCACTGAAAAACAGGTAAAAAAAGGTGATAATGATGATAGCATAACCAATAATGACAGTCAGATCTACTACACTACCATATGTAGCATGACCACTGGAAAACAAATAAAAACATGCTATAGTTATGATAGTATGACCAATAACGGCATACCGGAGTAGTTATATCTACTGTATAGCATGCCAACTGAAAAACAAGTAAAAAAGGTGATAATTATGATAGTATGACCAATAATAGCATAGTTAGGTCTACTGCATTACCATACGTAGCATGACCAATAAAAACAAATAAACATGTGATATGTTAGAATGGTTAATAATGGTAGTGATGACAACTACACTATCATATGAGGAAACAAGTAATAAACAGGTGAAATCTTAGTATGGCTAATAATGGGGCATGACCACTGGAAAAGTCATTAAAAAAAAAGAAAAAAAAGTAATATTTTCGTATAATAGCATAAGGAAACCTATCCTGATAGACCTCCCTTATTAGAAAACACTATCCCCTAAGTCCTCTAAATTAGATACAGTGAAACCTGTCTAAATCGAACACCTGCCTAATCCAGACAGACTTTATAGTCCCATCTACTAAATGTCTATGTAATTTGAACCTGTGTAAAGCAAACACCTGTCTAAACTGAACAAATTCTTCAGTCAAGGATTTGTGCTCACCACCTTTTATTAACGATTATCCTTAGCATTCTCAAATGTGTCACACTTTACCTGATTTGAGGTCAGTGAGTGAGTGTTGCTTAGCACCCAATGAGCAATTTTTCATCTATATCATGGCGAGAACCAGTAACATTAGAGGCAAGCACGCTAACCATTACATCACCGATGCAGTTCTGATTAGAGGTCATGTCTAAATGAACTCATGATCAACTAATGAAAACGCTACTGGTAAATTTTAACAGCGTCTTATCCCGCATTTTTAATTATTACATCGCAAACGTAAATCTCGCAGATTGGTTGATTTTTCATTTACGAAGATTCACCTCTAATTGTGTTCTGTCAGATGTCATTGGGGGGAGTGTAGTATATTATAACAGCTGATCTTAATTACATTAATATCTAACCACAACACAAACCACTCATCTGGTTTAACCTCAACCTTCCAAGCATGCAAATGACAATGACCACAGAAAATCTAGGTCTTTGTTATGTAAGATGAAAGGAATATTTTCTTTGCATTTACAAAAAATTCTCACTTCATAACAAATTAATGAAAAACGTATCTAATTTAATTTAAGTTTAATACTTCAAAAGTATCAAAATAACAAAATTTTAATTATATTTTAAATCTAACATTTCAAACAGTATTGTCATGAGTTACTAGATGATATCGTTAAAACAACAAGATGTTGCACGCTACGTCATGCTAAGAATACCCCCACTCGTTATCAAATATAAAATCATTTCTTCCAGTAGAAGCTGAGATATCTGTTACAAAAGTTTTCATTACGGCAAACATAAAAAATTCTAAGTCGCGCGGTAAACAGGAAGTAGATGTGCGGTAAACCTGGAAAGGGGAGACACGGTACAAGTCACCATGCCAAAGCCATGTATTAAAAATAAAATCATTTCTTCCAGTAGCATCCGAGACATCTTTAACGAAAGTGTGAACGGACGGACAAGGTGATTGCAAAATAGCCCCCTCTCTACGAGTGGGGGTATAAAAAGTAATTTACTTTAAAGAAAAAAATGTATTGTGACCTGAATATTGTTTTTTCTGGTAATAAAAGAAAAAACAAAATCTACCACACTGTCAGAACAGTCCCAAAAAACTACCACACTGTCAGAACAGTCCCAAAAACTACCACACTGTCAGAACAGTCCCAAAAACTACCACACTGTCAGAACAGTCCCAAAATCTACCACACTGTCAGAACAGTTCCAAAAACTACCACACTGTCAGAACAGTCCCAAAAACTACCACATTGTCAGAACAGACCCAAAAACTACCACAGTCAGAAGTTCCAAAAACTACCACACTGTCAGAACAGTCCCAAAAACTACCACACTGTCAGAACAGTCCCAAAATCTACCACACTGTCAGAACAGTCCCAAAAACTACCACACTGTCAGAACAGTCCCAAATTCTACCACACTGTCAGAACAGTTCCAAAATCTAATTGAAAATCATATGGAGAGAGGCAAAATTGATACCCTCAACACATATAGACTTGACCGTTCATTTACCTGGATTGGTACAGCTACCGGTATTTCAAATTGCAAAATGTATTGCAGAAGGAGAATCTATTTCTCCTATGACCAGGATGACAACATTTTTAAGTTGTTAATTTTTACATCATTAATAGCAGTTCACTTTCCATATTTGAATAGTGGTTAGTGTTATATGGTTTTCCACAACGCCACTTTCAACAATATTTCTGTTTAATCATGGTGGTCAGTTTTATTGGTGGAGGAAACTGGAGTGCCCGGAGAAAACCACCGACCTGTCGCAAGTCACTGACAAACTTGATCACATAATGTTGCATCGAATACACCTCCCCATGAATGGGATTCGAACTTACAACATTAGTGGTGATAGGGACTGATTGCACAGGTAGTTGTAAATCCATCTACCATACGATCACGACCATGATGTCCCCTTCATAGTTGAATAAAGTTACGAACTGATAATACTAATGACTGTTACATATTATAGACTAATTGTACTCTATGGCCTCAAAATAAATGCTTAATAATTTTCCAGTACTTATACTTATATACTGTAGTCCCTCTCTTAAAAGGCCACTTCTAGCAAATGCCACACGTCTTATCAGGCCATACAGGCCTCTACATTAACATATTTTTCAACTTATCCCTTCGGACAACTAACTAAAAAAAGTACTTGTCCAACTCAATCTTTTAGTTGTCCGAAAAAATTATTAAAAATGACTAAAACTAGAGAATAATTATCCAGGGCTTCCACTACTTTCAAATTAGAGGAAGAAATGATCACTTCTCTTTCAGAGAGCTCACAGGGAGAAGTGGGAGACAACAGAGAGAAGTGGGGAGACTTCTGGGAGAAGTCAATTGCGATTAATCGAAACATTGTTTCGCAACCCCTCTGACGTTACCTTGCCCAAATTTAGTAAATAGTTAAAGCTGCCTGAACTGATTTGTTCTGGTTTTTTTTTTATTTATTCATAACTAACTTAAGGACATATATTCAGCATACCAGTGATTTTTATATGTAAACCCCTCCCCTCCCCCCCCTTTTCCCTATTACTGTGTTGTGATCCAATACCACGCAAATTGTAATAACTCATATTTGTGCTATATAAATCCTTGTTTCTGGTAAAAAAAAATATACCTAGATACTATATATACCAGTATCTAGATATATTTTGTTTACCAGAAACAAGTGCCTGTGATATAAATAAAACAAAGTATTTTATTTAAATTCACAGAGAAATGAAAATTTTAGTGGATCTTTTCAACCAGATCAGGAAAAAGCTTGTAATGTTTGTCCATTTCAAAGGTTTCAATATTTCTCAAAAGCCTAAATCAAGTCCTCTATCGTATTTTGCACAAAAGACAAGTTTAAATTTGGCGCCAAATTGATATCCGATAATTTTTACGTGTCCGTTCCGGAGTGATTCTTGTTCTTATATTTCAAATATTGATATTTCCGTTCATTAAAGCGTTTCTGAGATTGCGACTTTAATTTTCTCAATGTCCTTGAACTTCATCAAAGCATGGAGGAACGATAAATGATACAATAAAATAGTTTTGATCTGGCGTTTCACTTTAGTTTTAATCAAAATAAATTATAGACAAATTGGAGATCAAACAGGGCTCTTTTATACAACAAACTCAGTATTTCATACCAGTGGAAATAGATTTGTCCGTCGTATCGGCACGCTTGGGACAACCGTAATACAAGATCTACTTGTCCGACGTCAGTTTTTACTGGTACCGGACAATCAGACAAACGTTAATGTCGAGGCCTGCCATATTTCAGATGTAATGAGATAGTAAAATACTACTTAACTTCCCCCTTCAAGAGAGGCCATCACTCTTATCAGGACAAATTTCAGATGTAATGAGATAGTAAAATACTACTTAACTTCCCCCTTCAAGAGATGCCATCACTCTTTATCAGGACAAATTTCAGATGTAATGAGATAGTAAAATACTCCTAAATTATCCCTCTCAAGAGAGGACATCCTCATTATCATGCCATATTTAAGATGTATACTACTAAATTATCCCTCTCAAGAGAGGACATCCCCATTATCATGCCATATTTAAGATGTATACTACTAAATTATCCCTCTCAAGAGAGGACATCCCCATTATCATGCCATATTTAAGATGTATACTACTAAATTATCCCTCTCAAGAGAGGACATCCTCATTATCATGCCATATTTAAGATGTATACTACTAAATTATCCCTCTCAAGAGAGGACATCCTCATTATCATGCCATATTTAAGATGTATACTACTAAATTATCCCTCTCAAGAGAGGCCATCCTCATTATCATGCCATATTTAAGATGTATACTACTAAATTATCCCTCTCAAGAGAGGACATCCCCATTATCATGCCATATTTAAGATGTATACTACTAAATTATCCCTCTCAAGAGAGGACATCCCCATTATCATGCCATATTTAAGATGTATACTACTAAATTATCCCTCTCAAGAGAGGACACCTCTCTTATCAGAAGAGATTTCATATACACTGTGATACATGTAGTAAATACTACTAAGTTGTCCCCATTAAGAGAGGCCACCTTTTTTATAAGGCCATTTTTTGCTGAAGAAATGTCCTTATAAGAGACGGACCACTGTATATATATATAACTACACCTTCTTCTGTAAGTTATATAACAATAATATTAGTTAGTTCTACAATGAAACCTGTCTAAACCAAACCTCCTTAGGAACCAACTTTTATGTTCAGAATACACAGGTGTTCAGTTTATACAAGTTAAATTAACAAATAAAAAAAATAAAAAAAATGTATTAGGAATTTATTTAAAGTTTGGTTTATACAGGATTTCAGTTTATTCAGGGTTCTGTTTAGACAAGTTTTCACTGTATATGTTTCTTATCTTTAGATATTTATATTATATAATTAATTAACTTTATTCCTAAAGATAGGGATTAAGATAAGTTGTAACCATGTGTTGCCTAGATTTATTAATAGCATTATATCATGTATCTTGTATAGTACCAGATTGTAATTTTACGTTTAATTGATGAACAAATTATGTCTTAAACTAACTATATTTGTAACTTCAAATGTTATGATAGCATAAAAAGGGAACATAAAATGCTTGCTACTATGATAATTGGAATATTTGATTTCTATTTATAGATATTGATATAGAAATGCAGAACAGATGAAATATTATTCCTGATAGCAGTAATTTTTATCGAGGCTCGTCAATTAAAAAAAATAGATATATTACAACTTGCTTTTCAAACATCAGACGACATCAAATTTGCTTCAATTACAAAATAATGAATTGTGGGAAATAATTCTGAGAAAAGTCATATCAAAAATACTGTATGAATGATTTGGAAATTGAATTTTGAGGCAGAAGTTAACTTTGATTTGATAAAAACAATGTAGATATCAAATTTTGTGCGTACGACACGTTTCTGGAATAACCTTCATCAGGTCAGGTACGTTCAAATAAAACACTGCATGATTATGATTGGCCAACAGATATACCGTAATAACTTACATACAAAAAGTTCAGCATAGGATTAAAAGACAAAAGAAAAACGCTATATAACCATGAAACACGGAAAATAAAATCTACCCGCAAGAGACTTCAAAGGGATAATTATTTAATACTGTTCATGTATATTGAACGAAAATGAGGAAATTTAAATGAATTCCAATAATTTTAATGAACTGAATTTTAAACAAAATACAAAAGAAATTGTATTAGGAAGGAGTTCACTACATCTATGGATAGAGTATGCTATGGTGACTTTTTGCTGAACAGAAATGAAAACATTTAAATGATTTTTGACTTAATGGATTTGCAACAATATATAAAAGAGTTTGCATTTGCAAGAAGCTTAATAGCGGAAATGTAGCCTTTACAATGTTGGTCAAAACTGATGATATTTCTATATTAGCGGTACAATAGCCTAATATGTTGATCAAATCTGACGATATTTAAATGATTTCAAATTACATTAAAATTTTACTAAAAAAAAACTATAGAAGAAATTGTATTTACAACAAGTTCGTTTGCGACAATGTAGCCTTTAAAATGTTGAATGTTGATAAAAACTGACGATATTTAAATGATTTCAAATTATTTTCAAATCTTACTGGATTTTTAACAAAATATAGAAGAAATTGTATTTAAAAGAAGTTCATTTGTGACAATATCGCCTTTACATGTTGACAATATTTAAAAGATTTCAAATTGTATTAAAATCTCACAGAATTTTCAACAAAATACAGAAGAAATTTTACTTTGAATGTTTCGGGAAGTACTAGAAATCATGTCAACAACAGATAAAGCTAATTCAACGAAATTTGTCGTTGATAAACTGCAGACGACATTCGTAAATTCCATGCCATCTTGTAATTACTCAAATGACATTACCGTGTCTACATTGGATGGATACAAGGGTCTAAATCATATGCTTGATATTGCTTTTGGAATTGTTTCCGTGATTTTTATGCCGATTATCATCATCGGCAATTTGTTAGTAATTATCTCGTTTTTCAAGTTTAAAAGATTACAGAAGACGACCGGGATGTTTATTTGTAGTCTGGCGTTATCAGATTTATCACTTGGACTCATAACTTTACCGTTGTATGCTTGGTTTTACACGGACCCTCAAATTCGGTCTAATAAAACTCTGTGTTTGTTGAAATATTCATCGGTAATATTTTCGTTGAGTTCATCACTTGTAAACATGGTAGTCATAGCGGTGGATCGATACTTATCAATTATACGTCCTTTACAGTACCGCGTACTAATGACGAAACAAAAAGCCAAGTTTATTATCAGCGGCATATGGATCTACCATTGTATAATATGCTCTCTGCCGAGTCTCGGCTGGAATACCTACAATAAATACAACGGAACCGTGTGCGACTTTTTTGTCGTTCTTCCAAAATCGTACACAGTATTTACAACACCAGTAACAATAGTACTAGGACTTCTCCTTTCTTCTTATCTATATACACACATTTACATCGTGGTAAAAGATCACACCGCTAAGATGAAGAAGAGGAAAGAAATATATACAAATCGTCAATTTAGGAAAGACGCCAGGTCGGCAAAAGCAATGGGCATTATTTTCTTTTTCTTCTTTATATTTTGGGTACCGTTTATGCTGACGGCCACATTAAAATATCTAAACATGGCTAAAAACCTCATGAACATCATTAAAAATGTAACGCTAACGATCGCCATGTTAAATTCCGTCATTAATCCGTTCATGTACTGTTGGTTACGACAAGATTTTAAATGTGCATTTCGTGAATTAATAGGAAACTACAGAAAAGCCTCTGTTCAGTTATACTCGAGTATATTTGGACAATCATTACAGAATATTCAGGAGAGGATAAACAATGTTTCAAATATCTAAAAATATCTGGAAAGCTAGACAGTACTTCTATTTATACCATGTGCAACCACTGACAAATCTTGTAGAAGGTGGTCAGTATTTTGTAGAAATATGTCAAATGTACAAAATTAATTCATCAAAAATAATTCAAAAATCTGACATATCAATATTGCAAAAAGAAAAAAAATATTATTGCATAGAGGAGAAACATATCACATAGGCACGGTAACCAAGGTAACCTAATCTTGTTAGATGTATACAGTCTTTGCCTTAATTTTTTTCACCTACTTATCAGCTAGCCAAATGTAGAAAAATCTTCTATTTATTCAAACAAATTCTTTCATAATTTTTCACTTGTCCGAATCCAGTTTTACTTGTCCTGAGCTTCGGGCAAGTGGGTAAGCGGGAAGACCGTGTATAATAGTTCTTATTTCATGAATACATAATGTTGTATTGAGTACACCTCGCCATGAGCGGAACTCGAACTCGCAACTTTAGTGGTGATAGGCACTGATTGCATAGGTTAGTTGTAAATCTAATTGCCATACGATCAGGACCATGACGGCCTTTATTTATTTATTTATTTACACGTTGCACCATGTATGTAAATAAACAACGTTATATGTGAATACTAGGCAGCAACATGTTTTTATTCTATCAATGTTTGCCAAATGTTTTGTGCAGATTTGGACAATTTTCCTTTGATCTCAATGAAATGAATGTGATAACTGTCAATGACTGTAATACTGAAAATTATCAGTCAATGTGACGTCAAAGACATTATGTAATTACTGATAAAAACAACGTCAGATTTGAACAATCAAAACTGTTGTTATTCTGTATATATATCTTTTTGATGCATGGTTTTGTTTTTAATATGTTTCCCATGTTAAATAAATCATGACTTATATTTGGGTTTATCATTCACATTACTATTACTAGTTGTATATGTTTCGGTCATGAAAATAAAAGAGAAAGGATGGTCTTTTGACTTTAAAACTTGATAATCAGTGTTAATTCATGTTAATCAATGTACTCCTTGTAAAAAATATATGGACAAAAAAAATCACCAAAATCAAAGACATCATACCTTTAACTTCCGTAACATATATAATTAACAAATATATTTGCATTTTTGTTCAAAGTCTGCACTTTTAATTTCACCCTTATATATACTTAACAGAGCAAACATCACACTGAAAATGAATGTCATGTTTACCTTGACCTTAAATCAAAAAGAGGAAGGGGGAGGTTCCATATAACATTGGGTATATTGGTGCAGCTGGAGTTTGAAAAACACCCTCCATTCATGTATTCCCTCATCCATGAAATCCATAACCATTCATATATTCGAAGTACAAAACTGCATCATTGGTAAAATGTGTGGGCATCTTGAGTGCAGTAGATCGTGGTCGGGTCAAACAAAACACCATAAAATTGGTTGATTTTGATTTTTGATTTTTAGTGTTTTAACCCCACTTTCAGCAATATTTCAGCTAAATCATGGCGACCAGTTTTAGTGGTGGAAGAAGTACCCGGTGAGAACCATCGACCATGGGCAAGCAACTGGTAAACTTTATCACTTGAGTCGAGTGCACCCTTTTTGTAATTTACAAAGCCAGGTGCGAGCTCACGCCGTATTGGTGATAGGCCTACCTAACTCATTGAGCCACCCGTGACCTCAATATTGTTTAATGTCCAGCAAATATTATTTTAATTATATTCAGGACAAGAACAAGTTCAATTATATATAAAAACTATTAATAAACTCTCCATTTTCAAAAATAGAAACACAATTTTGCTTGGAAACGGGTAGGGAAGACGATTCAACATTATGTGATAAAGTGACTTGCGACAGGTCAGTGGTTTTCTCCGGGTACTCCGGTTACCTCCACCAATAAACTGACTGCCACGATATAACTGAAATGTTGTTGAAAGTAGTGTTAAACACCATAATCCTCACCCTCAATAATTTAATAGCTTAATTGGTACAAACGTGTATTGAGAACACCTCGAAAGTTAATTACCCATGATTCTTTAAAGTCTAGAACGGAAAGTGATCATTCAATTCTGGTAAACTGATATAATGGGATAAACTTTGAGTGACTTTGAGTTTATTTGAGTGAGAATAACATGTAAATCAGATCGAGAGGGTTTTAAACTGGCCGTGATCAGTAATTCACTGCGACTGTTAAGACAAGTTTGACTATATTATACAGTGAAACCTGTCTAAACCGAACCCTGACTTTACTGTCCTATATACTGAACCCTGAGTAAACCGAAAACCTGCCTACACCAGACAGACTTTATAGCCCTATCTACTGAACCTTGAGTAAACCGAAAACCTGCCTACACCAGACAGACTTTACATTCTCATCTACTACTTGTCTATGTAATTTGAACCTGTGTAAACCGAATACCTGTCCAAACTGAATAAATTCTTCAGTCCCATAGGGGTTCGGTTTAGACAGGTTTTACTGTAAATAGATTTGTACTTACCCTTTAGCACATTTAGTTCCAGGATTGTCCTTCAGGAATAGTGGTAAATATCTCATGAAAGCCGCAGGAGTAGGTCGAGTGCTATGTAATTTTTCTACTGGACATACCTTGCAAGTGTCGTTAACTGTTAAAAAAAAAAGAAATCACTTGTAATGCATTTTTTCATGGTAATTTTGCATAGGGGATTCGGGGATATGGTGTTTAACACCTTTTTAAACAATATTTCAGTTATACTGTGGCGGTTAGTTTTATTGGTGTAGGAAAACAAGAGTACCCTAGGAAACCCACAGAAATGCTGCAAACTTTATCACATAATGTAGTTTCGAGTACACCTCGACATAAACGGGGTTCAAACTCACAACTTTAGTGGCGAGAGGCATTGATTGTATAGGTAGTTGTAAATCCAACTACCATATGATCACGACAGCCTCTTAATTTTGTGTAATTCATACCTGTTACTTAGTAGTCAGTTAACTATGAGCATTCATTGACTCTGCTAGTGTAACATCCATGTTTGTTTTGTCATTCATTTGTGTAATAATGTGTGGTCTTTTTGAGTATCTGTGCAGGTTTTTAATTACTTGTTTATATCTGTATTGCTGTTGGAAATCCAATTATCAACCAGTTTTGGGGCCTAGGTGGCTCAATAAGTTAGGTAGTTGGATTACCTAGCAACTCGTACAAGCCTATCACCAATACGGCATGGGTTCGCGCACGGCTTTGTAAATTACAATAAACAGCTGCGCCAAGAGCGCATGATACGCCCGTCGTCAACATTCATACAATATTTGTAAAGACTTTCTTTCCCATAATTCTTGAATGAAAAATCTAAATTTCACCAATAAGTATACAGACCGTAAGACTATCAATTCCAATAACTGTGCGAAGTTTGAAGTGAATTGGCCAAGGGGTTCTCAATTTACAGCGCGACTTACGAAAAATCGCCTACAATTTGATGAATAAAGTCCCATAACTCTTGAATGAAAAATCGAAATTTCACCAAAAAGTATACAGATCGCAAGACTATCAATTCCAATAACTGCGAAGTTTGAAGTGAATTGGCCAAGGGGTTCTCAATCTACAGCGCGACATACGAAAAATCGCCTACAATTTGATGAATAAAGTCCCATAACTCTGGAATGAAAAATCGAAATTTCACCAAAAAGTATACAGACCATAAGACTATCAATTCCAATAATTATGCGAAGTTTAAAGTGAATTGGCCAAGGGGTTCTCAATTTACAGCGCGACATACGAAAAATCGTCTACAATTTGATGAATAAAGTCCCATAACTCTGGAATGAAAAATTGAAATTTCACCAAAAAGTATACAGACCATAAGACTATCAATTCCAATAACTATGCGAAGCTGGAAGTGAACTGGCAAAGGGGTTCTCAATTTACAGTGTGACATACGAAAAATTGCCTTAAAATCACGTACAATTTGATGAATAAAGTCCCATAACTCTGGAATGAAAATTCGAAATTTCACCATAAGGTATACAGACCGTAAAACCATCAATTCCAATAACTCTGTGAAATTTGAAGTGAATTGGCCAAGGGGTTCTCAAGTTAGAGCGTGACATGTGAAACGGACGGACGGCAGTCGGACATTGGTATATCATAATACGTCCCGTCTTAAAGACGGGCATATAAAAAAGGGTGCACTCGACTCGCAGCCGCAAGTGATAAAGTTTACCAGTTGCTTGCCCAAGGTCGGTGGTTCTCTCTGGGTACTCCGGCTTCCTCCACCACTAAAACTGGGCACCATGATATAGCTGAAATATTGCTGAAAGTGGCATTAAACACAATAAATCAATCATCAATCAATCAACCAGTTTCACCTCACAACATTGTACCAAGCCAGGATTTGGATTTCCATTGATATATGTCATGGTCTTTTTTTTTTGGCATTCAATGATTTGAGGCGAGTGAAAGTTTTTTTGTTGTTGGTTGTGAAATTAGTAAAATTGTTGACCATCACATTTTTTTCTCAATTTTTTTTATGTATATACTTTTTTAACATTAAAAGTTTTAATGACTGTATTACTGGTATATAAATACATATTGCTTATTGATATCATTTTAATGGCGAGTTCAGACATACCTTTAAAACGTTTCAACTGAAATGTTTTATCACAAATGTAACATGTTTTCAAAATTTCACTTGACTTCTGAAACATATTCGAAACGCATAAGTGAAACCCCCAAAAATCAATGTGATTAACAAAACATAAAGCATAGCATGCTCACAACATTAGGTCCTATAGAAATTCATATGTGAGTTTGGATGTTTTTATTTTCTATCAAATGGTTCACAGAAGGTAGGGGGGGGAGGTTGTTGTTTATGGTGTTAAATGCCACTTTCAACAATGTTTCAGTCATTTCGTGGCGATCAATTTTATTGGTGGATGAAACCTGATTACCTGGAGACAACCACCGACCTGCTGCAATTCATTGACAAACTTTTTCACATAATGTTGTATCGAGTACACCTAGCCCAAGCCGGGTTTCGAACTCACAACGTTAGTGGTGATTGGCACTTATTTCATAGGTAGTTGTAATTCCAAATACTATACGATCGCAACCATGATGGCCCTTGGTTGACAGAGGACTTGAGGATTAAGGAAAGTGTGATGCAGCCGTGGACAAGATGTTTGATAATGAACTCTATATGTTAACTCTGTTACACCATGTCACCTACCTACTGTTGATGCACAGAAACTTCCATCAGGATACAATCGACAACATGGTGGATTACCCCCTGGTGATAACCAATCAAAGAAGTCGTCGATCCATGATGATGTTGGCTGGGCGATCAATGAACTGAAAAAGTCATCAAACAAGTTTTTATACCAAATAAAAAGAAAAAGGACTATGTATATGGCATTGTTAATTAAAAATGCTCATGGGCATCGGATATTAGCAATCCTTGTTGGATAAGGAATAAGAATAATATTTCAGTTATATTGTTGGAGGAAATCAGAGTACCTGGAATAAACCACTGACAAACTTGATCTAATAACAAAAGGATCTGTATATATGGTAATGTTAATGAAAAATGCTCATGGCCATTGGTTGTCGCCAATCCTTGTTAAATAATAAAGACCTCAAGTAAATCAAATGTTAATGATAGCCTCACTTGTTCACAAGGTTTACCTATATAAGCTGGAGGCCTATGACTCACTCATTCACAAGGTTTACTTATGTAAGCTGGAGGCCTATGACTCACTCGTTCACAAGGTTTACCTATGTAAGCTGGAGGCCTATGACTCACTCGTTCACAAGGTTTACTTATGTAAGCTGGAGGTCTATGACTCACTCATTCACAATGTTTACCTATGTAAGCTGGAAATCTATGACTCACTCATTCACAATGTTTACCTATGTAAGCTGGAGGCCTATGACTCACTCGTTCACAATATTTACCTATGTAAGCTGGAGACCTATGACTCACTCGTTCACAAGGTTTACCTATGTAAGCTGGAGGCCTATGACTCACTCGTTCACAAGGTTTACCTATGTAAGCTGGAGGCCTATGACTCACTCGTTCACAAGGTTTACCTATGTAAGCTGGAGGCCTATGACTCACTCGTTCACAAGGTTTACATATGTAAGCTGGAGGTCTATGACTCACTCGTTCACAAGGTTTACCTATGTAAGCTGGAGGCCTATGACTCACTCGTTCACAGGGTTTACCTATGTAAGCTGGAGGCCTATGACTCACTCGTTCACAAGGTTTACCTGTGTAAGCTGGAGGCCTATCACCCACTCGTTCACAAGGTTTACCTATGTAAGCTGGAGGCCTATGACTCACTCGTTCACAATGTCTACCTATGTAAGCTGGAGGCCTATGACTCACTCGTTCACAAGGTTTACCTATGTAAGCTGGAGGCCTATGACTCACTCTTTCACAATGTTTACCTATGTAAGCTGGAGGTCTATGACTCACTCGTTCACAAGGTTTACCTATGTAAGCTGGAAACATATGACTCACTCGTCCACAATGTTTACCTATGTAAGCTGGAGGCCTATGACTCACTCGTTCACAAGGTTTACCTATGTAAGCTGGAGATCTATGACTCTCTCATTCACAATGTTTACCTATGTAAGCTGGAGGTCTATGACTCACTCGTTCACAATGTTTACCTATGTAAGCTGGAGACCTATGACTCACTCGTTCACAAGGTTTACATATGTAAGCTGGAGGCCTATGACTCACTCGTTCACAAGGTTTACCTATGTAAGCTGGAGGCCTATGACTCACTCGTTCACAAGGTTTACCTATGTAAGCTGGAGGTCTATGACTCACTCGTTCACAATGTTTACCTATGTAAGCTGGAGACCTATGACTCACTCGTTCACAAGGTTTACATATGTAAGCTGGAGGCCTATGACTCACTCGTTCACAAGGTTTACCTATGTAAGCTGGAGGCCTATCACTCACTCGTTCACAATGTTTACCTATGTAAGCTGGAGACCTATGACTCACTCGTTCACAATGTTTACCTATGTAAGCTGGAGGCCTATGACTCACTCGTTCACAAGGTTTACATATGTAAGCTGGAGGCCTATGACTCACTCGTTCACAAGGTTTACCTATGTAAGCTGGAGGTCTATGACTCACTCGTTCACAAGGTTTACCTATGTAAGCTGGAGATCTATAACTCTCTCATTCACAAGGTTTACCTATGTAAGCTGGAGGCCTATGACTCACTCGTTCACAAGGTTTACCTATGTAAGCTGGAGATCTATGACTCTCTCATTCACAAGGTTTACCTATGTAAGCTGGAGATGTATGACTCTCTCATTCACAAGGTTTACCTATGTAAGCTGGAGGTCTATGACTCACTCGTTCACAATGTTTACCTATGTAAGCTGGAGATCTATGACTCTCTCATTCACAAGGTTTACCTATGTAAGCTGGAGGCCTATGACTCACTCGTTCACAAGGTTTACCTATGTAAGCTGGAGATCTATGACTCTCTCATTCACAAGGTTTACCTATGTAAGCTGGAGATCTATGACTCTCTCATTCACAAGGTTTACCTATGTAAGCTGGAGGCCTATGACTCACTCGTTCACAAGGTTTACCTATGTAAGCTGGAGATCTATGACTCTCTCATTCACAAGGTTTACCTATGTAAGCTGGAGGTCTATGACTCACTCGTTCACAAGGTTTACCTATGTAAGCTGGAGATCTATGACTCTCTCATTCACAAGGTTTACCTATGTAAGCTGGAGATCTATGACTCTCTCATTCACAAGGTTTACCTATGTAAGCTGGAGGCCTATGACTCACTCGTTCACAAGGTTTACCTATGTAAGCTGGAGATCTATGACTCTCTCATTCACAAGGTTTACCTATGTAAGCTGGAGGTCTATGACTCACTCGTTCACAATGTTTACCTATGTAAGCTGGAGATCTATGACTCTCTCATTCACAAGGTTTACCTATGTAAGCTGGAGGCCTATGACTCACTCGTTCACAAGGTTTACCTATGTAAGCTGGAGATCTATGACTCTCTCATTCACAAGGTTTACCTATGTAAGCTGGAGATCTATGACTCTCTCATTCACAATGTTTACCTATGTAAGCTGGAGGTCTATGACTCACTCGTTCACAAGGTTTACCTATGTAAGCTGGAGGCCTATGACTCACTCGTTCACAATGTTTACCTATGTAAGCTGGAGGTCTATGACTCACTCATTCACAAGGTTTACCTTATGCAAGCTGGAGGTCTATGACTCACTCGTTCACAATGTTTACCTATGTAAAACTGGAGGTCTATGACTCACTCATTCACAAGGTTTATCTATGTAAGCTGGAGGCCTATGACTAAGTGTTTATTGTCACTTTCAGCAATTTTCAGCAATATTGAAACTACCAGTTACTGGGGAAGAAAAACCTTGAACAGTTATTATGGACTTATCAGCAAAACCCACGGTCTTTGGTAGGAGTCTGGAAATATTAAGACGATTTTTCCTTCTATACTGATAGCCAAATATCTGTTCACCGGAAAAATAGATCAATTGATAATTTAGAAACGCAAAAGAAATATATTTCAATGAAAAATTCCCAATTCTTTAATTATTTAAATCGAAATAAACTTGAAATAAAATTCTAATAAAAAAATCTCTTTCTACGAAACTTCCGACGGAAGAGCGGCGTACAGTAGGTAAAATGAACGGAACAGCCATAACAAATCGGCTACAAAATTCATTCAAAATAAGAGATAATTATTTGTACGGATCATCGTATTATTGAAATTTTAGGACTTTGTCCTTCAAACAGGTTGCCTGTCTCATATTACTTACTAATTAGATATTTCACTAGCGAAATATATTTGTCCAACTAAGGAATTCTGCGGACACCCGTTTCCTCCACATAGTGCATTCTCCCCAGTCTCTGATGTATAATTATGTCCTTCTCTGACCACAAAATACACCGGTGGACCGACGTGTAGGTAAGTTGACTCGTTACCAAAATAATTCAGCACATACGAATCCTATAATTAAAACGTAAGACATTTCTATTAATAATTTCAAACATGTATAAGATACAGTACTATTGAAACAAAAGAAGCGGACTGTATTGGATACAATGGGTTTCTTTTTCAGCATGAGTACTTACCTGAAGGCCAAGGTGTGTAGATCATCAGGGCCTTTACCTGAGTATGAATGTATCATCGGCCTATTAGCGGCCTGTAACTAATATTAGAGGTCGTATTTACAATAGTATTGCTGGGGGTATTATTGTACAAGTAATATATCAGAGGTACAATTAACTGGTTTATTTCATACTGGTGTTTAGGATTAGCAGATTATTCTGCAATAAAAAAAATATTTTCAAAATTCTATGCATATATAGAGCCGACTCATAAATAGACGACATTACCATTAAAGTAGTGAGTTTGAATCCCACTCATGTGATAAAAGTTTGTCAGTGACTTGCGACAGGTCAGTGGTTTCCTCCACCAATAAAATTGACCACTGAAATAATTTTGAAAGTGGTGTTAACAACCATAACTATAAATAGATGATAAACACGTGTCAGTTAATTTGCCTTTTGTATTTAAAGTGATTATTTTCAGAAATGTTTTGTGTCAGTTCACTCTGTGGAGGTTCGGTCAGGAAAAACATAAGATATGATTTCCGTTTTTCATTTAACCTGTCACGTTTTATTCTAACATCTATATCCATTCTTATTAATCATATAAATATTTAAAAATTTGTCAGTGACTTGAAACAGGTTGGTAGTTTTCTCCGTGTACTCCAGTTTCCTCCAGCCAATAAAACTAACCACAACAATATAATTGAAATATTGCTAAAAACACCATAACACCTAACCCTATAAATATGTAAAAAGTCAGTGACTTGTGGCTGTGGTCTTCTTCGGTTTCATCCACCAATAAAACTCACCAGCACAATATAACTGAAATATTTTTGAATGTGGTGTTAAATACCATAACCCTAACCTTATATATATGTAAAAAGATTCAAATACATTTGTATAATTCTTAATTTAAAGGGTTAGGGTTATGGTGTTTAGTGCAACTTTCAACAATATTTAAGTTATATCATGATGGTCAGTTTTAATGGTGGGGGAAACCAGAGTACCCAGAGAAAACCTCCAACCGGTCGCAAGTCACTGACAAACTTTATCACATAATGTTGCATCGAGTACACCTTGCCATGAACGGGGTTCAAACTCACAACTTTAGTGGTGATAGACACTGATTGTAGAGGAGTACCCGGAAAAAACCACAGACCGCCGACTTAATTTAATGTTAATACTTACATCAGGCATAGCAAGTTTTTGATCTAATCCCAGTTGTATTTTGTGTAGAAAAGCTACACTCATGAAGAAATAAGCTGTGAAAATCATAACCTGAAAAACAAAAATAAAAATAATATTAAGTCGAAGCCTGTATATCTTAAACAAAAATATTATTAAGTTGAAACCTCGATATCTCAAACAAAAATATGATTAAGTTGAAACCTGGATATCTCAAACAAAAATACTATTAAGGCGAAACCTGGATATCTCAAACTTGGTGAAGTTATTTTCTTGGAAATAAGAATATGGTCCATTTGTTACAATTGTTTACTAAATTGGCCCTTTTAACATGAATACTGCTAATTCAAAATAAAACTAGGAAGAACTGTTTTAGATACCTAAAACTTATGTCTCCCCTTAATGCAGCCACCTGTACAACAATAAGCTACACATTATGAGTTGAATGATACTATATAAAAAACAATTATTTGACCTTGAAGTCAAAGGTCAAGGTCCCACGAAGGTCATTATGATACGCAACACATCCCCTTATGGTCATGCACCCACACATCAAATATCATTGACCTATCTGGAGACAAAAATGTTATGGCCCAGACAAGAAAATACTATTTAAAAAACAATTATTTGATCTGGAGGTCAAAGATCAAGGTCCCACGAAGGTCATCATACGGTACATGACACACCGCCTTATGGTCATGCACATATGAACTATCATCCAATGAACAGTTTTGTTGGATTTATTTGAATTATTTGACCTTGAGGTCAAAGGTCAAGGTCCCATGAAGGTCATTACGGTGTGCGACACACCGCCTCATGGTCATCCACTCACATACCAATTATCATTGACCTATCTCGAAGACAAAAATGTTATGGCCTGTACAAGAAAATACTATTTAAAAAACAATTAGTTGACCTTGAGGTCAAAGGTCAAGGTCCCACATAGGTCATTACAGTATGCGACACACCGCCTTATGGTCATGCACATACGAACTATCTGTCAATGAACAGTTTTGTTGGATTTATTTGACCTTGAGGTCAAAGGTCAAGGTCCCACATAGGTCATTACAGTACGTGACACACCGCCTTATGGTCATGCACCCACATACCAATTATCATTGACCTATCTCGAAAGATAAAAATGTTATGGTCCGGACAAGAAAATACTATTTAAAAAACAATTATTTGACCTTGAAGTCAAAGGTCAATGTCTCACCAAGGTCATTATGGTTTGCGACACACCGCCTTATGGTCATGCACCCACATACGAAATATCATTGACCTATCTCGAAAGACAAAAAAGTTATGGTCTGGACAAGCTTCGCTGAGAAGAAGCGGAAGAAGCAGAAGAAGCGGTAGCGGAAGAAGCGGAAGAAAAAAATCAGACTAAAACAATATGTCTCCTTTCGTTCGAAAGGGGGGGACATAATTAGTAGGTACCTCTGACACAAGATTAAACAAATAGGAGAAATAATCCTGCCACAATATTGCTAGGACATGGATTTGTAAATATCATATGCTGTGGGGGTTTTTTCTGTGTTCAGTGAGTTCAAATGAGAGTTGATTGTTTTCCTCGAGGGCTTTAGCCCGAGGGAAACAACCCCTTGAGGGTTAACAATTCTGATGTTTACAATCCATTGAAGGCAATAACTGTTTTATTATACCGAACAACAGATCAAGGATTGGGCATTTAAATAAATACATGAATTTAAGCAAAATGTGTGTTTAATAACTTTTGACAAATTTTTAACAAATGATAAACTATTTCATGTTTATATTAAAGTTCACAACACAACCAGTGATATAGGTCACAAACCGGCCATCAGTAATATTTTCAACAGATTTAAAATGTGTGTTTAATAACTTAAAAAATTGCCTTGGGCCAATACAAACCTCCTGGACTAACCTTAGACATATAACCGTTCCATTATGAAAACACCCATTTCTTAATACTTTTATTAACCAGTCAATTTCAATTTTAGGTAATCTTCATTCTTTTTGAAGAAGGAAACAGTATTGACCGAAATGGTAGGCTATAATTGTTTTATCATTTTTCAATATTATTATTTAAATATTAAAATTTAGAAATTTTATGAAAACTGAAAATTTTGAAAATTTTGAAATATTGTAAAAATTTTGATATCTTAAGAAAATTTTGAATTTTTTTTGAAATTTTTGAAATTTTGAAGAAAAAAAAAAATCTTTGAAATATTGAAATTTTGAAGAAAAAAATAATCTTTGAAATATTGAAATATTTTGAAAATTTTGAACTTTTTTTTTATTTTTCTTTATTGATTTTAGAATTTTGAAATTCTATGAAATTTTTGAAAGAGTTGTTTCCCTTTAGAGGCACGCAATGGGTTGTTTACCGGGAAACAATAGGGTTGTTACCCGGTAAACAACTAATTTAGCTTAATTTTCACAAAACATTAAAATTGTTTTAGGTCATGTGATTTAATTTAAGCCAATGAGAAGTTAGTGAGGTATAATAATAACAGTTGTAACAAGGCGTTCAGCTTCTGGGTATGGTGTATCAGTACTAGTGTCGGTGACCGGTTGCGTCCACCTAATCCCACTTTTTAAAAATTCAAGTGGGAATAGCTGTAATTATTGTATAAACAATGTGCAAACATTGGGACTTAGGGTGTATAACAGATACATACATGAATAAGTGATATCTCTATCAATATATTTATATTTCAGCATCCATAGAACTTATAATTTATTTTTTAAATTACATGAAATAATAAATCAGCATGTCTTAGTTTATGTTTGTTACTATTCATTTTTTTTAATGAAATTCTTATGATTCATGTTTTTTTCAAAGGTACAAATATTTTTTAAATGATATTTTCCTATTTATGTCATACTCATTTCAATCCATATGAAAAAAATGTTTCATTCCAATTTCTAATCTATTTTATTAATAACACTTACTTCACTCAACTAATATTTTGGCTTTTTCTACAATATTCGACATAAAATACAGGTAATCACAGGTAATAATTAATTAGATACTAATTGCAAAAACAGCAAATTAACTGTAACAATACCTATTGTTATTTATAAGTGGGAATACCTGGAATAGGTATTTTTTAAAAGTGGGATTAGATAAAAGACACCATGGGTAGTGCCTAGTGGGTCGGACTCACTTCTAAGCACAAACAGTTTCATTAGCTTTATTAACGCCATCAACCTCTTTGCTCCCGGGCAGTAAACACTTTTTTTTACATCCAAAGGATTCAAGTTACCTGTATTTGTTTCCATCATTACTGTGAAAAATACCAGTCGAGACTGTTTAATTACACTGAATATTATTTATATTTAGAACACTGGCTAAATAAATAATACCTTTTGCTTGTCGTTTTCAGGAATATTCGAATTGTTTTGTTAGACAGTGGTTGAAGTATTCTGAATGAATTTGGCGGTTTGCGGCACGTGAAGGTAAAAAAATGAAATACGTTTTCGCAAATACCACGGCAGAGGGAGAAAAAGCTAAATCATTTATTTCGGAACACTTCCAGGTTTCAAATTTGATTAATCACGTTACTTTATGTATCAAGGTAAAGAAGGAATATTCCGAATAAATTTGGCGGTTTGATGCACGCGAGGGTAAAAAAGCTAAATCCTCATGCAAATACCCCGGCAACGGCAAAAATGAACGAAATTAATCCTAAATATGAAAATACACCAGCTATTAACCAATCAAAATCCAGGATTCTTATATAAGGTGTAATTAAGAATTATACAACATCGTGACATTTTTATTTTTAACTTTAAAACTCAATTGGCAATAATTCGTGTATTCCGCTTCATCAACTGTTTTCCGTTTTTATATTCCCAATGAATTGACAAAATATCAAAGCAACGTAAATCAAAGGACATATTTACCATTTTTTTTAGCCTATTAAATTTATTTAAATAAATATCTTTAATATAAAATTTATTCCAAATACTACCATTTCCACTTTCATTTTTTTGAAGTTTTATCGCATTCCGGTACACGCCACTGTCAACAAATCAAGCGACCCAATATACTGCACTGGTTCCCGGTATCTTGTGCGTAGTATTTCGCTTGCATAATCAAAACAAACAGTAACCAGGTTATAAAAGTGAAAATGTTCGACTTTTAATTTAATTTGAAAATGCTTTCATTAACGATTTTTATGAATAATTTTATCACCATGCTATTGGGAATTTTCCCCCATGAAATTGGGAAAAAAAGAGCCTTTTTCACATTGGGACTGGGGCTGATATTCACTGTGCATTAATATATAAAATGTACATACCACAATAGGTCTAACATACTCTTTCAGGATAAATTTAGCATAAAATTTTTTGAACAGATAGAACAGCCATCCTGGGTGCTTCTCCTCTTTACTTCCTTGTAGTTTCCTACAACAAACGACATCATATCTGGAATCCTGAAAATAAACAAGGTCTTTACTGGTTTATGGTGTTTAATGCCACTTTCAACAATACTTTCAGCTATATCTTGGCAATCAGTTTTATTGGTGGAGGAGACCAAAGTACCAGGAGAAAACCACCGACCTGTCGCAAGCCACTGACAAACTATATCACATAATGTTGTATCGAGTACACCTCGCCATGAACAGGGTTCAAACTCACAACTGTAGTGGTGACAGGCACTGATTCCACAAGTGGTTGTAAATCCAACTACCATACGATCACGACCACGACGGCCCAAGGTCTTCACTGTGATAAAGCAGAAACTGTCACATAGCTCATGCCTTGCCGTCATCAAACTTTTGAACACTCACTCTCGAAAAACGCCCAATCGGAATGCTATATCCAATAAATACAATGTTCTAATTGGACGATTTTGGAATTCGTACTCTAAATCTTGTTTAACCCACAGCCTCGAAGACATTCTGTTTTTTTACTATTGATTCTAATTAAGGTTCTTGAATATGTTTTTTTTTATTTAACAAAACATATTTATAATTTAATCAGGGCCGTCGTGATCGTATGGTAGTGGGATTTATAACTACATATGCAATCAGTGCCTATCACCAGTAATGTTGTGGGTTCGAATCCTGCTCAGACGAGGTGTATTCGATATAACATTATGTGATAAAGTTTGTCAGTGACTTGACGCAGGTCGGTCGTTTTCTCTAGGTACTCCGGTTTCCTCCACTAATAAAACTGACCGCCATGATATAACTGAAATATTATTGAAAGTGGCACTAAACACCATAACCCCTATAACTTAATATGCATGAACAATGATTAAAAAAATTCAAAATAAAATAGACATTTTGTTATAAATTGAAAGATTTTGTGATCAGTTAATAAGTGAAAAATACTTCAGTCAGAGTTGGTTCAGTAAAAAGTAGCCCAGCTGAACAATGGTTCATTTGGCATTACACAACAATCACTCACTCTAATAATAGTAAAATACAACAGAAATACATAGCTGGTCAAAGATAGATAACTCTTACCTCTTGACGTTTTGCATCTAATGTCATAAGTGCAATAAATACTGTAATCTGTAGCAAGAAATCAAAGAGAACAGCCAGTGCAGCATAAAGGGAGAATACTCTTACAGCAGGCATGTCTGTCAGGGCACCTGTTTTAATAAAAAAAATATATATCAGTATTAAAACAATTTTTTTAATAACTACTAAATATTTGATTAAATTTAAAGTTTATGTTCTGACAGCATTTCAATTCATTCCTTCTAAATATAAACCAGTTCTGTTTAATTTTCTAAAATTGCATACTGTTTTATTGTAATACACAGAATTTGGGACTAAAACTGAGCTTTATTCAAGATGAACAACATAACACATACCTAAGAAGAAGGCTATGCTCTCTGCTGAACTACTTACCTAAAAAGAAGGCTATGCTTTCTGCTGAACTACTTACCTAAGAAGAAGGCTATGCTCTCTGCTGAACTACTTACCTAAGAAGAAGGTTATACTCTCTGCTGAACTACATACCTAAGAAGGCTATACTCTCTGCTGAACTACATACCTAAGAAGAAGGTTATACTCTCTGCTGAACTACATACCTAAGAAGAAGGCTATGCTCTCTGCTGAACTACTTACCTAAGAAGAAGGCTATGCTCTCTGCTGAACTACTTACCTAAGAAGAAGGCTATGCTCTCTGCTGAACTACATACCTAAGAAGGCTATACTCTCTGCTGAACTACATACCTAAGAAGAAGGCTATACTCTCTGCTGAACTACTTACCTAAGAAGAAGGTTATACTCTCTGCTGAACTACTTACCTAAGAAGAAGGCTATGCTTTCTGCTGAACTACTTACCTAAGAAGAAGGCTATGCTCTCTGCTGAACTACTTACCTAAGAAGAAGGTTATACTCTCTGCTGAACTACATACCTAAGAAGGCTATACTCTCTGCTGAACTACATACCTAAGAAGAAGGTTATACTCTCTGCTGAACTACATACCTAAGAAGAAGGCTATGCTCTCTGCTGAACTACTTACCTAAGAAGAAGGCTATGCTCTCTGCTGAACTACTTACCTAAGAAGAAGGCTATGCTCTCTGCTGAACTACTTAACAACATACTAGGACCAACTCTACCAAGAATTCTACCTATCTGTTCTTCTAAACTCTCACTTGATGGTCTTGTGTCCCTCTGAAATGCATATAATAGTGAGTGAGTGATTGTTGTTTAACACCAACTCAGTAATTTTTCAGCCATATCATGACGAGAACAAGTTAATTTTCAATGATATGATGATGAGATCTGCTTTGTACTAGACCAACACGTTGAGTTGGATTTTATTAGTGATAGCTCACTGAAGCAACAGTCCCCAGATAGACAGGTCGCTCCACTCGTACACATTATCCTGATTTCGAGCCAACCAGTCTTTGCTCTTACTCCTTAATGTTGCATGCTTAGCGGAGAAACAACAAATACCAATTTTATAGTCTCTGGTTTGATCAATCTACTGCACTCGAGGCGGGCATGCTAACCATTACACCTGAACCGATGCTGTTCTTTACCTTAGAATTATCATCATTAATGCTTACAGCAGTAAAACCCCCGATATATTGCTTTTCTTGCCTTTATTGCTTAATATTTTATTCAAAACTTGATGATTGCTTCCTTTTAAATTCAAGATTGTTGTGCAGCATGTTTGTTTTGTGAAAGTTAGGGAGACATGCAGTAGCAGGGAAAGAAATGTTAAAATTTTCCAAAGTCACCCTGTGGTGAGCCCTGAATATGAGTACCAATAAAATATAAATAAAATAGAGTCACTGAAAGAAACCTGAAAATGTGAGCAGTTGTCCTTTAAATACAGGTTCAAACAAGATGTTGCACGGTACGTCGTGTAAAGAATACCCCCACTCGTTCATTTGTAAGTCGCACGGTAAACATGCAGTAGATGTGCGGTAAACCTGGAAAGGGAAGACACAGTACAAGTCACCATGCCAAAGCCATATATCAAATATAAAATCATTTCTTCCAGTAGAAGCTGAGATAACTGTTACGAAAGTTTTCATTACTGCAAACATGAAAAATTCTAAGTCGCACTGTAAACAGGAAGTAGATGTGCGGTAAACCTGGAAAGGGGAGACACGGTACAAGTCACCATGCCAAAGCCATATATCAAATATAAAATCATTTCTTCTAGTAGAAGCTGAGATATCTGTTACGAAAGTGTAAACGGACGGACGGACGGACATGGTGATTGCAATATAGCCCCCTCTCTATGAGTGGGGGTATAATTATATGCATTTTTCATTAAATGGAGAAAATGAAACTGCTCTTTGTCAGATTCCTTTTATACTATAAAATCATAAATTAATGGACAAAAATCACATTATTTAAACAACACATTTATATACATGTGTGCATATAGAATAACCAGAGTAATAAATTAATTTATCAGTAAACTGGACTATTTGATCTCGTCAAGTGATATTGTCAGTATAAAAAAAAACTGACTCTGAAAATGAAAATTATCAGTCAGTGTGACGTCAACCATATTCTGATATAACCGATAAAATAAATTAAGCTGATACTAATGATAACGTCTGTCTCAACCCTCAAACCTGCTGTTAATCTATATGTACATTACACTATTAGTCTGATAATTGTAAGCCATGGCTTTTTGACAGCCATAAAAATGTAACTGGGTTCCTAATACCTTCCTGTGTGCCAGGAATTCCAAAGTGACTGTAGGTCCCTAGGGATGCTGCCACTAACAGTAATACATACCTGATAAGCCTGGACTAGTATAAAGATGTTGTCTACACCAACAGCAAGGACTAAGAAAGGTACGACTTCTATGATGATCAGTGTGGCAGGAATTCCAAAGTAGCTGTAGGTCCCTAGGGACGCTGCCACTGACAGTAATACATACCTGATAAGCCTGGACTAGTATAAAGATGTTGTCTACACCAACAGCCAGGACTAAGAAAGGTACGACTTCTATGATGATCAGTGTGGCAGGAATTCCAAAGTAGCTGTAGGTCCCTAGGGACGCTGCCACTGACAGTAATACATACCTGATAAGCCTGGACTAGTATAAAGATGTTGTCTACACCAACAGCCAGGACTAAGAAAGGTACGACTTCTATGATGATCAGTGTGGCAGGAATTCCAAAGTAGCTGTAGGTCCCTAGGGACGCTGCCACTGACAGTAATACAATTACTACTCCCGATAAGCCTAGTGTTATCTTAGCGTCAACCTACAAAAAAAAATAACAATTGAGTACAAGATACAGAGTATTTTTTTTGACATACTCAAGAATCAGAACTGTTAGATAGCAGCAAAAAAATAGGCATACAAACGACTCTCCAATCCAATAATCAAAGCTCTGACTGCACTAAAGGAACAGTCAAACCTGTATTAAGAGTATACAAAGAAGAAATGTTCTTTTAAGAAAGGTTACCTCAACTAGAGGCTCAGTGTCGCTCACCTTTCATTCTGCTTTGAGGAAACTTCATACAGAACCTTCTATACATGTATATGCTTCCTACCAAGTTTCGGTTCATATGGCTAAGTAGTTTCAAAGGAGAAGATTTTTTTTAGAAAACGACCAATCAGAAACAAGAATTGCATGTGGTGGCCATGTTTGCTAACCGATCGGGACGAAATGAGTAATCTTCATAGAGGACATTCCATAGATGATTCCTACCAAGTTTCGGTGGTAGCCATGCTTGCTAACCAATCGGGACGAAATGAGCAATCTTCATAGAGGACATTCCATAGACGATTCCTACCAAGTTTCGGTGGTAGCCATGTTTGTTAACCGATCGGTATGAAATGAGCAATCTTAATAGAGGACATTCCATAGATGCTTCCTACCAAATTTCGGTTCATTTAGCCAAGCGGTTTCAGAGGAGAAGATTTTAAAAAATTGGCCAATCAGAAACAAGAATTGCCTGTGGTGGCCATGTTTGGTAATGGATCGGGACAAAATGAGCAATCTTTATAGAGGACCTGCCATAGATGCTTCCTACCAAGTTTCAGTTCATTTAGCTGTGGGGTTTCAGAGAAGAAGATTAAAATGTGAAAAGTAAACGGATGACAGACACCAAGTGATGGCAAAAGCTCACTTTGCCTTTGGCAAGGTGAGCTAAAAAAGAAGTTCAATTCATTTGAAATTTTCTATGACAGGACACAAAAATACAAATACAGTGACTGCTTAATAGAGGTGACCGCATGGGCAGGTTTGACTGTATCCTCTTTGTAAATCATAATATCATTTCGGATCGGTGACAGTTTATTTACATGATCTGACAACAAACAAATATTAAATCCCTCCAATCCAATAAAAATAGAACATTACTTACCAATAATCTACTAGGATTTTCACAGCGGCCATATTGTCCCAAGGTTAAGGTTATATATCCAAACATGATTAAGTAACTAATTAATATGGTCCAAACATCAGATTTACTCTCTCTGTTTAACTCATCTTCTATGGATCTCTGAAAAAAATCATTGTGTTATAGTTTCATGCTTGAGAAAAACTGAATTTTGACCTATTTTTAGAATGGAGTGATTGATTGTTGTTTAATGCCAAATAAGCAATTTATCAGCTATATCATGGCGGGAACAAGTTACATTCAATGAAGTAATGACATTAAATCAACATACTTAATTGGATCTAAATAGCCACACAAAAGTCCACTAGTAGACATGTTACTCCATGCAGACACATTATCCAGATTCCATGGCAACCAGTCTTTGTCCTTACTCCTTATATCTGTGTGTTTTACAGAGAAGCAACATATACCAATTTTATGGTCTTTGGTTTAACCCTGTCAAGTTTGATCTTTGGTTGGTTTTATGGTGTTTAATGCCACTTTCAACAATATTACAGTAATATTGTGGTCAGTTTTATTGGTGGAGAAAACCGGAGTACTCGGAGAAACCATCGACCTGTCACAAGTCGCTGAAAAACTTTATCACATAATGTTGTATTGAGTATGCCTTGTCTGAGCAGGGTTTGAACTCACAACGTTAGTGGTGATAGGCATTGATTGCATAGGTAGTTATAAATTCAACTACTATATACGATCATGATCACGACCACGGTGGCCCCCGACCAAGTTTGAACCCATGATCTACCTTACTAGACATGAGCAATTACAAAATATAAGTATAAAATTCCTGGATGCAGTCTTCTCCCTGGCTGTATTTAAGAGTAGAAATATAAATTTGGCAGTTGTAAAGTTTTCTTGTAAGCCATTGTAATATAAGGTCAAATTATCATGAAATGTTATGAACAAGTTTATAGAAGAGAAATAAATACACTTATTGGTAATTTGAACATTTTCCCTATCAGCTCATCTGACTGACACCAGAAATTCTCTGTCAGCATGACGTCAAACACATTATGATGTTATCAATAAAAAGCAATAACGTCAGTTTTGAAGGTCTCACCATACATTATCAATAGTATTGCAGCAAATCAGTGACGTGTGCTGTCTCAGAATTCCAATCTGTCGTAATTCTCTGTCAATTTTTGGGGTGTTTTAACACAACTTTCAACAATATTTCAGCTATATCAGGTCAGTCAATGTAATTGATGGAGGAAACCAGAATACCTAGATATAAATTAATTTTAGTCACATGTCATTTTATACATGTTTTGATTGGTTTAAAAAGTTGAGGTTATGTACGGAATCTGAAAATAGACGTCGTTCTCAAGACGTCACGTGCCATTGTCATCAGGTGATTTTCGCTAAATGAGGCACCTTTGGGGTTATTTAAATTTATTTCCAATTATTTGCCTTATTTTGAAAAAATAAATATATTTTTCAATATCATAACAAAAAAAGTTTGATTTAATTAATAAGGATTGATCGAAATTATTTGTTCAGTTCATTCGAAATAACCTCGATCAGGTTGTACACACTACCCTTGCGTAACCGGTTAACTTGATTGAGGTTATTTCGAATGAACCAAAAAAAATTGCGATCAATCCTTAAATGGTAGTAACTACTGGTACCACAAGTAAACAACAAATGTTTATCTTACAAAGCTGTATCAAGCACACACTTTATCAAAGATGTAGTGACTGCATAATTAAAGATAAATAAAAATAAACTCGCAGCAACAAAGGCACGGATTACATAGATAGAGGTAAATTCATGACACAATTCCACGCATTGCATAGTTAAAGGTATATCCAGTATAAGATCTGTCACGGATGAACAAATTGCATAGTTCAAGATATATCCAAGATAAAATTTCAGTCACAGGTGAACAAATTACATATTTCAAAATAAATCTACGACGATGCCTAATATTTATTTTTGTACATTTTAGATAATTAAAACTCACCTCTGCCATGAATGATATTGTCATATTTGTTACATTTTTCTGCGCCTCCTTTAAGAAGTCAATCAGAACTTTTTCCCAGGCCATAGCTTTACCATTTTCTTCATCTGTTAGATGATTGTTCACCAGAAAAGTAATAACAAATGCTGTCGAGTTACAATAATTGGTTTCTGGAAAAGAAATATTTAAAAATCAAAGCTCTGACTGCGCTAAAGGTACAGTTAAACCTGTATTAATAGGTCATCATTGAGACAAAGAAAAAGTGTAATACAGAGGTACACTTTAAAGCAAGTTTTATTACATACTTCACAAATAACAAATTATGATATAATCCACATTCCAGTGTAAATAAAAAATGCACAATGTATGCAAAAGCGCATTCAGATCCCATTAATCAGTTCATTCCAGACAGGTGACACATTGTTGTGCCTTTCCCAAGCCAGGACCTGGATTTTCATCAGAATATCAGGACTTTCAATATTTTTCAAATGTACCCAGTACTTCACTATTTACAGGCCATTCTTTTTTAATTAAAATTTGTATAATTTTCATGAATATCTTTTTCAACACTCTTAAAAATCAGGCAGTACCAAAGACCACTTTAATTGAGTAAAAGTACCTGGTACCACCCCTTACTGAAAGATCTTGAATATGCCATGGTTATATTTTGTGATCACGAATTTAATGTGAGAGGTGGTTGTTAGTTTTGTTGGCAACCACTGTGTAAAACTTCTATTCACAATTCAAAACCTTACACAGGCTAATCTACAAATGTACAACCTGAATTATATATAATTATAATCGCATACATGTAGTCCATTCTTCAACCATACGATACACTGCAACTATACATTACTCCTTGCCTCTCCTCGGGTCGTGCTGCAGAACACAGCCTATTTATTTATTTTTTGTAACATGTTATCATTTAAATAGTTAGAATTGTCTTGTTTATGAACATATGTTTCCATTCTGTATTGTTGTAACTGTTGATATAATTATGAATGTATATTTGTTATTGCCCCCTGAGGGACCTTAATTGGAATTAAAAAAAAAAAAAAAAAAAAATTATATAATTATTTCTCCTACTGTTCTCTCTTTTTGTACGAGAATTCCCCCAATTTCCTTTCAACCATCATAAACTGACAGAAATTAAAAACTTACAAATATTTTTGCTGGTTTGGTTATAGGAGAAACATATTCTCCTTAGAACTGCTACCAATGAATAACGATATTTCTCTACTCTCAATAGATAAATTTTTAAATCTTGTATATAGTAAAATCAATGCTACCCTGGAGAAATATCGTAATCCACGGGTAGAAGAAGGAGAAACTATGTTAATCAAACCATCCAGATAGTTATGAAAGAGATAGCATATACTTTACACATCACAATTAAATTTCAGAAATATATGAAATAATGAATAAGTTTTGAGTTCCGATTCCACTGAAATTTAGACTGGTTTAATATAGGTGAAAAAAAACTTACAATCGGATTTAAAATAAAAATTCAAAATGGTGGTGATCATAAAACCTGCAAAGTGATGACGTCAACTAAACCACTAGGAATCCTTGGCTTAGAATCTTTCTTATTAGAGTTTGTTTCAACTACAAAAGCATACATACCATCATAACCTCCCATAACTACCCAGGGGAAAATAGGAGCAGAATTTGTGGCTAAACATGACATATTCAGTCCTACTGTGTCCTGTGTAGAAGCTGGGGCACTGTAAGAATAAGATTGTTAAAATTAATATAGCTAAAATTAATGTTACAACAGTTAAAACTACCAAATTATAAAATTATTGAATAAAAATCAGCAATATCAACCAATACGGTTGTTTCGAATCATGTCGATTCCGATCATGTTCCGTCTTTTTCGTGTCTTGCAGGGCTCTACAATTCATCCCAGCACCCACTAGTCCCTGGCTAGCAGTCAAAAATCTTTTACTCGCCAACAAAAGAATGTTACTTGCCATAATTCATACTATATATCTCCAATATGTATTTATTTGTACATAATTATTAATTCCCTGAATACTTAATTGAGGAATGGGTTTTTCTGATACCACATTAGACTTTTAGTTTTATTATGATAAACAGGACTTTCACGATTTAACAAATCGGTTTTGCCAGCAATATCTGGGCCTGCCTTTCTGCAAACATAACAATACATAACATAGTTATTGGAATCATAAATGAGCCACGAAAACATCTTGGAATTTACGCTTTTCAGCTTCAGAACCCGAACCATCATCAGTATTTTGGCTTATACTTCCATCAATGTTGCATCAGGCAAGCCAGTTTCATAATCAGGTTTATTTTTAGTGAAAAATGCTATGAGAAGATTTTGATTTTTACTAATTGTGGTCACTCGCAAGCGTTAAAAGTATGTGGATTAAAAGTTTTATGTCCGAGTCAATTGTGCACTTTAAAAGACCGGAAAATCAATGTCGGAATTTAAATTGAAAAAAAATATCGGTGAGGGAATGAAAATGTTCTGGAAATATCAACTCGCTGTCTGGCTATCAATACAGAATTTTTACTCGCATTTAACAAAAGTAACTCACAAATGCGAGTGTCTTGACATTTGAAATGTTAGGCAGACGACTTCCGGTGTTTACGCTATTACTGTGACAATGTCAACATATCATAGTCGTAGTAGATTATAAGTAATTGTAATATGGAAACGCCAGGAAAACGGCCGAGTAAATACTGCAGCTGGTGTTCGGTACTGCACTGTCTGTCTGATAACAGAAATATATCAAGACGGATCATATTCTTTACATGGGGCTGACAGCAGTAAATAAAGAAAACACTTTTTTTTTTTACGAAGTAATTGTCTGTGCATTGAACTCTTTGATACAAATAAAATAATTTAATTGATATCTGTATTTTACAGAAAATGTTAAGAATTCTTTAGGTTGAAAAAAGTTGACACCAGAAGTCCAGTGCCTAACATTCCATCAAAATCATGTGGTCTGGCAGACGAAAATAAAAGTTTTTTGACAGAATGGAAATGATTCGAAACAAGCATATTCAAATACAGTATTTTATTATCTTATTGTATCTGAAATGTGGCCTTATAAGAGGGGCCTCTCTTGAAGGGGAAATTCAGATGTTTTTTACAATCTCAATGCATATGAAATGTGGCTTTTTAAGAGGGGTGGTCTCTTTTAAAGGGACAAGAAAGAAATATTTTACTGAGATGTGGGTTGACATCAGGAGCTTTGCATTTGAAATGTGGGCTAATAAGACGGGTATTGTTGGTCTGGTGGGAGGGGCCTTATAAGAGGGGACTACCATACCATATGATTGGCATTATATATAGACAATATGAGCAAGAATATGGTATTTGAACTTTTGGTTTCTCTTGGTATCCAAATGGTTAAATACTAAAGCTTAAATATTTCACACGTGGAATATGATTATATCAACACTGTATAAGAGAAACAAGTGATATCAAGAAAAAATATTTACTCATCTTTTTAAACATTTTTATCGTGACAGGAAACCAAATGTTTATTACAAGTTATGGTAATAAACATTTGGTTTCCTGTCTCGATAAAAATGTATGAAACGGCACCATCTAAGACCATTTGGGTTTTTTCTTGGTTATTTAATGCATTTATATACCATTTTAAATATTAAAGTAGTATATTTTTTTTATATTTTTTAACGCGACAGGATACCACAAGCACTGTATCGGAGTTATAATATTATCATACAAAAATTGCATAAATGTTCCGAAAATCACACTTCCATTACACGTGGTTCACTTGTGACCGGAAGTTCAATTGGGCGGAAATTGTAAATCATACCAATTTATTTAATCTTTAAATTAACCTTTCTTTTTGGATGACATGCAACGCATAACGGAACAGGTGGATGATTGAATAAAAAAAATAGAAAATGAAAAGCTTAAAGGTAAACATCCGTGATTAATCTATTTAAACATCTCACGAGAGTTTATTTATGCTAATCGTTGTTATGGCGACTGTTACAAAAAGGAGATAACACAACTTAAAATAGCGTTACGAAATCTGAAACCAATGTAATGCGCAATATATGACACCTGTAACAGAAATACTTACTCTGCTCAAAATTTTCTTCTCTCCATTCTTCATTATCAATGTTTGTCAATATTTTAACGGCTAGCTTACATTTTTTTATGTCATAGTTGTGTGGAAATCCAACTCAGTTACGCAGTTCGGAGACGAAAATAACGATAAGAAACGACGCATAAAATTACAAAGATGGACATTAAAAGTAATTTTTATTCATAAAATATTTACAATATATCAATGGTCACCATTCATCTAACACACCAACCAATCATTTGGCCATAGAATTACAACATATATCAAAGAAATATCCAATTTTATCAGTTTTCTATCGTTATCAGAAACGGTTCAAATACCATATTCTTGCTCATATGCGTACATTGTCAGAAAATATATAATTTATTTGTACAAGATTTAGAAACAGGTAGAAGAGCGATCCTTTAGCAAACTTTTCTGTCCTGTTCCGCAGCGAGTGCAAATAAATTTGATATTTTCTGATAATGTACATACATGTATATTGTGTTTATCCTGCAATGTCAAAAATTTCATAACAACTGCCAAATTGTCTGAAAAGAGCTGAAACATTTAACGTCAATCTTATCATTTTTTGGTAGTGTCCTCTGTGAAGTCTGTTCTTAAACTGTTACTGTATTCTACCATCGCTCAACATGAATCAGATACCAGAAAAGATATATGTTGGTCAGTGACCGTATATAAAAAAAAAATTACCAGTCAATGCAATTTGACTGCTCATATAGAAAAAGAGCAGCATAAATACATATAAGCAGTAGGGATGGTATAATCTTAATACTGGTTTCCTATTTAAAGCTTTGGTTAAAATTTTAAATGTTGAATACAGCAGACAATAGACAGTAAACCAGAAATGTCTGTTTTTAGTAATGTCTGCCATCTTGGATATAGAGCAGACCTGTCACATACACATATATTTTTCAGAAAGGAGACCACGTAAAAACCAACCCTAGTCAAGTATAGTTTATTCATATAGAGTTGCAGTTGGGTTTTTTCCCATCTAAATAGTCCCGACAGATTCTGTAAAATGTTGTAGGGTTATGGGGTTAGAGTTATTGGTGCTTAATGCCACTTTCAACAATATTTCAGTTATATCGTGGCGTTAAAATGTTGTAGGAAAGTCCAGAATAAATATATATTACACAAATCATTATCATGAAGCTTACAGTTCATATTCCAACATTTAAATCTTGATGTTTTTAGCATTTAATAAAAAGAAAAGTGATCTGACATCTGCCACCACCATATCAACATTTTTTGCTATAAAATAGCTACAGTCGAATATTGCTATCTTAACTCTTTCACCACTGCAGACCGCTTTTCCGGTTTACGCCATTTTCTTTACAAATACTGCAGACCGAAATATCGGTCTGAGGTATGCCCTGTTTTTAAATATAGCGTCTACCCGATTGCATACTATTTATACTGCATGACGTTTTCATACGGGATCTTGGTAAAACTTATTCGGATTTTATCTTGTGTTTACGATGTTTTCATAAATAAATACCGAGAAACCTGGAGTTTTTTAATGGAAATTTGAAAGGTAGAAAAAAACAAAAATGGGCGACAGTGATGATCAGAGCGAATTTTCCGGGGACGAGTTTATACATGATGTCGGCGAATTTGACCTCATAGATGTTAATAATAGGACTAGGAATGACTTAGAAAGAATCTGGAGAAATATAGTCAGTGATAGTGACGACGAAGACGATGAATTTGATGGATTTAACCCAGAAGACGCTTACGTCGTACCTGAATTTGTTAATTGGGACAAGACGAGAAACGTGCGTCAACTTCATGCATTTTCCGAGCGAGTTGGACCCACAAGAGTGCTTGATGGATCCAATAGACCTGTGGACTATTTTAAGTTGTTTTATAGTGATCATGTTTTGCTGAAATTACGAGATTGACAAATTTGAATTCTGCAACGAAGCGAGCTCGTGGTGATAAAGGTGCATGGACAGACGTCACTGTTGACGAGATCAAAGCTTACTTTGGAATTTTAATCATTATGGATACAATGACATTCGATCGTGACGAACTTTATTGGTCTCAAAGTGAAAGCCACTGGCTGTTAGGTTCCAAGATTGGAGAAGTTATGTCGCGTGACAGGTATGTGCAAATAAAACGTTACCTGCATTTCAGTGACGATACAAACGTGGCCACCGATAAACTGCATAAAGTCAGATTCTTGTTAGACCATTGTAGAAAAACATTTCAACAGGAATATATCCCCCATAAGCAAGTGAGTGTAGATGAAACAATGATAACATTTAAGGGCCGACTTGGCATCAAACAAGATATGAAAGACAAACCTGTGAGATTCGGTATCAAAGTGTGGGGGCTAGCTGATGCAGTGACAGCATATTGTTATAACTTTGATGTGTACGTTGGGAAAAATGCTGAGGTAGTGAAAAACAATCTAGGACTATCATCTAAAGTTGTAATAGAACTCACTAAGCCCTTAGAAATGAAAGGATATCAAGTCTACACTGACAACTTCTACACCAGCCCCCAACTTGTCGACTACCTTTATGGTAGAAATACGTACTTATGTGGGACTGTGCGAACCAATCGCAAAGGTTATCCAAAAGATTTAGTACAGACTAGTGCCGCAGGAAGATGTCTGGAACGAGGCCAGTCAGACTGGAGAATGTGTGGGCCACTTCTTGCCTCTTTCTGGAAGGACAACAGAGTTGTCTACTACCTATCTAGCTGCCACGACCCAGATGGTGATATGACCACCCAATGTCGCGCAAAAAATGGGACCGTCCAAGAGCTGCAATGTACGCCAACCGTTGAAGCATATGCCAAGTGTATGGCAGGAGTTGACCACCTGGATAAAAACACCTGACTGAACAAAGAAAAAAAAACTATGCGCTGGTATAAACGTATCGAAACAAAATTCAGAGAGTGTGCATTGTGTAATGCGTATATAATTGAGGGCTGTTGTAAACCATTTTCCGCCAAACAAACGGAAGCGTGACTTGCTTTCCTTTCAGATAGATGTGGCACATGAACTAATTGGAGGCTTCCGAGAAGCCAGAAAGTCATTCAAACGTCCACGGACAATTTCAAATGGTGATGATAAGCGTCTTGATGAAAAGGGACACTGGCCAGTCCCCAGTGGTAGTGCAGACAGACTGTGTTGTGTGCTTGAAGAAGCATAAGAACTATGTTTCAAGTCATCCAGGTGTATCTATCAAAGACAATCCCTGTAAGCGAAGTAAAACAACCATGATGTGTGAAAAATGTTCAGTGCCTCTGTGTTGTAACTCTAAAAGCACCTGCTTCTGTGACTTCCACACAAAACTTTATTACTGGCAGTGAATTTCACCTGTGCAGGTGTAAATTACACCTGATGTGATTAATAGACTGTAAAATGCTTTTTGCTCAATTTACACTAATTGAATGATTCTATAACATTATAGTAACTGTTGTTTTTATTTATGCTTGTTTGTAAATAATCAAAATAATCATAAACACTTAATGAGTTTTTACCTCATCTACCTGTTATCTAATGACAGGTAGATAAGAGGGAAGGAGGAAACTGAGTATTCTGATAACTTTATTTCACTTAGAAGTGATCATATGGAAAGTATGCTTGATTACAGAGCTCTCTTTTAAGCCAAATAGTGAAATCTAGCAATTTACCTGATTATTTACCTGTTCACACCTGAACTTTGACACATATATGAAATATATTTCAGTTATATTAAAGTTGGGACTTTCAGCTTTCCATTGATACCAAGTTTGTTGAAATACAGATATTACTTCAAAAGTTATGAGTGTTTAAATAACTGGCCCATTTATAAACAAATTTCTCTAAAGTTACTTAGTGTTGAAGGGTATTTGGTCCTTACAGTTACTTAGTGTTGAAAGAGTTAAAGCTCACATGGAATTTCGAGATCACATAATGTTGTACACCTCAATAAAATATGGATGGATTCAACGTACCTCATACAAAACTGGAAATGATCTAAGTAATCGGCTTTAACAGTGAACCCATAAGGTCCCATTATCTTTTTGTCAATATTTGTATGGTTTTTCTGCCAGTATTCTAGCACACTCTCTGTTGTACATTTGTTGTTGTCTGGAGCCAGTGGTTTAAAACAGATATCTTCTAACATCACCGTCTTATTCTTGTAAGTTGCTGTCAGGCCTTCTATTTGAAGTTGTAGATCTAGGAGCTGAATTATTAAAACAAAAAGTTTGACCAATCTTCAGTAAGAAGTCATACGGTCATTTTATCTTTTGTCACAACTTCAAAGTGTGACCATTGAATACAAGTTTGACAGTATAGCGAATGTGGCCGAGTGGTCTAGGGCGCTGCACATAAGGTTAAGCGATTGGTGCTGTAGTGTATCAATGGTGTGAATTCGAATACCGTCGAAGGAAGAACAAAAATTTGTCAGCTCAAAGATCTATTTCTAACACTGTTGGGTTTAATTTTCAGACGAATATATATATATATATATATATATACTGTATATTACACCATTTTGAGGGGCCCTATGGTAGACTAGTTGGATTTACAACAAAACATGTGCAATCAGTGTCTATCACCACTAAAGTTGTGAATTCAAACACTGTTCATGGCAAGGTGTACTCGATACAACATTATGTGATAACAAATACCAATTTTATAGTCTTTGGTTTGACCCGACCAGGGCTTGAATCCACGATCTACCGCACTCAAGGCGAGCACGCTAACCATTGCACACCGATGCAGTTTAGTCTGTTTGAGTAGAAGTGAAATGAATCTGTGCAAGTTTTTTATTGTTAGTATATATCTGTATTGCTGTTGCAGTCCCATTATTAAGAGGAATTCCAATATTGGAATCTCATTAACTCAGGGCCTGCCTTAAAGTAATAATATGAAAAGCAAATATCGTGGAATTTTTTTATCAAATATTTTCACTTAATATGTCACTTAATTTTAACTAAAATCAACTGCATAACATTAAAAATCCGCTCAAAAGCAGATTCTAAGAGCAAATCGCAAAATATTTAACAGCAGATCATTCTGTTCTCCCGTACAGTAATGCAAATGATATGCACATGACCCAAGATTTGAACTCTTTCGCAGAGATTATTGCTCATGCGCACTGTTCAGTTAATGAAAAAAAAATATATATATATTCCGTGTGTACCACATAAGAATAATTGCAAAAAAAAATTGGTTCACATGACATGAAATAGACAGATTCCTCATTAATCATTGTCAGGAATGTGTGCGTGGTTACCTCGGCATCCATGATTGTTTATCTTTTCTTCACACGGTCATGATCGGCAATCATCGGAACAAAACAACCAAAAGTTAATCAGTCTCCACAACAATGGCAAGGACGATAAACATGCACACGGTTTTGCAGATTTCTAGTTGATGGGAACATATTTCGACTCGAAACATGCATGAATAGCTTAGTAAAGGTACCGCCGTATTCTAAGGCGAAAAAAATTCACTGTATGTACCGAAATCACGATTATTTTGGGGACGGTTCGGTTCACGATACGTGGAGGCCGCTTACGATACAAACGATATGACGCTCATTTTTTAAAAAAAAGTAGTGTTGAACTTCCGTTTTCTTCTTTTGGTGATCATTTAATTAATATTTTGAGAAAAGTGAATCGATTAATTTACGCTTTTAAAATTAATTAATCAAATATCAAATATTTACAATTTCCACTAGTACGTAAGTGACCTCACATAAAAAAAAACATGGCAACGCCCATGACGACCAGCATGGACTTCAAGGAATAGTTACAGTTTCCTATAAAACGTATCGTGATACATGTACGTATCGTAATACATATCAAATGGAAAGTGTATCGTTACACCCCTACCGTATTCCAAGTTGAATTTTCAGGGAACAATTTTCTTCACCCAAAACTGGTGTAATATTACTTTAAGCCAATTGGACCAATTGCTGTCAATTGAGCCCCACGCTGGAGTTATCTACTCTCTGTTGTTCAAGTATACACAACTACACACTGCAGGTTTTACAGAGAGCAACTGGGCCCTGCACCTACTAAGGCCGGCCCTGCATTAACAGGTTTCCTCTCAACACATTTTTGTGTCTGTTCTAAGCCACGATCTGAACACTGGTATATGTTATGGTGTTTTTTTTACATGCAATGATTTGAGGTAATACATGTAGGTACATTTGTAGTTAGTTTTATTCATAAGTTTGGAATTGTAATCCATCACTTTCTTTTAATAATTTACAGTTAAACCTTGTGTGGAAATAGAAGGAAACATTGGTCAAATCAAGCTAAATATAGCTACTAAAGAGGCCACAGAAGGGGTGGCCTTACAGGAGGAGGACTACTACACCAACAGATTAAATTTATAGAGTCTAACCTGCCCTTGCGGTCACCTCTATGGTAGTTGGATATACAACTACCTATGCAATCAGTTGTTCGAATCTCTATCTGGGCGAGGTGTACAACATTATGTGATAAAGCTTGTCAGCGACTTGCGAGCAGTTTTCACTTTATGGCAAGAACAATTTATAATGTCAGTGCAGCTGACATCTGGCCTTATAAGAAGGGTGGCCTCTCTTTTGGGGGACTATTTAGTAGTAATTTACACTCAGTGCATATGAAATTTGGCCTTTTAAGAAAAGTGGCCTCTCATTAAGGGGCTGATTTAGAAGTAATTTACAATCTTAGTACATCTAAAATTTGACCTTATATGAAATGGAAGGCTTTTGGTCAGATGAGCTTTATAAAAGGGGAGACTACTGCATTAATACTATAAATCATAAAGGAGAGACTACAGTAATAATACTAACCATAAAGGGGAGACTACTGTAATAATACTAACAGGGTTCGACATTAACGGTTGTCCGATTGCCCGGGGCAAGTGAAATGCGTCTTCGGGTAAGTGAAAACGGCACCCAACTTGTCCGATCGGGCAAGTGAAAATGATTCTGTGATATGTTCAATTCCTGAAGAGCAAAATGATTAATATTGAATTATTCAGTGTTGGAAGTCGTGGCAAATTTTACCTAAACATCACGTCGTATGCATCATGTATTTTACGCCATTTTGTTTTATTTTGTTGACTACGGAATTCTCCTTTCTCAAATAAAGATCGTGTTATTTATATTAGCCAATCGTGAATGCCTAATTAGGCGGCAGCGCTGCATCAACATCGTATTTATTTTCGCCGGCCAATGAAAAGCTAGAGTTAATTGCGGTGTTCTAATTTTAGAAAATTATCCCTGATGTGTATTGCCTTTGCGATCAAAATATTGAAAGCGTGATAGATTACTGGAATAAACATTCAAACAAACTATACAGTCGCTGTCAGTCTATGATAAGGAACATTTATACTTAAATTTTCTAACAAAAATATTTCAGAAATCCTCATCACCCGTATTTATAAAACTGTCATATTCCCACAAATTGATAGGTACGTCTATGGGAACGCAGACCTAAATTTGATGGGGAGGGACAAATCATGTCACTGAGGATGAACTGTTAAATTTCATGTTGAATGTACATTTTGTAGTTTAAACAAAAAAAGACTCAGTGCCAGTAATAAGTTTTAACTATTTTTGTTCATCTAGTTTTAATATTTGAATTAAAACAATAATTGAATTTCAAATTTGTTAATTTGAACTGATCATAAGCATGACTATAATCATAACTTACTGCAATTATGAATACGAGTATTTTAATTATATAGCCAAATGATGCACTAACAATATGCTCACATCATAAGGTGTAAATAATTAATATGAGGGGTTATTCTACTCTATGAACAGTCATTGTAGATTGCATAGTTCTGCACTACATGCATATATGGCACTTAAGAATTCGGGCTAGTAGTTTACAGTTTCGGGCAAGTAAAATGAAAATGGCACTTGCCCGAATGGACAAGTTGGTCAAAAAGTTAATGTCGAACCCTGACTAACCATCAAGGGTAGACTACTGTAATAATGTTAACAATAAATGGGAGATTACTGTAATAATGCTACCTATAAAGGGGAGACTACTGTAATAATACTAACCTAAAGGAGAGACTACTGAAATAATACTAACTATAAAGGGGAGACTACTGTAATAATACTAACCATCAAGGGGAGACTACTGTAATAATACTAACTATAAAAGGGAGGCTACTGTAATAATACTAATCTAAAGGAGAGACTACTGTAATAATACAAACTATAAAGGGGAGACTACTGTAATAATACTAACCATAAAGGGGAGACTACTGTAATAATACTAACCATATAGGGGAGACTACTGTAATAATACTAACCATAAAGGGGAGACTACTGTAATAATACTAACTATAAAGGAGAGACTACAGTAATAATACTAACCATAAAGGGGAGACTACTGTAATAATAATATGAAACTGGCATGGCCATGAATGCTTGCGCATCTGAAAATTATCTGGCAATTTCACGCTCATCCAGTGCATCAAAAAGTGTCGAGATTTTTTGGGCCGAGATAAAATTGGGGACGACTTTTTCTTAGGGCCGAATCTAGTCTCATTCAATCAAGCTGTCGTTCCTTTATTGGAGTTATCGTTCCTTACGAAATCTCAAAAGTTAACTTCCGCGTAGAAACAAAAATTCTTGTCAGTATGTCAGAAGAGATTTAATAAATTAAAAAATATCAATATAAGTAAAACAAGCTAACAAAATGACTTTTATTACACACGGGTTCCGGGTTTCAGTGGTATCTGACGTACGAGAGAGGGTACGAGACTTCAGGATCACCTTTGCGCTATATGTTAAGAAGATCTTCATTAATTGAGTGTGTTAGTGTGTTACACGGAAATCTGTGTTTACAAAGCATCGAATATTTTTTTCTTCGATAGTATTTTCAGCCATGTTTGTTAAAAAATCCTAAGTACACATTTTATACCATAAAGAGCTCGCTTAAGCTCGCATACTAACCATAAAGGGGAGATTACTGTAATAATACTAACCATAAAGGGGAGACTACTGTAATAATACTAACCATCAAGGGGAGACTACTGTAACAATACTAACTATAAAGGGGAGGCTACTGTAATAATAATAACCATAAAGGGGAGGCTACTGTAATAATACTAATCTAAAGGAGAGACTACTGTAATAATACTAACCATGAAGGGGAGACTACTGTAATAATAATATGAAACCGGCACGGCCATGAATGCTCGCGCATCTGAAAATTATCTGGCAATTTCATCAAAAAGTGTCGAAATTATTTGGGCCGAGAAATATTGGGGACGACTTTTTATTAGGGCCGAATCTAGTCTCATTCAATCGAGTTATCGTTCTTTACGAAATCTCAAAAGTTAACTTCCGCGTAGAAACAAAAATTCTTGTCAGTATGTCAGAAGAGAATTAAAAAATAAAAAAATATCAATATAAGTAAAACAAGTTAGCAAAATGACTTTTATTACACACGGGTTCCAGGTTTCAGTGGTATCGGACGTACGAGAGAGGGTACGAGATTTCAGGATCACATTTGCACTTTATGTTAAGAAGATTTTCATTAGTTGAGTGTGTTAGTGTGCTACACGGAAACCGGTGTTTACAAAGCGTCAAATTTTTTTTTCTTCGACTGCATGTTCAACCATGTTTGCTAAAAAATCCTAAGTACACATTTTATACCATAAAGAGCTCGCTTAAGCTCGCATACTAACCATCAAGGGGAGACTACTGTAATAATGCTAACCATAAAGGGGAGACTACTGTAATAATACTAACTATAAAGGGGAGTCTACTGTAATAATACTAACCATCAAGGGGAGACTACTGTAATAATACTAACCATAAAGGGAAGACTACTGTAATAATACTAACCATAAAGGGGAGACTACTGTAATAATACTAACCATAAAGGGGAGACTACTGTAATAATACTAACCATAAAGGGAAGACTACTGTAATAATACTAACCATCAAGGGGAGACTACTGTAATAATACTAACCATAGAGTGGAGACTACTGTAATAATACTAACCATAAAAGGGAGACTACTGTAATAATACTAATCATTAAGGGGAGTCTACTGTAATAATACTAACTATAAAGGGGAGACTACTGTAATAAAATTAACAATAAAGGGGAGACTACTGTAATAATACTAACCATAAAGGGAAGACTACTGTAATAATACTAACCATCAAGGGGAGACTACTGTAATAATACTAACCATAAAGGGAAGACTACTGTAATAATACTAACCATCAAGGGGAAGCTACTGTAATAATACTAACCATAAAGGGGAGACTACTGTAATAATACTAACCATAAAGGGAAGACTACTGTAATAATACTAACCATCAAGGGGAGACTACTGTAATAATACTAACCATAAAGTGGAGACTACTGTAATAATACAAACCATAAAGGGGAGTCTACTGTAATAATACTATCTATAAAGGGGAAGCTACTGTAATAATACTAACCATCAAGGGGAGACTACTGTAATAATACTAACTATAAAGGGAAGACTACTGTAATAATACTAACCATCAAGGGGAGACTACTGTAATAATACTAACCATAAAGTGGAGACTACTGTAATAATACTAACCATAAAAGGGAGACTACTGTAATAATACTAACCATAAAGGGGAGTCTACTGTAATAATACTAACAATAAAGGGGAGACTACTGTAATAATACTAACCATAAAGGGGAGACTACTGTAATAATACTAACCATAAAGTGGAGACTACTGTAATAATACTAACCATAAAGGGGAGACTACTGTAATAATACTAACCATAAAGTGGAGACTACTGTAATAATACTAACCATAAAGGGGAGACTACTGTAATAATACTAACCATAAAAGGGAGACTACTGTAATAATACTAACTATAAAGGGGAGACTACTGTAATAGTAAATACTAACCATCAAGGGGAGACTACTGAAATAATACTACCCATAAAGGGGAAACTACTGTAATAATACTAACTATAAAGGGGAGACTACTGTAATAATACTAACCATAATGTGGAGACTACTGTAATAATACTAACCATTAAAGTTTGTTTTTGCCTGCAAAAACGTATGTCTCCCCCGTCCCACAAACTGTAGTCATAGGTAAAAAATCTATTTGGGTAACAAATAAAATTAAGCTTCCATGAATAACAAAAAAAAACTGTTTTTAATCCATGAAACACAAAAAAAAATTGATCAAAAGTGCTAAAGCAAGGGTTACAGATACTATTCCATATTGTCATGGCAAAGTTCCCCATTCCAGTAAATTGCTCAGCCTATGTTCCAATGATTTTAAAGTAGTTTTGTTCTACTAAAATCAATGGATTGGTGATGAAAACTTTTTCAGGGAAATAGTGACATTATGATAGACTCTTGTACATAGGTACCTGTGTATATACAAGTTTCAGTAAAGGATATTACACTAGAGTGTTAGCAAATAACTCCTACAAAATTTAGGGGATCAACATTTCCTGGTAATATGCAAAACTACATATGGTGTCCTTACTACCTACCAAGTTTCATGAAATTCTGTTCAGTAGTTTCAGAGGAGTTGCGCTGACAAGCTGCTTCAGTATTAAATTTCGGAAATTTCTAAGTTCAAAGGGGCATAACTCCCACAAAATTCAGGAGATAAAAATTTCCTGGTAATATGCACAACTACATATGGTGTCCTTACTACCTACCAAGTTTCATGAAATTCTGTTCAGTAGTTTCAGAGGAGTTGCGCAGACAAGCTGCTTCAGCAGTAAATTTGGGAAATATCTAAGTTCAAAGGGGCATAACTCCCACAAAATTCAGGCGATCAAAATTTCCTGGTAACATGCACAACTACATATGGTGTCCTTACTACCTACCAAGTTTCATGAAATTCTGTTCAGTAGTTTCAGAGGAGTTGCTCTGACAAGCTGCTTCAGTAGTAAATTTGGGAAATTTCTAAGTTCAAAGGGGCATAACTACAACAAAATTCAGGCGATCAAAATTTCCTGGTAATATGCACAACTATATATGGTGTTCTTACTATCTACCAAGTTTCATGAAATTCTGTTCAGTAGTTTCAGGAGTTGCGCTGACAAGCTGCTTCAGTAGTAAATTTGGGAAATTTCTAAGTTCAAAGGGGCATAACTCCCACAAAATTCAGGAGATAAAAATTTCCTGGTAATATGCACAACTACATATGGTGTCCTTACTACCTACCAAGTTTCATGAAATTCTGTTCAGTAGTTTCAAAGGAGTTGCGCTGACAAGCTGCTTCAGAAGTATATTTGGGGAAATTTCTAAGTTCAAAGGGGCATAACTCCCACAAAATTTAGGGGATCAAAATGTCCTGGTAATATGCACAACTACATATGGTGTCCTTACTACCTACCAAGTTTCATGAAATTCTGTTCAGTAGTTTCAGAGGAGTTGCGCAGACAAGCTGCTTCAGCAGTAAATTTGGGAAATATCTAAGTTCAAAGGGGCATAACTCCCACAAAATTCAGGCGATCAAAATTTCCTGGAAATGTGCACAACTACATATGGTGTCCTTACTATCTACCAAGTTTCATGAAATTCTGTTCAGTAGTTTCAGAGGAGTTGCGCTGACAAACTGGGTGACGGACAAACGGACAGACAGATAGACAGACGGACAGGACAAAAACAATATGTCTCCCCACAAAAGTGGGGGGGAGACATAATAAAGGGGAGACTACTGTAATAATACCAACCATAAAGGGGAGACTACTGTAATAATACTAACCATAAAGGGGAGACTACTGTAATAATACTAACTATAAAGGGGAAACTACTGTAATAATACCAGGGTTCATACACCTTTTTTGTGAGAAAATTCCATGAGTTTTCAAGGACTTTTCCAGGATTTTTTTTAGTTTTTCCAGGACCAACTTTAAGCAAACCGTCAACAAGTATATAGGTGAATTCTTGAGTAATCACATTATTTATCATGTTCTAACCTTTGTATACGAGTATATAAGAAATTATCCATCATAAACAGCACACTTGGTAGCCATTTATGCCAAAGTGACCTGAACTACCATCAGAATGGAAGTGGCCCGTGACAATGAGGCAATTACAACCCTTTCAGTTTTCTATTTAAATTTAACTTAATTCTAGTATAGGCTATAACTTTGATGTCCAGCTGGTTTTTTTAAGTTGTTGAATTAAGAGATTCATCAAAAAAGAACATACAGGGCTTTAAACACTTTCAAAAGTAGGAGGCTATTTTGAACTAGAGGCTCAGGTGAACCTGTATCGCTCACCTGACATAAATAAGTCCTCTTAAGAATGTCTGCATGCTGAATACATCTAAGTTACTATTCAAATCCCATACTGCCATAGGGTTCTATGTTAAAACTATGTCTGCTCATGGCAGCCATCTTGGATGGAGGTCGTGGTCACCGGACACAATTTGAAAGTATACTACCCAAGGACCATCCATGCCATGTTTGCTTTAAATTGGCTGACTGGTTTCAGAAGAGAAGACTTTTAAACAATTTTCCCATAGGGTCCTATATTAAAACTATGTCTGCTGACGGCGGCCATTTTGAACCGAGATCGGGATCACTGAACACAATTTTGGAAGTTGATCACCTAAGGACCATCGATGACATGTTTGCTATATTGGCTTACTAGTTTCAGAGGAGAAGATTTTAAAACATTTTTTCCCATAGGGTCCTATGTTAAAACTACAGTATGTCTGCTGAAGGTGGCCATCTTGGATGGAGGTCAAGGTCACTGGACACAATTTTGAAAATTGATCATTTAAGGACCATCCATGCCATGTTTGCTTTAAATTGGCTTACTGGTTTCAGAGAAGAAGATTTTTAAATATATTTCCCATAGGGTCCCATGTTAAAACTATGTTCGCTGATGGTTGCCATCTTGGATGGAGGTCGGGGTCACAGGACATAATTTTGAAAGTTGACCACCTAAGGACCATTCATCCCATGTTTGCTTTAAACTGACTTACTGGTTTCAGAGGAGAAGACTTTTAAACATTTTTTCCATAGGGTCCAATGTTAAAATTAAGTCGAGTCATGGTGGCCATCTTGAATTTCTGATCAGCAAACGATTCACAAGTTTAGTACAGGACCACCCAATGATCATTTCTGCAAAGCCACAATTCAATTGGCTTAGTGGTTTCTAACAAGAAGATTTTTTAAATTTCGACCAATCAGAACACATTATAGGCCCTGGCAGCCATGTTGGATTTTCGATCAGCACCAAAAACACAAATCTTGTATATGATCATCCAATGAACATTTCTGCCAAGTTTGGTTCAAATCTGTTTTGTGGTTTCAGAAAAAAAGATGAAAATGTGAAATTCCCATAGGGTCCTATGTTACACTAAGTTGAGTCATGGTGGCCATCTTGAATTTCCGATTGGCAAACGATTCACAAGTTTAGTACAGGACCACCCAATGATCATTCCTGCAAAGTCACAATTCAATTGGCTTAGTGGTTTCTAACAAGAAGATTTTTTAAATTTCGACCAATCAGAACACATTATGGGCCCTGGCAGCCATGTTGGATTTCCGATCAGCACCAAAAACAAAAATCTTGTATATGACCATCCAATGAACATTTCTGCCAAGTTTGATTCAAATCTGTTTTGTGGTTTCAGAAAAAAAGATGAAAATGTGAAATTCCCATAGGGTCCAATGTTAAACTAAGTCGAGTCATGGCGGCCATCTTGAATTTCCGATTGGCAAACGATTCACAAGTTTAGTACAGGACCACCAAATGATCATTCCTGCAAAGTCACAATTCAATTGGCTTAGTGGTTTCTAACAAGAAGATTTTTTAAATTTCGACCAATCAGAACACATTATGGGCCCTGGCAGCCATGTTGGATTTCCGATCAGCACCAAAAACAAAAATCTTGTATATGACCATCCAATGAACATTTCTGCCAAGTTTGATTCAAATCTGTTTTGTGGTTTCAGAAAAAAAGATGAAAATGTGAAATTCCCATAGGGCCCAATGTTAAACTAAGTCGAGTCATGGTGGCCATCTTGAATTTCCGATCGGCAAACGATTCACAAGTTTAGTACAGGACCACCCAATGATCATTCCTGCAAAGTCACAATTCAATTGGCTTAGTGGTTTCTAACAAGAAGATTTTTAAAATTTCGACCAATCAGAACACATTATGGATCCTGGCAGCCATGTTGGATTTCAAATCAGCACCAAAAACACAAATCTGGTAGAGGACCATCCAGTGAACATTTCTGGCAAGTTTGGCTGATTTCTGTTCAGCGGTTTCAGAGAAGAAGATTTAAATGTGAAAAGCTAACGGACAGACGGACGGACGCTTACCCATGACAAAAGCTCACATGGCCTATGGCCAGGTGAGCTAAAAAGTAGGTGGAGAACGGCGAGCGAAGCGAAACTGAAAAATTTAGGCAGGGGGTCTGTGGGTTGTCAAGGCCCCCAGAAGCTGTAGGGTAAATGGTGCAAAATCCTGCATTCTGGGGGTTTCCTGACACATATTCTAACTTCCTAAAATTTTTATTTTTCATATATTTATTTTTTGTTTTACTTTATCCTCCTTCCTTTCAAAATGTAAAGTTGTTTGGAATTTTGCATCAATTTCAAATTGCTCTGAGCTTATTGTCAGATATTTAATTATAATCATGTTAAATTTGATTGCCGTTTCATTTTACACAAACAAAAGCTACTTCATGTCAAAAAAGATAAATCATTGCATCATTCCAAATGCCTGTTGATAATGTGAAATATTTCAAATTTTGACTTTCTGCTTTACAGATTAATAATCTGTGACTAACTTTATATCATCCAATAATGGAACAGATAATGTTTCAAAAATATCTTTCTTTTCTTTTCTTAGCCATTTGGCGATGGAACTCTGATCGGGGAAACTCAATTTTCGTTTCGACATTTTGTGGTGCTTGGTTAGATAAAGTCAAGGTTGACTGGTTTTTGGTCGATTTATAAAATTTGTTCATGCCATACACGGGTACCAGATTTTCGCTGATCAATGAAAAACAGTCACTCTTCTACCTGTTTGGCTTGCATTGTATACAATTGAGAGGTCAATAGTCGTGACGATAATTTATAAAGCGATTGGTAATGGGGAAAAAAACCGCTGTCGTTGTCACCAGTCTTCACGAAAAACTTTTTGACCAACAAGCCATTCGGACTTCTTGAGTTGTAGAATTCAGGACTCCGAATGCAAATTTACTGGCCCAAATAAAAACAAAAATAATTTCACATGTTTATTATTATATCAATTTGCAGCTATTCTCTCACAAAAATATCAAGCTTTTCCTGCAGTGGTTGCTTTCAACCAAGGGCTACCAATTTTCCATTTCTTGTTTTAGTAATGCAAATTAAGTGTACATCTATTCTTCTGAACATTGTTTGCTAAAACAAGTCTGCTTTGAAGTAAACATTTTGTAGAATTTATTTTTTTATATAAATAAATCAAAGTATTTTATTTAAATTCACAGAGTAATAAACATTTTAATGGATCTTTTAAACATTTGTCAGGAAAAAGCTTGTAACATTTGTCCATTTCAAAGGTTTCAATATTTCCCAAAAGCCTAAATCAAGTCCTCTATCGTATTTTGCACAAAAGACAAGTTTAAATTTGGTGCCAAATTGATATCCGTTAATTGTTACATGTCCGGTCCGGAGTGATTCTTGTTCTTATATTTCAAATATTGATATTTTCGTTCATTAAAGCGTTTCTGAGATTGCGATTTTAATTTTGTCAATGTCCTTGAACTTCATCATATCATGGAAGAACGATAAATGATACAATAAAAGAGTTTTGACCTGGCGTTTCACTTTAGTTTTAATCAAAATAAATTATGGACAAATTGGAGATCAAAAGGGCTCTTTTATACAACAAACCCAGATTATTATGAGATTACGCATTTTTTATCCTTGATACATTAAAAGTAGCCGGCGGCAGAGTAAAGTGTAGATGTCGAATTTCGGTGGCAACCGGCTTCAAATGAAAGCCCTGCATATGTAAATATAATATATCTTCTTTTTTATCTTTCATTTGATTGATTCCATCAAATATGGACGGATTCCAAAGACAGCCAAAGAACATGCCTTTGGTTCTCCAAGGGCCATTTTTTTGCTGTCATATCGTCTGGGAACATACTCTGAAAAATCTGTACATTGTCTGTACAACTTATGAAAGAAAATTGGCTTTTTACCATGTTTAATGTAAACATTATATCTCCACTTTTATTAAATCTGTTGTTGCCACAGACTCCTCCAATAATTTTTTTGTAGGCTGGACACTGGCTGGTTCCACTTGATTATTAACCCATCCTGATAGTCTCAAACTGCTTGCTGCTTTTTTTTTTATATGTTCAGAGTGTTTTGTTGACTAAATGTGACTTTTATGTCCACTCTTCCTCCTATATTACTGATGTTAATATCCTTTATACACACATTACATGATGCAGCTTTTGTTCTGTATTTGAGACAGACACTTCTTATATTTTGGCTTTTCAAGCCATTTAATATTAAAAGAACAGTTTCCAGCCATTTTGTGGCAAAAAACTACAACATGCTGTATTTGTATGTGGAAGCTGTCATTTTTAAAATATGGAAATGCACACCTCATAAGCGAGCTATATTATAAAATTGGTAGATGATTTATTTTCAAAATTATTGTACCTTATAACGTTATAAATGCTTTAATAATGATAGGCTAAGTTTGGTATTGACACATATATAGATCTATCTGTACTAAGATCAAACAGTTTGGGAGGGTACTTGATGTTTCCTGTTCACATTCATTGTTAATATCGTTTTCTTCTGAACTGGAAGCGTATCTATTTACAACAAATGTAGCAAATTTTAACGTCGAGTCAAATTCTTGAACGACTTGGATTGGTTCCTCCAAATCGGGCTCAAACGAGTGTCCCGATCGGTCTGAGACAGTCACACAAATTTCCTCAGTTTTCCTCAGAAAGAAATCGTCGTCACACACTTCAACGAATACTTCGTGCCATGTTTTTGTGTTTTCAAAACGATAGAGTCTGTTGGAAACTTATCGGTCTTGATTTCAATCCAATTTTTACGTGCACAGATGACGAGAGGGTAAAAAACCGAAAAGCCATTATGTCATGCTTCATCCGTATCAATTAGATGCTTTACATAATACAAATTTTCGTGTGATAAAGTGCTGAACGGATAAGGTTAAACTATGTAACAAAATCAATACGGACACGATACGAAAAAAATCTGTAAAAAAAAAATCATCAGCGATTTTTGAACCAAAAAAGATTCCGAGTCGGGCACTTTTTTATGAGTCGGTCTAGTGCTCCTCTTCTTCAAGGGCAGTTTCACCCATATTCGAAAAATCAAATTCCTTTTGACCAAATGAGCCTTTTGCTTTGTTCTCACTACTTCCCATATCCAACCATCTTTTTATATTCAGGGTTATCCAACTACTTGATCTGAAAATGGCAGTTGCCTGACATCTTAAAAGCCAATAGTACGTTTTCCAATATTTGGTTTCCTATTGCAACACTGTTTAATGCAGGAAACTGTAACCCGAATAATCCAGTCGTTATATTACGCTCCCGCTGGTCGCTACGTCCAACGATAGTGCCGATAGAGGGTGCAGTATTATACGAGTTCAGGAAACTGTAGTACATTAGGAAACCAGTCTATACATCCGTTGCATATTTTTACAAATAATTTTAATGAAACGAACTTAAAATCCTTATTTTATATTTACCGCAACTGGTGCCTTGTTTCAATTACGTCTAAAGGAACCAATTACGACAGAAATCGGGAGATTCTCTTAATTTTAGATGCTTGAATACATTAAATAAAGATTACAGCTCAAATAATAATTTTCCAAGACTATTCAACGACTTTTCGATAAAATACAGCTTTCCATGACTTTTAAAGCCTTTATTTTACAAAATAAAAATCCATGACTTTTCCAGGATTCCAGGACCCGTATGAACCCTGTAATACTAACCATAAAGGGGAGACTACTGTAATAATACTAACCATAAAGGGGGGATACTGTAATAATACTAACCATAAAGGGGAGACTACTGTAATAATACTAATCTAAAGGAGAGACTACTGTAATAATACTAACAATAAAGGGGAGACTACTGTAATAATACTAATCATAAAGGGGAGACTACTGTAATAATACTAACCATAAAGGGGAGGATACTGTAATAATACTAACCATAAAAGGGAGACTACTGTAATAATACAAACCATAAAGGGGAGACTACTGTAATAATACTAACCATAAAGGGGGGATACTGTAATAATACTAACCATAAAGGGGAGACTACTGTAATAATACTAACCTAAAGGAGAGACTACTGTAATAATACTAACCATAAAAGGGAGACTACTGTAATAATACTAACCATAAAGGGGAGACTACTGTAATAATACTAACTATAAAGGGGAGACTACAGTAATAATACTAACCATCAAGGGGAGACTACTGTAATAATACTAACTATAAAGGGGAGACTACAGTAATAATACTAACCATCAAGGGGAGACTACTGTAATAATACTAACCATAAAGGGGGGGTAACTGTAATAATACTAACCATAAAGGGGAGACTACTGTAATAATAGTAACTATAAAGGGGAGACTACTGTAATAATACTAACCATAAAGGGGAGACTACTGTAATAATACTAACCATAAAGGGGAGACTACTGTAATAATACTAACCATAAAGTGGAGACTACTGTAATAATACAAACCATAAAGGGGAGACTACTGTAATAATACTAACCATAAAGGGGAGTCTACTGTAATAATACAAACCATAAAGGGGAGACTACTGTAATAATACAAACCATAAAGGGGAGACTACTGTAATAATACTAACCATAAAGGGGAGACTACTGTAATAATACTAACCATAAAGGGGGGGTTACTGTAATAATACTAACCATAAAGGGGAGACTACTGTAATAATACTAACCATAAAGGGGAGACTACTGTAATAATACTAACTATAAAGGGGAGACTACTGTAATAATACTAACCATGTGTAAGAATTCTCTATCAAACAGTGAGGTATAGTTCTGGAAAGCTACTATGGCCCCTGGTTTTTGATGTGAGACTATAGTTTGGTTGTGAGGTCTAGTGATGATTAATTGTTCAGTTCTGTAGAAAGGTCTGAAATAGAGAAACAATTTGTCGAAGTAAGGTCACAACAGACAGGGGGAGGGGGCGGTCGATAGGGATGTAATGATACACTTTTTCCACAAGCGATACGTATCGCGATATTTGATATGTATTACGATACATTTTATAGGAAACTGTAACTATTCCTTGAAGTCCATGCTGGTTGACATGGGCGCTGCCATGTTCTTTTTTATATGAGTTCGCTTACGTACTAGCGAAAATAATAAATATTTGATTAATTAATTTTAAAAGTGTAAATTAATCGATTCACTTTTCTCAAAATATTAATTAAATGATCACCAAAAGAAGAAAACGGAAGTTCAACACTACTTTTTTTCAAAAAATGAGCATCATATCGTTTGTATCGTAAGTGGCCTCCACGTATCGTGAACCGAACAGTCCCCAAAATAATCGCGATTTCGGTACATACAGTGAATCGTTTCCCCCTTAGCGGTCGGGGTGAAAATCTCCAAAAAAAAAAATTCAGCACAAAGTATATTTTCTAATCTCTGGACCAAGCCATAATTTCATGAATTTTATATTGGTGTGCCAGTACTAGCTATTATATAGAATCATCACATAGTAGTGTGACAATCAAATGCTAAAAATATATATACAGTACACTCCAAGTGTATCAACGCTCATACTCTCAGGTCGGACATATTCCTCCGAAAATGTCCGACTCACTCCACAGAAATGTCCGACAAATTTGAGAGTCAACACTCTCTAAGTCCGACTATTTGGTCGGACATCGTGGATATTTAAAGATTTTTTTTTACATTTCTCGAGGTGAACATGTCAAACATTTTGTGATCGATGCGTATTTGTAAGCGTACTTTCTTTCCGGTGTGTAGAATGTCCGGGTACGTAAATACCCTAGTGTATTTCTACCTTGCACCATATTGGCGCCAGGAAAGGTAGCTCAAAGATCAATACATAACTGAAATATTGTTGAAAAGTGACGTTTAAACACCCAAAGCCTCATACAAATTATTGCAATAAAATATCAATTAAGTAACGAAATCGATATAAATTATTTTCCAATATATTTAGTATAAAAAGCTTGTTCTACACGCTTACTGTGAGATGTATTGCAACCGCCATTTTTTACTACAACCACGTGCGCATGCTCGTGTTTGATGGAAAAGCTATAGCTATATTTAGATATTTTGTGATAATAATTTTATATTGTAAATCGATCCACCCTGTGATTTTTTTCAACAAGATACATTTTTTATAGTATCAGGGGTTAAAAAATCCCCTAGCCCGACACCCGGGGCTAGTAAATTCCACATTTGGGCTAGCTGAAATAATCAGCTGTATCCCCGACGGGCTAGTAAAAATATATATCGGATATTGACAAACTTGTCAATATTCGCGTATCTACTTATATTCATATATGTTATATGTTGTTTAATCAGCAGCAATGTTTTATTTATTCAACCGCTAGCTTTTTGTCGAAATTGAGAGCAAAGAAGGTAGAAAAACTGTGTATTCTCGTCATAAAACAGCTTCAACAAATGACGGCTTACCGGAAATTTCGAAAATGAAATAACGGAATCGGATTCCGGAACGACTATTTCCGGTTTTGCCGATAGTAAAAAAAAAAAAAAAAAATTTAATTCCGACCGACCCTAGATTTTTTTGACATGTGACCACATATTTTTTGTTTGGCCTTACAGTGACCTGAACTGTGGAAAATAAGTGAAAATAAAACGAAATACCAGATCTGAAAAGAAAGATAGTTAAAACTAATATACATTGTACATGTTGTACAAGGGTTCAAGTCTGCAAGTCGGATTCATGAAATCACGGTATTGATCAGGACTAGTGGTTCATAGATTCGGGCTAGTAATATTTGGGAGTATGCTAGCCCTGGGCTAGTGAGGTGGTCCAAGATTTTTTAACCCCTGAGTATATATTTTATTATAAAATACAATATTGAACTGATTTTCGCTAACACTTCAATCATTGAATATTAATTTTTTTCGGATGTTGAATATTTTTCCCCCAGAATTGCACCCCCTGTTAGTATACTTTTATTGCTTTATTTATAAAAAAATAACACTAAGAACATCGATGATATGAGTCTTCTTATTCAGAAATAAACCTACAGCAAAATAAAGGTATACTGTAAACAAAATTGTCATTTTTATCTAGATTTATCATCCGAAAAATACGGTACTCCTCTACTATACTAATTTGGATTACAAAAATGTAGGTGATGGGAATCAGGTGCCATCATCAAAATAAAGAGTAAAAAAATGTATTTTATGATAATGATGGCGGATTAAAATTGTTTGTCATGCATTAGCTGTCAGTTGTAATATACAGGATGTAACCAATATACAGGAAGAGCCCCTACTGTGAAGCCATCTATTTTGAGATGCCATTCAATGAAAATAACAACCTGACCATATTGTTACATAATAATAATAAGAATTAGATAAGAAATTAAAATTTATAGAAGGCAAGGATTTATATAATTAACACATTGTCACATTTCATTTATTAATTAGCTTGGGTCAGTTATCAAGTAAAAAGACAAAAATGGTTTTAAAAAAAATCTGTCTAATAAGTATTTACCTAAATAACGATATCATGACGTATAATAATTTCTCACCGTAAATGTATTTATTTTATTAAGATATTTATATAAGAAAAAAGATATAAATTTATTTTTTAAGTACAAATAAATTGAAAGACGGCTTGAAAATCAAAAACGCAAAATAGTTATCTATGTTTATAAGTCTTAGTATAATAAAAGGAGTCTTGAGCAATGTTTTTTTTTCACACCTGTGATAGGTGTATTTGTATATCATGAATTCCCGATGCGACGACATGCTGAGATGGGTGATGTTTTGACAGGTAAACTGTAAAAAAAAAACGTAGAATACACAAGAAAAAACCCCCGGAATTTATGGATTTACTAAGATACTAATAAATACTTTTAAATACTTTTAAACCCGTTTTAAACTAGATAGGGATATTTTAGAGATAAGTTAGGGATAAGTGATAGGGGCGCACCATACCAGACATTTATGATTCTGGACTTCAGTGGTGAATACGTTGGCAACAACGGTTATCCAGGCAGTGGATGAAGATTCAAGATATGTAACAGGCAACAGATACGCATGTTTCTTTATGCACAAATTTATTGGTTAGCAGAATTTGGGGACGTTTCCTGTTTACAGTTTAACTATCTGAGAGTGAAGACTCTCACTCCGACATGGGATACTCTCACTCTCACTCCGACCTGGGAGGATTTTGTCGGACATTTTGTCGGACAATTTTAAGAGTGACACTCTCTTCAAGTCCGACAAAACTCTGTGTCCGACCTGAGAGTATGATCGTTGATACACTTGGAGGGATCTGTACTGCTTTGATATTTAACAAATTTTCATGATCCTGATTAAATATCTGTTAGTGTTACATTATCATTTGGATAATGATAATTTTTGTGTCTCTAAATAAAAATTAAAAAAAAACATGCATATACACTAGATTACCAAACTGATACAGTTTGTTTGTTTTGTTTGATGGTGTTTAATGCCAATTTCAACAATATTTCATCTATTTGTAAGAACACGTATGCAGAGATGCCAGTCAAAAATCAATTACAGGGGATGCTTGCTGTTTTTTTAACCATTAGATAGAGCTCAATCTAAGAAGACTTTTGAGCCTTCATTTGTAAAAATCGGATGAAGGGTTCAAATGTTATGAGCATTTGAAATTGCCTATTTTTGGTCAATAATTTTCCCAAGATGGCCACCATCAATAATGGTTTTAATGACTGTTTTAGAGTTCTGATTTTTTGTGCAAACAGCAGATAATGTCTCTACTTTTGTTTTTTTCCATAGATTATAAGTTGTTCTGTCAGAAAAATGAAACTGAACATGTTTGAAGTAATATTCGCCATTTGTTTTACTGTCCAAAATATGTCGGAGCCATTATGGCTCACATTGCCATAATTTTGTCAGAAAATAACTTATCTGACATAATAATAGAAGAAATTGTGTGTAGAAATACTTGTGTTGAGTGCAATTATAACATATGAATCACTGGAATTATGAATCCATAAAGGTGGGTGTGCAATTAGTGTTCAACATTATTTGAGAATGGCACCATTTCACAGCAGTTATATGGAAAAATGACACAAAAAGCTTCATATTTCCTAAACTAAAAATGATATCCGTACAAAATTTTGAAGATAATACCAGTGTTGTGCACATTCTGTTGGACGTGATGTTTTTTTGTCGACACAAGAAATGGCGGCCATTTTGTTCAAAATGGCTGCCATTTTTTCATAAAATTCCTCAGACAGGGAACCTGTTCCAAGATAATTTGATCAATTTTTTTATCAATATAATTAATATCACTGAAAAAAAATGGATATGTAGGTTTGTACCAATGACCTCTTATTTGCTTTAGCATTTTATTACGGAATAATTGTCATAATGGTGGCCATTTTGAAAACAAAATGGCTGCCATTGCTTTAAAATTTGTTGCGTAAATTTACGTTTTTTAAGATTACTCCATCGTTTCTAGTCAGAATTTGATCATCAAGGTACCAAATTAAAGATATTTTAAAAATCTATAACCTCAAGTAACTAATAACTTAAACTAAATACTTTTCATTTCATATATACCACCAATATGTAATCCCCCCAAGGGGTGAAGATTCCAGACACCTACCCCTTGCCGAAAATTTAACTGGTCGGCTTGATATACATGTAGGTGTTTTTGTTTTCCTACCTCAATGTCTTGCAATCATAATGTAGCTGTACAATTGCTGAAAGTGATGCTATATGCATCAACCACCCAACAAGCATGATAGTGAAACACCTCTAAACTGAACTTCCTTAAGATCAGCTTGTGTTTAAAATAGATGGATATTATTTGCACGGTTTACACATTTCCTACAAAAGGCTACATCTGGAACCTGGAACTTTATTTAAAATAAAGTTATGTTGTTTATATAGGATGCTGTTTATATTCAGGTTTCCCTTTATTACAATTTGAGCAAGTAAATTTGTTTCAATCTTACTCTCCATGTCGTTCGAATCCCGCTCATGGTAACTTAAAGTGTACTTGATAACACATTATTGTGTGATAAAATTCGTCAGTGACTTGCAACAGATCAGTGGTTTTCTCCAGTTTACTCCACCAATAAAACTGACCATCACGATATAACTGAAATATTGTTGAAAGTGGCATTAAACACCATAACCCACCCCCTAACCCTACTCTCCGTGTCAAAGTTTCAGTCTTGCCCATTACTATTCTAATTTGCTTCTTAAAACATGTTCAATGAAAACAACCAAAATATTAAGTTCATTCATTTATTATTCAGGAAATATCTGGTGCATTTTTGAAATACATCATCTATTGTCACATGTATTGTGGTCTGAATAAATCCAGCTACATGTAAAACTAAATATTTCATTATGATATAAATTATGAAGTCATGATCAGCTGTATATTATCCTGCAGTCCTAAGTTCAGGTAATATCCCAAGGCCAGCTTGGATCACACACATGTCTTTGACCAGCAAAGCATAATGTCAGGTAAACTGGAAAAAAACAACAGAAGCTGGAAGGGACCACAAAGAAACAGTTCTAACTAGTCTACATTGTACTTATTATCCTTTCATAACTACTATTATAATAAATATAAATTCACAATGTATTTAGACAAAAAAAATTACCTGAGTTTCAAATTTTTGGTATTGACCCCAAAGTTTTTATTGACATTTTTGGACAAAGTTAAAGTCAGATCCTTGTTCTGTTTAACCTAGGTAAAAATATATGTTTTGTCTACTTATACTACCTTCCCCTTTTCGAGAATATTAGCAGAAACACTGGTATTTTTTTTTCATTGGTCTATAAATACATATGTATGCAATAAGTTATAACATTTTGTTTACTTTTATTTGAATTTAGTATGTAAATATTCAATCATGGTCGAGTATCCATGGAAGCTGGCAAATACAAATAAAAAAGTAGCACCATGACAAAAATAAGAATAGAATTAACTTTCTGAAGAGTGAAGACTATAGTCTAGTATAAAAAAAAATAAAAATATTTTGTACACAGACTATAGTATAGAAGAAAGTGATTGACTGATGAAAAAAGAGGAAACTCCTATTCTAGAGCCCATACCCTCGTTTTCTAGTTGTTTGGACCAAGCTAGAAACATTTTATTTCCAAATATTTTCCTTAAAAAAAAAGAGGAAATCAGCGGATTAGAGGTGTCAAACCACTAATTCACATATACGAAAGTAGTCCCTTTTCAAGAAAAAAGTTCCTTTCACTTTGTAGTATTGTGAAAACTACTGAATGGAATGGACTAATTAAAATTGATAATTGAAGTTAAATAAATAGGGATTATTTTGAGCCCTAATTTGATGGATTTAGTTGTATTTTAATACCTCTATGGAGGATTTGATGCATGACCTATAAATAGTGAATTTCTTGGGGATGACCGAGCTATTTTTAGAGTAGGTGCTTTCCGTAGCATGGCATTTCACTGCAAGATTTTAAACATGCCCTGATATTTTGACAGAACGTAGAGGAATCATGTACGTTTCAGAAAATATATGGTCTTCAAAAGGTTAAACTTAAGATAAAATGACCAGGTAGGCACGAAAAAACACAAATTTAGTAGAAAACCTTAAAGAAATTAATTGGTGGTTTGACACCTTAAGACAAAAACGTCAAAATTATCTTTTGTTGCTATCATGTTCAAATTAGCCTAAACATGTCACAACAGACCCAGAGTGACATTTTTCATACAAAAATGTTACAAAATGCATTGTGGTGTCAGATTACATGGTCAAAATGCACGTTATGTAATATTTTGGAATATTGCTCCCAAACACTGGATATACATGGACACCAGGTATTGCAACTCATTTTCTTTTTCTTTATGACTTTATAATTATTGGGAATATGTTATTGAATGTGTTTTTGCAGTAGAAGGGCATATAATATTGAAAATATGGTTGATATTAAGAATTTAAAAAATTTCATCATGTGGCAGTTTGTTGACTTCAAATATAGGATATGGTGATATCATGATTGGATTTTTTTCAATCCTACACATTTTTCCTGGTAAATTTTGATAGTTTCAGTTAGAATACATGTACAATGTACTTACAAAATAATATAAGGCTATAGAAAGCAGTTTTACTTGAAAATTATGTAGTAAAAACCTGGTAATTTAAGTGATCCCAGAAAAATTATTTTGATTGCTTAGCATTTTCTGTTAATTTTTCAAATTGTCAATTTGAATTTCATGTTTTAGAGTATTATTTGGCTGTAACAGTACATTTGAACATCCAGCTTACTTAAACAGTGGGAAAAAATGATGTGGAAGCATATATTTATTGAGTTTTGGGGGAAATTATAGTTGTGCACCATCAGAAATTCCAAGACTTGAATATCAGTAAATCATATTTTTGCAAATTTGATGGAATTAGAAGGAATTTCAACTAAAGATGTATATACAAAAACATATTTTATGTCTTAAACCACATAATTTATGGGATAAAAGCATGAATTAACAAAATTAAGAATGATATGAGCTCATTTTATGGGACGAAAAAAGGGGGGGCTAAATGCAAACATTTCATAGTATTTAGCTATTAAATATACAACTGAGGCATATATATGTGTTAAGATTGCTTATTATGTTAGAAACTAGCTTAATAACTGTAATATATAAGAGAATAGGTAAGTTTTGGTATATTACACAATCTGAACTCAACAGCTGTAAATGGAGATATTTTCATTAAAAATCTTCAAGGGGTACCTTTGCATTTGAACACTTATACTTGCAAATATCAGACAGCCACATACCTTATGAGGTTTTCTTGGGTTGATATTGGCTAAGGAATAGAAATTAGGCCAACAAATGGTGAAAGAAACAAGTTTTTATGCTCTTTAAGTGTCAAACCACTCATTCACCAATCAGAGCTTGGAACATATACGAAAGTAGTCCCTTTTCAAGAAAAAAGTTCCTTTCATTTTGTAGTATTGTGAAAACTACTGAATAGAATGGACTAATTAAAATTGATAATTGAAGTTAAATAAATAGGGATTATTTTGAGCCCTAATTTGATGGATTTAGTTGTATTTTAATACCTCTATGGAGGATTTGATGCATGACCTATAAATAGTGAATTTCTTGGGGATGACCGAGCTATTTTTAGAGTAGGTGCTTTCCGTAGCATGGCATTTCACTGCAAGATTTTAAACATGCCCTGATATTTTGACAGAACGTAGAGGAATCATGTACGTTTCAGAAAATATATGGTCTTCAAAAGGTTAAACTTAAGATAAAATGACCAGGTAGGCTCGAAAAAACACAAATTTAGTAGAAAACCTTAAAGAAATTAATTGGTGATTTGACACCTAGAGGAAAACTTTCATCTCTGTTTACACCCCCCTTTTCGGTTTGTTTACTTTTGTTTTGAACGCAAGTTGGAAGTATTATAAATTGACAAGAAGTTTTTCATAAACTACTTGAAAAGAAGCAATGCAAAAAATAAATCGTACGTTTAAAACATTGAGAAGAAGGTTTATACATACCTACGATAACACATGTGTTACAACCAGCGTCGTTGACGTTACTATTTACTTTCCACTTCCAACGATGTACGACGTTCTCCTTCAGACATGTTTAGGGGCGTTTTAAATACTAAAAATCATCTGTGTTCGCGATCTAATATGGTTGAGATGGTATGCTTTCTACGTTGATATTGTAACAGAAAATACAAATATCGCCATCGGAGAACGCTACTCCAAATTTTTCATTGATTTGTTCATCTTGGAACTTTTGAGACGACCATTTTCCGTTTAGTATGATCAGGAAATCGGAAGCAACTGTGACCATGCGCAAGGTACGAATCTGCGCTTTAATTGGATAATAATTATAGAACTATATAACGTCAGGAACATGCCGGGCAAGGCATTGAAATGGGGGACCCTGGTGAAAAAACCGTGCCGCGAATGGTAAAATTCCGAAAACAGCGATTTCGATTCGAACACGTTATATTTAAACGATTCCATATTAAAAGAAACAAAATTTTTAAAGATTTCAAACAATGTTTAGATAATTAATTAATGTAAAAAAATGATATCTTTATATAGTATTATCTGTAAAAATCCGACATCAAAAATTGCATTTTCATGTATCAGCAGCTACCGGAAAACAAAATGGCGGCCGAAATAACGATAAGTCGGCATCTCTAACGTATGTATCATGCAGTGGACAGTTTATCTATTTTAACCAAATGCCCCAAAATCTGAATTAAAACATACCCAAAATGTGAATCAAGACTCACCCAAAATGTGAATCAAAACTCACTCAAAATGTGAATCAAAACTCATCCAAAATGTGAATCAAAACTTACCCACAATGTGAATCAAAACTCACTCAAAATGTGAATCAAAACTCACTCAAAATGTGAATCAAAACTCATCCAAAATGTGAATCAAAACTCATCCAAAGTGTGAATAAAAATTCACCCAAAAGGTGATTCAAAGCTCACCCTAAATGTGAATCAAAACATACCTAAAATGTGAATCAAAACTCACCCAAAATGTGAATCAAAGTAGTCCTTTTCCATTCTAGCTCTGCTGTTCTTGGCTGACCACAATTCTACAGGATTCGTTGTGACTTTGAACATAGATATACCAGCCGACAATCCTCCGGCAACGATGATTCCAAGGACTATGACAATGATAGGATGTCTAGCACAACAGGTGCCCCATTTTGTAAAAACTGTTTGTAAAAAAATTTCAATCTTGGCGCCAATCTTTTCAAAACAATTGATGCTATTTTTGCTAACGAGAGGAGCAGCTGCGTTGGTTAGATTCCTCTTAACACGCCTCCCTTGTTCGTTTATACCACTTCTCAAATCACTCCTATCTTCAGTAGTGCTGTCATATCTATTGCTTTCCTCCTTTACACCGAAAGCATTCAAAAATATGATGTTATAACATAAGACGTACGTTCCGAAAAATAGGAGGAAAATTATGTACAGAATGAACATTATAAAATACCATGAATCAAATCCAAGGATTGTCGGTGGTTTTGTGGGTTTTGGATATGAAGGTATTTCACCACAGCTTGCCTTACAATCTTGACAACTGCAGGCCGATCTGTTGAGTGCCGTTTCATTACAGTTAGTTGTTGCTACATTCATGGGGGTATACGTAATATTGGTTGTAGGATCAATCCACGGTTCATCTGTAGTAATGGTAAAGTTTATTTTGAATGGCGTGTGTCCATTGGAGGTATCCCCCATATAGTCGAGCCATTTCTGTATGGTACAATCAGCTGCAGGATGACCACAAAAAATGCTCAATGCTTTTTCATTACCACTCGGCATCTGGACTTGTTTACATGAATTAAACATTCCATTGGCAAATTCATGTGTTATCAGATATCCAACCTTTTTAATTTGTCTTTTTGTTTTATTATTGGGAGTAATGAAAGTTTCGGTATCATTTATATTTACGCTGACCCAATTACTATTAGATTTGTGACATGTCTGATAACAGTACAAATTGAGAAAATTGTGATAGCAGGACGGACAACGATGGAAGAATTGCTGTGGTAATCCCATGTTTGTTTTAAAAGTGATTAGCTGATCAGTATCACAACATGTCATCAGAGGGTCGGAATCTAAAAAAGATAACAATAATTATTTGAACTAGAGTCACCTGTCATCTTGTTTTGCAGAATCTTTATACAGAACCTTCCATAGACTTATGCTTCCTGCCAAATTTCAATAAATTTGGCCAAATGTTATTGAGAAGATTTTTTTTAATTGGCCAATCGCAAACAAAAACTGCCTATAGCGGCCATATTATATATAATTAGTTGTATGATCGGCACAAAACAGTCTTTGCCTTAATTGTTTCACCTACTTTTGCCCCAAAGCCAAATTTAGAAAAGTTTTCTATTTATTCAAACAAATTCTTTCATAATTTTCACTTGTCCAAATCCTGTTTTACTTGTCCCAGGCTTCGGGCAAGTGGGTTAGGTTAGCACGAAGATTGCAAATTATGGAAATTTTGCACAGGACCTCCCATACATCATTCCTACAAAGTAACAAATCATTGTGCCTCCTAGTTTCAGAGGACAAGATTTTCTTTTTATTTCAGACAATCAAAAACAAGAATTGCCCATGGCGACCATGTTTTTGTCCAATCGGGATGAAATGAAGAAATCTTATAGAAAACCTTACATAGATGCTTCCTGTAAAAAATTTCTATATTTGGCCAAGTGGTTTTGGAGGAAAAGATTTTTAAAAATCAACCAACCAGAAACAAGAATCGCCTATGACGGCCATGTTTGTAAACAGATCGGGACAAATGAGCAATCTTAAAATAGGACCTTCCATATAGCTTCCTCATACCAAGTTTCGGTTTATTTGGCTAAGCGGTTTCAGAGGAGAAGAATTTTTAGAAATCTGCCTACCAGAAACAAGAATTTCCCATGACAGCCTTGTTTGTTAACGGATCAGGATGAAACGAGTAATATTTATAAAGGACCTCCCATAAATGCTCCATACCAAGTTTCGGTTCATTTGGTCAAGTGGTTTCAGAGTAAGAGAAGAAGATTAAAAGGTGAAAAGTTAACGAACGACGGATACCAAGCGATGGTGAAAGGTCACATTGCCTTTGGCAAGTGAGCTAAATAAAAAGAGATAAAATGAAAAACTAAAAATACCGCACTGTCAAAACATTGTTCTAAAATCTAATCGAAAAAATGTTGAAACAGAATATTGATACTCCTAAAACTTATATACAGGATAAAAAGTGATGTCATTATATACTTATATACATTTGGAGGTCGTTGTGTCGAAGAGAAAATAATTTTACCAGTATTCGAGTTATTTTTGTTCAGAACAAAAATTGAATATTTTTAATTAACTCTGTTATATATCTTACATTAGTTAATATACATAGATTATATAGAATAAAGTTTTCAATTTAATTCATAGTGGATGTGTCATATAATATTGTTAATAGTGTGTTATGTTTGTATTGTATTGTATTGTTTTTACATGTGATCATTTTACACTTTTAGCGAGTTGGTGAGTGGTGATTTCCCACTGGTGAGTGGTGATTTCCCACTCTGGTGATGTCTGTAATATATTTGTATATTGAAAATTTTAAAAATACAGGATTAAATTATCGATGTGTAAAATTGCAGATGTTTAAACTCTGCCGCTTGTGAGGATATCAGCCAAGTTTACACATCAATGATTTCTGAAAACATAGCGGTTAATCCTTATAATATCATGTATCAACCAACAAAAGAACCGCATCGGTGTTGTAATGGTTAGCGGGCTTGCCTCGAGTGCGGTAGATCATGGGTTCGAGCCCCGTTCGGGTCAAACCAAAGACTATAAAATTGGTCTTTGTTGTTTCTCCGCTAAGCACGCAGCATTAAGGAGAAAGAGCAAAGACTGGTTGGCTAGGAATCAGGATAATGTGTACAAGTGGGGCGACATGTCTATCTGCAGACTGTTGTTTCAGTGAGTTAGCACTATAAAAATCCAACTAAGCGTGTTGGTTTTATTATAAGTACAAAGCAGACTTCATCATCATTTCATTGAAAATTAACTTGTTCTTGCCGTGATATAGCTGAATAATTGCTTAGTTGGCATTAAACAACAATCACTCACCCACTCAACCAACAAAGGTCAGATAATGTCTTTTCTGATTGGCAGATGTCCCTAGAAACGTTCTTTGATATAACGTCGTTATATTGACCTCACGCGACGTAACGCACGGTGAGTATAACATTCCAATGTATTGCACCATACGAAACCAAAGAAAACGTTGTGATAAAAGCTTATTTTAATGGTAAAAGAAACATATAAAATGTGTCATATAATAAAACAATTAATGACTTTCAATTCAATGTATACCAGGATTTATTAACCCAAGAATAATATATTTACCTCTGCCATCTGGCTTCGGTGAATATAATATTCCTGAGTTAATAAATCCTTGTATCCACCTCATTAAAAGTCATTAATTGTATATTATTTCCCAATGATGTACCTCGCAATGTAGAAAACATGCACTTTACACACATGGTCTGTAGTGTAGGAATGTTGTGTGTAATATAATCTCTGACGGAAGTGAACAATTTCAAAATTAGTACCATTTAATATTTTTAAATTTTATCTTTAAATATAAGTTTAACTGATATTAAATGATATTAATAAAATAAACTGTTTATTTTGGATACGAAAGTACATTTTTTTGTAGTTCAGGCTATCGGAATGATCAATGTATAAACTCGTCATAAAAATACACTGGAAGTGCTACATGTAATACACATTCAAAATACACTAAATATTCTATTAAAAATAAAAATAAAAGTACTCGAGTAATTTAGAAAATATTTTTTTCAAATGGAGGAATTTTTTTTTTTGAATTATCCAAGAAAATAAATTATATTGAGGTACCTGTATGACAGGATTTATTTATTAAAAAATACTGTAACTTGGAGTTTTGGATGGCACTACCCATTCTCATCAATATGTTTTGCTAGCCAATGAGTGATTGGTCTTTAATTCTTAATGAGCAATGTTTCAGCTATATCATTCCTGGATCAGCATACCTGTACATTTCGATGAGATGATGATGTTCAATTTGCATCAGACCAACACGCTAAGTGAAACAACAGTCCGCGGTAAGACATGTCGCTCCACTCAGACACATTATCCTGATTTCGAGCCAACCAGTCTTTGCTCTTTATCCTAGCAAATGTGTTATCATTTGTACAAAAATTTGTTGTTAATGAATCCTAAGCTGTTTTAAAAATGTCTTTGATAGATTATGATATGTCCCTTGTTTTGCGAACATAAACAATCTAAGAAATAAATTTAAATTCATATGCCATGACTTGACCTTGAATTTTTGTACTCATAATTGAAAAACAGCCAATCAAAACACAGTATCCAAAGTTTTAAGTGTTCTGATTAGACGATTTTGGAGTACATGTATGAAACTCAAAGGTCAAATTGTGTTGTGCTTGATTGGTAATTTGATTAGTAAATTTTAATACCGTAATGACCTATGTATATATAATGCACTAGATTTCACATATATTCTTTATTTTGCAGGAGGGGGGTGCACATTATACACAAGAACAATATGTTTCACTCTTTTTTCAGACCGGGAAATCACATTTTTCTGTAGATTTTCAAGGCCAAGAGGAGGGTGTGCATAATACATGAATGCGCATTATGCAACCCTAATGACGGTAATCTGTGAATCAATGATAAGAAAACTAACCATCAACTAAATCAGGACAGTAAGTCTTGAGAATTTCAATTCCTGTGCTATTTGTCATTGGTTTAGCAGTACCATTATATAAACAGTTGTATTTCCCTGTCAAAGACTTTCCACATTCTCCATACCAAGCACAGTAGCCATCCTTTCCATATACCTACAAAATATAGTATGAATTTGCATCATATATTATGTTGACGAGTCCAGAATGAAGCACCTTTATATTTAAAACAAAAATAAAATACCTGTTTGATACAAATCATTACACTCTCAGAAATGTTGCTAGTGAAAAGTTACAAATAAAATGTACCAAAAGCAAAAACCGAACTTTTTAAGACTTTTACATACAAAAAATGTACTATGGACCAAAGCTATGGAATGAACTTTCATTTTCGATACGACAAGCTTCTTCTCATAATGCATTTAAAGCAAGAGTTAAAAGTCTCATATTAAATGATGATGCACCATAAGTTATCATTAAATATAAACTACATCTTTTTGTGTATATTTACTACAATGTTTTGCTTCTTGTATAACTTTTATATAGACTATATTTTACAATGTATATTTTAATATGTTGATGAGGGCCTCAGTGAAGATTAGTTATAAACTATAACTGTGTTAACACTCTATAAATAAAGAATTTATAATTATTAGAAGACATTTCTCAAAATTTGGTGAGTCTCAGGACTCCATTTAAATTTAAAATTTGAAAACTTTGAGGAGATCCAACCGGAAATGGCTTGATGCTGTTGCTTGCTTGATGGTGTTTAACACCACTTTCAACAATATTTAAGTTATATCGTGGCAGTCAGTTTTATTGGTGGAGGAAACCGGAAGACCTGGAGAAAACCACTGACCTGTCGCAAGTCACTGACAAACTTTTATCACATAAATGTTTTACACCTCACCCTGATCGAGATTCAAACTCACAACATCAGTGGTCATAGGCACTGATTGCAGAGGTAGTTGTAAATCCAACTACCATACGATCACGGCCATGACCTTTGGTTTGACCTTTACGAGATTCAACTGAAAATGGTGAGCCGAGAACCCATCTAGGCAAGTTGCAAGGATCTCTGAGCTCCATTCTCATTGTCAGTAGTATGTAGTATTCTTTATTTTGTATGTACGTGGATCACACCTATAACACAAGCTATTTCCAATAAAATAATTTATATCGAATTAAAATAAATTAAGAAATAAGCAGGGCTCACCACACTTGCGAAAATTTGGGAGACTTTTCTCCCTCAGAGAACAAGTGGGAGAAGTGAAGGCATGACAGGGAGACTTCCAACAGCTTCATAGAAACATGTTTCAACAAAAATGTCTTTTTTTTTCACATCATTTTTTTTATATTTGCATTTGAAGTGTGCCTTTGCTAGTATTTTGGTAATATCCTTCAAATTTAACTTTATATTCATGTTTTGTATTTGTTTTATTATTATTATTGATCTTATATTTGCTGATTTTGGATTTTATTCAATTTTCCTTGAAATCTGTAAAGTTGTATGAATGACATCTAAATGTTTGTTTCCTTCCTCTAATTCCAGAAAAACGTCAAAAAAGTTTGAAATAGCTAATACTATCAAAATGAGTGACTGTTGTTTAATGCCAAATGAGCAATTTTTCAGCTATATCATGACAAGAACAAGTAATACTCAATGAGATGATGATGAGGTCTGCTTTGTACTAAACCAACACACTTAGTAGGATTTTAATAGTGCTAGCTCACTGCAACAACAGTCATTTAATGCTGCATGCTTAGCAGAAAAACAACAAATGCCAATTTTACAGTCTATGGTTTGACCAGACCAAGGCTCAAAAACTCACGATATACCACATCGAGGCGGGCAAATAAAACGATTTAAAATAAGTTTGAAAATACAATCAAATATTATATATTATCAGCCTTAAAATGGGAGACATTTAAAAGGTAGTGAATCAATTGTATGGCAAAATGGGAGACAGACATTTAAAAGGTAGTGAATCAATTGTACAGTGACAGCGAAGTTGGAACCGTACAATTGATTCACTACTTTTAAATGTCAATGTCTCCCATTTTAAGGCTGATAATATTTTTGTACGAACTTGATTGCATAAAATTGTATTGTTTTGTGTGCTAAACCCAATGCGTTGACCAATATAAGTTGATCTGTGTGTTTATTGATTTTTTGTGTAGCTATAAATAAAAGAATTTGTTTAACTTAACTTGGAGGCGTGGCTAATTACTATAAACCTCATTCATAATGTAGTTATAAATAACAGAATTTGCTTAACTGCTTTGAGGAGTGGTTAATTACTATAAACTTCATTCATAACTACGGCTTTTAAAAGATTTTCTCATCCTACAACAGATTTTCTGTATACACATCGGCTGTTAAAATGCCGACTATAGCCAATGAAAAGATTTAAAAAAAAGTCATTTGAGGTCAAGTTCGTACAATATTTATTGGTGTGCATGTATGACATTAACTACTTTCACTTTAAAAAATGTAATAATAAAAAGCTGGAAAAAATGAATTATCCAGTCCAGATTGAAGATTTCAGTGAAGTTAAAATTTATAGCCAGTCTTCCTGCTATCCCAACTTGTCCAAAGCCCGGAATAGGTCAAACTGGATTCGCACAAGTGAAAATTATTAAAGAATTTGTTTGAATAAAAAAAATTTTTCTTCTAAATTTGACTTTCCAGCAAGTATGTGGAAAAAATTAAGGTAAAGACTGCATAGCTGGCAAATTTTTAATGGTAAGGGTATACAGCTCGAAATTCATACATATTAATTTAAATTTGATTCTTCTTAGAAATACAGGGGATCCAATTAACTTCTCCCAGAAGTCTCCCCACTTCTCTCTGTTGTCTCCCACTTCTCCCTGAAAGAGAAGTCACTTCTCCCTCTAATTTGAAAGTAGTGGGAGCCTTGGGATCGTCATGGTCATGATTATAAGGTAGTTGGATTTACAACTACCTATGCAATTAATTCCTATCGAATCTTGCTCATAGCAAGGTGTACTCGATACGTCATTATGTGATAAAGTTTGTCAGTGACTTGCGGCAGGATGCTGGTTTTCTCTGGGTACTCTGGTTTCCTCCACCAATAAACCCGACTGCCACGATATAACTGAAATATTGTTGAAAGTGGTGCTAAACACCATAACCCTAACCCTATAAATACAGTATTACAGACCTATATATTCTCATTAAACATTATATGAAAACAACTTAGTTGGGCAGATACAGGGCTCAATTTTGTACACTAAAATGGACCAAATTTCGTAAACATGTGAAAATATCCCAGGGTGATAATGTCACAGAAGCAAATAAGCAATAAAAATCGTCATCCATTGAAAATATTGAAATAGTAGACGCAAGTCCGGCGAATAAGGCTGTAAGAGTGAAACCAAAAGCGATCGTTAGAGCGGAAAAGAATGTCAAATGACAATTTCAAGATTCATGGATCTCCGATTTCCCACCTTGGAACACCTCACAAGGATTAGTGATGAAGGGCCTAACGTGGAGGAATATGACCCTGCAAAAGATCTCGAAACTTGGTTTTCCAGAGATAGAAAAATATCAAAACTGACATATACATGTAGAAGAAAACATTGGGACTCTGATTAAATCATTGAAAGAATATTTGTTTTTACTCTTTTACTTTGTATCTTTGGCTACCATCTTTTTTACTTTGGCCACCAGATATTTGAAGTTGGTGACCATTAAAATCCCACACTGAGACCTGAGATAACATAATCCTTCTAAACAAACAAGATCATGCACAATATTAAAGTTAGTCAGTTTATAGCATAAATTTCTCAGATCTGTTTTCATTCTAATATAATTTCAGTGTGATTCTATATAAACTAGTCAAACATGTCCATGCGGTCACCTCTATTAAGCAGTCACCTGTATTAAAAAGTCACCTTTTTCTTGTCTTGTCATAGATAGTTTCCTTTGAATTGAACCTCCATTATGAAATCACCTATTTAATAAGGACACTTTTTCTTTGTCCCAAAGGTGACCTCTTAATACAGGTTTAACTACATTATAGATATCCAGCAGTGGTTGACAACATGGATTTTTAACCCACACATTTAGAAAAATAAATTTGATCACTGACATTCAAGTAACCATGACAACAGCTGTCATTGTGGGGTTTTAATCCATTCTAAGCAGTTTCTGAAAAGATTTTATGCTGAGAAGATTTACTATGATTCTTGTTTGTCAGATAAACAGACAAAAATCTTAATTATAGAACTACTGAAAAATGGAGACAAAAACTCTCAAATATTTTGTTATGCCCCCGCCCCGCGACAAAGTCGTGAGGCATATTAATTTACCCCTGTCCGTCCATCCGTTCGGATATAGATACATGGTTTGTCTGGCTATCTCCTCCTACAGTTTTGGAGCTACAGCTTTAATATTTTATAGGATGTTTATACATATAATGGAGGTGTGCATGTCCACAGGATTTTGATTTTCTTCAAATATTCTCAAAATGACAGGTAGTTGGATTTAGTCATTTTGTTCGTTCGTCCATCCGGATATAGATACATGTACATGGTTTGTCCGGCTATATCTCCTCCTACAGTTTTAGAGCTACAGCTTTAATATTTTGTAGGATGTTTATACACATAATGGAGGTGTGCATGTCCACAGGATTTTGATTTTCATCAAATATTTGATAATGGCAGGTAGTTGGACATTTTTTTATGCCCTAGTGACGAAAAGTCGGGGAGGGGGGGGGGGGGATTTTTGTCAAATACTCACAAAATGACAGGTAGTTGGACTTCATTTCCTTCTTACTAGCTACATAATAGAAACATGGTTTGTATGTCTCCTACTACAGTTTTAATGTCCCTAATGCAATAAGTTGGGTGTGGGCAAACTAATTGTAACTATTTGTATACAAGTTGAGTATGATAGAACATCATACATAGTGTTAAAGAACTTTTGACTTGTTTATAATTTCTTATGGTCAGGTGGGGGCATTATTTGTGTCTTACAGACACACTTCATTTTTAAAAAATTACTCTTTAACGAAACAACTTTGTCCATAATCATCAAGTGTAGGGGCATACTTCTTTTCTAGTTTGAAGAATAAATTAATATACGATAGTTCAACCTGCCTATATAACAAATCACTGTCTATAGAGGGTGGTTTCATTTTTCCCATTAATGAATATACTTTTTTATAGTGTATATAATTTTAACCTGTTTATAAATGGCAACTGTCCATAAAGGTCACATTTTCAGGTGCCCTTTCAAGAATGCCAGTTATATACAGGTTTGACTGTATATTGTTTAAGCCAAAACTCAAATGGTCCTTCGAAACAAAGTGTCTTCATATACAGGTATATACACTAACAGATACAGTGTGACCTGTATAAACAAAACCCTGAATAAAACACAATCTTGTAAGGCTGTATAAACCGAACTTATAAAAAAAGCTAACATCTAGGAAATCTTTGTTAAGAAGAGTTTGAAGATACCCAAGGGGTAATCAGAATCCGTAAATCAAAGAAGAACAGAAAACACAATGGCCAAAACAAAAAGTACAAAAAGACAAACAACAATCTACATTGTACAAAACATACACCTAAAGATCGAGTAACACGAACCTCACTAAAAACCAGGGGTGAACTCGTGTAAGCAGTTCCTGCTCCACTAGTGACACCCGTCATGTTAATCTAGTTACAAACCCGGTGATAACTCATGAACGAGGAAAGTGGAACATATCCGTGGTCATTTGTGACACAGATATTCCATAATGGTCAACCAAGTCATGGTGGCGACCGTAAATAAAGTTAACATCTAGGAAATCTTGATTAATTTAACCTGTATAAACCGAACACCTGTCTATTCCGAACACAATAGGTGGTCCCAAGGTAGTTCTGTTTAGACAGGTTTCACTGTATAATACATAATGACGTGGTGTATGTTTATATCAGACGTACATTGTTAAATAAAACAAAATTATATTATCAGTCAATTATATTTGTATATAAGTTTATCTCATTTTGTTGTGTTATCAAGAGATCAGAATTCAATATTTTATATAAAGTTACACATCTTTTTAGATGGTTCATTTTCTTAATATTATTGGTGGAACTGTCGACCATCATAGCAGTCTTTGACTTAATTTTTTTCACTTATTTGCCCAAATACCAAATTTAGAAATAAATTATATTTATTCAAACAAATTCTATCATAATTTTTACTTGTCCTGGGCTTCGGGCAAGTGGGTTAGCGTGAAGACTGTCATAGTTTAATTTTTCTTTTCACAGTAATAAATAAATCCATTATTTAGCTGCCAGAGATCCTTACATTTTGTCAGATAAAATTTTGAGAGTCCCACTAGTGCATTCTTTAATTATTTACGAGTCCCAAACACAAATGATGAGTCCAACACTCACATAGATTAGTTGTAAGTATCTCTGTAAACAATTCTTAAGTTTTTTTTAGATATTTTTTTTAAAATGTTCATAGATACATGTACATATGATTGATTGATGTTTAATAACTGTTTATAATAATATCACCAACTTTAGCAATATTTCAGTTATATCGTGGCGTGAACAAATTCTATTAACTTAAGACACCTACAAGACCTCCTTAGTCTTAGAAATAAAAACGTAGATGTCTATAAAGCAATCTGTACTACCACATTATACAATGTCAAAAATGTAACAAATTATCATTGATACACAGATAACTCTGACCCTGACAAGTGACATTCTAAATACTGATGTACTCAAATATGAAAGCAAGCAATCATATATATGCATTCACCTTTAGAAAGGAAGGGCTATATGAAAAGTTTGAAGATACCACAGGAGTAATCAGAAACCGTATATTGAAGAAAAACAGATAACACAATGGCCAAAAGAAAAAGTACAAAAGGGCAAACAACGATCTACAAAATATACACATAAAACTAAAGATCGAGTAACACGAATCCCACTAAAAACCGGGGGTGACCTCAGGTGCTCCGGAAGGGTTAGCAGTTCCTGCTCCACTAGTGGCACTGGCACCCATCCTACAGTACAGAAAGGTACATACCGTGATCAATCACCGTGATAGTGGTCATGTCTAGGAGAGTGATGGGGATTACAAATTTTAATTCATGTCGGTGATCAGGGGGCAATAAAACACCAGGTGTTAATCTTGTAATCAAGCGTGTCGTTTTACAGGTAAACTAGTCAGATAAGATGTACAGGTGAAATTACGTTTTTATATCGCCTATTTTTTTTTCAGGTACTGTCTCAGATTCCCCTCAGAATTAAAAAAAAAAACATTTTTATTTCTTTCCTCAAAACGTAAAACATCCTTCAACGTAATCCCGGGAATGAAATCCCGAGATCGAGAAAATAGCACGAGAACGGAGTTCATTTGAATTGATGAATAAAATGTAAATAATAAATGATTATTCAACTTCAATTCAGTGAAATCATGGGTTGTGCAAATTTGTTTCAAAGATTGTTAACCGTGGCTGTGCATTGCGTATCTACACCTAGTATTTTATTGACACGCGTACACGTGACCTGGCTTGTGCACAAATGAAGTTTCATAAACACATGCGCGATATGCGTGATTTGTTACGTTTTAAAGCGTATTTCCAGTTCAATATTACACTTTAGTTCACTAATATTTTTTATACGTTCAGTAATTTTTTTTATTTTAATCTTCGTAGAAAACCCAGTTAAAACCCTTTTGGTTGTAGAAATACGTACTAAATAATTTTTATACGTTCAGTAATTTTTTTTATTTTAATCTTCGTAGAAAACCCAGTTAAAACCCTTTTGGTTGTAGAAATACGTACTAAATAATTTTTATACGGTCATTGAAGAAATTGATTAAAAAATAACGAAACAAATATTTATAAACAGATCGTTCAAAGAAGTACTACATGTCCAAAAGTCACTAAATTTACGGATATATTTTGGAAATTAGCGGCTGGCTCTGGGGAAATAATATAGTCTGGGGGATCCCCCTCCAATAAAGTTAAATGGCCAGTCCCTTATAAGCACTAATGACATCAAATTCAATTAAGCTTAAGGAATTACTTTTGTAGATAAAGAGAGCCCTAGGCTCCTCCCAATCCCCTACCTTCACGACTGCAAGGAAAATTACTGAAAGATTGTTTAGACTATGTAAGAAAGGTCTATGACAGTATCAAAAATATTATACAGTGACTTCAGCATTGCTGCGAAACAAAGTTTGATTAAACTCTCGACTCTTCCAGAAGCATCTTTCGGCTGTCTCCCAATTCTCCCCGTGAGCTCTCTGAAAGTAGTGAGAGCCCCGACACCTTGGCTGAAGCCTCCCTTGGATTTTGAGGCCTTCAGGATTGAGCCCGCCAAGCCTAAAGGCAAATCCTGCACTGATCTTTGGGGAATAGAAATAAGATCTAGACAGTTTTACTATAGGGTATCATCTACATGTCACAGACTGACCTCTACAGTACAATGTATACCTTTTCCATCGTTTTCAGGGATTCAAAATTATCTTTTTTAAAGTAAAAGGTACTGGACCTTTCAGTTTCAAATCCTGAAGGTCCACCTCATACATATGTATTAGGAAGGTCCTGGTTTTATTTAATGTTTTGAATATCAATAAACAACTTGTACCTTTTCAATTCTTCAGATTTTCTTTCTTGTCAGGAGATATGAACCAAGGTTGTATTTGAAACAGAAGAGTCTTGTGCACATTAAGGAATACAGTGTTTTTTCAATTCTTCAGATTTTCTTTCTTGTCAGGAGATATGAACTAAGGTTGTATTTGAAACAGAAGAGTCTTGTGCACATTAAGGAAAACAGTGTTTAAAAAAAGCTTAGTCAGGTCAAAATGTTTTATGGGTGTGGTTTCATTGATTTTGATCACTGGCACTAGATTTACTGCCCAGTATATACAGGTACATGTATATACATATAAACGATTCAACAAAATAAATAAGCCCCCTTTCGGCTACAAGTACTGGCTTACTGTGACTTAGTTATATGTGCAGAAGACTATTCTCGGGGTCGACATACAGTACAGCTGACAGCATACACTGATAAATGTTGAGCATTTAAAAGGCTCAGCATCCAATGCTGAGGTTTTATTGGGGGTCGTAAATCATGGGCTGATGATCAGTTTTATTACCCTCACCTGTACAGATGGTCAGCAATTGAATGAACAATATGATCATAATGATTTCCAGGTAGATGTATCTGATTCAATAGGTGTTAGTAAAATTTACCTGAGCATGTATGTGTGATTTGTTACACTTGTGACTTTTTATTTAGTGGAAATATTTACATGATAAATTTTCTATTTTATAATTATGTAGTAATGTTTTGATAATTCTAAAATTGAATTAAAATTTCTTTGTTTTTCAATTGATTTGTTTTGTTAAAATTTCAATTATTATCTGTATTTCAAAATTTAAAAGTAAATTATTTGAAAATATTTACATGTATACAATAAATGTGTATCTATTCTTTTTTTAACCATTTGTTTGTTGTCTTTTTTTCTTTTTTTTTTTGTGGTAAAGCTTCATATTTTCTTCAATTTGTTTGTCTTATCAATGTTTTAAATCTTGAAAGTAAAATCTAACTAAACTGTGGATATTAAACTTGGTGCACAATCAGAGAATAATATGCTTTAATTACATTTATTAAACATTCAAAATTCATGAATAATTATGAAAAAGAAATTTATAGTAATTTAATTTTAACCATTGAACATTTTACATTTTATAGAAAAAAAAAATATATATGTATATAATTTAGGAATCTAGTTGAATATGTGTGTGTGTGTTTTTCTTTTTCATTAGCATTAGCCTAGACAGCAATTTATGACATGAGAGTGAATAAGTGGCAAATTACAAGTGTCCATAAATCCTTCATTGATTGAGATTTTCTATGTTTACCATATCTGTGTGTTAATATACAAAAAATACTTAACTTTGTCATTTTTTATATTGAAAAGAATGTATTTATAATCAACTGGCATATTTTTTTCGGTGTGTAGAAATACTGCAAAGGACCTCCTTAGTGCACTAAGAACAATAAAAGTGCACTAAGGACATAATAGAGATATCATATGTGCACAAAGAAGGTTGCAAATGAATTGTCAGTTAAAAAAAATCTTATTTGGTCAATTTTTATAATAAAAAGTTTAAAATTAACGAAGATATTTGCATTTTTGTCGGCACGCGCCTACTACAAAGATAATCATATGGTGATTAATACACGTTGATTGTCAATCAACGTCGAACAGGTAAACAATGACAATTAGAGTTGAGCTAATTATATAATAAACAATTGTGTATGAGCTTGAACACATGGTTTTTGATGTTGATCTTTAAAACATATTTTTTTTACGATGAATTATAATAAAAACAAATGTGAAAAAAAAAAAATTCGCCGGTAAAGTTAAAAAAATCGTGGGTTTTTGCAAGGATTTTTGAGTAAAAGTTTTAGATATTATTTAAGTGCTAAATCGTTTTATTTGTCATTCATATCGATATTGCACATTTATAATATACGTTCACTAAGTAAAAAAATACTAGAAATTTCAAACAAGATGTGGCGTCCCTGGGGTTCACCACCCAGATCTACTGACTACAAGCAGATGTGTTTAAAAAGATTGCAAGAGGTAAATTTTAAATATTTTACTTCGATTATTTGTTTGTAGATGAATGGTCATTATTTTCTGTGTATGTGGCTTTATAACTTTTTTGTAAAAATGTTGGTAATAAATTATATTTCCACTAGATCACTCAAAAATATTATATTTAGTGCAAAGCTTACATCGCCCATTTATGACGATAAATATCACATAATTATATTAAATTGTGATTAGACTAAAATCATAGATTTATTTTGAAGTTGTCCTTCGGCAATGAAAATATTCGTTCATTTTTATGTGTTTTTTTCTATATTTTCATTCACGTGTATTATATTCAGTGCAAAGTTTTTTTTATCGTCCATTAATGTCACATGACATTTGTAAAGTTGCTTCCAAATTACATAAAATTATTTTTGTTCAAATTATTATATGGTAAAATAAATGTTTAAATTGTGATTGGACTAAAATCATAGATTTATTTTGAAGTTATCCTTCGACAATTATTAAAGTCAAAAGTTTTCTCTTAATGCTCAGTTCGAAATCTCATGTTTCTTCATAGTATCTCCGGTCTAGAGACAACGACAAAATCAAGCATTTTTGAATTAATTATAACTCAAATATCAGTTGGTAAGATTTATTAGAACATTGTTTCGTTTTTGTCGAGAATTATATACCTTAAACAAATACAACGTTCAAAATAAATGCAGACAACTGAATTTGAATTTTACGAAATCTTAGCCAGTAAGATGTTGTTCCCTTATTTGTCTCGTTTCTGCAATTACACAGAAAAAAGACAAATTACAGGCAGAAAATATTCTAGACATTATACAAATAAAACAAGTTTGGAACGAGATATATAAGAGAACAAAATCTGAAAGAAAAACACTCTTCTTCCGCATTCTTCTTTTTATAGATTTAAATATTATTGTTTATGATCTGACAGATGACACACAGTCACTGGTGAAACCCTATACACATTTGAAACCCTATACACATTTCATGTTTATTGGTTCCACTTGAATGCACACGTTACAGTGGAGGCTCCCAGAAGCCTGTAATCGCTCACCTGGTTTTCAATTTGACATCTAAAGTTGAAATAGAAAATGGGGGTGTTACACATAATTTTGAAAGTGGGCCACCCAAAGATTATTTCAACTCAAATTTCACAGAAAAACCCAGAATATATGTTAAACTACTCATTGTCATGTACATTTAGCTGCAGTTAAAATTTGAGTTCATTTTGATGTGTAATACAGCAGAAAATGACAACTAATGAAATTTCTATTTTTAGTAACAGCAGCCATTTTGAATGGAGGGCAGGGCTGTCGGACACACTATTGAAAGGGGACCACCCCAGCCAAATTTGTTTTAATTTGGTTCAGCGGTTTCAGATGTGATCGTTTATCAAAATATGCCTAATTTGCATAATCTGTATAAATCGGCTGAACGAAAAATTCCACAGAAAAACTCGGATTATATGTAAAACTACTCACTGCAATGTAGCTGCAGTTAAAATTTGAGCTCATTTTGATTTATAATAAAGCAGCAATGGACAATTGAAGAAATTTCTATTTTTAGTAACAGCAGCCATCTTGAATAGAGGGCAGGGCTGTCAGACATAATTTTGAAAGGGACCCAACCAAGGACCATCCCTGCCAGGTTTGGTGTAATTTGGTTCAGTGGTTTCAGAGGAGAATATTTAAATGTGATCTTTTATCAAAATATGCCTAATTTGCATAATCGGTATAAATCGGCTGAAAGAAAAATTTCATAGAAAAATCCGGAATGTACATGTATGTTAAACTACTCCTTGTCATGTAGCTGCAGTTAAAATTTGAGCTCATTTTGACTTATACTAAAGCAGCAATGGTCAATTGAAGAAATTTCTATTTTTAGTAACAGCAGCCATCTTGAGTAGAGGGCGGGGCTGTCGGACACAATTTTGAAAGCGACCCACCCAGAGACCATTCCTGCCAGGTTTGGTTTAATTTGGTTGAGCGGTTTCAGAGGAGAAGATTTAGATGTGATCTTTTATCAAAATATGCCTAATTTGCATAATCGGTATAAATCGGCTGAAAGAAAAATATCACAGAAAAGCCCTGAATATATGTTAAACTACTCATTGCCATGTAGCTGCAGTTAAAATTTGAGCTCATTTTGACTTATAATAAAATGGAATGACACATCAAACGAAAATCAGACGGTCTGTGGGGCACCTAATCTAATAATGTACAAGTCTGAAATCAGAAGCAAAAAGTCATGGAACTCGGACCTTCCTAATATTGAACCCCCCGGGTTTTGGAAAAAAGGGAGGAAATGTCAAGCAAGCACAATCTAAGTTTTAACAAAATACATATCAAAGACAGACGAGACGATGTGTACAAGAACTTGCAAAGTTTGGATCTGAAAGACAGTAAATATATGCTATATAATGAAATGATGGCCTTCCTGGTTACAATGTACATATGAGTGATGATCAACAACCAGAATTTATAAGTCTATGATGTGAATTTTACATTTAAATCAACTAAAAATAGTTGAAAATACCAGCAAAAAAAAGAAGAAAAAATCAAAATAAAACATCTATGGCTTCAGAGATTCACAGGCCCATTCTTGGCTCTCCGGCTGAACCCTCTTCTCATAGGCACTGCATGTGCCAGACATGGGGTAATCGTAATTAGTTGTAATCGATTACATTTTTTCATGTAATAGCATGTAATCTGTAATCAACCATTTTTTAGATTACATGTAATTGTAATGTAATCGATTACATTCATTTTGACCCTGTAATCATGATTACTTTCTGATTACATTTAGATTACATTTCTTCATTTTGACTTATTTTAGGAGGGTCAGACTTTTTTTGAAAATGTGTTAAAATATCTTAAAGTACACATCAATGATCAGACCTTCTGAAGATATTTACAGTGGTGTTTAGTTTTTTTAAATCTGTTAAGTGGTTCAAAAGTTGTGACAATTTGAAGTTCGGAAAATGACCACTTATATTTTATAATGGTGGCCATTTTGAATTTTATCTGTCTTTACCAAGAAATAGAATATCAGAAATTATTTGAAAACAATAATGAAATCTAATGAAACTGTACTTGATAAATGTAGTTTAGACATTGTTCTAAATGAAATTGCATAGTTGTAGTCTTTGTTTCATCAGCAACATGTGTTTCCAAACACATTTTTAAAATTATTTTTTACCATGCATTTCAATGGGAAAATTGAAAACGGCACCAAAATTGGATAAATTTTACCCATAAAATTGAATGTATAAATAAAAATTTGAATTTTCTCATCAAACTGTATGAGATTATTAAAACCTAGTCTACTATCCACTACTGAAGAGTTTTACTTTCAGTCTAACTGGTCAGCAACATGTGTTTAAGGGAAGAAATAGATTCAAAATAGCGGTGCCATTTTTAAAGTTTCCATTCAATTTTGGTCGCTTCTGTCCAGTTTAAATATAAAAAAATTGTGACATATGAAGAATTTTCTCCAAACATGTGCATTATTTATTTATTTCAACATGTCACCTTTTAAATAATTCACTTTAAATAATAGTGTTCTAGTGCATTGTCACTGCAGCTGTCTTCAAATGTAAGACAGAATTACAGAATTTGCCATTGTGTAAATAAAATTGAAAAATGTCTGACCTCCCTACTTATTTTGTCTTAACTGAAACATATATCTCCTTAGATATTTAATCTATGATTTATGTAAATGAATTTTCTTTATGAAATTTATTAAACAAATAATGCAGAATGGCTTACTAGAAAAAATGTAGTAAAGTTTATTGACATCTAAATAAAAAAATATGTTATGAAATTCAATCGTTAAAAACTCCAAAAAATCTATTAAAATAAAGTGGCAATCACAACATGATCAAAAGATATTATTCTATGTTTAATTGCAATCAAAACTATAACAGCTACAAACAATATTAAGTATTAATTATGACTTCAAAGACTTGATATCAAAACAAATAATATCTCAATTTCAATTTCTTTAGGGTTTCAAAATTTCAGTGAAAACAGTTTGTCGGCTTGTGTAAAACACAACTGAACAAGCTCTAAAATTTTAAATTATCGGACACAACTTTCAAGATTTCATATATGAAATTGCTCCTATGAAAGACTATCACCATGTCCTCATGATTCCCAAAAGATAAAGAAATATTTTATATGAACCAAACCATAGGTACCGGTATCTCATGTAGATTTCTTATACAAGTTTAAAAAGAGATCTAAATTTCAATAGATATTATATAAAAAGCAATATGTAAATTATAATTTTCAGAAACATTTATTGATGATGCTCGTAGTAGAATAACAAAATATTTTCAATCATGCATTTTACAAATTAACTGATAATTAGCAAGTTGTAATATTTGTAAAATTTTGGATTTGGGGCTTGTATAGATCTGATATTCAGAGATATGTGATTATTAAGAGATTATTACATGACATTTTCCATATCGGCCCTGGTATTAGCCCGAGACTCCCATATCAAGCACGACAGCAAAGCTGGAGGGCTGATATGGGTCGAGGGTTGATACCAAGGACGATATGGAAAATTTCATGTCATAATCTTTTTACCACATATTTTAAATTGACCTTTTCCAAGCATTGACAAGGGCCCGGGTGGCTCAATCAGTTAGGTAGTTGGATTACCTAGCAACTCATACAAGCCCATCACCAATACGGCGTGGGTTCGCACCCGGCTTTGTAAATTACAAAAAGGGTGCACTCGACTCGCAGCCGCAAGTGATAAAGTTTACCAGTTGTTTGCCCATCGGTTGTTTTCTCCGGGTACTCTGGCTTCTTCCACCACTAAAACTGGTCGCCATGATATAGCTGAAATATTGTGGCGTTAAACAACACAAATCAAATCAAATCAAGCATTGACTTTTATATTGCAAAAAAGATATTTGAACTGACAAATTGCGAAAATAAAAGAGAGCTGCATTTGTTCAACTAGCAAATATTATTGCTTCGATTCTGGTTTCAAAAATATACCAAACAATGTTGATCTGTACAATGACGTTAGAAACTGTTTGTAAAATCTACCCAAAGACGTTGACATTTGAATGAAAATTCCTATTCAACACGACGTATACATTTGAGCTAATTATTCCGTTTCAAGTTATTTAAACTTTATTCCAATATGTTGAAATGTGTTAATTTGATTGAAATACAATTTTATGCATATCTTTATGCATCATCTTTCCTTGAACTTTGACAAATAATCTTTGCGACCACTGTGCAGATACGGTACCAGAAGGTAAATTAGGGGGCAAATATGGATATATGAAGGCAAATACTGATATTTGGCCCGAATTTGCCCTGAGGGCAAATAACCAACACTGACTTTTAGCTATTATTGGACATGCAAAAACGAACATATTGCAACAAAATATGTGATAATTCTGCTTCTTATTTTGATGTGGATTTTCCTTCTAATATTAGGAGGGCCAAGACTTTTTTTGAAAATGTGTTAAAATATCTTAAAGTACACACCAATGATCAGATCTCCTAAAGATATTTACAGTGGTGTTTAGTTTTTTAAAATCTGTTAAGCGGTTCAAAAGTTATGACAATTTGAAGTTCGGAAAATGACCACTTATATTTTATAATGGTGGCCATTTTGAATTTTATGTGTCTTTACCAAGAAATGGAATATCAGAAATTATTTGAAAACAATAATGAAATCTAATGAAACTGTACTTGATAAATGTAGTTTAGACATTGTTCTAAAAGAAATTGCATAGTTGTAGTCTTTGTTTCATCAGCAACATGTGTTTCCAAACACATTTTTAAAATTATTGTTTACCATGCATTTCAATGGGAAAATTGAAAACTACACCAAAATTGGATAAATTTTACCCATAAAATTGAACGTATAAATAAAAATTTTGAATTTTCTCATCAAACTGTATGAGATTATTAAAACTTAGCCTACGGCTACTATCCACTACAGAAGAGTTTTAATTTCAGTCTAACTGGTCAGCAACATGTGTTTCAGGGAATAAATAGTTTCAAAATAGCGGTGCCATTTCCAAAGTTTCCATTCAATTTTGGTCGCTTCTGTCCAGTTTAAATATAAAAAAATTGTGACATATGAAAAATGTTCTCCAAACATGTGCATTATTTATTTATTTCAACATGTCACCTTTTAAATAATTCACTTTAAATAATAGTGTTCTAGTGCATTGTCACTGCAGCTGTCTTCAAATGTAAGACAGAAATCTATTTACCCGACACCTGTACATAAATTAAGGATTTAGTTTTCATACTTAGGCCAAAAAAATATATATGTGTGTTTACTGTCACATGTCAAAAAAATCTAAGGTCGGTCGGTCAGGATTAATTTTTTTTTTTATTATCGACAAAACCGGAAATAGTCGTTTCCGGAATCCGATTCCGGTATTTAATTTTCGAATATTCCGGTAAAATGACGAATTATGCAGTTTTTCTACCTTCTTTGCTCTCAATTTCGACAAAAAGCTAGCAGTTAAATAAATAAAACATTGCTGCTGGTTAAACAACAAAAATGGTTATCCGAATTCTGTGTAAAAATGCATAGGGTCGCTAGCAAAAATTAGGGTAGGTCGGGTGACCGTAAACACACATATTTTTTTTTTTGGCCTTAGACTGAGAAATTGTACAAATTTTTAAGCAAGTTTTTAGAATCAGAATGACTTTTGTTTTTTTATCTTCTGAATTATATATCAAGGACACACATTAAAATGATGTGAAATTTAGTAATGGTGATTGGAATTGTTACATAATTTGGTGTCATTAGACCTTAATCACAAATTTTATATGTGGCACAGGTTAACTGCTAGTTTATTATCCACAATAAACTTTTGACAGGATGTTTGAAATTATTTGATATATATTATTAAAATGTGCAAATGTATGTTATAATATTTACTAATAGTATAAGATGGAATGAATATTGGTCATAGTAATAAGACACAACATATTTTATTTTATGAAAAAAGGAAAATGAGAATTGCTGTTTATAATTTACAATGTACTGTAACTTATTGCATCATGCAATGATCACATTAAACTGAATTGTAATTCATAGTTCTGAGTCAGAAATACATTAAATAAGAGATATTGGACAGATGGCATGCACATGAGACAAAATAACATAAAACACTAATATATTGGTTGTCATGACATTAAATGTAATCAGTAATGTAATCGATTACATTTACAAAGTAATTGTAATTTAATCGATTACATTTGAAAATTGATGTAATCGTAATGTAATGTAATCATGAAAATTGCAAAGTAATTGTAATGTAATCGATTACATTTGAATGTAATTGACCCCAAGTCTGGCATGTGCTGCTACAGGTGTCAAACCACTAATTCACCAATCAGAGCTTGGAACATATACGAAAGTAGCTCTTTTCAAGAAAAAAGTTCCTTTCACTTTGTAGTATTGTGAAAACTACTGAATGGAATGGACTAATTAAAATTGATAATTGAAGTTAAATAAATAGGGATTATTTTGAGCCCAAATTTGATGGATTTAGTTGTATTTTAATACCTCTATGGAGAATTTGATGCATGACCTATAAATAGTGAATTTCTTGGGGATGACCGAACTATTTTTAGAGTAGGTGCTTTCCGTAGCATGGCATTTCACTGCAAGATTTTAAACATGCCCTGATATTTTGACAGAACGTAGAGGAATCATGTACGTTTCAGAAAATATATGGTCTTCAAAAGGTTAAACTTAAGATAAAATGACCAGGTAGGCTTGAAAAAACACAAATTTAGTAGAAAACCGTAAAGAAATTAATTGGTGGTTTGACACCTTAAGACAAAAACGTCAAAATTATCTTTTGTTGCTATCATGTTCAAATTAGCCTAAACATGTCGCAACAGACCCAGAGTGACATTTTTCATACAAAAATGTTACAAAATGCATTGTGGTGTCAGATTACATGGTCAAAATGCATGTTATGTAATATTTTGGAATATTGCTCCCAAACACTGGATATGCATGGACACCAGGTATTGCAACTCATTTTCATTTTCTTTATGACTTTATAATTATTGGGAATATGTTATTGAATGTGTTTTTGCAGTAGAAGGGCATATAATATTGAAAATATAGTTGATATTAAGAATTTAAAAAATTCATCATGCGGAAGTTTGTTGACTTCAAATATAGGATATGGTGATATCATGATTGGATTTTTTTCAATCCTACACATTTTTCCCGGTAAATTTTGATAGTTTCAGTTAAAATACATGTACAATGTACTCACAAAATAATATCAGGCTATAGAAAGCAGTTTTAATTGAAAATTATGTAGTAAAAACCTGGTAATTTAAGTGATCCCAGAAAAATTATTTTGACTGCTTAGCATTTTCTGTTAATTTTTCAAATTGTCAATTTGAATTTCATGTTTTAGAGTATTATTTGGCTGTAACAGTACATTTGAACATCCAGCTTACTTAAACAGTGGAAAAAAATGATGTGGAAGCATATATTTATTGAGTTTTGGAGGAAATTATAGTTGTGCACAATCAGAAATTCCAAGACTTGAACATCAGTAAATCATGTTTGCAAATTTGATGGAATTAGAAGGAATTTCAACTAAAGATGTATATACAAAAACATATTTTATGTCTTAAACCACATAATTTATGGGATAAAAGCATGAATTAACAAAATTAAGAATGATATGAGCTCATTTTATGGGACGAAAAAAGGGGGGGGGGGGGGCTAAATGCAAACATTTCATAGTATTTAGCTATTAAATATACAACTGAGGCATATATATGTGTTAAGATTGCTTATTATGTTAGAAACTAGCTTAATAACTGTAATATATAAGAGAATAGGTAAGTTTTGGTATATTACACAATCTGAACTCAACAGCTGTAAATGGAGATATTTTCATTAAAAATCTTCAAGGGGGTACCTTTGCATTTGACAGGGGTTTCAAAGTGGGCCGGTACCCGGTACTTTTACCTGCCTGAGATCGTGTATAGTACCGGAAGAAATTACTGAACCCCCCCAAAATTAGCAGTGTTCAAAACCACAAGTACGATGGTCGATAGGCTTGTGGAATATTTTTCATAAAAAATTAATGATCACGTCAATTGCTGAATTCTCGCATTCAAATCGAACAACTGCGTCATGACCAAGTTGATGGGATATTCCCTGTTTTAAAAATAACTTTACCTTAGAATCGTAAATAGCAGTTTGCGCATGCGGTAAATAGATATGTTTTCGCCCCAATATCTTTTCATCCTTGTGTAAAACTCGGACCGGAACAAAGCTGACATCATTTCAAAATAAAAAAATGACCGATTACAAATTATGTTCAAACACAATTTAGTGTAATCTCCAGTAATATAAGTATGATCATTAAGTATTATGAATATATGACTACACAATAATTTGTGCGATTTTTTTTTATCCATTTAAAACCCAGGGTCGAAACATTCTGGGGCGTACTGTCTTGCTCAACTCCGTCCATATTGTTTAGCTTCCGGTATAAAAAAATAAAAACCTATGGCTAATTTATTTACATATTTTGACGGGGCCCTACCGCGGTTGTTCACAGAAATGAAAGTGTGCTGAAAAACATTTTTAAAAGGGGGTACGAGGAGATAAGGGATAGAAAATTACTAGAAATCTTGAAAAAGGACCGGACATGGCTCAAATACGAATTACATTGTAATATCAAAACGCCGGCCCCCCCTTTTTTTCCAAAATAATTTAACTTTTGTGTTTCAAATGTTAATAAATGTCTTCCCGCGAATCGTTTTTGTTCGAACATTTTTTTTGCACATAAGTCGTGAAAGTAACAATATATATTGTTTTTGTTTAATTATATTTGTATTGAAAAATTAGAAATTTTATTAAAGATTGATGATTGCAAATTAAATTTATGTTTCATCAAGGACGTACGACGTATTCTATATACGTCCTTGGTTTCATTAATTATGACACTTATATGTCTTGATCCTGCCAATGTCTTTGATGAATTTAATTACTGGTAATAAAGTAAAAAAAAACCACACAAGCCAAGGTATTGTGAAAAAGAAAAGGACAAAGCCAACAAAAGAATTTTGAGAAGTTTAAGCTTTGATAACAATGGCTTGGTCAAGCCTAGCTGCGGAACCGTAGCTCTTTATGGTCCTTTTGGGTTTTTTTAAGATATGGCAGACTATCTATGAATAATCTTGGCTGAAGTCTGTAAACTGAAATATTCAATAAAGAAATTGGGGGGGAAAATCCAGGCATTATGCATGGTCTTCACTCTTGTTGAAATCTGAACTCTAAAGTTAATGGGATTTTTCTTTCAAAAACACTAATGTTTTGCAGTCTCTGAAGTACATTTTTTGGTCCACAAAATGCTAGATTTCAGGAGCTTCCGCCCCCTGGACCCCTTACGGCCCTCAGCCTAATTTTTTAGGTACCTCCTAAAATTTAAGAAGTACCTCCTATTATAAAAAACTTTGAAACCCCTGATTTGAACACTTATACTTGCAAATATCAGACAGCCACATACCTTATGAGGTTTTCTTGGGTTGATATTGGCTAAGGAATAGAAATTAGGCCAACAAAGAAGCAAGTTTTTATGCTCTTTAGGTGTCAAACCACTAATTCACCAATCAGAGCTTGGAACATATACGAAAGTAGTCCCTTTTCAAGAAAAAAGTTCCTTTCACTTTGTAGTATTGTGAAAACTACTGAATGGAATGGACTAATTAAAATTGATAATTGAAGTTAATAAATAGGGATTATTTTAAGCCCAAATTTGATGGATTTAGTTGTATTTTAAATGACCTATAAATAGTGAATTTCTTGGGGATGACCGAGCTATTTTTAGAGTAGGTGCTTTCCGTAGCATGGCATTTCACTGCAAGATTTTAAACATGCCCTGATATTTTGACAGAACGTAGAGGAATCATGTACGTTTCAGAAAATATATGGTCTTCAAAAGGTTAAACTTAAGATAAAATGACCAGGTAGGCTCGAAAAAACACAAATTTAGTAGAAAACCTTAAAGAAATTAATTGGTGGTTTGACACCTACATGTATCACTTGACTTGTTAAAATTGTGAACTTTGTTCTCTACTTAATATATATTATAAATACAAATTACAAGGTCTTGTAACTGATATTTTTATACCTTATGGGACAGATACTTTTGGTACGGATCGACTGGGGCTGGCAAGGATGAAGAACAGACAGAAAATTTCTTCGGAATCCTAATCTCAACGAGATTATAACCCCCCTTCAAGTTAAATGGTCGGTCCCTAATTTTATCTATTTGATGAAATTCTAATCTATGTCAAGTGTATTTGAAGATAAATTTGTAAGAAATTATTACCATGTATTCACTTAATATCACCACCGTGAAAATAAAAATCCATTTCATCTTCATTTTGACTCACAGTCAAAGTTGTTTCACGTTTGTTTACGGTGATCGTGCGAGTATGGCCTGATCATGTGAAGTAATCGAATTTAGACAAAACGAATTATTTTTATCAATACTCTATCATTGTGAAAAAAAAATTATCAGTATAGCATTAATATTTTATTTTCACGTTTTTAACCATTTTTTTTTTTATTTGATATTTTTATCAATGTATGCGATTAAATTAGATACAAATTCGTTTCGTTTAAATCCGCATAGATGTAGATGTATTTGTTCTTAATAAAATTTGGCAAGAAAAATGGCTTTTCCTTACGGACAGGTAGTATACTTCCTGTTTTTATTTTACAGTGTTATTATCTAAGTTTATTTATAATAGACACTTTAGATCAAATGCTTATGATGAGACGAATATGTCTCCACATCAATACTTCTTGAAATATCAAATAATTCATGCAAAAGCTTCCAAACGGTTGGACGGAAATGGTAGTGCAAAACACCAAATAATAGTAAAAAAAAAAAAAAAAATGTTTTTTGAAAGCTACATGTAACCAAATATTCCAGAGTAGTTTCTTCCACGTTGAAATTGTCAAGAAATTTACCTCTTTTTACTCCTGCAGTACAGACCAACGAATCTTGTTCGTTTTGCTCCAAATCCTTTCTCCCTGTGACTGAGTGTGATCTGTATCTGTTAGTGTACCTTGTAGTAACCAATTCTGGCTGGTATCGGGTCCGTTCGTCCTAACTACACATTCGCCCTGAGTCCGTTCGCCCCGATAATTAAAAAGTTTTTTAATGAACATAATGCATATTTTAATTTAAGATAAAGAAGTATCAAGTAATGATATAGAAAAGTATTAATTTAAAGAAAAAATATGAGCTTTTGGAAAATAATTCACTTCTTTTCAAGCAATTTTTAGGTATATTCTTTCAAATGCTTAATTGAAATTAATGTTTGTTGATTTAATCATACAATTATTGATTGGGGATTATGGTACATTGTATTTCTTTGATATCTTTGTTTTCATTAATTGGTGGTTTCGATTCTGTAATTTTCCACTTTCGATGTAAGCATGGTATGAGTAAAACAACCTTGAAACAAATTGCAAACATAAAAGAATTTGAAACAAGAGGCCCAAAGGTGTAAAAAAAAAAAGGTGTTTTTGTACAATGTGGCAGGTTTATTATTCAACCAATCTTGATGTTTTTTCTTTATGTTCCTTATAAAATGGTCTTAGTTTGCTATGATAACAGTTTTTTTTATGGCTCTTACTATTTCCATTTAAGGGGGTAAAAACACCCAAAAATTAAGGGGGAAAATTCAAGTCCGATTTTGATAGTTATTTTTCTTTTGAAATTTACTGTCTGCATTTTTATTCAAACAGATTGGACCTACATTTTGTAGCTCTTGTAGTTTCTGAGAAAAAAGAGATTAATTGAAACCAAAGAGACCAACATGATATTTTTGTTACTTTAAGTTGGATTTGTTTTTTGTTGAATTCCTTTGAAAAATTCCTGTCTGGAGTACTATCATACTATGCAACAGATTTGTTGTACATGTAGCTTTTACCATTTCAGAAATATGAGAATACCAAAAGTCATATTTTAATGGATTAAAGATTAACAAAAGACCATCATGGTCGTGAACATATGGTAGTTTGATTTAGAACTACCTGTGCAATCAGTGCTTATCACTCTGAGTTTAAATCTCACTCATTGCGAGGTGTACTTGATACAACATTATGTTATAAAGTGTGTCAGTGACTTGCAACAGGTTGGTGGATTTCTCGGGGTACTTCAGTTTCCTCCACCATTAAAACTGAACGCCACGATATAGCTGAAATATTGTTGATAATGTATAGAAGACCAGCATGTAACTCATGTCATGATAAGGATGGTAAATGATGAAAAATTTAGCTCTTGTTTTGTGATAAATCTGATATTTTATTATTTCAGGGTGCTCCACCAGGTGCTGTTCCACCCATGGGACAGCCAGGCTATAGTGTTCCACCTGGACAACCAGCAGGGTATGTTCCACCTCCTGGCCAACCAGGTTACGGTGCTCCACCGCCAGGACAACCAGGCTATGGGGCCCCACAACCAGGATATGGACCACCTGCTGGTAAAACATTATTACATGTACAAATGTAGTTCAAATGTAGTTTAAGTGCAGCCTAACCAATGCAGAAATATGATTTCTTTTTAGGTTACATGGCTAAATTTAAGACATGTAAAGCTATTGTCATCTATCTATTATCTGTTTGTTGTCTGACATCTTCGGAAATGTCGGGGGTTTTTTTTGCAAAAAGGTTTCACTTTTTATCCATTTCTGTGATTTCATTGGGCCAATATACGTTTTGCAAATTCCTGATTTGATTCTGAAATTAAATGTTTTTATAGGAGTTATCTCCCTTAGGACAGTAATCCCGACTGGCAAAATGGTAACTAGTCTAGCAAGAGCAATAGAAAGAACAGTAAATTTGAGTATGATTTATATTGGAACCAAGCTTTGCTTGAATTGTCATTTGATGGTTCTTTACCGATTTTTTTTGTTTTCGTATGGATCAAAATTAAGGATGGATGCCAGGGACAATTATTGATTGGCTGAAATTTCTAAAATTTTCTCCTCTGAAACCATGCAACAGAATGAACTTTTAATTTACATTGTTGAAATGTTTCCTAGAAAGTCCTCTACCAATTTTGTGTTTTTATTGTGGATCTGAAATTCAAGATGGTCGCCACTTGGATCCAAACTTGAGCATAGACTGCAATGGAGTGAGTGAGTGATTGTTGTTTAACACCAACTCAGCAATTTGTACACGCCCGTCTCGAGACGATCCATATTATGTGATTGGGTATGGTGGGCGTGCGTCCACACAGGTTTCCACACAGGTTTCCACACAATAACTTTAGTTCTGTATATTGGATCTTTACCAAACTTGGCCACATGATTCCCCTGTGGAAGGGAAAGAACCCTATTTATTTTCGGGTCATTAGGTCAAAGGTCAAGGTCACCGTTACTATAAATAGAATTTTTGACAACAGGGTTGTTTCCACATGATTACCCTGTGGAAGGGGAAGAATCCTATTTATTTTGGGGTCATTAGGTCAAAGGTCACTGTTACTATAAATAGAATTTTTGACAACAGATTCTTTTCGCATAACTTTAGTTCTGTATATTGAATCTTTACCAAACTTGACCACATGATTCCCCTGTGGAAGGGGAAGAACCCTATTTATTTTGGGGTCAAAGGTCAAGGTCACTGTTACTATGAATATAATTTTTAACACGGTTGTTTCCGCACGATAACTTTATTTCTGTATATTGGATCTTTAGCCAACTTGGCCACATGATTCCCCTGTGGAAGGGGAAGAACCCTATTTATTTTGGGGTCGAATGGTCAAGGTCACCATTACTATAAATAGAATTTTTGACAACAGAATCGTTTCCACACGATAACTTTAGTTCTGTATATTGGATCTTTACCAAACTTGGCCACATGATTCCCCTGTGGAAGGGGAAGAATCCTATTTATTTTGGGGTCATTACCATTATACCGTTTGATAAGTTATATAGACGGGCATATTTTGTGATGCACACATTTCTTGTTCAGCTATATTATGGCGAGAACAAGTTAATTTTCAATGAGATGATGATGAGGTCTGCTTTGTATTAGACCAACATGTGTACTGGTAGTTGGATTTTTATAGTGATATTTCACTGAAACAACAGTCTGCAGATAGACATGTCACCTCACTCAGACACATTATCATGATTCCAAGCCAACCATTTTATAGTTTTTGTTATCAAACTCTGCAGAGTTATTGAGCACAAAAAATGCAATCAGTGTTGTACAGTGACACAGGTCTATTCTCAACTTGTATGGATTTTACATGACAAACATTTATTAAATAAACAATTGTTTATTCATTAGGAAAAAAACAGTTCCAACTGGTATCAATATAATGGATTTCTAATCTTGCAATGCATGTCTACATGTTTTATGTTTTTTTTAAATTTTAGGTGGGTTCGGTGGACCACCCTCTGGTATAGACCCCCAGATATACCAGTGGTTTTTAACAGTGGACCAAGATAAAAGTGGGCATATCACAGCTAATGAATTACAACAGGCATTAGTTAATGGTAACTGGTCTCACTTTAACCCAGAAACTTGCAGGTTAATGATAAGTAAGTAACAATAAGAAGAAGACTACAATCATTTCTTTCTTTTATGTAAATACAGTCTTAAAGGGCACCTCTATATAACAAATCACTGTCAATAAAGAACAACCTCATTTTTCCTATTATGAATATAATTACAACCTGTATATAAATGAGAACTGCTCATAAAGGGCACTTTTTCTGATTTCCTTCAGTGCCCTTTTAGATACAGATTTGACTGTATCTAGAAAATTTTGGCATGAAGTAAAAAATGCTTTTTCAAAAAGTGAAATATGACATTAACATTAGTCTGATGCTTCAGAGTCGCTTAGACTATTAAGTAACAACAACATAACAAGCTATATTGAATAAACTATATTATGTTGTTAAAACATATTTATTTGGGTAGGGACTGTTTTCTATGTACAGGATGTTGTTTTGTAAACAAACTTTTGAAATTAAAAAAGTATGATAAGTTCCTAATAAACCCGTAAACGTGAGTTTTCTGATCTGATAATTGGTCACATTAGACAGGTTTTAATGTACTGATGATATTTCTTAATGGTCACATTAGAGAGGTTTTAATGTACTGATGATATTTCTTAATCAAGTCAGTGGTCACATTAGACAGGTTTTAATGTACTGATGATATTTTTACTGATCACATTAGACAGGTTTTAATGTACTGATGATATTTCTTAATGATCTTAGACAGGTTTTAATGTACTGATGATATTTTTTAATGGTCATATTAGACAGGTTTTAATGTACTGATGATATTTTTATTGATCACATTAGACAGGTTTTAATGTACTGATGATATTTTTTAATGGTCATATTAGACAGGTTTTAATGTACTGATGATATTTTTACTGATCACATTAGACAGGTTTTAATGTACTGATGATATTTCTTAATGATCTTAGACAGGTTTTAATGTACTGATGATATTTTTTAATGGTCATATTAGACAGGTTTTAATGTACTGATGATATTTCTTAATGGTCACATTAGACAGGTTTTAACATACTGATGATTTGTTTAAGGCATGTTTGACAAAGACAACTCAGGTACAATACAATTACATGAGTTTCAAGCTTTATGGAATTACATCCAGCAATGGAAAAGTGTGTTTGAACGGTTTGATAACAACAGATCTGGTTCTATAGAAGCTCAAGAATTAACAGGAGGTAATGTTTATTAGTCAGGGCTCACCCCATTTAGTAAATACTGGGTGAATTAACTTCTCTTTTAGTTGACTTGAGGGCAAAGTGAGGGAAAATCTGGGAGACTTCCAAAAAGCTAGCTAAGTTTTTATGTTTCTTTCCCTGCTGCCATGCCCCCCCCCCCCCCCCCCCCCCCCCCTACCTTTCTGAAAAAAGATGCAATCAACGAGTTTGGAATAAAATATTGAACATCAAATCCTTTATGGGTCAAATTTCAGGAACATGGAAGCTCCTTCTACATGAATATTGAAGAAAAAGTATGATTATTAGTGAAAAAATACTGACTTACAAACACTAACAGGGCGACTAAATATTTGCCTTTTGGTGGGAATAGAGTGATTTCAATGAAATCAGGGTGAAAAACAGAGAACTAATTCAAGTTATGGAAGGGTTAAATTTAAAGTGTGTTAATGATGTTGAAGTAAGTTTTCATGTCTTCACGTTGTAAGGAATCTACAACGGTGATGTAATGGTTACCGTGCTCGCCTCAAGTGTGGTAGATTGTGTGTTCGAGCCCCAGTTGGGTCAAATTAGAGACTAGAAAATTGGTATTTACTATTTGTCCGCTAATAATGAGTAAGAGCAAAGACTGGTTGGCTTGGAATCAGGATAATACGTGGAGCAACATGTCTACTGCACAACTTTTGTTTCAGTGAGCTAGCACCATAAAAATCTTAGCTTGTTGGTCTAGTACAAAGCGTACCTAATCATTATCACATCATCAAATGTAACTTGTTCTTGCTATAATGATATGGCTGAAAAATTGTTCGCAATTGTAAGTTTAAAACAGCAATCATTGATACTCACAAATACATGACTGCTCACTTTCATAGCTTGTTACAGACACTTCAATAAAAGAAAGTGGCAGTAGTTATACTAGTTTTATAGGCACAAACATCCCCTCTTAGTGAAATGAGACGGTCATGCATTTTGCACATCTGAGTGAAATGCCGACCTTCACATTTAACCGAGCAAATTCACAATCTTCAGCATTATCATATGTATCTGGAGGTTTGGGAACTGATTTAGATTCTTGAAGCTAGATATACAAATGAATAAGACTTTTTTGTGATCTTAAAAAAAGCATTTGATTCTTTAATGATTCAGTCAAATTTATGTGATTTTATGATTAGATGGTAAGTTTTTGGTTCCTACGGTAATCTGTAGTCATTCATTATACAAATGAAATGACTATGAAATAGAAATGTGTTTAAACCAAACCCTGAATCAACCAGAATCCTGTATACTGTAAACCAAAGTTAACTTTAAAGAAAGTCCCAATGTAGGAAATCTTTGTTAATTTAATCAGTATAAACTGAACGTGTGTCTATTCCAAACACATGTTAATTTAATCAGTATAAACTGAACGTGTGTCTATTCCAAACACATGTTAATTTAATCAGTATAAACTGAACGTGTGTCTATTCCAAACACATGTTAATTTAATCAGTATAAACTGAACGTGTGTCTATTCCAAACACATGTTAATTTAATCAGTATAAACTGAACGTGTGTCTATTCCAAACACATGTTAATTTAATCAGTATAAACTGAACGTGTGTCTATTCCAAACACATGTTAATTTAATCAGTATAAACTGAACGTGTGTCTATTCCAAACACATGTTAATTTAATCAGTATAAACTGAATGTGTGTCTATTCCAAACACATGTTAATTTAATCAGTATAAACTGAATGCGTGTCTATTCCAAACACATGTTAATTTAATCAGTATAAACTGAACGTGTGTCTATTCCAAACACATGTTAATTTAATCAGTATAAACTGAACGTGTGTCTATTCCAAACACATGTTAATTTAATCAGTATAAACTGAATGTGTGTCTATTCCAAACACATGTTAATTTAATCAGTATAAACTGAACGCGTGTCTATTCCAAACACATGTTAATTTAATCAGTATAAACTGAACGTGTGTCTATTCCAAACACATGTTAATTTAATCAGTATAAACTGAACGTGTGTCTATTCCAAACACATGTTAATTTAATCAGTATAAACTGAATGTGTGTCTATTCCAAACACATGTTAATTTAATCAGTATAAACTGAATGCGTGTCTATTCCAAACACATGTTAATTTAATCAGTATAAACTGAACGTGTGTCTATTCCAAACACATGTTAATTTAATCAGTATAAACTGAATGCGTGTCTATTCCAAACACATGTTAATTTAATCAGTATAAACTGAATGTGTGTCTATTTCAAACACATGTTAATTTAATCAGTATAAACTGAATGCGTGTCTATTCCAAACACATGTTAATTTAATCAGTATAAACTGAACGTGTGTCTATTCCAAACACAAGTTAATTTAATCAGTATAAACTGAATGTGTGTCTATTCCAAACACATGTTAATTTAATCAGTATAAACTGAATGCGTGTCTATTCCAAACACATGTTAATTTAATCAGTATAAACTGAACGTGTGTCTATTCCAAACACATGTTAATTTAATCAGTATAAACTGAACGTGTGTCTATTCCAAACACATGTTAATTTAATCAGTATAAACTGAATGTGTGTCTATTCCAAACACATGTTAATTTAATCAGTATAAACTGAATGCGTGTCTATTCCAAACACATGTTAATTTAATCAGTATAAACTGAACGTGTGTCTATTCCAAACACATGTTAATTTAATCAGTATAAACTGAACGTGTGTCTATTCCAAACACATGTTAATTTAATCAGTATAAACTGAATGTGTGTCTATTCCAAACACATGTTAATTTAATCAGTATAAACTGAATGCGTGTCTATTCCAAACACATGTTAATTTAATCAGTATAAACTGAATGTGTGTCTATTCCAAACACATGTTAATTTAATCAGTATAAACTGAACGCGTGTCTATTCCAAACACATGTTAATTTAACCAGTATAAACTGAACGCGTGTCTATTCCAAACACAAAAACTGATCCCAAGGAGGTTCAATTTAAACGGGTTTAAATTTATCAATAAAATAGAAATATTATATTTTCAGCTTTTGCACAAATGGGGTACAACGTATCACCACAGTTTGCCGCCATTGTCATAGGAAAGTTTGATATTTACGGGAGAAGATCGCTGACGCTAGACAACTTTATACAATCATGCGTCATGTTGAAATCGTTAACAGACTCATTCAAACAGAGAGACCCACAGATGCAGGGAAATATCCGCATGAACTATGAAGACTTTATGACAACAGCAATCTTTAACAAAGTTTAAACTGAAATATTATGATTTACATGTAATTTGTAGTACAATTTATAAATTACCTTAAGCTTGAACTCATTGAATTACTTTCAGTCTATGGAAGAGGTGAAGCAGGGAGTCACCAATCACAAAATAATTTGTTAAAATCTTGATCTTGAGTCAAAGAAACTTTATATTATAGTTTTTATGTTGTCTGTCAGGCCCATAGCCAGATTCTTCTTCAATAAACTCAAGGGGCCGTCGTGGTCGTGATCTTATGGTAGTTGGATTTACAACTACATATGCAATCAGTGCCTATCACCACTACAGTTGTGAGTTTGAATCCTGCTCAGGCGAGGTGTACTCGTTACAACATTATGTGATAAAGTTTGTCAGTGATTTGCGGCGGGTAGGTGGTTTTCTCCGGGCCCTCCAGATTCCTCCATCAATAAAATTGACCACCACGATATAACTGAAATATTGTTGAAAGTGGTGTAAAACACCATAATCCTAAATATCTTCAATAAACTCGCGATGCGACATGATCTTGCAGCAGAATATATAAATCTGGGCTAGTGTTGATTGACTGGTACACATCAAAGGAGGTTAAGTGACACAAATTTCTATTATGATCAAATGAAAAACACAAATTACTACACTGTCAGAACAGTTCCAAAATTGAATAGAAAAATTGTAGAAAGAGGCAAAATGGACACCCCTAACACACATACACATGACTGCTGACTGTCCTAACTTGGTACAGGCACTTCAATAAAAAGTGACAGGGTTAAATTAGTTTTATGGGCCCAAACCTCCTCTCTTTGTGAACTGATGTGGTCATGCAAGTGCTTCCCACATGTGAGTAAAATACCAACCCTCACATAACCGGGTCATAATCTTGAACAACATGCATAATATATTTAATCTTCGTGACATAATTTTTGTTTTCAAAGACCAAAAACAGAATTTTTTTTTAATCATGGTACAAAATTTTGTCAGAATCACAATTCACAGGAATTTTAAACACTTGATTATGGTTGAGGAAGAAATCCCTGTCTTCTCCCCATTTATATATAAGCCAGGCATTTTTCAATATTTTAATATTACTTATTTATTTATATTAATAGTTTTCTATTAAATTTAAACTCTATCATTTTTTTGCGATTCTAATGTAAAAATATGTCAAGGTATTTTATGTTTTTGCTTCTAAGCTTAATGCCTTTTTTAAATGTTTATTTGCCAGGCAAAAACATTGTCATCAACAAATGCTTTCACTGTCGTCATGGTTACATAATTATGTCAAGGAGGAAGTGTCAATTCATATTCAAGGGCAATAATCTATTAAATACTTCCAGAATATTTTTAGCAGAGTTACAATGAGGTTACGCAAGTCTAAAAGTTTTGGCTAATTCTTGTGGTTGGTCGGACAAGCAGACAGGACTTGTATTCAATCTTGTTGGTGCTCCAGTATCTGTATTAAGATTTATACATAAGCTACATGTATATATGAACAATATCCTAGTCAAGTTCGTAAGCCACATTTAAAATTTTTGGTAAAAAATAAAATTAATATAAGTTATGACGTTTGAAGATGCTAAAAAATGGTGTAAAAGCTCTTGCTGGCAAATTTGTATTAAAGTGTGTTCCCATAGATTATGAATCGAAAAGCTAATAACTATTTTATGTTATGTGTGTTTTTATTTTGTACGATGGTTAGTTCAGGTCTGTGTTCAATGAATTCTATAGTGCTATTTATACCACTGTGAACGAACTCGAGAGATAAATTTATGTTTACATACAATATCATATAAATATATCAATATAGCATGTTTTTCAAGGGAAAAATTCAAAGCTTATGCTTTTTGGGTATTGATCAGACAACAAATTTTTTGGTTTTAATGGCTTTTAAAATAGTTAATACTTTCTATGGTCATATTTGCTCTTTGTACAATACAGAATTTGGCAGTTAGGTGGTATCCCAAAAAATCATCAAAATTAAGGTGTGTTTGAACAGTCAAATTTGTCTTTTAAATTCTACCTGTGCACCTTTTTCAACACACAAATTTTGACCTCTAAGCATGTTGTCAAGCATGTTTGATAGATCCATCAAACACTTGAAGGGAGGTACAGTACAGGTGTTTGATAGATCCATCAAACACTTGAAGGGAGGTACAGTACAGGTGTTTTAATGGGTTCACATGTAAAGTTTGAAGTGGATATTTAAGCAAAAAAATTAGACTGTGTAAATGCACCTTTAGAATCCAATTATTATAATGTTGTGATATGTTTTTGTTTTCATGAAGTAAGAATTAAATAATGTATCTAACTATGTAGGAGTCAAACCTGTATTTAGAGGCCACCTTCGGGACAAAGAAAAATTTGTCTTTGAAGACAAGAGGTTCAATTCATATCAAATTTTGTTTGACAGGACATGAAAAAGGTGACCTTTTATTAAAGGTGATGCTTTATTGAGGTAACCACTTAGGTAGGTTTGACTAGTTACACAATTTAAGCATTGCCTTTATTTAACTGTTCAGTGTATTTTCTGTATGTTTTTAATGTCATTGTCATTTGTTACATTTTACATACCTGTATGTCTTACTATATATAATACCACAATAAAATCTTTTCTAATGATCTCGTTCTATTTTCGTGATTTTTGGGTTCTTAAGAAGAGTTTGATGATACCAGAATCAGTATATCGAAGAAGAGCAGACACCGCAATGGCCAAACGAAAAAGGACAAAAAGACAAACAACCATCTACAAAGCATACACATAAAACTTGAGATCGAGTAACACGAACCCTCACTAAAACCATGCTCTGGATGAGCAAGCAGTTCCTGCTCCACTAGTGGCACCCTTCCTGTTAATGTAGTGTTAATACTAATACTAGTTTAATCCCACCACTTTTTTGTTGTGTGCCTGTATCAAGCCAGGAAAAAAGGTTTGAAGAGACCAAAAGAGACAATCTGATAGTTCGATTTCTTTTGTTTTTCATTTTATTTCTAATGATGTTGTTCTTTTTCCATGATTTATGATTGAAGAAAACAGAAACCTTGACTTTTAACATACTCTAAATAAAATGAAAAGCAAACAAAAATATATCACACTGTCTGAAGAGTTCTAAAATCTAATAGTAAAACAAAAAATACCACACCTATGCAATCAGTGTCTATCACCACTAATGTTAGTTCGAACTCTGCTCAGATGAGGTGTACTTGATACAACATTAGGTGATTAAGTTTGTCACTGACTTGTGATAGGTCTGTGGTCTTCTCTAGGTACTCCGGTTTCCTCCACCAATAAAACTGACCGCCACAATATAACTGAAATATTGTTGAAAGTGTCATTAAACACCATAACTTACCTACACACATTTTGGTTGAATTTCTTATAGGGTGTCTAACCATTCCTGTTAGGAGGACATTGTGTTTGTGTTTACTATTAAAATTAACTTTTTTTTTATGATACTACTAGCATAGCCATCTTACTGATGTCACCACTGAACATAATTCAACAGAGATATATATATATATTGAAATGATTTGACAGTTTGTATTGTTTCTTTGTATAATTTATTATTGTGTATTTTACTGTTATATAATCATTGTAGTGACTTTGCCCCTTGTGGGACCTTAATTGGAATTAAAATATCTTATCTTATCTTATCTTATAGGCAGTAATTTAACAGATTGCAGTATAAAGGTATATTGGCAGTGTGTAGATTAGACCTCGCAATAGGTTTAAATCACTCAAAACTTGACTGTTATATTTTTACAAGAAAGTTTAAACAGTGGTGGTCAACAATTCCACAAATGTCAACAAAACGAGCAATCACCTCAAAAAAGAAGGATAAACAGTGATGGTCAACAATTTCACCAATATCAACAAACCCAGCAATCACCACTCATTTAATTAACTTGTATAATTACTGAACAAAGCATAAGATGTTGGAAATCCAGGTCGTGGCTTGCAATTGAGACAGGCAGAAAAATATGACTGGGTTAAAACAAATAATAGAATCTCAACACTGCCCACTTGGCATATAATAACTGCCCACTTGGCATATAATAACTACCCGACGTTGTTATATATATATATATATACATGTACGTCTGAAAATTAAACCAAACAGTGTTAGAATTAGATTTTAGAGCTGTCAAATTTTTGTTCTTCCCTCGATGGGATTTGAACCCACACCATTGATACACTGCAGCACCATTCGCTTAGCCTTACGTCCAGCGCCCTAGACCACTCGATCATGTATATATATATTCTGACAGAAGGCAGAGGAATCGTGTACGTTTCAGAAAATATATGGTGTAAGAAAGGTTAAGCTTCGAGAAAAATGACCAGGCAGGGCAGGCAGGCTCGAAAAAACCCCCCCCACAAATTTAGCCTCAACGGCCGCAAAACGAACAATTTGTGAGTTGTGTTGCATCAACAAGAAAGAAAGTAATCTGTAATTACTTTAACACCTGTCTTCATTACAGATGTACGATTACGTCAAGAAAGAAAGTAATCTGTAATTACTTTAACACCGGTTTTCATTACAGATGTATGATTACGTCAAGAAAGAAAGTAATCTGTAATTACTTTAACACCGGTTTTCATTACAGATGTATGATTACGTCAAGAAAGAAAGTAATCTGTAATTACTTTAACACCGGTTTTCATTACAGATGTATGATTACGTCAAGAAAGAAAGTAATCTGTAATTACTTTAACACCGGTTTTCATTACAGATGTATGATTACGTCAAGAAAGAAAGTAATCTGTAATTACTTTAACACCGGTTTTCATTACAGATGTATGATTACGTCAAGAAAGAAAGTAATCTGTAATTACTTTAACACCGGTTTTCATTACAGATGTATGATAACGTCAAGAAAGAAAGTAAAAGTGACAAGAAATAAGCCACTAGTTATTAGTTATCCGACAAAATTAATTAAGCCTTAAGCTTATTTCCCATGCCAATAGGATATGATAGTTGGATTTACAACTACCTGTGCAATCAGTGCCTATCACCACTAACGTTGAGAGTTCGAATCCCGCTCAAATTAGAATTCGTGTTGCCCAACCCCTTTCTATACAGAAACGATCCGCCACCATCCTAATACCTGAATGTGAAATGTCGATGTATCATTTTATTGCAAATATTACCATTTCAATCACATTGTATAATACACCTTTTGCACATTCCCGACGGGTGCCACTAGTGGAGCAGGAACAGCTCACCCTTCCAGAGCACCCGAGTTCACCCCGGTTTTTAGTAGGGTTCCTGTTACTCGATCTTTAGTTTTATGTGTATGTTTTGTAGATCGTTGTTTGTCCTTTTCCTTTTGATCATTATGTTGTCTGTTCTTCTTCGATTTACGGATTCTGATTACCTCTTTGGTATCTTCAAACTCTTCTTATTATAAAATTATTCTTCATAGAGCCATTTCGACCAGCGAAAATGGTACGGATTTAGCAAGAGCAACGGAAAGGACAATGAATATTAGTATAATTTCTAACAACTTGTAGATATTTGACTCTTGTAAAAAATAATCAGAGGATAATTTTAAAGCAACTAGAAAATTCGCATATTGTTTTACAACGTCATGTTTATCATTGAGTTGTACACTCCTTAAAGGGAAATAACTCGTATAAGAAACGTATAATTTTAAAATAAAGTTGGAAATGTTCAAAAGGTCTATTGTAAATATATATATTGTTTTGTCAATTCTTTACATTCCAGCACACAGGAACTTTCCATTTCACGTATTTAAAGTTTTTGTCACGATTGTACACTTAAAAACAACTTTGTAACTAATTAACTCAATTATAATACAATGGAATTAACTTCTTGTAAAACTTTAATTACAATGTGTAGTAATTATAAAATGTTAATACCGAAGTCAAACTTTATTTGCAAAATGACTAATAGTGACTGCGATTTTGAAGACAGAACCGGTAAGTCTCGTTTTTAATCGAATTTGCCAAATTTGCATGTAAAATTAAACGTAAAAAATGAAATATACAGAATATAGACTTCTATAACACCTCTTACTGACTAATCTTACACAGACTTCAGACCTACATGAAAACGTAGATATCTAGTTTAGCTTGCACGACACGTTATTTGAATAACATAAGAGCCTAAACAGGATAGTAAAAACCGACTAAGATCACATATGACCGAGGGAGCTTTTATAATAATCACATTATCTAGAAACAGTAAATTATATAATAAGTACACTGTATATTTAATAAACAATGTCGAACAGTGCCTTCGCGGACTAATAGTCTACCAGTAGAGGTAACGATCCAGTAATAATAATAAAAGTTAAAAGATACAAAGGGTTTATCAGAAGACGTAAATCTAATGACAAGCAATACAAAAGATAAAGCACAAAAAGACGAAAAATAATCTATAAAACGCGACACAGAAAACCAATGGTGTTGCGGAAGGATAGCCATCCATGTTCATCTAGTGCCATCCGTCGTTTTACGCGTGTTTAAAGTCGGGCGATAAGTCACGAAGGGGCAAAGGAGGACCAGAAGGTGACGAAGACAAATGGAACATATCAGTGGTCGATAGTTTTGTGAATCATTCTGTAACTGTTAACCAAATCACATGATACCGATCGCAAAACTGTCCACGTGATGACGTCAAGGACTAGAAGACCTTGGTTCAGTAGCTTCCCGCCTCGTTAGCCTGATAGGAACCACAAGGAAATGTTGAAATACCAAACGGATAATCAGAAACCGTGGACGGAAGTGCAGACAATACAATGACCAAAGGACAAAAATGATCCACAAACACTACAGAAAATTAAAGATAGAGCAAAACGAACGCCACTAAAAACCGAGAGTGAACTCGGAGTGCTCCAGAAGGGTAAAAAGTTAAAGTCTACATCATTTAATATGAGAAAACGAACGCCACTAAAAACCGGGGGTGAACTCGGGGTGCTCCGGAAGGGTGAAAAGCGGAAGTCTACATAATTTAATATGAGAAATCGCTGTTGCTTGTCATCACTTTCTGTCATATTAAGCTACAATGTTCTGAAAATTATAATTTCAATAGTACTTAATTTAAGTCGATTCTAATTTCAGTGACACGAGTAACAAGAACAAATGGGAGACGAACAATATACTACTGGATATAAACAACCTAGATCAGGATATGAAGATTCTACTGCTATACCAGGACAATTAAATTCATATGGTGGTTAGTATATATGTATACAACTTCATTCAATCTAAAAAGAAAAGTTTGAAGGTACCAAAGATATAAGCAGAAAACGTAAATCGACGGACAGACAATGCAATGATCAAAGGAAAAAGAACAAAAGGACAAACAATGATGTACAAAACACTACACAGAAAGCAAAAGATCCCCACTAAAACCGGAGGTGAACTCAGGTGTTCCGGAAGGATAAGCAACGTATTTATTCTTATACGGATACAAAGAAGAATTCAAAATGAGGCAAAGAAAATAAGCACTAATATATCACAATCACGTGATTTATTATATATATTTGTTATTGAAATTTACGGTTCCTACATAATATAATAAAATGACAAACAAAAAATACCACACTGTCAGAACAGTTCTAAATCTAATAGAAAAAAATACCACACTGTCCGAACAGTTCTAAATTTAATAGAAAAAATACCACACTGTCCGAACAGTTCTAAATCTAATAGAAAAAATACCACACTGTCCGAACAGTTCTAAATTTAATAGAAAAAATACCACACTGTCCGAACAGTTCTAAATCTAATAGAAAAAATACCACACTGTCCGAACAGTTCTAAATTTAATAGAAAAAATACCACACTGTCCGAACAGTTCTAAATTTAATAGAAAAAATACCACACTGTCCGAACAGTTCTAAATCTAATAGAAAAAATACCACATTGTCCGAACAGTTCTAAATTTAATAGAAAAAATACCACACTGTCCGAACAGTTCTAAATCTAATAGAAAAAATACCACACTGTCCGAACAGTTCTAAATTTAATAGAAAAAATACCACACTGTCCGAACAGTTCTAAATTTAATAGAAAAAATACCACACTGTCCGAACAGTTCCAAAATCCAATAGAAAATCGTTGAGAGAGGCAACATTAATACCCCTGACACACACATCCATGTAATTATTGTTAAAACTAATGTTCTCCTTCCTCGTGTGGAAAACCTGTGACAAGCTTGGGGTCGTATGTGTGTGTTTGGGGTGTCGGTTTTGTTCTTTTCAACGCGATTGAATTATGGAACTGTTCTCACAATACACCACAAAACCAATCTTTTCAGTGCTCAGTTAATTACTCGTATTTATAATGATTCTTTTGAAGGTGGGTATAAAACAAATAGACAACAACAACAACAACAACAACAACAAGCAGTCATTGTACCTGAACATGATCATACCACTTCATCTGATCCACGAAAAAAAAGGTGAGTTCTGATATTGAACTGGATGCATGAACTCCTATATATATAAAATGTCCAACACAAACTTATTTTTAATCTAATTTCATTTTTATTACCGTTTTAACGAAAAAACTGTCGGATAAGACAATGAACATTAAACGAAAAACGGGTGGCATCCTGTTGGAACCACAGGTTGTTTTCTTTTAATAATAAATAAGTGAGAGATCACGTCTAGTTGTTTTTCGCCCAAATTTGCACATTTTCATCTGGATTGCAATTTGTAACACGATGGAAGTCACTAGTGGGGGGAGGAACTGATACACCTTACTTCATCCCCCATTTTATCTGGGTTCGTGCTGCTCGATTGTTAGTTTTCTGTGTGGTGTTTTGTAGATTATTGTTTGTCCTTTTTCCTTTGGCAATTTTTTTTTATATGATCTCTCCTTCTTCGATTTACATCTTCTGATTATTCCTTGTTATCTTGTATATCTCTCTGAATCCCATTCTGTCGCCTAATAGTATAATTTTGCCAATACCCATTTTTATTTTAATTACGAGGAGACAAATAACCTAGCCATACAAGAAATGTGTTAATAAACCGCAATGTACTTAGATGTATAAGCAGGGGCGGATCCAGGGGTGGGGTGGGGGAGGGGGGGGGGGGGGCGCAACCGGCGCGCACCCCCTAAAATTGGAAGAAATATGATTTTTTGGCGTAAAATCGTGATTTTTCACACGAAATACCCCAAAAATTTCCCCGCCTCCCTCCACTCGGTGCATTTTTTTTTAAGTGCGCCCCCTGACTTGAAATCCTGGATCAGCTCCTGGTAAGAACTATGTAAATGTATGATCGATTCAAATATGAAAGCAGCATACTTCCTATAAAAGGTATGCATTGTTCTCATTGTTAAGACTGTGGAAACAAATAAACGTTGGAGAAAAGCGAAGAGGCACTCAAGAATAGACAATCCAGAAACACTGGCAGCACAGGGCACACAGGACGAAGAAACACTGGCAACACATGGCACACAGGACGAAGAAAAACAAAACAAGTTTTTAAATTTTTAATTGTTTTAATAATTTCCTCTTCCAAAATTTGCATATCCAATAAATCCTCTCAATCATTAAAGGGAACTATTATCATTAAATAAATTCGGAGGCGTTTCACCAAGTGACTGTCCAAAGTGGCGCAACAACAGGTTATTATCAACTAAGCATTTCGATTTATTGATTGGCCTAATACTTGACAAAAATTTCTTCGGATCAGTTTTGGCTATTGCACAAAGTTCGATACCCTTCAGTCGATTGTATTTATTTTGGGCGCACAAGACACAAGAGGAAGACAAACAAAGCAAACAACAGAACGCACCACAACACAACACAACACAACACAACACACCACACAACAACACAACACAAGACAACACAAAGCACCACAACACAACACAAAACAACGCACCACAACACAACACAACACAACACAACGCATCACACCACAACACAACACAACACAACACAACGCACCACAACACAACACAACACAACACAACACAGAAAATGAAAAAGATGAGCAGCACAGACCCACCAAAAATCGGGATGAACCAGGTGCTTGCGAAGGATAAACAGTTCCTGCTTCGTATAAGACATACACCATAAGAAGAAGAGTTTGAAGATACCAAAGGGAGGTAATCAGAATCCGTATATCGAAGAAGAACAGACACCACAATGACCAAAAGAAAAAGTACAAAAGGACAAACAACGATCTACAAAACATACATATAAAACTAAAGATCGAGTAACACGAACCCCACTAAAAACCGTGTAGTCAACTCGGGTGCTCCGGAAGGGTAAGCAGTTCCTGCTCCACTAATGACACCCGTAGAACAGCAATAAAATAACTGTTCCTTTACTTTAATTTGTGTCTAATTGTACAGTTTAATAGTCTCTCATATTCATTCATTTACAACCATATCCTTTCTTACTAATTAAGCAATTTATAATCATTTTCTTTGTAGATTTGTAGACCATATATGCATAAACCTGGTTATAATGTTATTCTGTCCCTTGTGGGGTTTCATCTGGATATTTATGGTATGTAAAATATTAAAATTACACCATGTTTTGATATAAAAGTAAATATTAAACAAAAAGCTTGAAGATACCAAAGGGGTAATCAGAAGCCGTAAATTGAAGAAGTACAGACAATACAATAGGCAACAGAAAACTGACAAATTGACAAGCAGTGGTTTCCAAAACACATCACAGAAAACCGAAGATTAAGCAACACGAACCCCATAAAAAGCTGAGTCAACCCAGGTGCTCTGATAGGGTAAGCAATTGTAAGCATGTCTATTTTTTCTATTTTCAGTATGTTTTTGGAAAGTGGTAATCATTATAACAGAACACACAGACAGCAGACGACAACAATTAAAATTGACACCATAGACACCTAGTTCTCAGCATTTAGAATTAAAGAAATATTTATCTAGGGGGAAGGGAGACAGACATAGCACAAAAATGCGGCGGGATTTAATTGTGATACCAGGAACATGATTTCGAGTTAAATTCAACAAAACAATTACACTATATGGATCTTCAGAGTCTACTTTGTATATTTGATTTACATTAACAAAAAGTTTTCTGAAACTAACATTAACGTGCTTGAATATATGCATCATGTTCCATGGACATGTTTGTCAATTCTATGCGTATCAACAGTGATTCTCTTTCCTCTGACTTGCTACTTTATTGTTTTGAAGCAGACTCTGCGTTCTGTTCCTTTATTCTTACGTAGCCGATTTCATGGACGTGCTTCTCCAGAGAAAAGGAAAAGAAGCAAGCTTGGTCATTTAATTTCCCGTTCTGCTATATAGATGAGTTCTTTCACTAACTAATTCAAAGTGTGGTGACTAAGTTGATCACACCTATCCCATAGAACTTCCAATAAAGGATGCCACGGACTCAATTACATCTCCTTCATAATTTGACCTGCACATAGAAATAACAATGAGGGATGTTTGAGAACCAAATAGATGATTTCAATTTTCCTATTGTGAACTTTCATTTATATGCAGCAATATTCCACCTGCACCGACACATAGAGTATATATCTCTCATTTGATAAGATATACCTGTTAGGATCAGGATTTCTTTAATAGGAAGAATAGTAAGACGATGTGTACCATTAGTGGAAGCAGGAACTCCTTACCTATTTGGAGCACCCGAGTTCATTGTCTTGGGTTTGGTGGGGTTCGCGTATTCATTTCCATTTGTGACGTAGAGGGTTCTTCTTTTATTTATGTTATTTGTATTTATTTACCTATACTGGTGTCCAACGCGATTTCTATATCAGATGATGTTCGTGTTATTCAACAGCAACACGCCGGGTGCCTTTTATGAAGCACCTTGCCTTAAGTTCACCCCCCATTTTTAGTCCGATTCGTGTTGTTCAATGTCAAGTTTTCCGTGTAGTTTTTTCTATATCGTTTTGTCCTTTTTCTTCTGGTTATTGTATTATATATACTTCAATGATTTACGACTTCTGATTATCCCTTTGATATCTTCAAATTTTCTTTTCTATTGTTGATGTTATTGATGGAATTAACAAATATTGGACTGGATGTAGGGAATTGTCTGATCCAACTGAAAACAAAAGATTTACATTGATCACTGTCTTTGACCTGTTATATAACAAATGTAGAACGAATTGTTAAAACATGAAATCACATTTCGGACTTATTTCTTCACAATTTGAAATAGCTCGTCTGTTCAAGAAGAGTTTGAAGATACCAAAGGGAGGTAATCAGAATCCGTATGTCGAAGAAGAACAGACAACACAATGACCAAAAGAAAAAGTACAAAAGGACAAACAACGATCTACAAAACATATATATAAAACTATAGATCGAGTAACACGAACCCCACTAAGAATCGGGGGTGAACTCAGGTGCTCCGGAAGGGTAAGCAGTTCCTGCTACACTAGTGGCACCCGTCGTGTTAATCTAGTTACAAACCCGGTGATAAGTCAATATATTTTCAAAACTGGGCGTTGCTGAACAATTACTCACTTATGATTGGTATATCAACTTTATGTCTTTCAACATTGATTGCATTATTTAGGATGAAATGGGAAAAAAGTACCACACTGTTGGAACATTTCCAAAATACCACACTGTCTGAACATTTCCAAAATCAAATATCAAAATCGTAGAAAGAGGCAAAATCGATACCCCTAACACACATATATATGACAACTAATTTTCCAGTATATGTTTCAATTATTTTGATTTTGTGTTATATGATAAATAAAAACAGATTTGAATATTGTAATAGAGTTTTCATTAAACGAATCGCCATCATAGCGTATAATAATATCAGCTATATAATTGATTTGTTTCCACCGAAAGTATTCACAATTACCACAAATAATGAAGTGCAAATAAAAAACATAGCAAGCAGCTTTGAAGAGTATATTTCACACGTACCTGATCGAATCCATGATAGTACTAGTTTACTCGCATTATAAAAAAAAAAAAAAAAAGACAAAAAAGTAAAAAATAATGCATGTAATAACAAAAACAAAAAAGGAACATTTAAGAAATAAATCATGGAAGCCAGAATGTGTCGGGAGTTTTAATATGGATTAGCGGATATTAGTATTTTATCCCGAGCCAGAAGCTAATATCCGCCAATCCATGTTAAAACTCAAAACACATTCTGGCTTCCATGATTTATTTCGATTCTGATATGTCTAAGAGTACAAATACGGTAGTATACTTTGATTGGAAGACGGTAATTTATATTTATGTTTGCGGAAAATGTCGCACACAATTTATGCTGCCAATGGAAAAGTCAGTCACATTCACCGGCGCATGTGCTAATGAGATTAACCGAATGGATAACTCGCTCATTTGCTAACAAAGCGAAAGAAGGAGGTTATGTTAGAATAGATTATATAGACGTGTAGTTTCGGTGATTTGGGTTATTTTCTTATACATAAATATTTTAGCAAGGAATATATTGCAAACAAATTAACACCAAATAGTCCACTTGAAAATATAATGTCAACAATTTTCTCGATTTATTTCCCTAAAACATAACCCGATATGACAGAATTATCAACGAATTATGTCACTTTTACAAAGTTTCATTGATAAAAACCGGGTTAATGTATCATAAATATCATTTATTGAAGCAATTGCAAGTTTTCATGAGATACAAAAAATGACCAAAATGAGCTTTAATATCCCTTTAAGGCCTTTGTATTGTCCGTACTTCTTTAATTTGCGTTGTCTGTTACCCTTTTTATTATCTTCAAACTTTTCATACAAATAATGACACTAAAATATTTATATTTTTTCACTATTTCTAAATATATGAAATATATAATGTTTTAACCAAAACATTTGAAAATATTAAAACTTTTTTTCTTTCTTATATGGCTTTGAGTTATATATACTCCTAAAATCTAGAGTTCAGAATAGTACACAGTTTACCTAGAAGTAAACAGCCCATTGTGAAATGTCTAGGTTTCTTAAAATAGATTTCGTGTTATAATATATTCTTTCAAAATCTAGAGTTCAGAATATAAGTAAACAGTACAGTGTGAAATGTCTAGGTTTCTTAAAATAGATTTCGTGTTATATAATATACTCTTTCAAAATCTAGAGTTCAGAATATAAGTAAAACAGTACAGTGTGAAATGTCTAGGTTTCTTAAAATAGATTTCTGTTATATAATATACTCTTTCAAAATCTAGAGTTCAGAATATAAGTAAACAGTACAGTGTGAAATGTCTAGGTTTCTTAAAATAGATTTCGTGTTATAAAAATATACTCTTTCAAAATCAGTTCAGAATATAAGTAAACAGTAGTGTGAAATGTCTAGGTTTCTCAAATATATTTTGGGTTATATATACTCCTAAAATCTATAGTTGAGAATATATAAGTATACACAGTTTACCTAAAAGTAAACAAAATCAGTGTGAAACGTCTACGTTTATTAAAATAGATTTAGGGTTATATAATATACTCTATCAAAATCTAGAGTTCATAAAACAAGCTCAAGTAAGACTATTTACCTAGAAGTTTACAATAAAACGTGAATGGTACATACATGTACAGTCAAACCTGCCCATGCAGTCACCTCTATTAAACAGTCACCTGTATTAAAGGTCACATTTTTCTTGTCCTTTCATAGAAGATTTTATATGAATTGAACCTCTTTTAAGAGGTCACCTGTCTTAAAAGGCCACATTTTCTTTGTCCCAAAGGTGACCTCTTAATACAGGTTTGACTGTATATAGTTTAATTTGCCGGATTTATTACGATGTCACACAGGGTTTTATATTGCGCTGTAACAGTACGATGTGATAGTGTTGTATATAAAACAATTTTTCTTTTGATTTAAAAAATGACATTTCAACGATAATTTAATAATTTCATTTGTATAATTCCCTGAAGACCGAGCAATATCTTCATTTAGCAAATCAAATCAAAATATTGTACCCAATTTTGTTTAGTCAATTGATTGTGAGTTGCTTCTCTGCTAAGCACGCATCATTAAGGAATAAGAGCAACGACTGATTGGCTCCGAATAATTTGTACGAATGGAGTAACATGTCTGTCCGCGGACTGTTGTTTCAGTCAGCTAGTACTATGAAAAAAAATAAACATAGCGTGTTGGTCTAGTACAAAACGGACATCACTATCATCTCATTGTAAGCAACTTGTTCCCGCCATGATGTAGTTGAACTTTGCTCATTTGGTGTTAAGCAACAATTACTCGTTTACTCACTATACTCATTAAATATCAACTGAAGATAGACAAGTTTTTTTATTTTGTTTGATACAATAGAAGCTGTTTTGAATTTCATTTTGATTTCTAATCATTTAGGTGGTAATATACAACGTAGGACGCTAATTATTGGGGCGTAGGGAGATGTCGACCTAATATTCTACAGGCATGCGCATCAATTGGATGTTTTACCGGAATGCTTAGCATATGTGGACTGATGACATCATCTCTTCAAATGTATATGACTTCTCAAGTTTCGTAAAACAATTTGGTTTTAGCAGTAAACAATCTGGATTTTTGATGAGCTGCGACGAAATTGGATTTTTGACTACAACCATCTTTGTCGGCTATATAGCTCCCAGACTTCATATCCCCCATGTTCTCTCTGCTGCCACCATGTTTTATGAAGTATCTGCTCTTCTATGCTGCTTACCATATGCTTTGACTAGACTGCAAAATAATATTGAAATACTACACTGGCTTCAAGGAACAGTTCTAAGACGTCTAAATTCATAAACTACCTGTGCAAAGAGGAGTCTAATTCGTCCAAAGAGGTGTCCTGTATACAGAGTAGTAGAGAGAATGAAGTGTATGGAAACTTGAAAGATTTGACGATGTTTATAATATGACTAGGGATGGTTCTTCAGGGTGTTGGGAAATCACCGAGAACATCACTACTCGTGAAATATGTTGACGAAAACGGACAAAAGAGGAAATCTGGATTTTATGTCGGTAAGCTATGTATACTAGAGGAAAACAGGAATTTATGTCGGTAAGCTATGTATAATCACCATGCACATTGTACTGTAAGGTCGATGATATAACTAATATAACTATGAACTCTTGTACTAGCGGAATAAGTACATTTACTTTTCTGTACTGGTATATATCATTTCGAAGCATATTACATCTATTGACTAAAGAGTGATGGTCATAAATTCCACAAATATCTACAAAACAACCAATCGCCTCTCATGTTAACTGTGTTTAATATGTGGAGGTTAATGTATACATTGTAGTAGTATGACTGCCCAACATAATTTGACAATTTGATTTTAGGGTGCAGGACTGGGTTGCAGAAACCACAATTAATTTGATTTTGATTTATTTATTGTGTTTAACGCCACTTTCAGCAATATTTCAGCTATATCATGGCGACCAGTTTTAGTGGTGGAAGAAGTCAGAGTACCCGGAGAGAACCACCGACCATGGGCAAGCAACTGGTAAACTTTATCATTTGCGGCTGCGAGTCGAGTACACCCTTTTTTGTAATCTACAAAACCGGGCGCGAACCCACGCCGTATTGCTGATAGGCTTGTATGAGTTGTTAGGTAATCCAACTACCTAACTCATTGTGCCATCCGGGCCCTTCAATTAAACCTTAGGTGTAAATTAATAACATGTACATTTAGAGTAATTTTAAGTGTCCATTAAGCTTTAGTTGACACATAAATTCAATTAAGGTGTGCGCAACTCAATCCCGATCTTTAAATGATTCCCCAATAAAACTACAAAAAACTACTTTTTGGCAACGTATTGTTTCTAAACAACGTTTTTATTGACTGTAAACAAAGTAAATCGAAGATGGTCAGATAATACACTTGACCAAAAGAAAAAGGACAAACAATTTACCTACTTGGAAAGCTAGCCTCGTCATGGGTATGCATTTCATTACGAGAATCAGTACAATTTACCTACTTGGAAAGTCAACCTCTTCATGGGTATGTATTTCATTATGAAAATCAGTACCATTTACCTATTTGGAAAGCCAACCTCGTCATGGGTATGTATATCATTATGAGAATCAGTACAATTTACCCACTTGGAAAGCCAATCTCGTCATGGGCATGTATATCATTACGAGAATAAGCACAATTTACCTACTTGGAAAGCCAGCCTCGTCATGGGTATGTATTTCATTATGAGAATCAGTACAATATACCTACTTGGAAAGCCAACCTCGTCATGGGTATGTATTTCATTATGAGAATCAGTACAATTTATCCACTTGGAAAGCCAACCTCGTCATGGGTATGCATTTCATTACGAGAATCAGTACAATTTACCTACTTGGAAAGCCAGCCTCGTCATGGGTATGTATTTCATTATGAGAATCAGTACAATTTACCTACTTGGAAAGCCAACCTCGTCATGGGTATGCATTTCATTACGAGAATCAGTACAATTTACCTACTTGGAAAGCCAACCTCGTCATGGGTATGTATTTCATAAAGAGAATCAGTACAATTCACCTACTTGGAAAGCCAGCCTCGTCATGGGTATGTATTTCAATATGAGAATCAGTACAATTCACCTACTAGGAAAGCCAACCTCTTCATGGGTATGTATTTCATTACGAGAATCAGTACAATTTACCTACTTGGAAAGCCAACCTCGTCATGGGTATGTATTTCATTATGAAAATCAGTACCATTTACCTACTTGGAAATCCATCCTCGTCATGGATATGCATTTCATTACGAGAATCAGTACAATTTACCTACTTGGAAAGCCAACCTCGTCATGGGTATGTATTTCATTATGAGAATCAGCACAATTTACCTACTTGGAAAGCCAACCTCGTCATGGGTATGTATTTCATTATGAGAATCAGTACAATTTACCTACTTGGAAAGCCAACCTCGTCATGGGTATGCATTTCATTAAGAGAATCAGTACAATTTACCCACTTGGAAAGCCAACCTCGTCATGGGTATGTATTTCATTATGAGAATCAGTACAATTTACCCACTTGGAAAGCCAACCTCGTCATGGGTATGCATTTCATTATGAGAATCAGTACAATTTACCTACTTGGAAAGCCAACCTCGTCATGGGTATGTATTTCATTATGAGAATCAGTACAATTTACCTACTTGGAAAGCCCACCTCGTCATGGGTATGTATTTCATTACGAGAATCAGTACAATTTACCTACTTGGAAAGCCAGCCTCGTCATGGGTATGTATTTCATAAAGAGAATCAGTACAATTTACCTACTTGGAAAGTCAGCCTCGTCATGGGTATGTATTTCAATATGAGAATCAGTACAATTTACCTACTTGGAAAGCCAACCTCGTCATGGGTATGCATTTCATTACGAGAATCAGTACAATTTACCTACTTGGAAAGTCAACCTCGTCATGGGTATGCATAACATTATGGGAATCAGTACAATTTACCTACTTGGAAAGCCAACCTCGTCATGTGTATGTATTTCATTATGAGAATCTGTAAAATTTACCTACTTGGAAAGCCAACCTCGTCATGTGTATGTATATCATTACGAGAATCAGTACAATTTACCTACTTGGAAAGTCAACCTCGTCATGGGTATGTATAACATTATGAGAATCAGTACCATTTACCTACTTGGAAAGCCAACCTCATCATGGGTATGCATTTCATTACGAGAATCAGTACAATTTACCTACTTGGAAAGTCAACCTCGTCATGGGTATGTAAAACATTATGAGAATCAGTACAATTTACCCACTTGGAAAGCCAGCCTCGTCATGGGTATGTATAACATTATGGGAATCAGTACAATTTACCTACTTGGAAAGCCAACCTCGTGATGGGCATGTATATCATTACGAGAATCCGTACAATTTACCTACTTGGAAAGTCAACCTCGTCATGGGTATGTATATCATTATGAGAATCAGTACAATTTACCCACTTGGAAAGCCAATCTCGTCATGGGTATGTATTTCATTATGAGAATCAGTACAATTTACCTACTTGGAAAGCCAACCTCGTCATGGGTATGCATTTCATTATGAGAATCAGTACAATTTACCCACTTGGAAAGCCAACCTCGTCATGGGTATGTATATCATTACGAGAATCAGTACAATTTACCTACTTGGAAAGCCAACCTCGTCATGGGTATGTATAACATTATGAGAATCAGTACAATTTACCTACTTGGAAAACCAACCTCGTCATGGGTATGTATTTCATTACGAGAATAAGTACAATTTACCTACTTGGAAAGCCAACCTCGTCATGGGTATGTATAACATTATGAGAATCAGTACAATTTACCTACTTGGAAAGTCAACCTCGTCATGGCTATGCATAACATTATGAGAATCAGTACAATTTACCAACTTGGAAAGCCAACCTCGTCGTGGGTATGTATAACATTGAGAATCAGTACAATTTACCTACTTGGAAAGCCAACCTCGTCATTGGTATGTATTTCATTACGAGAATCAGTACAATTAACTACTTGGAATGCCAACCTCGTCATGGGTATGTATATCATTATGAAAATCAGTAAAATTTACCCACTTGGAAAGCCAACCTCGTCATTAGTATGTATAACATTATGAGAATCAGTACAAGTTACCTACTTGGAAAGCCAACCTCGTCATGGGTATGCATTTCATTACGAGAATCAGTACAATTTACCTACTTGGAAAGTCAACCTCGTCATGGGTATGCATAACATTATGGGAATCAGTACAATTTACCTACTTGGAAAGCCAACCTCGTCATGTGTATGTATTTCATTATGAGAATCTGTAAAATTTACCTACTTGGAAAGCCAACCTCGTCATGTGTATGTATATCATTACGAGAATCAGTACAATTTACCTACTTGGAAAGTCAACCTCGTCATGGGTATGTATAACATTATGAGAATCAGTACAATTTACCTACTTGGAAAGCCAACCTCATCATGGGTATGCATTTCATTACGAGAATCAGTACAATTTACCTACTTGGAAAGTCAACCTCGTCATGGGTATGTAAAACATTATGAGAATCAGTACAATTTACCCACTTGGAAAGCCAGCCTCGTCATGGGTATGTATAACATTATGGGAATCAGTACAATTTACCTACTTGGAAAGCCAACCTCGTGATGGGCATGTATATCATTACGAGAATCCGTACAATTTACCTACTTGGAAAGTCAACCTCGTCATGGGTATGTATATCATTATGAGAATCAGTACAATTTACCCACTTGGAAAGCCAATCTCGTCATGGGTATGTATTTCATTATGAGAATCCGTACAATTTACCTACTTGGAAAGTCAACCTCGTCATGGCTATGCATTTCATTATGAGAATCAGTACAATTTACCAACTTGGAAAGCCAACCTCGTCGTGGGTATGTATAACATTGAGAATCAGTACAATTTACCTACTTGGAAAGCCAACCTCGTCATTGGTATGTATTTCATTACGAGAATCAGTACAATTAACTACTTGGAATGCCAACCTCGTCATGGGTATGTATATCATTATGAAAATCAGTAAAATTTACCCACTTGGAAAGCCAACCTCGTCATTAGTATGTATAACATTATGAGAATCAGTACAAGTTACCCACTTGGAAAGCCAACCTCGTCATGGGTATGTATTTCATTATGAGAATCAGTACAATTTACCTACTTGGAAAACCAACCTCGTCATGGGTATGTATTTCATTATGAGAATCAGTACAAATTACCTACTTGGAAAACCAACCTCGTCATGGGTATGTATTTCATTATGAGAATCAGTACAATTTACCTACTTGGAAAGTCAACCTCGTCATGGGTATGTATTTCATTACGAGAATCAGTACAATTTACCTACCTGGAAAGTCAACCTCGTCATGGGTATGTATAACATTATGAGAATCAGTACAATTTACCCACTTGGAAAGCCAATCTCATCATGGGTATGCATATCATTACCAGAATCAGTACAATTTACCTACTTGGAAAGTCAACCTCGTCATGGGTATGTATAACATTATGAGAATCAGTACAATTTACCCACTTGGAAAGCCAATCTCATCATGGGTATGCATTTCATTACGAGAATCAGTACAATTTACCTACTTGGAAAGTCAACCTCGTCATGGGTATGTATAACATTATGAGAATCAGTACAATTTACCCACTTGGAAAGCCAATCTCATCATGGGTATGCATTTCATTATGAGAATCAGTACAATTTACTCTCTGTATATTAGTAGTTTTATCCCCATTAAGATTAGAGTAAGTGAATGATTGTTATTGAAGGTTGTGAGAAATTTGTCGGCTATATCTTGGCGGGTACAAGTTATTTGTCATTGAGGTTATGATGATGCTCGTCTTTGGTTTGACCCAACCGATGCTCGAACCCACGATCTACCACACTCGACGTCAGCCCGCAAACCATTACACCACCGACGAACCCACGATCTGCCACACTCGACGTCAGCCCGATAATCATTACACCACCGATGAACCCACGACCTACCACACTCGACGTCAGCCCGCTAACCATTACACCACCGATGAACCCACGATCTACCACACTCGACGTCAGCCCGCTAACCATTACACCACCGATGAACCCACGATCTACCACACTCGACGTCAGCCCGCTAACCATTACACCACCGATGAACCCACGATCTACCACACTCGACGTCAGCCCGATAACCATTACACCACCGATGAACCCACGATCTACCACACTCGACGTCAGCCCGATAACCATTACACCACCGATGAACCCACGATCTACCACACTCGACGTCAGCCCGCTAATCATTACACCACCGATGAACCCACGATCTACCACACTCGACGTCAGCCCGCTAACCATTACACCACCGATGAACCCACGATCTACCACACTCGACGTCAGCCCGCTAACCATTACACCACCGATGAACCCACGATCTACCACACTCGACGTCAGCCCGCTAACCATTACACCACCGATGAACCCACGATCTACCACACTCGACGTCAGCCCGCTAACCATTACACCACCGATGAACCCACGATCTACCACACTCGACGTCAGCCCGATAATCATTACACCACCGATGAACCCACGATCTACCACACTCGACGTCAGCCCGCTAACCATTACATCACCGATGAACCCACGATCTACCACACTCGACGTCAGCCCGATAACCATTACACCACCGATGAACTCACGATCTACCACACTCGACGTCAGCCCGATAATCATTACACCACCGATGAACCCACGACCTACCACACTCGACGTCAGCCCGCTAACCATTGCACCACCGATGAACCCACGATCTACCACACTCGACGTCAGCCCGCTAACCATTACACCACCGATGAACCCACGATCTACCACACTCGACGTCATCCCGCTAATCATTACACCACCGATGAACCCACGATCTACCACACTCAACGTCAGCCCGCTAACCATTACACCACCGATGAACCCACGATCTACCACACTCGACGTCAGCCCGATAATCATTACACCACCGATGAACCCACGATCTACCACACTCGACGTCAGCCCGCTAACCATTACACTACCGATGAACCCACGATCTACCACACTCGACGTCAGCCCGCTAACCATTACACCACCGATGTAATTCATAATGATAGACAATACAGACGAGAGAAAAACAAGTAAATTAACAAGCTATTGAATTGTCACAGTACTTGACAAAAACCTGCTACTCAAGACATAGACTGACGATTATAAACTTTCGATAACGAATTCTATTTTAGTACAGTCAAACCTGCACAAGTGGTCACCTGTATTAAAAGGTCACCTATTTCTTGTCCTGTCATAGAAAATTCCATATCAATTGAACCTCTTTTGAAAGACCACCTGTCTAAAAAGGCCACTTTTTCTTTGTCCCAAAGGTGACCTCTTAATACAGGTTTGACTGTAGTTCCAAAATGGATCAACCAGAACTTAACATTTAATATATAAAGAGTTCTGTTTGGTGTACGAGTAAAGTTTTATGATGGTAAAACGTCTGCTCTTTTGTATAAATATTATAAAACGGACGCTTAGCACAAAGCGATTACAAGATAAAAAAAACATATAAAGTGTTTTCATGGCTTTGTGTAATACAGTATGGTAAGATATTCGGATGTTTGAAATTCATGTATGCTCTTGCTGCTCCCACACGCTGCATATTATAATGAGGTTAAAACAAAAAATAAATAGATACATTGTGATGGTTAATAATCAAAATAAAAACGTAAATCTCTAATTAAGGTACCATACACTACAGGGAGATAACTCTTTAAAATCAGTTGAACGTTTTGATCATATGATGTTTGTATGCAGATTTCAAGCATCTCGGTGATCAAAACCACAGAGAGAAAAGCTGCTATGTGGCTAGTGAATTCATAGCTCCGAGTCTGTTTGTTGGAATTTGCTAAAATTTTGATATTTATTATAGTGGATATATTCAAACACACTGTCAAAAATATAAGAAAATTAAACGAGCAGATCAAATTTTACCTGAAGTGTATGGTACCACCTAAGGTGCGCACGACGCGCTTCTGGAACAACCCCTATCAGGTACGCTCAAAGCCAAAATATTTGAAAGCTAAATAATTTTAAAAGTCTTTGGGAGCAAGAAAAGCAAAGGTCATAAACAGAATCGATCAAGGTCACCTAATCAAATTTATCACAACAAATCCGAACCATCTAACCTATTATGAACAACTATCAAAACAATATAATTGTTAGCCTGCTAATTCCCACCAAGATACAAGATGCTTCAACCCATGACATACTTGTAAGCAAGATTTATGCCAAACGATCCATGACGTGTTAATTGAAGGTTGTGTGAACAAATATGTAATATGTCATGCTTATCTTAAAAAAAAAGTTATTATTTTTATGAAAAGAAACTGTCTACCCTTCCTGAACACCTGAGTTCACCCCCGGTTTTTAGTGGGGTTCGTGTAACTCGACCTTTAGTTTTATGTGTATGTTTTGTAGATCGTTGTTTGTCCTTTTGTACTTTTTCTTTTGGCCATTGTGTTGTCTGTTCTTTTTCGATATACGGATTCTAATTAACCTTTTGGTATCTTCAAACTCTTCTTTAACAGTGATGGCCAACAATTCCACCAAAATCAATAAAACAAACAATGACCTCTGACCTTAACTGAACGCAAAAATGACCATGACATATGACGTTGGATATACAGGTCCTGGCATGGGACAGGCACACAAATGTGGAGGGGTTAAGCATAGTAAACAGATTTATTAATTAAATCTGAAGGCGCTTAGCTTTTGTCGAATGTATATCTAATTTTAGAGAAAGTGTGAAATAGTTTTGATGTTTATTTGTTTATATTTGTTAATCAGATATAATTTTACCGAAGTGTCGTCGTAGGCGAAATCGTAATGTAGTCAGGAATTACACATTACTACCTATTATAATGATTGTCTATCACTACCTCTCATGTGATTGATTGGTGTTTAACGCCAACTTTAGAAATATTTCAGCTATATCGTGGCGCGAACATATTTCATTATTAAATTATTAAACTTAGACACCTACAAGATCCTTAGAAATAAAACATAAAACATACTTGTCTATAAAACAAACGGATTATATATACAAATAAAACAAACATTAAAAAGAAAAACCCATTTATTTAGAAAGTATGCTATACAACTACCTCTCAGCGAATTGCAGCAGTTCAGTGGTTTTCTCAGGTATTCTAGTTTGTCCACCAATAAAACGTGTAACGTTGAAAGTGCTATTAATCAACACTCGTAGTCCATAGTCATTAATTTACGGACTATAATAATACAATGTATTATGTTGTTTTTCCAATCAATAAAAGTATTGCTGCATAATTTGTTTTGTAGTCCTTTGCTAACTGTTTCCTGTATAGAGCATGAAATAAAAACAGCAAAAATTGGACTCTGTGAGACGGGTTGTGAAAACTTAATTCCATACATAGCTATGAACTTCGTTACAAGTATCCTAACAGCAATTATTAAAATAATGCCTTTATATATTGTCAAACTAAGATAAGATATATATACCGAATCGATTTAAGTTTTCACAACCCGTCTAACAAAGTCCAATTGTTACTGTTTTTATTTCATGCTCTATACAGGAACAGTTTACTTAACGCCAACTTTAGAAATATTTCAGCTATATCGTGGCGCGAACATATTTTATTATTAAATTATTAAACTTAGACACCTACTCCTTTGGGCTACATAAATTAATAAAAAAATAATCTTCTTTCAATTTTTTTTTCGCACGAAATGTTATAATGGGGGGTATGGTGTTTAACGCCACTTTCAACAATATGTCAGTTATATCGTGACGGTCAATTTTATTGGTGGAGGAAACCGGTGAAAACCACCGACCTGTAGCAAGTCACCGACAAACTGTATTACATAATGTTATGTCGAGTACACCTCGCCATGAGCGGGATTAGAACTCGTATCTTTTGTGGTGATATGTTATAATGAGAGAGGAGTGATCCATAATAGTAATAAATAACAATAAATGTAAAGATGATTTACCTACAGCCTACAAGACATGTCGAATGAACCTGTATTATAGTCTTATTTCAATACTTTCCTTTTTATTGAGTAGAAACATTTTGAGGTGTACTCGATATATCATTACATAATAAAAAGTTGTAGTGGACTGCGGTAATGTGCTTGTTTTCTCTGGGTTCTGCCATTAACAAAACTGACCGTAACAAACTAATTAATCAAAAGATGGTTGAAAGTGGCGTTATGCATCCATGACCATGTTATTGATTGGCAAAACTCAAAAATGTATTTTTACATTTTTTTTAAAATAAAGACGGATGTTTCTATGTAAAATCAAAATATACCTACATTAATGCTTTAGCTAAAATTTACATAACGCCATTACCATGTGATTTATTTGCAGAAGTGTGCGGAATGAAGAAAAAGCATTAGCAGTAGGACTACTTGCATTTGTTACCTCTCTGTGTGGTACGTTTGTTGATTACTTATTTTTCTCTTCGTATATCAAATTGTCAGACAGATTATACTTCGAGTACACTATCTTCCATTTGATCACTTTGTCTAATAGGAACGAAATTATTTATTGACAGTAAAATTATGTTTTGGAACTCAAATCAAATCAATTGAAATAAAAAAGAAAAACTACCGAAACGAATTGAAGGAAAAAAGAGATTTCCGTGCATGTAAAAAACCATGTGTTAAGTTTGATAAACTTTACAATTTAGTCGGATATAAATAGTATAGATTAATATAATTAGGAAAAGAAAGTTTAAACAGTGATGGTCAACAATTCCACCAATATCAACAAAACGAACAATCACCTCTTTTCTTAACTCACTGAAAATAAAACAGGCGGGACAACAAATGACTTTGAAAACCCAGGTCCTGGCTTGGGACAGGCACAAAATGTGACGAGGTTAAACCGGTTGATGGGATTACTATAATTATACTAATATAATAATCATTATAATACCTCAAGCGTTTTCATGTTTCTGAAGGATGGTTACCAGGTCCTCTGATATCCGGTGCATTGATTGATTCAGCATGTTCACTTTGGCGGAAATCTTGCAAAGGTCGTGGATCATACGCATTTGATGATAATGATGTCTTCCGGTTGAAACTTCATGGATAATCACTTGTTGGACGGTTCCTTGTGATTGTGATTCTAATTTTTAGCTGGTTTTATATCCGATCAATGACACAATGGAAGACGGTTGATGTTAATACCGACAAGTCAAATGATGTAGAAATGAAGCACACGGATCCGGACGAGAACAAACTCATTGCTGATTCTAGACATTATTAATATTATATATGGACGCTTCTATATATTTTAGACTGCGAAAAATTACATGTATTCATTAAAATAGTACAATTACATTTTAAACTATCATATATAGTTTTTGCATATATTTGTTATGCTTTTTATATTTATGGTACATTTATATATTCAAACAGTGAAATAAATTAAATTTTACTTATCGCAAGTTGATTTTGGGTATTTTCGTAATAAATTAGCATAATATGCTTATTTACTTGTTTATCCTGAACTAATTAACACATAGATAAAAACAGATATCTTACAGGATAAAATGCCATGTAATGTACAATGTATATGAAATACCCTACAGGACAAAATATCACAAACGGAATAAACAAACGATAGAATATCTTACAGATCAAGATACCATGTAATATGGGTATGGTGTTTAACGCCACTTTCAACATTATTTCAGTTATATCGTGGTGGTCAGTTTTATTGGTGGATGAAACCGGAGTGCCCGGAGAAAACCACCGACCTGCCACAAGTCACTGACAAACTTATCACTTAATGTTGTTTCGAGTACACCTTGCCTGAGTGGGATTCCAACTCGCAACGTTAGTGGCGATAGGCACTGATTGCATAGGTAGTTGTATATACAACTACCATACGATCACGAACACGGCGGCCCCACCATGTAATATATATATTGGGACAACATGGAATAGTGGTCTCTAGGACATGGACCGGAGGTGTTCGATATAGCAACCCTGAATATTTTGTTAAAGAACTTTGATAAATTTTTTGGCAGTCGATAAGAACGATACATCTGCTAGTTTCATACAGCTATGTGTCTCTCAGAAATAAGATGGCGAGCGTTATTGAATTTGTGACAATAATCATTTTGTTTTATTTTTTGTTATAGACATAGTTTTTTCTACAGTAGAAAAATAACAAAAACCTAAATAGAAACATCGTTCATTAACCTTGGACCATCCTCAGAATTATCACAAAACATAATTTACGTCAAACACACAGCACAATAGAAAATAATTATTATCACCTCAATAAGCATCAATGTCTCTGGAGTGTTCATTTCTGATTGCTCCTTCGGTTTTCTTTAACTAGATTAACACGACGAGTGCCACTAGTGGAGCAGGAACTGCTTACCCTTCCGGAGCACATGAGTTCACCCCGTGTTACTCGATCTTTAGTTTTATGTGTATGTTTTGTAGATCGTTGTTTGCCCATTTGTCCTTTTTCTTTTGGCAATTGTGTTGTCTGTTTTTTTTCGAGTCACGAATTCTGATTACCCCTTTGGTACCTTCAAACTCTTCTTGTCCTTGTGTCATTTTTCTTTTGGCCATTGTGTTGTCTGTTTTTCTTCGAGTCACGAATTCTGATTACCTCCCTTGGTATCTTCAAACTTTTCTAATCGAATTCGTAATTATGTTTCTTTCTCTTGAATTGCTGATATTCATCTTCTCCTATTTCGTTTTATTGATAACATCTTATAATTATGTTAATTTCAGAATTTAATATAACATTCATGTTTGTCATGAGAGCACACAATATCGAAATTGAGAATCAAATTAGAACTATTTTCTCTACGCAGTGGTTTTGAATATAAGATCAAATACATTAGTATTTCCATGGAATTTGTAATTTGAAAGGTATCAATATACAGCTAAGAATACCCACCTATCAGCATATCTTATGTAATCTACGTGTTTGCTATTATTAAAAATCTGATAGACATGCAAAAAATAATACGAGACATGAGATCTGAATTTGTTCGGAGAAAAACAATATAAAAAAAAATATACGAAACACGGACATACGATTTTGAGTTCTTCGCAGTTTCGTAAATTATACCATAATTTTTGCTTGAAACTCATTAACGCACGAGACGACATCGAGTGAGGTTTATTAATCTACTGCATTACCGTTTCAAATAATTCAAACGCATTAGTTCTTATTCAAAGAAAAGAATGGCTTCAGTGGACCACAAGTTCGGAATTTCCGGGTCACACAATGACACTTTAAACATGATTACGACTTGCAGATATGAGTCAGTGAGTGATTGTTGTTTAACGCCAACTCAACAATTTTACAGCTATATCATTGCCAGAACAAGATTTTTTTGTAGAAATCAACCATTCAGAAACAAAAATTGTCTGTGGCGGCCCTGTTTGTTAACAGATCGAGACGAAATGAGCAATATTTATAGAGAACCTTCCATAGATGCTTCCTATCAAGTTTCGGTTCATTTGGCCAAGCGGTTTCAGAGGAGAAGATTGTTTAGAAATCAGCCAATCAGAAACAATAATTGTCTATGGCGGCCATGTTTGTTAACGGATAGGGAAGAAATGAGCAATCTTTATAGAGGACCTTTCATAGATGCTTCCTAACAAATTTCGGTTCATTTGACCATGCGGTTTCAGAGGATTTTTTTTTTTTTTTTAGAAATCAACCAATCAGAAACAAGAATTGCCTGTGGCGGCCATGTTTGTTAGTGGATCGGTACAAAATTAGCAAGCTTTATAGAGGACCGTCCATAGATGATTCCTACCAAGTTTCGGTTCACTTGGCCAAGGGGTTTCAAAGGAGAAGATTAAAATGTAAAAAGTTAACGGACGACGGACGCCAAGTGATGACAAAAGATCACATTGCCGTTGGTAAGGTGAGCTAAAAAAGGTGGCGGAGTTAAACAAGTTTTATGGGTCAAATTTTTTTTTTTAAATAAATGATACGGTCATGCAAGTTTATCACACATGTGATGAAGTCAGAATAACAAACGAGGGACGGGACGTCGTGATCGTATAGTAGCTGTATTTACAACTAAAGTCCTATGCAATCAGTGCCTATATCACTGAGTTCAAATCCCGGTCATGACGAGGTGTACTCGATACAAAATTATGTGATCAAGTTTGTCAGTGACTTGCGACAGGTCGGTGGTTTTCTCCGGGTATTCTGGTTTTCTCCACCAATACAACTTACCTCCACGATATAACTGAAATATTGTTGAAAGTGGCGTTACACACTATGAATAACTAACAAACTAGGGTAGAACTGTAACTAGCTTTAACGCACATTTATTATATAAATATAAATAAAAAATAAATAAATAAACAACAGTACATATACACAACGGATGTTTTAAAAAGATATTAAATTAAACATATTTGAACTTTGAACTCGTTATGTTAACAGGTGTTGTAGCCATAATTAAGAATACCTTTTCAATGGGTAAAGAAATGTATCTCTGATACTAATAAATCATAAATAACAATCATATAAATATCAATCAAAATCAAAATAATATTTTTTTACTTGAATACATTTTGTAATATTATATAAATAAGGGTAATAACAAAATTACCGAACTCCGAACAATCTAACAAAGGGAAAGTCAAAACTCATAAGTATATAAACAGACAAAATCAGTCAACAACCTGAAAACTGTGAAAACCGTAATGACCCTGACTTGGTACAGGCATTCTAAAGAAATGGTGGGTTGAATCAGATTTTAAAGCGCCAAACCTCCCCCTTTCATTACGCTCAAAGTTTCCGGCTGTCACTATAACAGTATTTACAACAATAATTGAACAAAACAGGTAAAACAGTTAGCTCAGCAAGTGGTTAACCCGAGAAATTCATTGAAATTTCTTAGGGGTAAAACTATTCTCTTCCGCCCTCCCAACTATTTAATATATTATACTGAATGTTATTTTCTTCATTTTTCTAGATTTACCGACATATTTTTGTTCTTGTTTGTTATTATCGTCTCTCCCCTTTTTCAATACAATGTATGACATGAAATCTTACAAACAGACAGGTGGTGCATACTCTGCACGGGAGAGGGTAACAGTGTACAATGTTACTCTCTGACATTTTTAGAGTAGAATATTACCCTAGTCTAAACCAATGAAAAGATTGGATTTTCACATAAAGTACAATGGATATAAATTTCAATATAATCTTAATTCGGAGATATTCATTTGTTCCTACATGTTCATTATGACGAGCTGTGATCCACATGTTTATGTGCAAAAATAGGTATATGTTATTTACGTAGACAATATACGTAAATTGTTGATAAATATAAATTTTATTTGAACGAACTATATAGGAACATGAAGAAAAATTGAGGCTCTGGTATATAAACGTTAGGGAATACCGAAGGGGCAATCAAAAATGGACAATCCAGAGATACCGGTAATATAGAGTACACAAGATGAAAACAAACAAAACAAAACAGTTTTCATTGCAGTTTCGAGCAAAAATAAATATTATATTTCCCTGACAACGTATGTATATTGTGTTTATACTGCATTATTATACTTCGTGTAAGTTTCTGTAGTGATATTTGGTACTGTAATATTATGGCATATTACCTGGGTAATATTTTGGCATATGACCTGGACAATTAGACACTCAGTATAATAATGATATTGGGGAGGGTAATATGTCTCTCAGACCTGGATAATATTTTGGCATATTACCTGGACAACAAGACCACATTATTATATAAATGTCATGTATGCAAACAAAAATGTTACATTTATAACACATTTTGGTATCATTTGCTTGTAGGGTGTCTACATCGCGGTCCCCGATCGACCAGTATCTACTTCACTTCGCTCTACATTAAACATACGGTACCAGGAGACTGTATACGTCCAGCAGACGTATTAACCAAATGTTTATACGTTCACCTTTATGTAGGTAGTGAATAATAGACTAATTGCGGCATAAAACCATTAAATAACGATATCACATTGCAATAAATAATAACAATACATCGGAGACATGGTTAAAATGACATTCAATAAAAATACTCCTCAGTTAACACGACGGGTGCCACTCGTGCAGCAGATACTGCTACCCTTCCGGAGCACATAAGTTCACCCCCGGTTTTTAGTAGGGTTCGCGTTACTCGATCTTTAGTTTTATGTGTATGTTTTGTAGATCGTTGTTTGTCCGTTTGTACTTTTTCTTTTGGACATTGTATTGTCTGTCCTTCGATTTACGGATTCTGATTACCCCTTTGGTATCTTCAAACTCTTCTTCCATAAATAAGGCAACGATTTGCTTATTTGTCACTACATACATAATTATGATGCTATACTACCGTTGTTGACTTGTCACAGATGACGATAATACAATCAATAAACAAACAACAGTCATTTCCGGCTACTTGAGTTTCTATTATATTGCTTAGACTTGCTTAAAAAAACGATTGTTTTTTTAATTATTATTTACGGTTCATGTAATTGTATTTTCCCATTGCTACTAAAAATTACACTGGAAGTTAACAAATTAGTCGTTTTACAATTAAAATAAAAAGAACACTAGTAAGACGGGGGGTTTGTAATCATGTTCTTTGTTCGGGGAGTATAGTAAAGGTATGATTATCGACACTCAACACCAGTTACTATGGTTACCTGTATGATTATTACGTCACTTAACATGTGATATTCCATTATTTTAATCAGTCATGTGATCGGTCTAATATTTCGTCCACGGATAATTCCTCTGGGTGGTTTGTCCTTAAGTAATTACATTTCTTAAGACCCTCAAACAGTTCAGCATTTCGTTTCTCAGTCAGCTGTTTTCGTTCTTCCTCTCTGAGATATTTTATCAAATGAGTTTCTTCTGTAGATGTTAGTGGCATTTTTTCTAATTGTTTTATTGTTTTTGGTTTCCTTTGATTCAACTCTCTTTTTAAACGTCTCATTTGATTCGCGTATTTTTCAATTTCTGGTGAATTATCTCGTGATCTTGTGATACTGTCACGTGATTTTCGAACGTCCCCATGACTACCCTTTAGACTTGAATCGCTCCATTTATTTACTGACGAACCTGAACCTTTTGATCCACGAAGGCCTCCAAAAGGTTCGAATGAATTAACGAAATTTGCCGGAAGTGACATTCGTCTACTTCTGGCATACGAATGTTGAATTGGGCTTGAATTATACTGTCCTACTGGGGATTCGGTTTTCTGAGCTTTCGAAATGCTGTCTCTTCTGAGTTCTTGAACATTCGGTCTTCTCAGACTGTCATTACTTGAATGCGTTTCAGAATTGCTAAAACTGCTGGTTCTCCTCCTGGAGCTATCCATAGCGTCAAATTCAGACTTCCGCTTTAAATAAGACAAGTCTATTTTCGATTCCGGTTCTGAATGTTTTTCTTGATCTTTCTTTATCTCGCTTACCTCGTGTTCAATTAGATATAACCTGCCTTCAAGTCTTGCATCAATGTTTTCGAGTTCAGTTGACAATGTCCGCTGTCGCATTTGATTTCGTTTAATCGCATATCGGCTGTCCATTACGATGTTGATCTAAAATACAAGAAGAAAATCACAGTTAATATCAAAATATACATGTACAGTATGTGGTCAAAAGTATTGCAACATGTAAAAAATCCCTATATAATCAACCAAAACCATAACAAATAAAAATTGACTTTGATTTTCCTATATATTTCAACTAAAAATAAATCCCAAAAATTAACAATCCTGTTTAGATTATGAACAAATAAAAACCACTCATATAAACATAATGAGCAATTAAACAATCAAAATATAGACAATTCTGAATGTTTTGGTGCAACATTTGTTAAAATCTATCCAGAAATGAAATCACAATAATATTTTGAAAAAATATGGTTTTGGTTGATTATGTAGGGATTTTTTTGACATGTTGCAATACTTTTGGCCACATACTGTGCATGTACCGGTAAGGGATGGAAAGATGGAAAGGACAAAATTGACCAAAAAAATCTGATGATTATTTCAAAAATGAGTCGTGGGAACTAAATTAGATATATACATTTTTATTATACATGTTTATATGGTTAGGGTTATGGTGTTTAACGCCACTTCAAACAATATTTCAGTTATATCTTGGCGGTCAGTTTATTGGTGGAGGAAACCGGAGTACCAGGAGAAAATCACCGACCTGTCGAACATCACTGACAAACTTTATCACATAATGTTGTATTGAGTACACCTTGCCAGGAGCGAAATTCAAACTCACAACGTCAGTGGTGATAGGTACTGATTGCATAGGTAGTTATAAATCCAACTACCATACGATCACGACGGCCTTCTACAATGGAAATATATGTGGCTATATAACATTATGTACATATGTGATTTATATATACAACACAAAACTATAATAATGATATTCAGTGTAGCAGTTATTGTTTCAACATTTTTACTGTATCTAATTAGCAACAAATATCAAATCATTCCTATAATAATAGGTCACAGAACATTATTCTACCATTAAGTGTCATACATCTAAAGCGTGAGAATCTCATTTAATTAAACGGTACATTTAATTATATTGTATATAAAACATTTAATTATCAATCTACCGTATACATACATTGTAGATACTATCTGTCCGTCAGCTAACATACAGCCTACTGAACTGATTAATGAAGCTTTGCCAAATTTAAATTTTCAAAATATCAACATAATAAGGAATATAATGTTTGTTGAATAATGTATGTTATTACATCTAGATGGCCGTAAAAATACTGAGGTTTCCAAGTGAAAAATGGTTTATGGTTTATGGTGTTTAAAGCTACCTTCAATTTTTTTTAGTTATATCTTGGCGGTCAGTTTTATTGGTGGAGGAAACCGGAATACCGGGATAAAAACCACCGACCTGTCGCCAAGTAACTGACAAACATTATCACATAATGTTGTATCGAGTACACCTTGCCATGAACGGGGTTCGAACAATTTTGTTTGTTGGATAATGTACGCTTATTACATCTAGATGACCGTGAAATACTGAGGTTTCCAAGTGAAATAAAAACCGATATTTCACCCAGTGAAATTAAAACGTATATTTCACCTTGACGACACAACATTTTACTCACACATGGAAAGCACTTGCATGACCGCACAATTTCACTAAGAGGAGAGGTTTGAACCAATATAACTAGTTTACCCCGCCACTTTGTATTGCCTGTATCAAATAAGGAAATTGAGCGGTATATATTTATGTGTTAGGAGGAATCAACGATGCCTCTTTCTACGATTTTTCTAATGGATTTTAGAAATGTCCCGACAGTATGGTATTTCTTGTTTTTTTCATTTATTACAATCGTGTTTATCAATCGGCAAACCTCGGGTGAGTCCGCTTCTCTCCCTCAATACCTCGGCTGTAATACGGTATTTGATATGCGTCTACGCGTCACATTTCTTCGCCGGAAGACCGTATCACTTCAATCAAACATTGCGCACCGCGAATAAGTTCTAAAATGGCGACAATAGATGAGTTTGTTTTGAAAAATATTGGTCTTTGATGAAGGTACGGAATCAGCCGACATTGCGACGAATGAAAATATATTATTATTGGACGAATATTCGAAAGTGAAATTATTTTAATACCCACTTCATTGAAGATTTCCGAAAGTAGTTCCAATGGAAGCTATCTTAATAAGGACGAGGTATGATGAAGGTACGGAATCAGCCGAAGTTGCGACGAGTGTCGTGTTTATAATACCTTTATTATGGGTTATAATGTACAATTTTACCCCCAAAGTTTGAATGCATATAAACATAATGTCAATATCATACAAAGAACACAATTATGCTTACTTAAAAAAAAAAGACAACAACAACAAATAAATAAATAATTCACCATATTATACGCATGAACATGAACAATAATTGTATGTAGAAAGCATATCAGCTTACAGCTACATATTGTAATTATTGAAAAACAATTTTTCCACATAATTTTCCGTAAATTCATTTTGAACTATTTAGTGTACTTGCTGAATAAACCGATGGGGCAATCACTAATGTACAATACAGAGAAACTGGCAACATAGGCTACACAAGACACAGGACGGTAATAAACCAATGGGGCAATCAAAAATGGACAATACAGAGAAACTGACAACATAGGCTACACAAGACACAGGACGGTAATAAACCAATGGGGCAATCAAAAATGTACAATACAGAGAAACTGGCAACATAGGCTACACAAGACACATGACGGTAATAAACTGATGGGGCATTAAAAAATGTACAATACAGAGAAACTGGCAACATAGGCTACACAAAATGAAGACAAACAAAACAAAAACACAACACAATATCTATTGGACACCACTACACGTAAACAAACACAAAAAACGTAAACAAGACGAGGGTCATCCTGAACGTTGTTTCAGAAACGCGTCGTGCGCGCTGAATTAAATATCTACTTTTATATTAGTGAAGCTAAATGAAAAATGACGTTAATAGATCACACAAAATTCAACGACTCTTACCTCAAGAGATGGTTTACTCATCTAACGGATTTAATATCTCCCTTACCTCTTGAGAAATGGCTAACACATCCAACCAAGTCAATAGCCCCCTTGCCTTGAGAGAATGGCTAATTCATCCAATAACGCCCTTACATTAAGAGGTGGCTAACTTATCCAGTGAATTCAATACCTGCCTTACCTTGAGAGAATGGCTAACTTATCCAACACCTCCCTTACTGTGAGAGAAGGTTATCATACTTATTTTAACAGAAGAGCTTACAAGATTTACAATAATATGAAGGACACTGTTAATGATATTTAAATTGATAGCTTGGCAGAGTACAATGAGATTCATTAGAGCTTAAACTGTACATATCAAGGGCTTAATCCCTAGTGATTTTATTTGAATTGAACACAAATCCATAGATAAAGTTATCTTTAGAAGTTATTATTTGTTATTAAGAGATAAATTCAACATTGAACAATGTAGATAATATATTGAATATTGGATTTTTTTTCTTTTTACTTTAGGTGACAATGTAACAGTGAACGTCAAGGCCGAAGGTTTTGCTAAAAAGACATGGGGAAACTCGTCTCAAAAAAGCGTCCACGCGTTGTATGGGATTTATCAAATAGATAACGCGTACGACGGTCGTAAATGAGCGTATTGTGGCCGCGAATGCCATTAGGTGACACTGTACGAGGGAACGGCAAGGCTAAAGCTTTGCTAAAAAAAACTGGGAAAGAAGGCTCGTCTAAAAAGGGCGATGGAATCAAATAAATAAATCATACTTGAGTAGGGACGTAATTCGGCATGTTGTGTCGGACAATGCAACGCAACATGCACCTGAAACACAAATAGCACATGGGTTCAGCGGGTTTTTTGATTGGGTCCATCCATAAATTTAATGTGATATTACATCCTAAAAATGTTTCTATTACAATTAAATAATAAGTATACAATATTCTAATATGACGTCCTTCAAACGCTTTGAGTCCAAACCCGTGGTAAAAATAATATTAATCTATGACCGATTAAATTTATGACGTCATCGACAATTTATAACGATAGTTTACCAATTTTTACATATTAGAATCGAAATAATTCATGGAGCCATATGTATATATTGTTTTTACCACGGGTAGGCCTTTATGTCAGCTTTTTACCTCTCGCTAACGCTCGGGGTAAAACTTCTTGATATAAAGGCCTACCCGTGGTTAAAACAATATATACATATGACTTCCATGAATTATTTCTTAAATATACCTGTTGATTTAAGCTAAGTATACAATAATATACCTGTTGATTTAAGCTAAGTATACAATAATATACCTGTTGATTTAAGCTAAGTATACAATAATATACCTGTTGATTTAAGCTAAGTATACAATAATATACCTGTTGATTTAAGCTAAGTATACAATAATATACCTGTTGATTTAAGCTAAGTATACAATAATATACCTGTTGATTTAAGCTAAGTATACAATAATATACCTGTTGATTTAAGCTAAGTATACAATAATTTACCTGTTGATTTAAGCTAAGTATACAACAATATACCTGTTGATTTAAGCTAAGTATACAACAATATACCTGTTGATTTAAGCTAAGTATACAATAATATACCTGTTGATTTAAGCTAAGTATACAATAATATACCTGTTGATTTAAGCTAAGTATACAATAATATACCTGTTGATTTAAGCTAAGTATACAATAATATACCTGTTGATTTAAGCTAAGTATACAATAATATACCTGTTGATTTAAACTAAGTATACAATAATATACCTGTTGATTTAAGCTAAGTATACAATAATATACCTGTTGATTTAAGCTAAGTATACAATAATATACCTGTTGATTTAAGCTAAGTATACAATAATATACCTGTTGATTTAAGCTAAGTATACAATAATATACCTGTTGATTTAAGCTAAGTATACAATAATATACCTGTTGATTTAAGCTAAGTATACAATAATATACCTGTTGATTTATGCTAAGTATACAATAATATACCTGTTGATTTAAGCTAAGTATACAATAATATACTTGTTGATTTAAGCTAAGTATACAATAATATACCTGTTGATTTAAGCTAAGTATACAATAATATACCTGTTGATTTAAGCTAAGTATACAATAATATACCTGTTGATTTAAGCTAAGTATACAATAATATACCTGTTGATTTAAGCTAAGTATACAATAATATACCTGTTGATTTAAGCTAAGTATACAATAATATACCTGTTGATTTATGCTAAGTATACAATAATATACCTGTTGATTTAAGCTAAGTATACAATAATATACCTGTTGATTTAAGCTAAGTATACAATAATATACCTGTTGATTTAAGCTAAGTATACAATAATATACCTGTTGATTTAAGCTAAGTATACAATAATATACCTGTTGATTTAAGCTAAGTATACAATAATATACCTGTTGATTTAAGCTAAGTATACAATAATATACCTGTTGATTTAAGCTAAGTATACATTAATATACCTGTTGATTTAAGCTAAGTATACAATAATATACCTGTTGATTTAAGCTAAGTATACAATAATATACCTGTTGATTTAAGCTAAGTATACAACAATATACCTGTTGATTTAAGCTAAGTATACAATAATATACCTGTTGATTTAAGCTAAGTATACAATAATATACCTGTTGATTTAAGCTAAGTATACAATAATATACCTGTTGATTTAAGCTAAGTATACAATAATATACCTGTTGATTTAAGCTAAGTATACAATACTATACCTGTTGATTTAAGCTAAGTATACAATAATGTACCTGTTGATTTAAGCTAACTGCATCCATCTTCTGTCGTTGGTTACATTTCATCATTATCCTCATTATAGTCCTCGCTATTTAAAATGAATCCTACATTTGTTTACAACAATTTGTTCTATACAATGACAGCAGACTAGTATACGAACACACTGATAGAACATTAGCATATTACTAGTATACATACGATCTAAGCCATGATATTGGATGGTGAATTATAGAAATTATATATCTGGCAATACATTTAAAATTCAGTTCGAATTAATCAAATCGTATTAGGTACAAATTTGAATTGTGAAATATTTCACTTGATTTAACATTTGGTCATACATTACACGATTTGCACTCCTTAAAATATTCACAAACAAACAACCACAGCTTGTAGTTTTTGTTACCTTTTATATAAAAATGAAGAGAGTTATTGATAAATGTTATATTAGCAGATTAAACACATTCAATTGTACATCTTTGTATACGATACTAAATTTCAATAAATAAATGCAATATCATTTATTATGAATAATTAAGGTCGATCAAGTACACGACTTGGTAGTAGTGAAGGTTCCCAGGACTCAAACACAGAGAGCTACTCCGCGCGTCCGAGGGAGGCGGATATATGGTGTAAGTGTAACCCTCTCGACACGGGGGGTTTGTCAGGTTATAATATGGAAATCATGAGCATGGATAATAGTAGGTAGCGTGTTTACATAGGGACACACGTCATGCGCGTTAGAGACCTCTTTTGTAGATTTCTAAAAAAAAAAAAGAAAAAAAAAAGGAGTATGCCCATTGTAGCGGCTACAAAACACTAAACTTGTCATGCTGACTCAACTCTCGGTACTTTTCCAATGACAGTCAAAGATCATTGGTCCATCCCCATCTTTTCTATATACCATGTAGTTTTTATATGCTGTTGAACACGTTCTCGTTCTGAATATAGCTATCACTAGACATTAAACAACATCTAATTAAACACTCGTATAAATACTTTGTCGACCATTATACAGACAAAAATCCGTATACAATTTCTTCCTTGTATTATGTCTTTTACTATTTTTTGTTCGAAACAACATGCATGTACTCTTTGCATTCAATATATTGTTTTACATTTTAAAAGTAACTTTGGCTATCCTGTTCTTTGTATTTCTTTGTTCCTTAGACTTTTTAAATCACTTGGTTTTCCAGTGTTTTCTTTAATATGACCACATGACGGTTATTCTTTAATATGACCACATGACTGTTATTCTTTAATATGACCTCATGACGGTTATTCTTTAATATGACCTCATGACCTCATGACGGTTATTCTTTAATATGACCGTACCTCATGACGTTATTCTTTAATATGACCGTACCTCATGACGGTTATTCTTTAATATGACCGTGACCTCATGACGGTTATTCTTTAATATGACCGTGACCTCATGACGGTCATTCTTTAATATGACCGTGACCTCATGACGCTTATTCTTTAATATGACCGTGACCTCATGACGATTATTCTTTAATATGACCGTGACCTCATGACGGTTAATCTTTAATATGACCGTACCTCATGACAGTTATTCTTTATTGTCATACTGCAATAGAAAATCTAAGTGATCCGATTGGTTATTTACTCGATTTTACTAATCCATATTATACGGCTCTAGCCGGTAATATGAAAGCACGTGCCAAGAAAGATAACTCATTTTGAAATCGTACGTAATCAAGATGGCGACCCCCAGGTTCGTCTGTCACTCTGACGCCGATATTGAGGCAATTCTAAATCATTTGTTATTTTTCTGTTAAAATTGTTAAGTTGTTTATTAAATATGTTGAAGAATTAATTTCTTCTTTAAAGCAAAGTCATAGCTGGGGTTAAATGTTCATGAGACAATACATGTATAGTAGTCATGTTCTTTATTTAGGCTTTACACAGGTAATATGGACCCATGGTATTGCAGTATGACAAATTCGTTATAAAGGCTTTAGACAGGTAATACGGGCTCATATAACCTGTCTGAGTTGTATATTTCCCTCGCCTTCGGCTCAGGAAATATAAAACACAGACAGGTTATATGAGCCCGTATTACCTGTCTAAAGCCTATATAACTAATAATATGACCGTACCTCATGACGGTTATTCTTTAATATGACCTCATGACCTCATGACGGTTATTCCAGAAACCCATCGTGTGCACTAATTTAAATATAATTTAAAAGCAAACAGAAATATTTTTATTAATCCATTCACAATTATTCCCCGAGATGTCGAAGCATTCACACAACACATATCTACAATATAAATGCAAAATGGTTGATGTAGTAATCAGGTCCACTTAGTTTAAACATATTTTATTTGTGCAAAAGATGATATTGATAAAACAGAAGCTACTTATAAAGTCTTCTCCGATCTACAATTTGAACACATTTTTAAAACCACTTTCTTCGGCGACTGTGAAAGGTTTTCAGAAGATAATTCAACTATAATTTTGATTGAATATCCATTTTATTTCATATTTGTTTTCATAATTACTACTAATTTGATTTCTGAATGTTGAGTTGGAAAAACAATGAGAGAGGAAATTAATATCGTATTTAATTTTCGTTGACAATAACTACAAAATAGATTTTTCTCTCGCTCTCTATCTTCTTGATATCTCCCCGTTTCAATTTCCAATAATTAATTAATAACAAAAAATAAAAACGGAGATATCTAAACCTTCACTAGGTACGCTAATAGTTAAAATAAAAACGTACACATTGAACTAAGTGTGCACGACTCGTTTGTTTCTGGAGTAACGTTCATCGGGAAAGTCAATTAATTTGAAAGTCTTATAGCATAGCAAAATCGGCTATTCCTCATTTTGCATAAATATTATACAATTACAGACTTTTGTAGAAGTGAATATGAGTTTTTATTGACCTGTAAAATAATATTGACCGAAGCCGAAGGCTGAGGTCAATAATGGTTTTGGAAGTCAATAAAAACTCATATTCACTGATACAAAAGTCTGTAATTGTTTTATTACATATACTATATATAATGCTTATGACGTCACCCGGTGAATATCACTTTCAGCAGGTGAATACCATTATTTATTGACTTCTAGACTTTACTTAGCTAAAGTACGGAAATTTACAGTCATTATTTTATTGTCGACATTTTTTTCCCAATTATAAGTAGGATTCAAATACATATTATATAACAGTAGTTAAAAAGTGCAGTAATATGAAATAAATTTATCCACCAAAAATTTATGTTAACCCAATTCTGATATTTATTTTTCTGTTTGTAAAATAATCTAAATCTGCTATTTCTTGAATGTCAACACTCCTTTAGAGTTATTTTTTTTAGTCACATGCATTTCAAAATCTACAGAGATTTTCAAATTAGATGCAGAATTTGGTACATATAAATAATAGATTTTATAATGAATCGAAATTTATTTACGTTATTTGTGTTTGTTTGTGTATAGTGGTGTCCAACACATATTGTGTTGTGTTTTTGTTTTGTTTTTCTTTGTCTTGTGTACCCTATGCCCTCAGTTTTTCTGGATTGTCCATTTTTGATTGCCACTTCGGTATTCTCTCACGTTTATTTACAGAGATTTCCACTTTGAATGCAAAATGTTGAACTTATAAATAATAGATATATTTATAATGAAATGTAAATATTTGTAGACATTTAATTATCTATTTCCAACACAACACATTATATTGTTAGAATTATATTCCTCTAATCAGGAAATGTGGAATATTTACAATACAATTCATATACATTTGTATGTGCGTGTAAATGTTTACTGATGCTGCATGAGAAGAAAAATGAAGTATAAATTTAGAATTTTTGTATTTATTGACTGATTACACTGAATTTGTTATTCGATTTACGGGTTCTGATTTTACCTCTCTGGTATCTTCAAACTCTTCTTGTTGACTTGTTCTGAGTTTTCTGTGTTTTGTTTGTCTTCGTTCTGTGTCTTCTGTACCCAATGTTGCCAATCTTGATTGCTTGCCCTTTCGATTTTCTCTAACATTTATATACCGCTGTATCCCGGGTTCCTCGGAGGTGGTTCTTGTGGATAAATTTGATCTAACTGGTAATAGCTCTCCCTCATTATTGTGTATATGATAGAAACCGAGACCGTCATGCTACAATTAATGTAGAATAAAAATAATGTCTCCCCTCACCTGATACAAACTCTCTCATTTAATTTTTTCCTGTAATCAAGCAAGAAAATCTAAGAAATAAGAGTTTGAAGATACCAAAGAGGTAATTATGATACGTAAATCGAAGGACAGACAACACAATGGCTGAAGGAAAGGGGACAAAAGGACACAATGATCTGCAAAACACTACACGGAAAACTAAAGATCGCTAAGACAATCAATTAGATCATTGTTTCCGTGTGAAAATTAAACAAAATTCTGTTGGTGGAGAAATTAAATTCAATTTTAGAATTTGCGTCAAAAATTTAAAACCAATAAGTATTCCACTATTTATGAATGAAAGACAAGTGATGATATCAAAGAAGTAATCAGAAATCGTAAAATGAACGACAGAAATTACAATGATCTTAAAGAAAAAGGACAATGTACAAAACACTACATAGAAAACTAAAGATTGAGAAACACTAACTCCACTAAGCACCATCGGAGACGGACTCACGTGCACCGGATGGGCAAGCAGTTCATGTTGTACTAGTAATATTCATATTCGTAAACAGTTACACATATGTCTAAAATAACCATAAATATTTAAGAAATAGTGTACTTTGAATTTACCCATTGAACTTTTTTTTATGCTGAAAATGTATATTTAGATGTGTACAAATTATATTAATGAAATAAAATAATCTAATATATTCTTACCTTTTCTTGCACAACACACTTTACCTTTTCTTGCACAACAATAAATGGTATTACACCTTACCTTTTCTTGCACAATAATAAATGGTATCACACCTTACCTTTTCTTGCACAACAATAAATGGTATTATACCTTACCTTTTCTTGCACAACAATAAATGGTATCACAGCTTACCTTTTCTTGCACAACAATAAATGGTATCACAGCTTACCTTTTCTTGCACAACAATAAATGGTATCACAGCTTACCTTTTCTTGCACAACAATAAATGGTATCACAGCTTACCTTTTCTTGCACAACAATAAATGGTATCACAGTTGACCTTTTCTTGCACAACAATAAATGGTATCACAGCTGACCTTTTCTTGCACAACAATAAATGGTATCACAGCTTACCTTTTCTTGCACAACAATAAATGGTATCACAGCTTACCTTTTCTTGCACAACAATGAATGGTATTACACCTTACCTTTTCTTGCACAACAATAAATGGTATCACAGCTGACCTTTTCTTGCACAACACTAAATGGTATCACAGCTTACCTTTTCTTGCACAACAATAAATGGTATCACAGCTTACATTTTCTTGCACAACAATAAATGGTATCACAGCTTACCTTTTCTTGCACAACAATAAATGGTATCACAGCTTACCTTTTCTTGCACAACAATAAATGGTATCACAGCTTACCTTTTCTTGCACAACAATAAATGGTATCACAGCTTACCTTTTCTTGCACAACAATAAATGGTATCACAGTTGACCTTTTCTTGCACAACAATAAATGGTATCACAGCTGACCTTTTCTTGCACAACAATAAATGGTATCACAGCTTACCTTTTCTTGCACAACAATAAATGGTATCACAGCTTACCTTTTCTTGCACAACAATGAATGGTATTACACCTTACCTTTTCTTGCACAACAATAAATGGTATCACAGCTGACCTTTTCTTGCACAATAAATGGTATCACAGCTTACCTTTTCTTGCACAACAATAAATGGTATCACAGCTTACATTTTCTTGCACAACAATAAATGGTATCACAGCTTACCTTTTCTTGCACAACAATAAATGGTATCACAGCTTACCTTTTCTTGCACAACAATAAATGGTATCACAGCTTACCTTTTCTTGCACAACAATAAATGGTATCACAGCTTACCTTTTCTTGCACAACAATAAATGGTATCACAGCTTACCTTTTCTTGCACAACAATAAATGGTATTACACCTTACCTTTTCTTGCACAACAATAAATGGTATCACAGCTTACCTTTTCTTGCACAACAATAAATAGTATTACACCTTACCTTTTCTTGCACAACAATAAATGGTATCACAGCTTACCTTTTCTTGCACAACAATAAATGGTATCACACCTTACCTGTTCTTGCACAACAATAAATGGTATTACACCTTACCTGTTCTTGCACAACAATAAATGGTATCACACCTTACCTGTTCTTGCACAACAATAAATGGTATCACACCTTACCTGTTCTTGCACAACAATAAATAGTATCACACCTTACCATTTCTTGCACAATAATAAATGGTATCACACAAGAACTACTGTCAATTTGCTATTTAAAACAGTTCGCAAATGCATTTAACAATTTTTCAGCTTAATAAGAAGAGTTTGAAGATGCCAAACGGTAAATCAGAATCCGTACGAAAATATTAATGACATAATGAAGACATAAAAATTAGATCACAAGTCGTCAAATAAACTAAATTTCTTCGTTAAAATTTATTGAATTTCAATTATTGATCTATCATAAGAAACAAGTTCCGGCTGACATCAAGATTAGAATGCTCTCGTGACTATTAAAAAATAATAAATAGTTCTAATTCTCCATTAAAATCGAAGTGAATACAAAGTATGTTGTTGTTGTTGTTTTTTTGTGTATTGATTATACAGATGATGACTTGTTTGTAACTATGCAATACAAAAGTGTAATTTGGAAGCAATAAAATTGGGTAATCTTATCATTAATTTGTGTAATTATATCATCTGATCATTCTGGCATTTGATAATCGTAGGAAGTAAATACAACATAGTATTCTCGAGATTTTACCTCTATCTCAATCGAAAAATTAAATTATATTTTATATATAACCCAGTCTGACAATCATGTGAGAAGAGTTTGAAGAGACCAAAGGGGTAATCAGAATCCGTAAATCGAAGGCCAGACAATACAATGGCCAAAAGAAAAAGTACAAACAACGATCTACAAAACATGCATATAAAACTAAAGATAGAGTGTGACGAACTCCACTAAAACCCGGGGATGAACTCGGAGAGTTGATTTACTGCAATTCATCAGTGAGTTTACAGTCATTGGTTAAAACCGTATCGTAACAGCCATACTGCAATGGAACTTCATTTATTCATTCAGATTTGTTTCAATTTGATAAATATTTCCCCATGTATTTTTGTTTTTAAATCGGAGACAGTCTATAGACAGGACACATACATTTATTGTACTCTCAAACGATTATTTGATTAATAATAAAATTGCAGATATCGAAGTAAGTGCGCACGGCGCGCTTCTGTAATAAACTTCATCAGGTGACGCTAATAATCAAAAAATTGGAAAGCCAAATTATTGCTTCGAAGAGGAAAGGATTGTTTTGTCGTATTTTCCCTAATATTACTGAAAAGATAAATGTGCATGCTGAACAAATGAATGGTATTTTACAAAATGTGCGAGAATTTGCTACACAATCACGGCAGTATGATTGATTGATTGGTGTTTAAACGCCAATTTTAGCAATATTTCAGATATATAGTGGCGTGATCAAATTTTATATACCGGTATTTATTTCGTCATCTACAAGACCTTCAGAAATAAAACACACATGTGTATGAAACAATCGGGTTATATGTACAAATAAAATAGATTAAAACGATAAAATTATATATTTAAATGATAATACCATGATAATATTGTTTGTTTGTTTTATGGTGTTTAGCACCACTTTCAGCAATATTTCAGCTATATCGTGGCGGTCAGTTTTATTGGAGGAGGAAACCGGAGGACCCGGAGAAAACCACCGACCTGTCGCAAGTCACTGACAAACTTTATCACATAATGTTGTACACCTCGCCCTGATCGAGATTCGAACTCACAACATCAGTGGTGATACACTGATTACATAGGTAGTTGTAAATCCAACTACCATACGACCACGGCCACGACAATCCCATCATATATTTCAATGATGATTTGAATGCTAATACCATTATAATAAATAAAAATAAAAAATAGAACTACACACCATTTAGTAGATGCATGTACGTTTTCTTACCTTCCATGGTTAATTTAAAATTCTATATCTATGCTTGAACTATGCAAATTAAAGAACCCTATAGGTCATTCATTCCAGTTTACAAAATCTGAGCCCCTTCGCTAATGATCCTAGCTATATATCTACAGTTCATTATTTCCGCTCCATTTAGTTATAAATACGTAAATACAAAAATACATTTATCAATTTATTATTTAAACTTCATCTGTCAAATCAATGTTATACAGAGGTTAGAAACAAAACCAGAATTAACAAGGCCGAACAACAATGGCGATGTTATCAGTCTATTTTCAAACTTAACTATTGTAATAGATAAATACGTTATGATGCATCGCCTTACACTTATCACGTCCTACTGCGAAACATCTTTTTGTAGATTGTTATGCAAAATATGTAAACAAGGACAATACGTGTTCTTATTGTTGTTGGACTTAGGTAAACATGGACCCCAAAAATAACCGGTTTTTGTAACAGTTAATAAACACGTAGACAGATTTATAAATACACGTCAGAACAAATTAAGGTGATGAATTACTTCACAAGTTATCCTTTTGAAAATAAAGCATAAAAACCAGTGTGTTACAGGGTTACATAAGTTATATATAAGCGAGGGGTGACATTTTATTCACATGCGTAAAACACTTGCATGACCGCAACATTTTTACTAAGAGGGGATGTTCGGGCCCATAAAACTAGTTTTAACTCCGCCACGTTTTATTGAGGTGCATGTAACAAGCCAGCAAAGTGAGCGATCGTGTATTTTTGTGATAGGAGTATCGATTTGTTTGCCTTTCTACGTTTTCACGGTTAGATTTTGGAACTGTTCCGACAGTGGTATTCTTTGTTTTCCATTTTATTATCTATAATAAAGGATATTATTGAAATATCAGACGACACCATAATAGTGCAAATAACAGAATCTAGAACAGATCGTACTTAATCCTACAAATAAATCAATAACCAAATAGGTCTATATGACCTCCAAGTGTAACAAAAACAGAAAAATACGTAAATGTTTATTTAGACAACTATTCTTCCATATCGTCTAACACCAGTCATTTAATAATGCATATGTTAAGGTCACATTTAATGAGGACATGTTGACGTATGATTGTTCTGATTCCTGACTCTCATGAGTACAACACAATAAATGTACTGTTTCTTAAATCTTTTTGATTTTTTCATGGTTTTCTTCAATATTCATCGTCATTATTTGTTTATTGTAAATGACACACGATAATAAACAATACGTCATTATTACCGTTTAGTAGTGCAAGTGCCGAAAAAGTTGATTACTGCGCAGATGATACTTTACGGGACTATTTAATATCTGGAATAATTACTACGACTCGTACAGACTGTATAAAGTGAAGAATGGTTTTCAATAATGAAAACAAAATTTTAATAGTGGACGGTCATCAATTTCACCAATATCAACAAAAGAAACAATTGTTTCTCAGCATAAGACATCAAAAGACTACAACATAATTGGAAATCCAGGTCGGCTACGATTCCCGCAATTCTTCGTAAATATATAGGACTTATTCATTATGAAAAAGAACAACCTCTCCAGTTTTTGTGCATATTCTATGCTAGGACCAAATTTTTCATTCGCTAATGTGGTCTTTTTATTGTATGTTTTGCTGATGTTGTTGTGATGTTAACAATCACTCTTAAAACTTTCTTTTCATAAAACTTTTAACATTTCCTCTACAGAGGTATGTGAACTAGATATAATTACAGATGTAACTTAGTTTTTACAATTAAATCTCATATAATACATTTCCCCCAAAATACATGGTTCATGTGATATTGCTATATTTTGCGCATATATTATTATTGTACGTTGGTATATTAGAAGAGCTTGAAGATACCAAAGGGGTAGTCAGAATCCGTAAATCGAAGAACAGACAACACAATGGCCAAAAGAAAATGTACAAAGGACAAAAAACGATCTACAAAACATACACATAAAACTACAGATCGAGTAACACAAACCCCGGGGGTGAACTCGGATGCTCAGGATGGGTAAGCGGTTCCTGCTCCACATGTGGCACCCGTCGTGTTACTCTTATTACAAATCCGGTGATAATTCATGAATGAGGACGGGACCGGATTGTGATTACGACGAACGGAACATATCCGTGGTTATTTGTGACACAGATACTCTGTAACTGTTAACAAGAACATATCCGTGGATATTTGTGACACAGATACTCTGTAACTGTTAACAAGAACATATCCGTGGTTATTTGTGACACAGATACTCTGTAACTGTTAACAAGAACATATCCGTGGTTATTTGTGACACAGATACTCTGTAACTGTTAACAAGAACATATCCGTGGTTATTTGTGACACAGATACTCTGTAACTGTTAACAAGAACATATCCGTGGTTATTTGTGACACAGATACTCTGTAACTGTTAACAAGAACATATCCGTGGTTATTTGTGACACAGATACTCTGTAACTGTTAACAAGAACATATCCGTGGTTATTTGTGACACAGATACTCTGTAACTGTTAACAAGAACATATCCGTGGTTATTTGTGACACAGATACTCTGTAACTGTTAACAAGAACATATCCGTGGTTATTTGTGACACAGATACTCTGTAACTGTTAACAAGAACATATCCGTGGTTATTTGTGACACAGATACTCTGTAACTGTTAACAAGAACATATCCGTGGTTATTTGTGACACCGATACTCTGTAACTGTTAACCAAGTGATCGTAGCAACCGTAAAACGATGAAGTGATGACTTCAACTTAATCACTACCAACCATCAAGGAAATCATCATAGGAACCACATGCTCTGGCATATCGGATCAACAATGCAAGAGAGGCGAGAACTTTAGTTTTAGTAATAATTGCATTATTTAGGGGCTGAAAATTTCAAAATAGATAAATCGACACAATATCTAAAAAGAAAACCCGTGGAAATGAGGAATGGTGGAAACAACAGGACCAACGACTTTCGACCGCAATTGGAAAAGTATGGCGGGTTCGGTAGGGCCCTGGAAATGTATTCTTTTGTAGCGGCTACAATGCTCCTACTTGTATTTTCCAAATCTCTAAAAGTCTTATTTATCGTACAGCAGCGTGGCACTCACAAAACCCTGGGATTCGCAACCAATACCCAGCTCGCACAAATAAAATATGTTTTTCGACAACGCTAAAAAGGGGTAATCATACATATAAAACTAAAGATCGAGTAACACGAACCCCACTAAAAACCGGGGGTGAACTCGGGTGCTTAGGAAAGGTAAGCAGTTCCTGCTCCACTAGTGACACCCGTCGTGTTAATCTAGTAACAAACCCGGTGATGTCATTCACGGAGAAAGGACCGGGAAGTGCTTACGACAAGTGGAACATATCCGTGGTCATTTGTGACACAGATATTCCATAACGGTCAACCAAGTCATAGTGGCGACCTTAAAACTTTCGAAGTGATGACTTCAACTTAACTAAGAGGAACCCTTGGTTCAGTAGCTTCCTTGTTAGCAGCAACCCTCTATCAAGGAAATCCTGATAGGAACCAAAAGCTCTAGAATATCTTATTAACCGAGAGAGATATACTCCATATGCAGGTGCTGCTGCAATGTTGAAACATATGAATGGAAAGTTCACGATACGAAAATTGAAATCATCTCTTCTGTCGCAAAGTTGTGTTCTTAACCGCCCCTCACTGTCAATTTCGAGGTGTAGGTCAAGGTATGAAGCAGAAGATGCGATTAACGAAATCACCAAACCTAAAATTAATTGAAAGTTGAAAACTATTTGCTTCCAATATTATTATTTGATTAAGGCATGTGAATTTGCAAGGAACGTTATTGCAATTAATAAAATATAATACTACCTTGCCCAAACGTATAATTCTAGCCTCCATACCGCTTCATTATCGTTAAATGTTAAAATATTAAATTAACATTAATAATGGCTTGTTAATTAAAAAATATATGTATATAAATAATTAAAGAATGCAAGACTATACCTTCAAACATTTGATAGTCCTGTCATCAATTAGAATCTGTCCTTTATCCATAAAATAATCCGTCTTTTATCATTCATCAATCGAAAACATGGCTGCTGACATTATAACCTCTTGACAGAACAATGTTTATCTCTTTGGTGTCTGGTTGAAATAATATAATTTAATAGTTACTAACTGCAAACCACATCTGAGTTTTAACAACAGAACTGATAATAATTAGACAAGAAAAACAAATAATTAATAGTATTGTTTACAACGTTTGTTTGACTCTAGTTGTAATGATACGGTATCGTATAACAGTTTGCTTGACTCAAGTTGTAATGATACGGTATCGTATAACATAATCTGTATAATTGATCAATATGTATTGACAATTTTCACATTGTTGATTGTATTTCTTAAATATTTAACCAAAATTAATTAAAAATAGCTTTAAATAACCTTGTATGCATATCTATTATGAATTTTAGTTTTGAAAGAAATTAAAAAAAAAACGGTCATGTGTATTAATTAATTAGTGACTTGCGACAGGTCGGCGGTTTCCTCCACCAATAAACATGACCTCCACGATATAACTGAATTTTGTTGAAAGTGGCGTTATCCACCATAACTAGTAAGAAGAGTTTGAAGATACCAAAGGGAGGTAATCAGAATCCGTATATCGAAGAAGAACAGACAACGCAATGGCCAAAAGAAAAAGGACAAACAACGATCTACAAAACATACACATAAAACTAAAGATCAAGCAACACCACTAGAAACCGGAGGTGAACTCATGTGCCCCGGGACTTTAATTTTTTTTTAACTTTCGTTATAAAAGAAATAAAAAGCGGGCATGGAAATTAATTAAAAATACATGTAGCTTTAAATTACATTGTGTGCATATTTCATGAACTTTCGCTATGACAAAATAAAAACCTGTCATGTATATCAATTTATAAAAATAGCTTTTAAATGACATTGTGAGCATTTTATTTTTGAATGAATTGAATTTGAATTTTGGTGTTTAATGCCACTTTCAACAATATTTCAGCTATATCATGGCGACCAGTTTTAGTGGTGGAGGAAGCCGGAGTACCCGGAGAGAACCACCGACCCTGGGCAAGCAACTGGTAAACTTTATCACTTGCGGCTGCCAGTCGAATGCACCCTTTTTTGTAATTTACAAAGCTGGGCGCGAACCCACACCGTATTGGTGATAGGCTTGTATGAGTTGTTAGATCCAACGACCTAACTCATTGAGCCACCCGGGCCCCCATATTATTTTTGGAACTTTTGCTATAAAAGAATAAATAAGCGGTCATGTATATTAATTAAAACAATGTGGTTTTAAATAACATTGTTGGCATATTATTTTTGAACTTTCTCTATAATGGAAGAAATAAAAGCGGTCATGTGTCAGGGGTATCGATTTAACTGTTGTTTCTACGATTATCCCGATTGGATTATGGGAATGTTCTGACGTTTGGTACTTTTTGTTTTTCCTTTCATTATTAATCGGGCAAGGAATGTTGACGACACCTGTATACCAGAGTTCAAGCACTCGTATCATGATGTTCATGTTACTCGTCTTTATTTTTCTGAGTTTATCCAAATTTTATTTATGACCATCGTGGTCGTGATCGCATGGTAGTTGGAATTATAACTACCTATGCAATCAGTGCCTATCACCACAACCGTTGTGAGTTCGAATCCCGCTCATGGCGATGTGTACTCGCTACAACATTATGTGATAAAGTTTGACAGTGACTGGCGGCAGGTCCGTGGATTCACCGGGTACTCTTGTTTCTTCCACCAATAAAACTGACCGCCACGATATAACTGAATTATTGTTGAAAGTGGCGTTAAACACCATAACTCCAACCACTGTATGTTGGTCAGTGACAGTATAAAACAAATATTTATCCAGTCAATGAAATTTGACTGCTCAAATTGAAACAGTGCGGGATAAGTAGAGTTTGAATATACCAAAGGGGTAAACAGAATCCGAAAAAAAGTTTGAATATGTTTAAGGTAATAATTAACAAAAAATAGATAAATGACAGGGGTTTTGTACAAATGGTGTGATACAAAACAAAGTGAAAATGATCTCACGTACAACATAATTGTCCTCTTTCAGGGAAAAGAGAATATGTCATTATGTGTACAGGAGTCAAATATTATGTCTGTTGTGTGTACCCATTCATAACTTGTCTTAACATCCTGCTTTTGTGGGCCGAACATACGAAAGATTGGGTACCGGTAAACTGAGAAACGAAACTAAAACAAAATCCAACGAAATCTGTAAAGTAAGAAAACGAAATCCAACGAAATGAAATGAAATCTGTAACGTAAGAAAACGAAATTCAACGAAATGAAACGAAATCTGTAAAGTAAGAAAACGAAATCCAACGACGAAATCTGTAAAGTAAGAAAAGAAAATATAACGAAAAGAAACGAAATCTATAAAGTAAGAAAACAATATCAAATGAAAAAAAGAACGAATTCTGTAAAGTAAGACAAGAATCGAAACGAAATAAACGTTTATTCTTTGTAAGCACTACTAGAGATATCCAATAAAATTACGTAACTCGACCTAAGCTACCTATCGAGACGTATCTTCACCTATGGTCACGAAGCATGACTCACGGGATCCTACATTTAAGCTTGATTGAAAATTACAATAACATTCAGCATTCATTCAAATACTAGTATTCCACATCTCAGTATTTTCTATTTGATACCGACTGGATGCACACTTCGGATTGATTTATTTATTGTTGTTTGCTTAACGTTCAGTCGCTAATATTTCATGCATAATCGGGACGAGAACAAGTTGAAAAAAATCAAATTGATAAAGAAAAGCGAGGTTAGGATGGGAAACAGGAAAAACTATTTTTGACTGCAATGGCCTGGAAAAGGGGAGAGTTGGATAGAGGCGGACAATTTTGCCATCTGTAGCGGCCCCAAGGTAGCATAGGGGCATACTCTTACGAAATCTACAGATGGGATATTTTGTATACGTGCATGAAGAGTGGCACCCTCCACACACGTTGGCCTACTATGGTCCGCGGTAAGCGAGGGCTACCCTATTTAGCCATCGAGTCACCTAAGTTACACACCTTAGTTGCTCGGGGGAGGGGGGGGGAGGGGGGGGGGGCTGATCATCCGACCCCCGGCCAGACTCTAAGTACTCTTAATCGGCTTTTACGACAAGCCGAGATCTGTTTCAGGCCTATTCTTTATGACGCCCGGGACTCGCACAGGGCTTTCGGAAAACAACATTTTGAAAAATGTCCTGTGTCAAAATTATGCACATTAACTATATAATTTCATCATATTACATCTTGAATATTTTCTTTAACGGGATAAGTCAGTAAGTGCACATTTTGGGAGCTACGTGTCCTAAGCACGGGCTGTTCGGTAGTTAGGGACCAGGCAAAATTTATTCAAACTCTTCTTGACTTCTACAAAGATGGTGAAAGAGGGGATTATAATGTACACAGATCTCCAGTAGCAATGAAATAAATCATGCGCTGCAAGATCAATTAAAAGAAGAAAACGAACAATTAAGAAGAGTTTGAAGATACCAAAGCGGTAATAAAAATCGGTAAATCGAAGGACACACAATGGTCAAAAGAAAAAGGACAAACAAAACGATCTACAAAATGTACACATTAAACTAAAGATCTAATAACACGAACCCCACTAAAACTCAGGTGCTCCGAAAGAGAGAGCTGTTCCTGCTCCTTTAGTGGCACCCGTTGTGTTAATCTCATCAGTTTATAACATCACATTACTTTCGTTCATAATCGATACAAACCATGAACGTGAAAACTGTTTTTTTTTATTACATACCATGAACGTCAAAACTTTTTTTATTTTTAAAAAATGTTGACAGTCAATGTCTAGAAACGTTTAAACCGGTTAGGATGTTCGTCCGTTCGCCCTGATAATTATATGTCATCTTTTTGGGGAAGGCTACCAAATACTCAACAGGATGTTTACTATTCTACTGACTTTAATGAACTAATTGATCAGACATGTAATACATAATAGTGTCTGCAATGCGACGGGGTCCTTGTTATCTTTCCACACAACATCCGGGTTTTATAGCTTTAACCTCATGAACTTAGAACTATTTACTTTATTGAAACATTTGATTTAATGATGAATGTCACATCTCTCCCTTATCAGATCTTCTTCTTCTTCCGTGTACAGAGTGTACTCATCATTGAGCGTTATACTCCAGCGTGACAGTCAAGATAAAAGCCCCGCAGGGCAATGTTTACAGTTAAAAACAGGCGGGAATCTTATCTACACGGTCAGGAACTGGGCAGGTGGTAAGTTGCCCAGCGTGTCCCTGAACTCCTCCACGGAACTGGCTGTTGTTGCTGCCGATGGAAGATTGTTCCAATCCCGGATGGATCTTGGGGAAAAAGGAGTTTCGGTAGACATCCTTCCTGGTTGATGGAATCCGAAAGGTATTCTGACCTCTAGTCCTGGAGTCTGATGGAAGAAGATATGCTTCTGCCGGAATAGCCACTAATTTATGCTGGGTCTTAAATAGCAAAAGGAGGCGGATCTTAACTCTCCTAACCTGGAGTGGTTCCCATCCAAGTTGGGTTACCATCTGAGTGACACTTCCTGGCTGTCTGTCTGTGTAATTCTTGGTGGTAAATCGTGCCGCTCGTCTCTGTACCTTTTCTAGTTGGTTAATTTGCCCGGTGTTATATGGGTCCCATATAGATGCAGCATATTCCAAGGTTGGGCGAACTATAGCTTCATAGGCTCTGGCTCGTGCTGATGTTTTGCACCCTCTAAGATTTCGTTTGAGGAAGCCTAGTGTCCTATTTGCTCTCGCTGTGATGTTGTTGATATGGTCATCCCATCTTAAGTTCTTGTTGATGGTAACGCCCAGGTACTTACTAGAGGCAACAACATCAAGTTGGTGGTTATGCAGTGTGTAGTTAGCTGGGATAGTGCTTCGCTTAGATGAAATCTGGATGACTACACATTTTTCTGGATGGAAAGCCATTTGCCACTGCTTTTCCTAGTCTTCCAGTGCCGCTAGATCTTGTTGCAGGTCCTGTGTCCTTCCTACTGAAGATGGGCCTGTATAATAGGCAATCATCTGCGAAGAGGCGTGCCTCAGAGTTGGTGACTTCTGGAAGGTCATTGATGAAAGTTAGGAAAAGCAGTGGACCGAGAACGGTTCCCTGTGGTATTCCTGATAACACTTCTGCTGTTGATGAAGTATGGCCATCGAGGAGGACTTGTTGCAGTCTATTGTTGAGGAAGTCATTGGTTCATTGTAGGGTTCGTCCACGCACTCCGTAGTACTGTAGTTTGTGGAGAAGCCTCTGGTGAACTACAGTGTCAAACGCTTTTGAGAAGTCAAGTAGTATAATATCTACTTGACCCCCATCGGCTAGGGTACGTGCGATGCTGTCAATGGTGACTGATAACTGGGTCTCACAGGAACGTTTGGATCTGAAGCCGTGTTGTTTGTCACTCAGGATGTTGTGTCTGTCGTAATGATCCATCACCTGACTATGGACGATATGCTCTAAAAGGTTACAAGCTATTGAAGTCAGAGAGACAGGGCGATAGTTGGATGCTTGATGTCGGTCACCTTTCTTGAAAACCGGTACAATTAAAGCTGATCGCCACTCATCTGGTATAGTGCCTGTGTTGACAGATATCTGGAATATCTTTGTCAGAGCTGGAGCTATGTGGTTGGCATATTCATGGAGTAGTCTGGCTGGAATACCATCTGGACCTGTGGCCTTGTGACTGTTGATATTGTTGAGCAGTTTCAGCACTCCAGCTTCACCAATGTGTATATCTGGCATATCAGGATATGGACTTTGACCCTTCTCTGGCATAGATGTCATATCTTCCCTGGTATATACAGAGTGAAACTGGTCATTTAGTATCTCAGCTTTGGTCTCGGTATCGCTGTATAGGAAGCCATCGTCTTTTCTCAGTGGAGTAACACCTTGGGAGTCTTGTTTCTTACTCTTCAGGTAGGACCAGAACTGTTTGGTATTGTTCTTCATGTCTCCAAATATGGTGTTGTCGACATATTGGTCGGGAGTTTTCCTAGCCTCTTTTTGTACTGTTGTTTTTAGCTGTTTGTATCTGGCCCAATCTTTTGTCTTGTTTGTGTGTCTGGCTCTGGAAAATGCTTTTTGTCGTCTACGTAGTAAACGTTTGATGTCGGTTGTCATCCATGGATTTGATGGTCTTTTGGAGATCTTCGATGGCACAAGATCAGTGATGATTACTGACATAGCATTTTTGAAATCATTCCATATGTCGTTTACTGATGTGTATTGTGTCCTCATGATCTTTTCGGTTGCATCTTGTATATGGCTGCCTATGATAGATTTATCAGCTTTATTCCACAATAAGATCTTTCTTGGGCTAGAACGTTGTTGGTGTGCAGTCAGTGCAAGGTCTATTAACACGGTATCATGGTCGCTTCTGCCCAATGCCGGTAATGCTTTACACTTATCAATGATCGTAGGATGTGATGTGAAGAGTAGGTCAAGTGTATTTTGTCCACGAGTAGGGAAAAGTACCATCTGTTCTAAAGCTAGGTCATGTTGCATGGATATAAACTCTTCGTTTACCCGCCTTGGTAATTGATGGCCCTTTACCGTGGAGGACTCCCAGTCTATGTCTGGCAGGTTGAAGTCGCCCCCTAGGATGAAATACGAAGACTGGTACTGTGATCTAACTGTAGTAATGTCTTTCACTAGTTGTTCAATGTATTCTCCATCGGTTCTGTTGGGTGGTCTATAGGCTGCTGATATGATGACTGCTTTTCCATGGAGCAGCTTCAAATCTTAATTAACATTTACTGTCTCTGTATAGTCCATAAATAAAATAAACAATTGAAACATGAAGTTTGAAATAAGTGATTGATAATTAATAAATTTACAGTTGATAGTAAAGATGAAATGATCGGGGCGTGTACGAGAATGTTTATGTTATTACTGGATCAGTGGTTCAGTCATTGAAGCTATCATTACGATTGTGAAAATAAACTCAACAAATATTTGTATCATGAATTCACAAAACACATCAAGCCTCTTAAAGACTTTAATTTGAGCACAGGATTATTATGCCTGTAAACACAGCTCAAATTATTTATTTATTTTGAACACGCATAGTCATCAAGATACTTAGGTGGTCTTCGTTCTCTTGATGATCTCCTTAATGTTGTGTCCGGTGTATCTGAATTGTTACCGTCTAATATTTCTTCAATTTCTTCCTCGTTCATTATGGATTCTCCGACTTTCTTGAAATGTGATGAGTTGCGAGTGATTATCTTTCCTTCTTGTGTTAGCAATGCTGCTAATCCTACGGGACTTGCATCCACTATTAACATTGTCTCTTTGTTTGGGTCAAAGTACGACATAACACGGTCAGCAACAAGCTCGTTCTTTAATTTGTTAAACGATTGCTGATGTTCGATTGTCCATTCCCACTGAATACAAGAAAATTGTTGAAAATGAATGGCCAGAAAAGAAAGACGAACTAACAGATGAAGCGAAACCGTATTGGCAGTTTAAAAATCAGTTAACATGTATTGACAATTTTATGTATAAAGGACTGAAGCTCATTATTCCAGAGAACTTACGCAAAGAAATGTTAACACTCATTCACGAAATACACTTGGGCATAGTGAAATGCAAAATTAGAGCCAGGGAATTGATGTATTGGCCTGCTTGGTATGATATCAGACATACAAGATATTGTAGAAAAGTGTGAAATATGTGCTGTAAACAACAAGAAAACTAACAATAAGGAACCTATGATTGCTAGTGAACTGCCAGATAGACCGTCTTCAAGGTTAGCAGCTGATTTGTTCCAGTACAAAGGTGAACACTATTTACTAACAGTCGATTACTTTTCAAAGTGGCCTGAAATTGACAAGATGGATGAGTTTAGCTCATCAAATGTTATTTGCTACTTCAAAAAGCAAATTTCAAGATTTGGATATAATAAGTTGACAACAGACAATGGTCCACAATTTGCTAGTGGAGAATTCGCAAAGTTTGCAAAAGAATATGGATTTATTCATATAACAACTAGTCCTCATTTTCCACAAGCAAATGGACAAGCGGAAAGATTTGTACAAACAGTTAAGAACTTGATTAAGAAGAGTAAAGATCCGTACAAAGCATTGCTCGACTATAGGAATACACTGCTAGAACGAATTGAAATATCACCAGCTCAACTACAAATAGGACGACGATTAAAATCAAGTCTACCAACATCATCCGCACTATAGGAACCAACATTTGTCAATGGGAAGAAAGTGAAAAAACTGTTAAACAAAAGACAACAAAACCAGGAACACTATTTGAACAAACGTAGTGGAAAACCGTTGAAAGAACTAAAAAATAATGAAACTGTCATGATTGAACATAACCAGTTAACACCAGGAAAGGTTGTTAGAAAACATGGAATACCTCGATCGTACATTGTGCAAACTCTAGGAGGTAAACGCTTAAGAAGAAATCGAAAACACCTGAAAGGAACAAAAGCCTTGTTTCAACCTGAAAGTGAAATTGAACATAGCAATACCAATTTAAAAAAACCACTTCTAATTGAACAGGAAATCACAAATGAGCCAACTGACATAGCCGAAAATAGGATAAATGACAATCAACCAACTGAAATTACTCAATCCGTCCAAACACCTTTGGAACCGAAATCCACTGAAGCAATTTGCAATACAAGATCTGGAAGAGCCAGCCGTTAAGATGCCGACAAAATATAGTGATTATGTATGTAATTCAATCAGTGTAAATTCAAATGGAAATGAAGTGTATGTGTAAAATGGAAAAAGCTAGAATATAAATGAATGTGTGAATTAAAATTTAGTCAGAAGGCAAAAGTGCAAATATATATTAGAAATGATTATTTGAAATGATGAATCAGAAAATCAATCATATATGAAATCAGATAAAATATATATTTAGTGAAAAAAGTATTATCAGAAAGTATAAAGTGAAAATATTAATATGAAATGTGAAAATATATCAAAATAGTGAAAATGAAATCATATTGAAGTTGAAATAAGTGCATCTGAAAATATCAGTATTATGAAGTGTTTTGTTGAGATAAAATAAGATCGAGTCAGTGAAAATCAAGTTTTATATTGTGTTTATTTTTTTTGAATGTTTTAGTATTTCGTCAGTAGAACTAGTTATTTTTTTTTATAACTCATAGTTGAACAATTATAGACATGATTAGTCAAGGGAGATAACAGCAATAGAACTCTGAACAGTAAAATTAGACTTGATGTCAAACACAAAGTTTTATATGACTATGATATAATATTATAAATTTAAATGAGTTAGAAGTGACATTAATATGAAGTGACTTTCAATGATTTAAAAAAACTTTACTTATGTTGCATTGAAGAACATTTATATACAAGACTTTAAGTCTTTAATTCAGAAGTTTTAATTTCAAGATTTGATGAAAAAACTATACTTCATAAAAGGGGGATGTCATGCATTGGTCTTATGTTGTATTTGGTTATTAGTTGTATCACCTGTATTATGTAATGTGCACTCTCCTATATTGAAAATAATAAATAGTTTAGCCATGTGATTCATGCTTTGTCTGATGATTATGTGACAATAACGAGGTAAAGCTGGTTTTTGATTAAACACGCCTTTCATAAATCTTTTAATCAACGGGTGTTCTCCTAATTAATCTTATATCCTAAAGATAAGAGAGCCGATAACGCTGACCTCGCAGTGTTAATACTACTGTTACCTAATCTATTACCGTACAATTCTAACAAATATTCCAACACATTATTTACAGATGGGTCAAGCGGATTAATTTGCTTTCTACCGCAAAATAGCAACCATTTCTTGATATAGCTCCAATACTGGCGTTTGGTCGACTCCCTCCATGATGACAAGGCAAACAGTATTATGGGACTAATTCGCCGCACCTTCACGTATATAGATGAACCAACCTTTCTTATGTTATGCAAAGCACTAGTATGACCTCATCTTGAGCATCCCAATTCAGTTTGGAACCCATATAAGAAAAAACATATATTACAGCATTAGAAAATGTCCAACGTAGAGCAACCAAATTGATACCAGGATTAAAAGATATGAAATGTAAATCGTCTAAGGAAACTCAAACTACCAACTTTAGCCTATAGGAGGAAGAGAGGGAATATGATTGAAGCGTTTAAATTAACATCAGGTTTATACGACACTGCCCTACCGTCTCTGCTGGAAATACAGAAGAATACCAGAACTAGAGGTCATAGTAAAGTTACACCAGCATAGATCCAACAAAGACACAAGGAAGAACTTTTTCACTAACAGAATAATAAACACCTGGAACAGTCTACCTGAAAACGTCATAAGTGCCAAAGATACGAAAATCTTCGAACACAGGCTAGACAATTACTGGAAGGATCAGGATTTGCTATACAACTACGAATCCAACCTCATAACCGGAGAAGAAATTGAAATTGATGAAGAGAAGGAACTGAGCATAGTGGTCGACGGCCAGCGCTCAGAAACGGACCTGTAAGTATGACAAATTAATGTCGACAGCTTTTCCCGGTATGTTAAATTTCGGAGCGAGTTCCTGATAACCGAAACACAGCTAGTCTCATCGACTGAATTGAATGAAGTTTGTTCGGATCTGAAGGGTGTTGAAGGAGATTGCTCATGTTCGGAAGAATGTAACTGTCTGCTGCCTGTTGGTGGCTCGTCAGTTGTCTCAGGCGGTCATTAATGTTATTCGTTTAATTACAATGGTAATTGTCTTAACCAAATGTGTTCAAACAGTCATTTTTTTCTGAGATGTTTCGGTCCGCATCCACTTTTTCAGTGCTCAAGGCAAAACATAGTTCCAAACAGAGCAGATGGTAATGTCAGGTTTCAGTACATACAAGTTAGGCCTAGATTTGGGAGTAGGGCTCATATTGGTTCACTTCAAAATCAGCACAGACAAAGAGCGCAGATGGCGTCTGCAGGTCCGCAGTATAATATCAATCATTAGACATTTATGGATAAAACAAAATGTTGTATTGATTCTGTTATTTCAGGTTTAATAATTGATTACCTGCATACACATGTTCTATTTTTTTAACTGATATGTAGACTTTGTGCTTTTATCCTAGTTTCATGTAGAAATTTTGTTTGTTTGTTTTTTTGGTTCTTTTTTTTTTTTTGCTCTTTGAGACATGTGTAGGCAGTAGGGACCGTGATTTGCAGCAACAACTGTGGGATTTAGGGCGGACTCCTGTTAATACTATAGCTTTAAAAAAGAATCTTATTGGTTATAAAAATGGTGAGGATGCTCAGCTGTTGCTTGAAGGTTTTACAGCTGCATTTTTATCTTCAGGCTAAAATGTTGCTGCTCTGTTAATTTGGCAGATTTCGCTGCGCTTAGAAAACATATTTTCAGTTAACAGACTTATTGTAATCGTATGATAGCATTAGCCTCTGATTTCCAGGGTTAATCGCTTATCTCGAATCGTCCCATTTCATTTGTGGTCTGCCACCTCATACACACTCAGCGATCATTAATTAGCATTTTAAAGACACATATACATTTATCTCAGTAATATTTAGATCTTTTTAGGACCAGTACGTTTACACTAGGTTAAATAAAGAATCCGATCTGACCTAACTACATGTGTAAACGTAAACAAATCGTTATAAAAATAGATATTTCCCGCGCTTTATAGCACACACTGTAAACATGGATAAAAAACGTTCTCGTTGGAATTACGTGTGCAATTTTTGGTTTTCTTTATATATATATATATCACAAGTGATTAAACAGGCAAATTTCTGAAGAATAAAGCTAAAGAAAAAAGATTAATACGCAGAGAATAATACAGCAAAGGTCTCTGATTTATCGATTCAGAAGTCTAATGCAGAGGCGTAAAGTATTCATGTGTTTACTGATAAATATTACCTCACGTTCTGTCAACAGAGAAATATGGGTGAAACCTCGTGGAACTGACAGTTATAATGATATTCTTAACTGGACTCCTCATGATTGGTACGTAAATATTCACATGTCCCAACAAACATTCAACCATATATGTGATCAGCTGGCGCCATTAATACAGAAGCGTACCACGAGACTTAGCATGACACGTTTACCAACTGGAACAGGAAATCTAACATGGCGTTTGGCTACTAACATTGAATTTAGAACTCTGTCATCTTATCGGGATTAGTCGTGGGACAGCTTGTGTTATTTTCCATCAGACTATCGAAGTTATAATGTCATCTTTTCGGGATTAATCGTGGGACAGCTTGTGTTATTTTCCATCAGACTATCGAAGTTATAAATACACTACTTCTGCCAAAATATTTGAAGTTTCCAAGTGGACAGGCTCTTAGAAATGTGGTAGATGGGTTTCGTACACGATGAGGATTTCCGCAGTGTTGTGGATCTATTGATGGGACATGCATTCCTATAATTACACCGCAAGTACACCATGCAGATTATTACAATAGGAAATGTCACCATTCTGTCATTATGCAAGCCGTTGTGGATTATAACTATAGGTTCACTAACATAGATGTTGGGCATGCTGGGAAACACCATGATGCACAGGTTCTCCGAGAATCATCTTTATACCATAAAGCATGTGCAGGCGAATTACTTCCAAGTTGGACTGAGAACATTGACAACACCGAAAGTTCCACTTTTCCTTATTGGAGACCCAGCTTATCATTTGCTTCCGTGGTTGATGAAAGCATATCCCGGCAACAACTTGACTGAGGAACAAAAACTTTTTAAATATAGACTAAGCAGAGCACGAATGACCATAGAATGTGCTTTTGGTCGGCTAAAAGGGAGATGGCGTTGTCTGCTGAAGCGCCTTTACAATGACATAACCAGTGTATCTGAGATAGTAAAATCATGTTGCACTTTGCACAACATATGTGAAATTCACGGGGATTTTTTTGACGAGTATTGGCTACAAGGTGTGGATCATGATGTAAACAACTTTAACCAAGAACAGAATGACGAAAACATAAACACTGCTGGGAAAAGTATTCGTAAAGCAATCACTAACTGGTTAAAAGAAAATTAATGATACATGATTTGTTCAATGTAGGTTTAATCACAATACATTTGTTGGATATACATATATCAGTTTATGATGTTGGAATAAACTGTCATTTATACAAGTTCATGTTCTGGTCCATCTCTTTTCTGGCATTTCCTGAAATATCCGAGGTGTTATTTTCATTTCCGGGTCTCCTATAGCTGCTTTGCATATCTGTATAAAATGGCTGATTGGTTGAAAAATTATCAGTAGGACAATTACCAGCATATCTCATCAGATTATCAGTAAGACAATTATCAGATTATCAGTAGGACAATTACCAGCATATCTCATCAGATTATCAGTAGGACAATTACCAGCATATCAGATTATCAGTAGGACAATTACCAGCATATCTCATCAGATTATCAGGACAATTACCAGCATATCTCATCAGATTATCAGTAGGACAATTACCAGCATATCTCATCAGATTATCAGTAGGACAATTACCAGCATATCATCAGATTATCAGTAGGACAATTACCAGCATATCTCATCAGATTATCAGGACAATTACCATCATATCTCATCAGATTATCAGTAGGACAATTACCAGCATATCTCATCAAATTATCAGTAGGACAATTACCAGCATATCTCATCAGATTATCAGTAGGACAATTACCAGCATATCTCATCAAATTATCAGTAGGACAATTACCAGCATATCATCAGATTATCAGTAGGGCAATTACCAGCATATCTCATCAGATTATCAGTAGGACAATTACCAGCATATCTCATCAGATTATCAGTAGGACAATTACCAGCATATCTCATCAGATTATGAGCAAGACAATTACCAGCATATCTCATCAGATTATGAGTAAGACAATTACCAGCATATCTCATCAGATTATCAGGACAATTACCAGCATATCTCATCAGATTATCAGTAGGACAATTACCAGCATATCTCATCAGATTATCAGTAGGACAATTACCAGCATATCATCAGATTGATTATCAGTAGGACAATTACCAGCAAATCTCATCAGATTATCAGTAGGACAATTACCAGCATATCATCAGATTATCAGGACAATTACCAGCATATCTCATCAGATTATCAGGACAATTACCATCATATCTCATCAGATTATCAGTAGGACAATTACCAGCATATCTCATCAAATTATCAGTAGGACAATTACCAGCATATCTCATCAAATTATCAGTAGGACAATTACCAGCATATCTCATCAGATTATCAGTAGGACAATTACCAGCATATCATCAGATTATCAGTAGGGCAATTACCAGCATATCTCATCAGATTATCAGTAGGACAATTACCAGCATATCTCATCAGATTATCAGTAGGACAATTACCAGCATATCTCATCAGATTATGAGCAAGACAATTACCAGCATATCTCATCAGATTATGAGTAAGATAATTACCAGCATATCTCATCAGAATATCAGGACAATTACCAGCATATCTCATCAGATTATCAGTAGGACAATTACCAGCATATCTCATCAGATTATCAGTAGGACAATTACCAGCATATCAGATTATCAGTAGGCCAATTACCAGCATATCTCGTCAGATTATCAGTAGGACAATTACCAGCATATCATCAGATTATCAGTAGGCCAATTACCAGCATATCACATCAGTTTGCGGAGTTCGGTAAGTTTGTTATTACCTTTATTTATCTGCATAGTCATCATATTTGCAATGAACTCTATGTCCTCTTTCTGATTCCTCCTTTCGTCTCTTTTCTTCCAGTTCCTGTTCCATTTTCATTTTCTTTTCCTCAAACTTCCAGAACTGTTTTTCTGCCTTTTCCTCCATTTCTAGAAATTTTGCCATTAATTCAGACGTGTCGTTTTTTCTTTTAGAGCTTTTCTGACGATTTCCGGAAAAAATATCAGCATGAGGAAATTAACATACATAAAAAATATAAATGGAATTTAAAAAAAAACATCTGTGTTTCGCTAAAATACCTTAAAAGATTTAAAATTTAAAATACCTTAGTTTCTATTTTATATTGTGTGTTTTTGTTTTCTTGTTGTGTTTTATACGATGCTGGTTTCATCATTACATGACGGATGTTGTTAACAAAATATGTAGTTGAATGATACGCAATCAATGAGTTTTAAAATTTAAAACTTAATATTCTACTAAGTGTAAATATCAACATTAGGGTCGGTAAATTTAACTAATTACTACAGGGAACACATTCTGACACGTTTACAAATGGCTAAGGGAGCGATCATTTAACTTTAAGGGGGGGGGGGGGGGGGCTATGTTTTTCTATCTGGACAATTTTTTTTTTGCATGTAACGAAGCAGGTCTTGCCTACTCTTCCGCAACACCTGAAGTCACTCCCGGTTTTTAGTGGAGTTCGTGTTGTCTCTCAGTTCCTTTTAGTTTCGGTCAAAATTTAGTGCATAGCACTGCAGGTTTATAATGTTGATATTTACACTTACTAAAAGATTTATTTTAATAAGTCTTTCAATTTTTTTTTTGATTACTAGTATACATGGTACATTATACAAATGTATGTGGTATTTACCTCTTGTAGTGTCGGGTCATGAAGTTGATGGGCGGGGTATTTGTGGCCTCGAAGCACTTTCATCAGTAGAATCAGCTACTTCATCTTCCTCAGTGGCGTCTGAAATAGAAATGAAATCATTCTAATAAATAAAATGTGACAGAAATTTCTTCAGGTTGAAAAGATTTACCTTTTTTCACTAACTATAATGGAAATATTAAATCCACCAACTGTGATGGTCGAACTGAAGAAAGAGGCATAAGAGGAAGGCAATCGCTTCACTGTCTTATAAATACATATTTTGTAATGTTTTCTTTTAATTTTATTCATGTGCATAGTTCATAGAATTATTCATTACATGTATATGGATAATCATGACTCAGCTCTTTCACACAATTTTTAATTTTACACAGTGTAATCTTTTGGATTATAAATATACACGCGCTGCTCTATTTATAGACCATATTACTAAACAATTACACATACCTGCTAAGTTTTCACCTCCAGTTTCATTATCACTGGGTCATCATTTAGTGTATCAGTTAATGCCAGTAGATTTACACTAGGTCGTGTTCCCAACAAATTGTCCAATCTGTCATAGTACGGGAATGTTTTCCGCTTTTCCCCAAACTTGTTGTTGGCTCTCTTGGTTTTAACATATTTAGTTTTAACTCTTTTAATACGAGTCCGGCATTCTTGTGCTGATCGACAAAAATCTGGCAGTCGGTCTTTCATGTCACTGCATATACGTTTATAGATCTCCAGATTTCTTCTGGGTGTATTTTCCAACTGGTCTTGGACATGTTGGTCGCCCCAAAGCTCTATCAGAAGAACAGTTTCTTCGTGGGTCCATGCATCTCCTCGTTTCCCCTCCATAATAGATATAAATAACACGTATTTTGCCGCCAAACATTCGCAGCTTCAGTTTCATTTTTATAAAGATCGATTGCGATCGATCTCAGCGTTTACACTTGAAGAAAGATTGATCTTTTTAAAACTAGCTCTGGAGTTGGACTTTTTAAGTCCGATTGAAGATCGATCATAAGCGTTTACACTGAGCTAAGATCGATCTGTTTAAAACCGATCTTATAAAGATCGGTGTAAAAACGCCAGTGTAGACACGGCCTAGCAAGTTACATGTGTCCTCAATGCTTTTAGAACAATTTATCATAAGTGTCACTAATCTCATTGGTAGCCAAGGGTCACATATATAGATAAGAGATCTAAGATTTCCCTTCAGTTTGCCGAGACTGGCTAGGGTTTGTTAGTGCATTGGGTTTGGATCATGTCCTTTTAGTTACAATATATGCTGGTTGGTTGTTAGTATTATAAAAAAGATAAAAAAATAAATAAAAAAATTTACAGAACGATCAAGAAACTTCCCTTATCTGCTTAGTGTCCTAGTATTTTTTTCCTTGATTTTTTGTAGTCCATATATTGGGACACTATGGTATTAATGAGAATAGAATATTAACCAGAACTGATACAGAAATCCGGCCGGACTTGCATATGGTTATATCGTAAGCGAGTCTGCTCGAGATTTGACCTGACAATCATTTTGACCGCTGCTACCGGACTGGTAGCACGTGTTTTTCCTGCTTGTTTGGTATTTACTAGTGACACGAGGCAGGTTGGATATTTTTAAGTAGTAAGTTTTATTTGTACTTTTTTGTTTTAATTTGGCAACTGTTAGGAGGTACGGCCGGAAACTTGATTTTATTTGTATTATTATTTTTGGTGGACATAGCTAGAGGCTAGCTATTTTGGATAATTTGTTGGAGTATGTCTTACGTGATAGGTACTATATTTTCGGTCATGGTAGGTAGACATTTTGTTTAACTGAAGATTTTAATGGCATTGTATTTTTGTGGTCGATATTATAGTGCCGTTAGGCTGTTGAGTAAATGTGTATATACGTTTTGTATTCGGATTTGGCTATTCAAGTCCCGGTGGTGGAGTATACTAGTACGCAGGCAAGTTAATGCAACGTTTATCGACTTTCGTAAGGGGAAATAACTCTTCTGGTCTTATGAATATTTATAAGCAGCTGCGCGCGTTGTTTGCCTGCGTCGTTTGCATTTCGCTGCCGTAAATGTTAAATTGTGTCTATTATTTGAATGCTTAAAACGCTTTTACTGTTCCAAAAAGATGAAATATGTTATTTTCTGTCTGGTTGCCACAGATCTTTTTATTTGATAGGGATAAACTTGCAATAGACGGTTTTCTTCAACTGTCATTCTAGCTTTGTAGGCGGGGCTTATCTTCCTTATTTGGAAAACTAAGTCTCCAAGAAGCTTGTAATTTTCTTTCATTCAGAACGACCAAGCACCTGTACATCACCTGTTCACTGTTTGTAAGTTCAGTTTCTACACGGAATAGACAATTTATTGTGAATGTATAATAATTTTCTGTTTATAACGTTCAGAACAACAAAAGTTATCATTGATAAAAATATTTACTTCAGTAAACAACAGGAATATAATCAATAATAGGTAGCAATGGCTCATTAAGTTATCAATGATAAAAATATTTACTTCAGTAAACAACAAGAATATAATCAATAATAGGTGGCAATGGCTCATTAAGTTATCAATGATAAAAATATTTACTTCAGTAAACAACAAGAATATAATCAATAATAGGTGGCAATGGCTCATTAAGTTATCATTGATAAAAATATTTACTTCAGTAAACAACAAGAATATAATCAATAATAGGTGGCAATGGCTCATTAAGTTATCAATGATAAAAATATTTACTTCAGTAAACAACAAGAATATAATCAATAATAGGTGGCAATGGCTCATTAAGTTATCAATGATAAAAATATTTACTTCAGTAAACAACAAGAATATAATCAATAATAGGTGGCAATGGCTCATTAAGTTATCATTGATGAAAATATTTACTTCAGTAAACAACAAGAATATAATCAATAATAGGTGGCAATGGCTCATTAAGTTATCAATGATAAACATATTTACTTCAGTAAACAATAAGAATATAAACAACAAGATTTGATTATAATCTAACTATTATGGAGTCTCCCAAACTGGCCACTGACAACAGGTTTAAAAAATAAATCAAAAGCTACCTTTGAAATCGAACAATGTTGAATTTTTGCGGCCATTTTGAAAATGGAGACCGGTAGAAATTTGTCGATGTCGGGAATCAATTCAGGACGTTGAAATCAAACTATTGAATTTGTGTGGTATTGTGGTGGCCATTTTGAAAATGGCGACCGCTAGAAATTTTTCGATGTCAGGCATCAATTCGGGACATCATAATCTACCCACATATGAAATGTCGTTGAAATCGGACAATGTTGAATTTGTGCGGTATTATGGCGACCGGTAGCAATTTTTCAATGTCGGGAATCAATTCGGGACATCACTATCTACCCACATATCAAATTTTGATGATATCGGACAATGTTGAATTTTTGCAGATTGTGGTGGCCATTTTCATCAGCAGTCATTCGCACACACACAAAGTGATTCCAAGTATCGCAAAGATCACAACAAACAATCGATGTCACAATTTCTCTTGCATACTCCACATAAAGATGATTGATCTTCTGCTTTTTGTTTCTTCTTCCCCTTTCCCTTTCCACTGACAATCTTTTGCTTTCGTTTTACTTTTCTGAGCCCTGAAGATTCATCTCTCTCTGAAAGATAAATAAAAACATATAAAGTTTAAAACTAGAGAACGTGTGAAAAATAGGGGATCTGCTTATATAGAATGGGACATTAAATGATACCCCACCACGTTGGGGGACAACTGTTCCCACTAACAAATGGCAAAATTCAAACTTGATCTGTACTCTATAGTAATAAACCTTTTTTCCAAGTTTGAAGAAATTCCCTCATTCCATTCTGGAGAAATAGTCTGGAAACAATTTATTATCCATATCTTCAGTCTATCAAGGGCCATAACTCTGGAACCGATAATCCGATTGAACTCAAACTTGATCTGTATTTTATAGTGGTTAATCTTTGTTCCAAATTTGCAGAAAATTCCTAAATCCATTTCAAGTTATTGTCTAGAAACCATCATGATACGGACGGAGAGACGAATGGTCACTCACCCAGATAGAGGATACAAGTAAAATGTATATATCACATACATGTACATGTAATAACATCCCTCTGTGTTATGTAATAAATTTCCCTGGCTGAGATAACGATACACAAACAGAAAATATTACACAATCTCAGAGATCACCATATAGTCACCTGAGCATTCTCACAAAATCAAAAACCCACTCCTTTTTTAGCTCACCTGGCCAAAGACCATGTGAGCATTTTGTCATAACTTGGCGTCCGCCGTCTGTCCGTCGTAAACTTTCACATTTAAATCTTCTTCTCTGAAACCCCTGAACCAAATTAAACCAAGCCTGTCAGGGATGGACCTTGGGTGGGTCCCTTTCAAAATTGTGTCCGACAGACCAGCCCACCATTCAAGATGGCTGCTGTTACTAAAAATAGAAAATTCTTCAATAGTCCATTGCTGCTTTATTATAAATCTAAATGAGCTCAAATTTTTACTGCAGCTGCATGGCAATATATAATCTGGGTTTTTCTGTGAGATTTGTTCAGCCAGATTATTCCGTGTAGGAATATTATGAGATAAAAATCACATCAAATCTTTTGCTCAGAAATTTGAGTTGAAATGATCGTTGGGTGGCCCACTTTCAAAATTATGTGTAACACCCCCATTTTCTATCAATTTTAGATGTCAAATTGAAAACCAGGTGAGCGATTACAGGCTCCTGAGAGCATCTAGTTTTTTGATAAATCAAAATATCTCAACTTCAAAATTTGGAATGGAAATATATTTTACTTAAAGCACAGATCCACACGTAGATAACCTTTTTAACCTAATAGTTAACCTTTGTCTTTTTGGAAAAAAACCCCCACATTTTTATGCTGTGACTACAAAAGTGGAGAGGGCATATTATAAATTCTCTCCATACATGTATATCTATACCTTGTTGAGCAATGATGTAAGGTGAATGGATGATTCTCGGATAGTAAATCATAATTCTCTAATAGATGGGTCACCTTAATCTATATTTTATGATTGAAAGACTGGCCATAATTCGGCATCCAATGATGGCTATTCTGTGTCTCAGACACATTCTTCAGTTCTTATAAAAATCTTTCTAAAATGAAGAATTTTTGTTACATAAATAATTAAAAAGGACCAACAGAAGAGCCCAAAATTAGCTAAGAACAGACCTTTATAGCAGGAATATAACTTCTTAGTTTTCTACAAATTTCACAATTTTGTGGAAAAAAAAATACATATATAGATTTTATAAGAATATTCTAAGTGATTACCTGCATCAACAGTTTCAGGTTCTTCTTGGTCTGTCAACTTCCCTGGCTTTCGCATATGATCAGTCTCTTGGATGGCCTTTGATAAGACATCTGATATTTCCTTCTTTGTCATTTTCTTATTAATAACAACTTCATATGCTGCACACAGACGCTGCAAATGATCTTTTGTGAATGTTTCTAGGAACTGTTTTGAACCAACAAATGCACTACATAGACGCAAATGAGATCTAAATTTAGACGTACTTTCATCTTCTGTTATCGCCTTAAAGTCAATTCTTTGCTGGTGCACATTTTTTTAAATTTCCCTCATTCTTATCTGCTTTCTGTGAGCTTCTTCTTTTTGAACTTTCAATTCTCTTTTATAATCTTGTCTGAACTGTGATGAAGACATTTTAATATATTTAGTTATAACATCTAAAAGCAAACTGTCAATTGTACAAATATGGTCCTGTGCCTTGAAATCATCTTCATCAAACAAAGATTTCTCTATTTCTGGTTTATGTCTTCATTCATTTTTCACTTTGGAGTTTACATATAAATAAAACGATTTTCCATGTAATGCCAGGTTTTTAATGGTCTCCAATCTTTGTATGAAATTGTCCAAATAAAAAAAAAATGAAACGCTTTATTATTTATGATAGTGAGTCCTGACTGAACATTTTGTTTTCTTAGCATTTCTACCAGGGAGGCCTGGTCTTTGTCCTTTTCACTTTGGGGGTCAGAATGTTCCTCAAGCTGATCTAAAAGTCTGATTTCATTGTCACATTTGTTGATTTCACTTTTCATTTTCTGCTTGAACAAATTTCGTGACACCAGCAATCTTTTATTATATCTCAGTGTGGCAATACACCACCTACCAATGTATCTTATCTTGGCTCTACTACCGTTGGAATCCCTCAGTGGTTTCGTCGTTGTCCTTGCTGCTTCCCATGCTTGTTCAACATATGGCTCTGCTGCTTTTGCTATTACAATCGATCTCAATTTTTGAGCTATTCCAAATGCAGCACGGTATTGCGTTTTGGAAGGAACTGCACACCCAAAGAAGGTTCTAACTTGATCATAATACTTTTCATCTGACAGAAATAGTGTTATTTTCTTCACGAATGCTGTAGTGTATCTATTCTCTACAGGGGCATTTTCTGCTTTAGGCATTGCATCAAGGAAGAATGAAAAAAACTGGTCATAAATGGAATCTGAAAATCTCTTAAATTTGTCCATATCTTTCTTTATATTTTCAATGCATTCATTCAAATTGGCTTTTTCAGTGGTAACTGCCTCGTCGTATCTAATTTCTGAGAATTGTTTCAATATTAATATCTGTTGGTAGTGGATGAGTAGGTGGCTCATTATTATCATCCCATGGTGCAAACAATCGGTCGATATCATCTATTGCACCAAGATCTTCAATGTTTTGAATAACAATATCTTGATCAATATCTTCATCACACTGTTCTTCCCCCCGCTGAATTATATCTTCTGAAATCTCGCGAAGTTGTTCAGCACCCCCATTTACTGTTACATTTTGTATTTCTTTTTTACAGCAGGTTAAGTCATCTAATATTGGAATGAATGGCTGTGTATACAATTCATAGACTTCATCACTGTGTTTTTTTACGATACTTTTTTTGAAATTAAGGACTCTTAATCCTTTAACGACACTAGCACGTCCAATGGCAACCCCTACTTGACCAGGATTGCTCATGTGCATACACTCAACTTCTACTCGAGGTAAAGTTAGGACTTGTGCCTTGTGAGAAGTAATGACAAATGCCAAGGTTATGGAAATCTGTTTCCAATATCCATTCCCTTTTCTGGACTGTAGATTGAGAATTTGTAAGGGAAGATTTTTACTGTGTTGTCAATAGACTTGAAATTTACCTCTACATGGTCCTCATTTAAACACACCACTGTCCCCCGCAGTCCATTAACAAGCTTTGCACTTAGATTTACAAGCAACATTACTGGTGCATTTTTCTTCAAATAAATTGCTGGTTTCACTGGATATTTTAGAAGCTGTTTTGTTTCACCCAAGTCCTCTCCTCTGTACAATTTTACTTCACCTGAAAAAAATATCCATATATATTTTATTGCATCTGATATGATACATGTACCAAATTATTATTGTGCATATTTCATAAACACAAAAGTATGTACATGTACATCCTACAAATTTTCAATAAAAAAAGATACAGTGTATGTACATGTGTACTATAAAAACAACTAGAACTGTGAGTGACCTCACTGAGTGATACCCTCCGCTTGCAATACTATGATGTTCAAACTTTGGAATACAGGTATATTAGCAAGTTACCTATGAAAAATGAACAGATATGGAGTTATGTCAAGGAGACAATATCCAATCTCCAAAATAAACTAACCAAGAACATACATCTAGGGGTCGCCACAAGTACAAGACCCCCTTTTTCGTGAAAGTATAAGTTGAATTATCTCCCCTTCTAAATTTTAGACAGCAACGGTATTCCTTCATGCACATCTGCAGGTTGTGTAAAGCTTCATAAAAATTCAATAAGCAGTTTAGTAGGAGTTGCACTTACAAGGTACATGCCCCCCCTTTTCGTGAAAGCATAAGTTGAATTATCTCCCCTTTAGAATTTTGGACAGCAACCATATTCCTTCATGCACATCTGCAGGTAGTGTACTACAAATGTGTAAAGTTTCATAAAAATCCAATAAGCAGTTTAGGAGGAGTTCCGCTTACAAGGTATATGGACGGACGGACAGACGGATGGACAGGGTGATTTCTATATACCCCCCAAACTTTGTTTGAGGGGGGTATAATAAACAAAAATATATTGTATAGAGAATTCTGTTTAAATATTGTGGTTAATATTACTGTACAGATCAAATTGTTTCATACTTAAAATATTTGTTATTGTTATTTTTAGGTTACTTGCCCACATTGAAGAGGACATGTATGGAAGAATCTTTGTCGATGATCTCTCAAAGAAATATTCAGATGCCTGTTGTAAATTTGACATAAATGTTGGAAAAATAGTAAAGAAGCTTTTTCCAAAAAATGGATATTTCATGCAGAAAGAATAATGGTAAAAGAGGTACTAGCTACTCAGTCATTTATTGGAAGCATGATGCGAGTGAAGGTGACATTATTGATATTACAGGTGTAGCTGATGCATTACCTAAAACAGCCATGTTGCTGCATTCTGATGCTGTATCAATTTCCTTTATGATAAAAAATCTCTTTGTGATGGATGGAAACATTGTTTTGAAAGAAATAACAATTTTGAAAGAGTACAACATATATATATGGAACTTGAAAATTAGAGGAAAATCAATAAATTTGGATGAATTAGGGGTCAAGACGTCTACTGAAAGATTTACACATTTCTATATCAAGCAAATTATAAGGGTTGTTGATGCATTACAGTTATGTTGTGGTAAGAAATTATCCAATGAAGAATGCCTTTCATTTACCAATACTGTACAAGTCAATGGTGTTGGAAATGATAATTATGACATCTGTTACAGATCTCCAAAATGTCAGCAAATCATCTCTTGGTATAACATAAAAAATAATAAAATGTGTCGAAAATGCCAAAAAGATATTTCCTATGAGAAACAGAAAACAGTAAAATCTTCAGGGCGAATACCACTCGCAACTTACATGTATGTTCAAAATACATGCATCATGAATACTGATAATTTGGAAAATGAAACAAAAGATAATAGCACAGATTCCACAGATGAAAACAACAACTTAATTAATAATTCTATAGATTTATTAGATGAATTGAATTGTTCCACAAATGATGATCACTCTATATATATGTTAGTTTCTGAATCAGACCATGAAGATTTATCAGAAATTCTTGAAAAAGTTTTCCCGAATGCCCAGGAAAAAATGAAATTATTTCTGATGAGCCAGCATGAAGCTTTATCTGCTAAATCCCCTCGAGCAAGGAGATGGAATAAAGATGTTATAAGTTTATGTCTGTCATTATGGATACGTAGTCCGAAAGCATATCAGACATTACTTGAGAGTAACATGCTTATATTACCTTCAGGTAGACAACTAAGACGCTACAAGAATTGCATAACACGAGAGCCTGGTTTCTCAGATCAGATATTCAAATGGATGTATTTGTCTGCTAAGGAAATGAAACTTTCTCCGAATGTATGGGTAGGAGGAATTCACCATGATGAGACCAGAGTACAGCAAGACTTAATTGTGGATATGCAAGATGGAATACCTTCATTGATAGGTTGGATAGACCTTGGTGAAGAGGCACAGAATCTAAGGATTTTATGTGATAAAAGGTTGGCTCCACACTTGACCACTGAAGTTATCCAAATGTTTTTTATGGGATTTACTGGTTTTCGATTTCCTATCTGCCACTTTCCTACCGCAGGAATCAAGGCATCTGAATTAAGCATAATCATATGGAAGGCGATTGAAAAACTTAGTGACTGGGGCTTTAGTGTGGATTACATCATGCAAGATGGAGGTGAGGAAAACAGAAACTTCATGTCCATGCATTTCAGAGGAAATGCCAATGAAATGCTTTATGGTAGCCCAAATCTTGTGAATCCATCTAAAAAGGTGTTTCATATACAAGACTTTTCCCATAATGTAAAGAAGTTAAGGAACAGCATTCTGAAAAGTGGAGACATAAAAGGGGTCCATACAAAAAAAATGCAGCATAACGAAAACATCATAGTATGGAAACAGTGGCTGTAAAATGGGACAGAAATACCAATGGTAGACGTATTCATCACAAAGTGACTGAATCACACCTGCATCCAAATATAGCAGAAAAAATGAGGAATGAATTGGCTGAAACAATGCTAAATACAGATATGTTACATTTAATGAAGTCATATCGTGTGTTTGTCAAATGGAAAAGTCTTAGATGGAGCAGTTCAATTATTAGAACAGACCAGTATCATGATCGCCATCTTTAGAGATCAAAGGTTTATCACAACTAAAGATGATTTAAGGCTGTCTCAGATACGCTTATCACAACTAAAGATGATTTAAGGCTGTCTCAGATAAGAAACATATTGGAATTGTTCCGCAACTGGAGGAAGGGAGTGAATGAAATAGATAACATTAAAGAGGATACATACTGATTACATTCCCTGCTGTATGCGAGCAACATCTATTTGAATTTGGAAGCATAAATCCATCTCGTTTCAACAATGACATTGTTGAAAATTTATTTTGTCAGCAAAAAGGAGTCTATAATGAAAATAATAGCAATCCCAACTACTGCAAATCTGTTAATTCTGTTCTACTTGGACAATCTTTAAAGTCACGAGCAAGGAAATCAAATGCTGGAATAGAGGCTGCACAATCTTTTTCAGTGTGTACAAAGGAACCTGTACTTAAAAAATTTAAGAAATCATCAAATGAATCCAAATCTAGAAGTATTGAAAAGCATGCAACGCAGGACCAAAAGTCTCCTTTGAAGCTATTGAGAATATAAAATTGTTTTGTATTTAAACAAGGTGTACATTCTTATTCCACTCTGATATTCATAATTTTTGGTCCCCCTACCAAAACTGAGTACAAAAATAGTAATTATACTCCCACTTGAGATTGATTGATTGACATTTGGTGTTTAATGCCACTTTTCACAATATTTTAGCTATATCATGGCGACCAGTTTTAGTGGTGGAAGAAGCCGGAGAGAACTATCGACCATAGGATAACTGGTAAGCTTTATCACTTGCGGCTGCAATAGTGCACTCAATGGAAAACCCTTATTTCATGTATATTTTTTAGCAGAACTCTCTGTCAGTAATACCCAACGCTCACTGCACATTTTGTACCTGGGAGTACTTGATGACTTAAAACATGCAAGAGGAAGAGATAAATTCATTTTTAGGCCACATCAAATTGATGTTAAGTTCTTTGGATTTTTTGGAGCGAGCAAGCAAAATTAAAATTAAAATTCTCAAATTCTGAATTTCCCCATGGGAATTCAAAAATTTGACGCGGCATCATATTTATTTCTTAAAATTTTGATTTCACAACTAATTTTTGAAGCGGACAAACACTTCTTATTTTAAAATGTAAAATTTTCACTAAATTTTGGGGTGGGAGAACACTTCATTTTTATATGCTAATTTCTTTTTAATTTGGGGCGAAATTGAGGTATTTTCACAAAATGAGGTGGCAAAATATTTTTTCTTCAAATCTCAATCTTCCAAAATTTGAGGTGACGAAATAAAAAAAAACTAAAGATAAATTTGGTGTGGCCATATATCACACTGACACATAGTAATATACATCTATATTGTATGTCTGTCCTAACAGATAAACATTTCTAAAACACCCTGTATCTTACCATCCATTGCAATCAAGTTATCAGAGTTAAACTTGTCCACATCATAGTTCCTTGCAAACAATTTTACTGATGGGTCTCCCGGTGGTAGATTTCTTTTCATCCTCATGAGAAAACTCTGTCTGATGATATTTCGCCCCGGCTGAGTTCATGGACTGCCTTTATCAAGGTTGCTATGAAAAAATGTAACAGATACATTTAAATTAAAAGTATTTACAAAATCTAATTAAATTAAACAAAACATTAGTAAACTAGAGGCTCAGGTGAACCTGTATCGCTCACCTGCCCTCTTAAGAATGTCTGCATGCCGAATACATGTAGTAGAGGACCACCCAATGAACATTTCTGGTTCAAATCTGTTCAGTGGATTCAGAGAAGAAGATTTAAATGTGAAAAGCGAACGGACGACGTCGGACGATTAACCATGACAAAAGCTCACTTGGCCTATGGCCAGGTGAGCTAAAAATAGAAATATATGATTCATAAGCTAAAAATTGACCTTAAGGGACTGACCATTTAACTGGAAGGGGGGAGGGGGGGGGGGGCTATGTTTTTTTTGAGTCAGAAATCATTTATTTCTTTTTCAGATGTGAAGCAACAGAATATTATTTTCTAGAATCAGAATATTTTTTTGTTCATGGCCCTTTCAAGTTTAATGGTTGGTCCCTAATATTAGAAAGAATATGAAATTTTATAATTTTAATGTAAACTGCAGATACATGTACATACATTGTAATGATGTTTGCATTATTTTGGACTGTAACATTTGGGTTTACATGGTTTATTGTACAAAGATCTCTGTTTGAGATTTCCTGTGTTAAGAGTACTTTCAGTGAGTGAGTGATCATTGTATAACGCCAAACGAGCAATTTTCAGCTATAGGTGAGAAAAAGTTACATTTTTTATGAGATGGTGATGATGATGTCCGCTTTGTTCTAGCTCACTGAAACAACTGTCCCCCGGGGCATGAACTCACGGTTTACCACACTCGAGGCGAATGAACATCCTAACCATTACATCACCAATGCGGTTTCTGTGTTAAGAGGCTAGGATTGTTCATGTCTCTTGAACATTTATTCCTCATCTTGAAATAATTTGATTTGGTTGTTTATGAACATTTAACATTTCACTCCTCCTCATGTACACATTTGTTTTAAAAATGTATGCAATGTAAATCATTATTCTTAAAATTTTGGCTATATTGTAGGTAAACGCTTGATTATACTTACTTTCTGTTTGTCTATGTACATCTTGCAGAATAAATCTGTGAAAGGTAAACCTGTCTGAGATGAAGATGTATTGTCCATATGCCATATTAGGTACAGGCCTAAGTTGCAGGAAATCTCCACTCAATATAATCTGCATGCCTCCAAACACTATGTCGCTTTTTCTAACAGCTCTGTATATTTCTTCCACCTGTTCCATGATTTTGCACGACATCATGGAATATTCATCAATGAACAGGACGTCTGTCTTCACTATTCTTTCTTTATTCTCGTGAGCATTGTCATCAAAACTGATTTTGTTGATCAGTTGGGCAGTTCGAAATCTACCATCCATGAGACCAAAAAAGCTGTGAAGGGTGTGGCATCAGGGAACATTGTACTGGCAATTCCTGTAGTTACCGTTATTCTCACGTTTTCCCCTTGTCTCGCCAATAACTGATACAACTGATTAATTATAAAATATTTCCCTGTACCTGCTTGTCCTGTAATGATGACATTATGACCATCCTCGACTGATTCAACGATTTCAACTTTAGTAGCCATGCTAGATTTTCCCACAAAAATGCCAAGTTTGTTTACATAAATTCTTCGACCAATGAAAACTCACCTTAATATTAAGTCCGTATAAACCGGAAATAAGTATGCAAAGAAGTTGTCCAGACCGCTTGGAATTTAAAAACGAGTGTTATTCCACTGTAAACCAGTCAATCGGCAAAAAACCACGATATTTGCTTTAATATTATGGTAAGAACAAAGACTAAACCGTTTTTGAAGCGAAGAAAGGTGCCGAAATTCTACTTTCACTTTGGGGAGCAAAAAAAGTGTCCTCCCTTCTCTTTTTACATATACCTGGCGATGTGAAAATATAACTGCGAGCCCCTGTGGTTTTAGATATGGCTACGTCGCCGGTGCAGGCCTTGAGGAGAACGGTTCCTTAATTGGGAAAAGCCTTATCCCGGTGATTATGAGAATGAAATCTTGGGACCTTGAAGTGCAAACACCCCGGGAATGGTGCAGATTACGAAAAGATGAACCTTTGGAGATTTTGCCTTTAACGTCGCTTATTCAGGAATTTGAGAGAATTACAGGTATTTACTGTGAATTTTAAAATTGTTTATCATCTTGATGTGTATTTTGTGCATTTAGAAACATTTTTGGGTGTTGTTCGGAAAGTTCTGGGGATATTAACTTGTTAATATCGCTCCTTCCATGTGGAAACCTAACGGTATATATGCTTGATTTTCGAGTATCAACTACAGCATGGAAGCTTTTCAATTAACATCTTTTCATTTTGTGTAACTTTTGTTACCCTTATAATGTTTAGAGGCGTGTGTGGCTGAGTGGTTTAGGTAGTTTTTGTACATATGACAGTGAAGCCTTTGAATGTACATGAGTAGGGCAATATAAAATTTTAAGTATGACAGGCCACCTAGATGTATGAAAAATGGATTATATTTCAACAAATACCTGGCAAGTGCAGTCCATTTTTCTCATTTGAAAATTGTCCAAAATCTATGACATCTATGGTTAAGCATGTTTTATTTGATACACTCCCGTTGTTTACATTTTAATTGTCACCTGGTTTTACCTTTACAATACACCTGTGTTTAGTTTTGGGTCGTCTTGATTTGTTGACCTGTTTTTGTTAGTTTCAGGGGTCGTGCGGAAACGACAAGAAAATGCACAGCTCGTACGAAATAATATTTGAAACCATTTGTCGGAAAAAATAAATTCAGATTTATATCTAGGTCCTGCCATACCTTGAAATTCAGTTTACTAGTCAGGTGGAAAACATAGCTTTAATCGTGGCGTTTACACAAAATGTTATAATGAATCATGTATATTGCATATTACAGAAAAGGGTGTGTTCGAATGTAAGTGAGAGAGGTCTTAGTTTATTACGCCCATATGGTGTTATATTAGTGTATGTATTTTGAGTGAACCAAAAAAAATATTTGTTGGTCGAAATAATCTTTTTTCTTATTTTGGTATTTTAATATTGTACAGGTGAAGCAGTTAAGGACGTTTTGGCGTTCGCGGGGAAGGAGGAATCCCTAGAGGCTACACGCACCTTACTTCACGAGACAAGATATTTATGCGAATTCTATGGCGCAGAGGGGTCAACGTTTGACGGCAACTTCTAAAACCCCGTCTGCTTCTACAACTTCAACCTCCGGGTCTGTTTCAGGTAAATGAATTTTGTGTATTTTATTATGTTTTATTTGAATGTAGAATGCTATATTTTACACACTCGTGGTTAGATGTTACACCCGTTTGGATTGGTACCAGTATTTCCGTTAATTTTACATAGTTTTTAAATTTTAAAACTATTTGTTTTAAGGAGATGCGCATGTTTTAAAACAGATTATAAGGCAACACTGATAGAGAAAACTATTTGGAGGGTCATGTTTTCGAACAGGAGATATTTCAGGGGGTATTTATAGTTGTCAGCGCTCCACCCTGGTGTACAGACATTGATTGGGGTTTAAGCTCAAGTGGCCTGGCACTGTTTGGAATATTTACCATTTTAGTTGAATAGGTTACTATTCTGGGGTCTGTTGTTCAACTGTCGTTAACCCTAACACTGCGTTAATTTTTTCTTAATCATGTGATTAAATTTAATCTTTGCGTTAGCTGTTGTTCAACTTGTTACATTTAATCATTCACTAATCGACCTATAAGGGCTGTGTTAAATGTTAATCATTCGATTAAATATGGCCGCCAATGCAGCATTTAATATGCCAAGAGTGAGACACGATAGACATTTTAGAGGAACAGACCCACAGCCAATAGGACAGCCCTGAGTTGAGCAACAGATAATGATTGCCCTAAGATTTTATGGCAGTGGGGCCCAGCTGTAGGTGGTTGGAGATACTCTAGGTTTCGACAAATCAACATTTCTCGGGTGGTGGATTCAGTTACAGATGCTCTGGTGGCTAGGAAAGACCAACACATAAAGTGGCCAACGGAAATTCAGCAATTAAATACCATACAGGAAGGGTTTTAAAAGAAGGCACACTTTCCAAATGCTATTGGTTGTGTTGACGGTACCATACTCATGTACGAATCCAGGTACCGACAAGATGAACCCAGCTATGTGAACAGAAAAGGGTATCACAGCATCAACGTGCAGGGTATTTTTGATGATAATGGTATGTATTGTAACTAATTATTCCATGTAGCGAAATATAAACTGATTCTTTTTCACTCTTCTGTTTTGATTTCCGCTAATATTATAAACATCCGGTTACAACTTACATCGTACACTTAAAGTAGGCGGAGTTAAAAATCATAACAGAAATAAATGTAAGGTCATGGTCGAGGTCGATCAACACATTTTTGAAGTTTTATAGAAAGTACGCCTACATATCTCATCATTCATGAATTTTAATGATCATTTACCCTTAAAAGAACACTGCATCATACATGTAAGCTGTACCTTACATATTAATATTTAAATCCGGAATAATAGCATAGAAATTACATTTTTTATTTTGACACTCCACTTCCGGCTTCATTGTTTACATCTGACGGAGCCAAACGTGAAAGGGTTGATAGTGATCCTTGCAGTTTACATTAACATATACCACAGAATATTAGCATTCAGAGTACACATTAATGGTGAAAATTTTTAATAAACCAGTTCGATGGAATCAAAAAGGCATCTAAGGCATAGCATGTTGACTGATTTTCTCTGTTTATATACTTATGAGTTTTGACTTTCCCTTTGTAAGATTGCTCCGAGTTCGGTAATTTTGTTATTACCCTTGTGTGATAACTGCAATTTATTTATGGTACCAGATTCATCAATGGCCTGCTTTCGTAAAGCTTGCCATACACCAAACCACACCTCAATATTATACGAATCAATTTTATCAGATGATAACGAATTTAGCTTGTTATATGAAACTAATTGTAATAATGAAAACTCTCACTACACCAGCTTTAATGATAGTTTATCAACCATGAATAGTCCACTTGCTTTATCATCTCCAAGGCAACATGGGGAAAATAGAAACAACAAACTAAACAAAATATCAATTTTTTTCAACGACCGCTAAAATTGTCCAGTCATAATATGTTATTGCACTGTCCTCATCATTACTTAGTCCAACTGATGATAGGTCACATCTGATTTCATAAGGAAACGAATCGACCATTTAACTGTTAGTCTGGTCGATCCATATTCCCACTACCTTTAATTTGTTGGTCTTTAATGGTTTTGTTTATTTGTATTGTAAATATATAATTTATTCATACATAAAAATGTATGTAACCACCATTTCCTTGGTCTTGTGACAGTTGTTTTAGAAGTTCAATCTGAAGTATTGTATTTTCTTTGACCAATTTCTGCTCCTCCATTTGTCCCTTTAACACTTGACACTGCAGATCGTATACATCTTCCTGTGTAGCCCGCTTGCGTTTTGTGGTTGGTCTGCTTACAGATTTCCCAACTGTACTTGTAGAGGGTTGCAGTTGTACATATGTTGGCACTGGGCTGGCAAAAATGTTCTGCGAGTGTCCTCTGTCTGCCTCCTTTGGCAATGAAGCCTCATTTATAGCTGTTTCTGTTTAAATAAAAAAAATATATTCATTTTCTCCGATACATTTTCAGACATTTCGATGATTTCAACATATGTCATAGTATTGGAACTGAAATAGCCAAAACAATATTGTGTCCTCCAAAAGAACAAACAAGAACTTTACTGGAGCTATACAAGGATGTTGCCAAGTTAGACTTTAGGCAAGTTACTTCCAAGCTTCCAAAAAAGGCGGAGAACTATGAAAATGATATCCCAACTCTCCAACTCTTACATAAAGAATGTTTCACCGAGTCTGAATGGATGAAAATTTGCCTGTTTGAAAATTACTACAGCAAATATAATTATTCTTCAAGTGGATGTGGTGATTTCGAAATTGAATAGAAAAAGAAATGGGAAACTTTAGATTACATTCTTAGCCTTTTCAAAGTCACAAAAAACTGGGATTGTCTGACCAAACATGTCATCAAAGAGAGAACATTGCGACAAGAGGCATTTGAGAGGTCTCAGAATGTTGAAGTGTGGACTAGACAGATACACCACCCAAATGGGATAGAAATCCAGCTACGAAAACGTTTAGATCTTATATATCCAGATACTACAGTGAGGACAGTATGTGTTGACACTGATCAGTCTTACGGAGTCAAATTCGCTAATGATCATTATGTCAAGTTCCGCGTCAATTGACAGTAAAGAAGAAGAACGAATTGCTGTTGACTTTTTACACACCAACCAGCATGTCAATGTAAGCCATTTTGTGCTTTTGCCACCTGAAAGTTTTGAGTGTTACAGCCGTCTGAAAAATTCAACTGCCAGATTCTTAGTGCGAGATGACATCTTAAGAGGAAAATTGAAAGATTGCATACTGGAAGTACATTAACCGCATCAACTGTTGTTTGAAGATCTTGCCAGTTCAAGATGTAATGCATGCTATGATGCAGAGATGGTAAAATCTCTTTCCTTTCAAAACGTTTCCCTCATCAAAGAATGGTTTTTTGAAGTTCCACTTGACATGAGAATAGTGATCGAATGTTTCATTAACAGAACCTCCCTCTACAATAGTGCTGACAAGGATGCATTTCTGTTGTCTAAGCTGGATCGCCTTTATCGGACATATGACACCTTATTGAATACTTACAAGAACTATATCGGTGTACTACAGCAAGCCAACACTGACGAATTAGCAATGCACTATAATGAATATGGACTCGTCTCCTGATATTAAAGACTTCAGAGGGCCTCAACAGTTGTTAAATAAAGCAAAGAGGACCAAAGGTAACACAATCAAAAGGGCAACTGAAAAAGCAACTATAACTGCCAAAACAGAAAGAGAACAAAAAGAGGAGCAGAGAAAGAAACTCTTAAGAAAAGAAAACCTGATGGCTGATTTGTTAAGTTCCGAAATGAATATGTGCCATTCTTTAGTAAAACCAGATTGCTCTAAACCAAAAGTGATGAAGTCTAGAGGTATTCAGGACGCATTAAGCTGGCTGTTAGAGGACATGAATCCAAACAAGACTGACTTGATAGCCATAAACACCAAAAGTATACCAAGTAAAGCAGCAGCATCCATACAATTTGTTACGATAGAATTTGCAGGAGTTAAGTTCAAAGCTAAGGTATGCAGTGGTATTCAGTATATTAAATATGTACAAAATGCGATCATAAAGAGTACACTGACACAGCTTCCAAATGTGGAGAGTGATAGTTCTGTGTGAGGAAAAGTACATGTTTACTCCAGACAACTTTAAAGCTGCTACTCATCAACAGAAAAAGTCGAAAGAAAAGACAATAGCACATCTCAAAGATCCTGATCGCGTTTTTAATGCGTCAACATTTAAGCGGGAAGACATTATTACAACACGAGAAGGGAAAAGTTTCATAAGTCAGTATCTTACTGCCAATGCAAAGGACATCAACTTAGAAAGCAAATTAGTACTAGACATTGACAGCGAACTAAACATACAGAGTGTTCCTTGCCAACATGGTCAGGAATGTAAATGTGAGTACTACACAGTTCCTCTAAGATGTATATTTGATGGGAGTATATCAAATCCTACAATTGAACCACTGAATTCAGTATCTCAGCGAAAGGGGGAGGCAGAGATGGCACAAATAGACTGGCTCGTAGACATTAGATCCAAATTGTCTCCTGACATGGCTGCTTGCAGTATACTGACATCTGGGGATATTGATGCCATTCCTATCCATCTATATTCACTATCAAATAATTGGCCAAAAGTGAATGGTATTTATCAACATCCAGTATTTGTAGTTTTACAGAAACAAAAAAAAGAGGGTAGACGTTTATAATATTACTGGTATGATGGAAATCATAGAATGTAGGTTTCATACCGAGGAAGACATCATGAGGAAAATAGCTTAGTTCTGTGCATGGGTGGAAATGACTTCATACCAAAGTACTACAACATTTCACACAAGAAGATGCTTTCCTTATTTTTATCAAATGAACATTTTCGGACAAATATTCTACAGTAAACAGAAGGACATTTTAATGTAAACAAAAATGTGTACAAAGACTTCATTAAGGCACTTTTCACTCCAAAATCTGTTGATTTCCACAGTACTACGTACGAGGCCACAAGGAGGCAAACTATTTATTCAAAGGGAAAGCGTGACTCTTTGAAAAATGCCAAATTATGGCTACCACCAGAATCAGCTCTGGAAAGGATAGCTGATCTAATTGATCTCCAAATAAAATATCTGGAAACTGCAGGACACTCGATGGCAAAATTGCCAAATTTTCTTGAAAAAGATTGCTTGAGAATAACACAAACAGGCGATATTGAGTATCATTTTGGACCAAATGCTAGAGAAGACATAGATCAGCTAAAAGAACGAAAGAAGAGACAAATGAAGGATACCCCTCAAAAAGGAAAAAGGAAGAAAAGAGTGCTCACATCCACACCATCTAAGACAAAATGATATGAATGCATAGTTTGTTTGTTTATTAGGGTTTTACGTTACTGCAGCAATTTTTCAGCTATATCTTGACAACCAGTTTTAGTGGTGGAGGAAGCCGGAGAGAACCACCGACCATGGACAAGTAACTAGTAAACATCACATACAAGTCGAGTGCACCCTTTTTTGTAAACATACAAAGCGGATACGAACTCGGACTGCAGCGGCGATAGGCTACAATGTTCTGTACAGGTACTTAAGACTACTAGGCCACCCAGGCCCCTTCATGAATGTACCAGTAGCAATTTGTCAGCTATATCGTGACGACCAGTTTTAGTGGTGGATGAAGCCGGAGAGAACCATCTACCTAGGACAAGTAACTGGTAAACATTATCACATACAAGTCGAGTGCACCCCTTTTTGTAATCGTACAAAGCGGGGCACAAACTCGTTCTGCAACGATGACATATGCTACATTGGTCTTTGCAGAATAACTACCTAGCCACTCGACCACCCAAGCTCCTTCATGAATGTATATTAAAATGGTGACAATTCGTATTGAACAAGTTTGTGGTTATAGTGATAAATATTTTATAACAATGGTTTGTCAATGTGAGTGGTATCATTAACCAGATGATCAGGTTTCTCTTGTAAAGCCGAACTTTTTTCATAATGTATCAGTAGGATTTGTACAAAGACTAACTACTATTTTTGTGCCGCCTGCCACTCGACCATCATAATACTTTTATCCTCTTTTTCCTTCTTAAATTTTACAAGAAAAAAGTGATTGACCACCAGATAAATTTTTCTTATGTTATTTTATTTAATCATAAATCAATCTTGACTTTGTGTCGTATTTTGAGAGGCATTCAATCGCTATTATTACTATTTTTTTAATATTATTATATATATAGTAATTAGCTTAGAAAGCGGGAGGTTTGGCGCTTTAAAATCTGATTCAACCCACAATTTCTTTAGAAATGCCTGTACCAAGTCAGGGTCATTACGGTTTTCACAGTTGTCCGGTAGTTGACTGATTTTGTCTGTTAATATACTTATGAGTTTTGACTTTCCCTTTGTAAGTTTGTTCGGAGTTCGGTAATTTTGTTATTACCCTTATTTAGTTGAATTAGAACCTGTATACTATTTCTTCTGCACATTAATTTCAAAGAACGTATCCAGCATGATTTATGTAGAGCGCTACATAATTTTTTTGGCATAGAAAGTTATTTTCACAGTAAATATTTTTGTCTGAAAACTTTTAAATTTGTACTTTTCCATGACATAGAAGTTTTAAGCTCAATGTTTTGAGTAATTATGTTGAATGCAATTGAATTGAATAGATAATAATTTGAATATCATATGAGGAAAATAAAGAATCCATAGCTCAGATAGATTTTAGCGTTTCATTTATTACAACTGAGGAGGAAACACTGCTTCACCAGCGCTAACTTTTGTTTCTCTCCAAATTTTTATGTATGTGATTTAAGAAATATTTCACTGATCATTTAATACTTTAACACACTTATTAAGTAAATATTTTAGGTAATTTTCATGAATATGTATTTGCCAAAATTTTTATGCACATAAAATAAGTAAATATGTATAGATTTTTTAATTTGTTAATAGTGTCTCGTAAGTCATTTATTAATGGCTGGATATTGATTGTTTTATATGTATATATTTTTATTATGATGATGTTTTATGACAATCAATATGTGACACTTTAATAAACAATTTTCTTATATATCTTTTCTTATGTATATATAGCATCATCATACCAACAATATTAACGAACGTCTGTAAGATATCCACAATATTCAAAGCCTAAAGTTGCGAGAGAAACAACGTACGAAATTCTTTAGGGATGGTATCGACCCGAACAAAAATATACCATCAGAATTATCTGTCACTTCCGGGGAAACGACAAGGCGGAAACGAAGATTTTCAAGACACAAAGAAATTAATAGAGACCAAAATGACACAGTCGTCAATTTGTCGTCAAAAGATCTAAAACCTGCTGAAATTCGTATACTCTCTAAGGGACTAAATTTCTGTCCCACCCCCAAACAAAATCAATGAGGAGCAAATTTGCTAGATCTCTTCGAATTAAAGAATATTTCTCAGCCAAAGAGTGAGACTGTCCTGTAGATGTGTCGTCCGATTCGGAAGATGATAATGAGATCCCCCTTCCTAGAAAAAAAGTTCATGGATTCCAAAACCCAGCAAAAATACAACTTTAGAATCCTTTATTGATTTAGTCAAAAATGATGTCCAGACAGCAACCAGCACGAACATACCAACCCATAACAACCTCACTTCAGCAGAAAAAGGTGCGCTACAAGAATTAAAGGAAAGGGATGACATTGTCATAAAGTCAGCAGACAAGGGTAGCGCAGTTGTTATGGACAAAGTAGATTATTTAGAGGAGGCAAACAGACAACTGACGGATGAAAGATTTTACAAAAAACTGGACTCTGACCCCCACGGAAGAATTCGGCACTAAAATAACACAGGAGCTCAAAATTATGAAAGAAAATAGTCATATTGACAAGAACACTTTCGATTATTTGAAACCAGACAAACCCAAAGTCGGACGCTTCTATCTATTACCTAAAATTCATAGTCAACAACCCCGGGAGACCCAGCGTTTCAGCAAATGGGCACCCCACAGAAAACATCTCCGAATTCGTCGATTTCCACCTTCGACCTCATGTAGAAGCGTTACCCCTCACATTTGAAAGACACCACTGATTATCTTCAAAAAATGGAATCCATGAATCCCCTTCCTTCGGGGACCATTCTTGTTTCGATGGACGTTACGTCATTATACACTAACATCCCACATAATGACGGTATCGAAGCATGTCGAGAGGCCTGGGACCAAAGAGCCGTTAAAGAACCACCAACGGAATGTCTTGTCCAGTTGCTCACATTGGTACTGAAGCATAGCAATTTTACATTTAATGGAGAGCATTTTTTACAAATCAATGGAACAGCTATGGGAACAAAGATGGCACCTTCATACGCCAACATCTTCATGGGGAAACTTGAAAAACTAATCATACAATCTGCACCTCACAAGCCACTTTCCTGGTTTCGTTTCATAGACGACGTTGACATGAAGTGGACCGAGTCGGAAGAAAACCTCAATCATTTCTTTGACCATGCCAACAATGTTCACACCACTATAAAATTCACCCATGAAACATCTAGAAATAACATCTCCTTTCTGGATACTTACACCATCTGTGAAAATGGTATTATGTCAACTGACATATACAACAAACCGACAGATAAACATCAGTACCTGTCCCCACAGAGTTGTCATTCTAAACATTGCACCAAAAGTATTCCGTACAGCCAAGCTCTCCGAATCAAACGCATCTGCTCCAACGAACAAACCACCAAAAAACGGCTTGGGGAATTGAAATGTCATCTGAAAAAGAGGGGTTACAACAATGCGAGCATTAACCATTGTTTTAACAAAGCAAGTGGTATTGACAGAAAAGACCTCATCCAATATAAAGAAAAGAACGCGAACAACAGAGTGCCATCACATACCATCCTGCGCTCAGTAATTTATCCAACATCGTTCGTGAGCACTGGACAACCATACAAAAACACCCAGAACTGTGTAAAATCTTCAAAGAACCACCCGTCTTGGCCTTCAGGAAACCCAAAAGTTTGAAAGACATCTTGGTGAGAGCTGACATCTCCCCTCGATTTGCCTACAATGGTCAGTGTCAAAAATGTGATTCGAGACGATGTATGACGTGCAAAAACATCCAATGCACACAAAAATTCAGCAGCACACATACAGGAGAAAAATTCATCATATACTGCAATGCCAACTGCAAGACAGAAAATATTATCTACCTCCTGGAATGTGCAATTTGTGGTCTTCAATACATCGGAGAAACTAAACAACAACTTAGTAAACGCTTGAATGGCCACAGAAGCGATGCAAATTGCAAACCTGACCTTCCACTCAGCAGACATCTCAGATCGACGGGCCACCATGATTCTTTCGACAAACTGAAGGTCACCATAATTGACCATAACCCCAAGTGGGATGATAAAAGCAGACAGGAAAGGGAAAGCTTCTGGATTAGAAAACTTAAGACCTTATCACCGAATGGAATCAATGAGAAAAAGTAATATCCTCTCTTGACTCCTATTTTTGTTGGTCTCCTCCAGTCGTATTAGGACATACAGTTTGTTCAATTGGCCCAAAGTATATATTCCACACTGTGGTGGGTCGTTGTTTTAATGAGTTTGGGTATTATACCGTTTTCAACAATATTTTGACAATCAATCAATCAATCAAAGTTTTATTTAAAGTCGGTACATTTTATAACAATACAACATAAGCTCTCAAGAGCTTTTCAAACCGACATGCATAATAAAATTACATAAATTAAATACAGCACAATAAAAACATGTCATTCAATACAAAATTAATACATATCCAGATAATATTTATGCATACATTTCTGTGTTTTGACCTCTGGACCCCTACAGCCAGTGCGCATGTGGCAAGTGCCTCTCTGCGCACCTACTGTCATAGGACCAGAAGTCAAAACAGAAAATAGATGCCGACACTTAGCAGCCATTACACATACAAGTACATTCATGGAAAGTATAAGCAGTCTATATTTAAGCGCATAAGCAAATTAACTCAAAACACATAAAATATTCATGTACTTTTAAAACATATTTTAAAAATATTCTAAAAAAATATTTTAAAAATATTCATGCAGAAATAGCCAAGCACTGAAAAATTTAAACTGAAAAGCATCAAGTCAAGTCAAAAAAATTAAAGTCGGTATATGCTTTAATAAGAAAAATATAAATAACAATAAAAACATAAGCCCGAAAGAGCTTTTTTTAAACTGACATACAAATTACACATACAGGTATATATATATATACCCACAAAAATACATGGACATACATATAAAAATTCAAGCATAATTAAAATGCAGCAGCAGATAATTAAGTTATAAGCACTACGAAAACAAGCACTACCCTAAAAAAGTAGGGATTAAAATACAAAATAAAGCAAGCACATAAGCAGTGCAATGCAAGAAATATATGTATAGCAAAGCGAAAACAAAAATTTTAAATGCACATCACTGAGACATGGCACGGAAAACCTTGCGGAATAAAAGTTCTAGGAACAAAAAGAACACGAGCACCCATCCCCATCCCATTTGCTTATCAAGTTTTTAAAATTATTTAAACTTATTCCCTCACGCAAGTCATTTGGAAGGTCGTTCCACAATTTTGCTGCACCATATCTCAGTGAATGCAAACCATACCTGGTGGTGTTAACTCTTGGTATGAGAGTGTAAAACGTTGTTGTATCTAAAAGAGTAAGAACTTTTCTTTATAGTTACTAAATCATGTAAATATACAGGAGTTTGTTTATTTATTATCTTAAAAACATCTATAGCCATGGAACGTAACCTCCTTAATCTCAGTGAAGGTAACTGATTTTTCAAGTAAATTTTCATAGGAGCTGTCTGAATCGTTATAAATGAACCTTAAAGCCCTTTCTAGTATTTTCTCTAATTTCTTTGTGTTACTTTCGCCACAAAAAATTAGACAGTGCTATTCGATACATTTACCAATAATGTCTCATTTTTATATTTATTTTTATTTCTAATTTAACATTTATTTAAATGTGTAGCCCTATTGTGTATTTATATTATTGTTATTGTACTTTTATTAATTTATATGTAGGATTTCCATTCTTTTATGCATGTAGTTTCATATGTGCATCTTCTGGTTCTTTTGTGCCGTACATGGACCGTCAAAAACTTTTTTTTGAAATTGTAAAGTCGCTATATTGTTTCGAGATTTTATTTAATTAGACATTGATAAAGTCCCTCGGTGGGACGAACATTTTTTTCATTCAACGAAGTGTTTAATTCTTTATCACTTTGTTTTGTGTACTTGGTGTTGTTTTACAAACCATTTTAGACGTTTATAGCATCATCATATATATATTAAATTTCTATTTTCATTCAGAAAGACTAGTGTAGTTATTTATAGTTCATTCAGATGGCTATACAGTTGTGGTGGCTGTAGAAGTTTAATGTTTATATAACTGAGAGGTAATTGGTTTAACATATAAGGGAGAGAGATAAGCGGGCTGATGAAAATCATCAGGGTTTGTTAGCTTGTTTCATAGACTGTAATAAATACATTTGTCCGTTCAGCTCGAACAAATCCGAGGCAACTTTTTGCCACGGTCGCTCCGGAATTTCAGTAGGTAAGCGTGATCATTCGTATTATCGATACATTTCTGGCAATTTTTCACCACAGCTTCCAACTGCGAACTTAGACCAAGCCACCAAACTGACGATCTCGCACGCTCTCGACATTTAACTATGCCCTGATGACCGTCGTGAACACAGTTCAAAATTTCATTTTGCAAAGAATGCGAGATTACTATTCTTGTACCTTTGATCAGTATATTATCATGTACAGTAAATTCTCTCTGCATGGTCCAATACGGGCGCAACTTTCCGTCTAATTTCGACTTCTCGGGCCACCCATCTCTGCAATAAGAGATCAAACTCCTACAAATTTCATCCTTGGCCGACTCAGTCTTAATCAATGCGATGCCGGTAAATTACTCATAACCACGTCCGCGAACGCTTTTGTTTCATTCTCGAAATCCGTATCGGACGGCGACATATTTTCAACCGGCGCTCTCGACAGCGTATCTGCTATGTTGAGATCTTTTCCAGCCACATCCGATATACTAAAATCAAATCTCATAAGACGCATTTTAAAGCGTTGCATTCTAGCTGGCAATTCCGCTAAATCTTTCGAACTGAGTAACAGTACCAAAGGTTTGTGGTCAGTTTCTAATTTGAACTTAGTCCCGATTAAATAATTACTGAATTTTTCACATGCCCAATGAACTGCGCCAATATAAAATGATGATGCATTCGCTGAAACAATGCTTTCTTTGTTCGGAAAATAATGACTTGATGTCCCGGAAGAAGCAAGCTCGTGTTTTATCTGCTGGAATGCATTTTCTTGGGCAGTGTTCCAAATCCACGCGTTATCTACTTTCAGTAATTAGCGAAGCGGCTTCGTCAATTCTGTGATCTTTGGCGAAAACTTATTGAGTTGATTGACCATGCCTAAAAGTCGACGAATTCCAGATATGTCGTCTGATCTTCCCATTTCAACAATAGCTTTCACCTTGTCCACACGACAACCCGACGAGTCAATAATTTGGCCTAAGAATTTAACTGACGGTTTCGAAAACTCGCAATTTTCGTTCAGCGCAACACCTGCCTTTTCGATCGCGCTTAATATTCTCTAGACGTTTGTCGTGTTCTTTCTGCGAAGATCCACATACGAGCACATCGTCCATGTGATATAAAACTCATGGAAACCCTTCAAGCGTTTTCCAAAGGGTAACCGATTGCAACTATATCTACCAATTGGCGTGATAAAAGTAGTAAGCGGACGCGATTCTGTGGCTAAATTGGCTTGCCAAAACGATGAATTTGCATCAAACTTGGAAAATACGGCCGCATTTGCTAGTTTAGCCAAAGATTCCTACACCGAAGGAAGAGTTCACGCTTAACCGACATGTTCAGTTTTGTAAAATATATGCAAATTCTTACTTGACCGCTAGACTTCGACACGACGACCATGCCTGCGCACCATTCGGTTGGTTCGTCGATACGCGAAATGACTCCTAATTTCTCCATTCTCGTCAACTCTGCTTTAACTTTGTCCATAAGCGGCAATGGAATTCTGCGCGGGACGGACAATGCAAACGGTTTTGCATCTGCATATAACGCGATTGTATACGTCCAATTTGTTTTCCCTAATCCCTTAAAAACTTTGGGATATCTTGCGCGATAGTAGCTTTCTGCATCAACAGACGATAAATTTACATTACTAATTATACCTAATGCCTGAATGGCTGGCCTACCTAATAATGGTTTTGTTAATCCCTTTACAGCATAAATATCCTGAACACTAAATTTATCCTGTGATTCAATCATGCACTGAAATTTCCCTAACACATTTAATTTAAAGTTTTCTGGTCCAGATAATTTTTTGTCCGATTTAATTAAAGTTTGTCCTTTTATTCCTTTAAAATCATTGCCCGAAATCACAGTTACGTCAGCTCCAGTGTCTATTTTAAAGTTAAGTTCTTTGTTGTTAATACAGAATTTCTTTGTCCAGGCTTTGTTAAATTTATTGTCAATTGCTCCAAGAAATGCTTCGTTTTGCTCCTCATCTATAGTAACGGATCTAACGGACTTGTTGGTCGCACAACATTTTGCGAAATGTCCCATGTTTGAGCACTTGAAGCATTTCACTCCTTTTGCTGGGCAATTATCTCTTGAATGGTTCTGGCGATGTCCACATCTCCGACATCCTGCTCCTTTTTGTTGGTTGAAGGGCTTCTTTGGTCTCGGCATCGATTGTCTTTCCCTTTGATTTCTCGTCTTCATCTTTACGGCATCGACAGTCGAATCACACAGATCGCTTCTCACTAAAGACTGTTGCTTTCTAACTGATTCTGATTGACGTGCCATATCTGTTGCTTTCTTGAGTGTTAGGTCCGGATCGAGCTGCATTTTAACCGACAAGTTAGCGTCTATAATCCCGATGACTATTCTGTCACGGATCATTTCTTCACGGAGATCATTGTATCCACAATGTTCCGATAATGTGTAAAGTGAGGTCACAAAGTTTTCGACGTTTTCGCTGTCTTCTTGTTTTCGTTTGTTTAACTTTGCGTACTTCTTTTTGTTTTCATCATTTAGCTCGAATGATGCGAAAATGTCATCAGCTTCTGTTCCCATAATATAAATTAGGGAGTTCACCTGTGTCACACCACTTTTGTCTTCCAAACCAAAGGCAGACCGGAAACGATCAAATCCCTGTATCCATTTGTGCCACGTCTCAGGTTTGGAGAAATTAAACAGCTCTGGTGCAGCAACTTGAAATGTCGCCATTTCAGTTTACTAACTAATGTTCACTAGTAACTACAGGTATATTTATTCCTTAGTTTACCGCTGCCATCATGTTATATTTTCGGGGCGATCTATATACAAATCCATATGTATAATATATCTTTAATAAAACTACTCTAAAATATGTACATGTTTATAATGTAAAGTGCTAAGCAGAACTGATACAGAAACCCGGCCGCACGTGCATATGGTTATTATCAAGGGCTGACAGAAAAATAATATATCAAGATTAATACCGTGGGAAAGTGTATAGATTTTGAACTATATAGAAAACAGATTACATTACATCTTTCGGCACGTGAAATCGAATTTGTAAAATACCTTATCAAGTGCAGTTTGCTTCCCTAACAAAGCTTGACCTTTCTCTTCAACTACAAAGAAATCAGCATGTACACATTTATCATTTACTGAAACATTAGCATTAAAACAGCCTGCAACATTAAGTGGTTTATCATTACCATAGCCATAAATCTTTTTATCACTTAATCTAGATACACACTTCACTCTCCCACCTTTCAACCATTCCCACATGCACCTATCAATCACATTTACAGACGCACCAGTCAACAATAACAGGTATTTTAACTCCTCCCACTTCAATGATAAAGTCCGAATTTTCCAAACCATTGCTTACTGTAAACACGTACGCATCATCATTTTCATTACCATGGTTACTACTGTTGCGGGTCGTCGCCATGATCGGGTTTTCTTCGTGTCAGTTTTACAGCATACCTCAAAATGTCCTTCTTTCTTGCATTTTCTGCATTTCTTCCCCTTAGCTGGACACTTTGCATCACTTCTAATATGCCCTTCTCGACCACACGCATAGCAACGCAATTGTCTACCTGCTTCATGTTTTTGAAACTTATTCGATTGTCTCAAATTTTCGTGGACTTACTTTAATAACGTGCTCTTTCTGTTCCATCTAAACAGCTCCGAGTTCCGAGGTTTCAATTGCTTGTGCAATTTCGCTCACCTGAGGTAAAGTTATATTATTTCTTTCTAAAAGTTTCCTTCGTAAGCGTTGTGAATAGCACTTTTATATAATTTGATCACGGATATTCTCATCCACATTACGAAAATCACAATAGACAGCCTTCTACCTCAATCGTGTTATATATTGATCTACCGTTTCACTCGGTAACTGTACCATTGCATGAAACTGTGATCGTTCAAATGCTGCATTGTTTTGAGGCTGAATACAATAGTAAAGCCTTCTTTTGATCCAAATTATTTACACAGCCACGCTTCCATCTAGTCCCTACTGAACTAATATCTCCGTTTGCATCGAATTTTGGAACTCCTCCGACATCACTGATTAAAGCAACTGGATTTGGCCATTATCCTCGTCGCCAGATGTAATGATTACGCCTAGGATATAGCCGGATTTAAGGTAGCACTATACAAAAATTGATATTTTTTCATCAACATTTTTTTTTATCAATTTTTATTTTATTATAACATTCTTGATACATAGGTGAAAAAATAATTCAGATATGATGTACCATTAATGAGCATTACTTTTAATTAGTTTTGTAAACAAACACATGTGCTTGAATCAGAGATGATAAAAACAAGTGGGCGGTCCTTAATTGTTTATCTATTGGATAATTTGATAGTTTTATGACCACTGACCAGTAATACTTGAGATAAGAGAACATTCCATTAAATGAAGGGGAAAGCAGCATGGATGTAGCTAACTTTTCATCAATACCAAAAGAAATAAATTAGTTATTTGCAATGGAATTTATTTCAAAATATCTAATGTATAATTTTCATTTAGTAAAATCCAACTAAAAGGGAAGAATACACATAATGAACAAACTAAGGTTCCAGGTGATTCCTGTTATAATTAGTGGTTCACGTCTTGTCAGTGGAGGTGGAATTTTGACCTTATCAGTAGGCAGTTAACCTCAAGTAAGATCTGAGTGATGTAACTTCTCCCGCCAATTTCATGTGTTTGCTGCACAGGTTGTGCATTTTCCAGCTATATTTAGAGTTTGTGTGAAGAAATTCTATCTTTCTGGTCAAATCATTGTTGATTTATGATTCAAGGTCAATCCTGAAGTGTTCCCATGGCACATTTGTGACTTTTATTCAAGAAAATGGGGTACAAAAGAGGAAAATTACAATTTTTGGGATTTTTCCACTACAATTTTTTACATAAAATGTCGACTTTGAATGAAATTAGCTCCTGCATTTGGTACCCCTAGAGGCTTGGTTTTTGGTATATGTTGTTCTTAGACCTATTATCTGCAAAACCATTTCTCATGATGATCAACATAAATACAGATGTGACACAATTTACTCTATACTGCTATATATATTATATGCACAATTCAGTAGAAAGCTATAGAAATTCCAAAGAAAAGAATTACCTTGCTAGCATTGCTGCATAGAAAAAGTGGGTGCTCTTTGGTGCAAACTGGTTTACTATGGAGTGAAACACTTCTAAATAGTATGTCTGGTGCACTGGCGAAAGTTTTGGGACATCTCTCATTGGCTGTGTGTCGTATATATATATATATATTAATTGAATGCGTTTCAATATTGAAATACTTAATTTTACCAGATTTATTGTCTGCTCTTATTCTGTTGTACTTTGTGTTGTTAGTTTATGTAACTTTTCTCGCCATGACATAGCTGAAATATTGCTGATAAGGCATTAAGCAAATATTATTATAGGATACATTGTCCACTCTCATCCTGTTGTACTTTGTTTTGTGGGTTATGTAACTTTCCTCCCCACGATATAGCTGAAATATTGCTGATGTGGCATTAACTTATATATTACTCACAACAATACTTCATTAATTTGATCTCAACGTAAGAAAAATTAGATATACACACCTGTACCAGTTGGAAATCCAAAATCTTCTTGGTCACCAGGTCCATGAGAGTATATGAACCATACTTGGCAGAGTACACAGGGGAGTCACAACGAGCATCACCTCCCAGTACCACAGGTCTATTGTGCATGTCTTGGAGCAGAGTGGCTTGTTCGGAATCCCAGGTTACTGTAGCAGATGGTGCAACATACAGTGACTGGAGTCTGGTATAAGTGCGTGAAGAGAACATCTGCAGGATCATGTGCTCAAACATCTTCAAAGCTTTTGCCGCGTTGACACCACTACACATGATGGCTGTTGCTGTCATGAGGTTTGACCAAGGCATACTCTTGTGTGATGACTGACTTTTCCACATAGAAATATGACCATTGATGCACACTGATGTTGTTGAAATAAGAGTTCCTTTAGTGTACTGGATGTAGGGTGTGGCTTCGGAACAACAGTACTGACAATATCTGGTATAATGCGGACTCGCTAACTACAAACTGTTTCTCGTCAAGTGGAGATGATTCAGGACTAAGTTTGTAGTTCATCTGTTGAATCTCGTAATCATTGTCGTCATCATCGGTTGAACTTTCATCATAAGTAGTAGGTTGATAATTGTCGTCATCGTCATCACCATCACTGTAATTATCATCTTCGTCTGCATTGATGTGTTGGTCATCTTGGTCTGTTTGTGTACTGAGTTTTATATGTTATGATGGTTTGGGTACAACCTGTAATCTTTGAATGGGTTTGATGGCTTCGAGTTCGTTGTGGCGGTTTCAGGTTAACTTGAAGTTTCTTGCTGACCATTTTGGCAGTTGTGGCTGGTGGTGAAGGAATTGGATCATCATCAGTTGTACATAAAACAGGCAGTGAGGATGATTCAGCTGGTAAAGGGTCATCATCAACTTGTGTATCTGGAGTTGATGCTCTTGCATGGTCCTCAAAAGCAAGCTGTAGTATCTGAAAGACAAATAAAATGTAAAGTCCTTGAACTTCATACATTTTTTCCTCTTTGACCTGTTTCATACAGTAATGATACTTCATGTATAATTTGAAAAGGTAACGGACTAACAGGTAAGTGTAAAGGTACATTTCAAACACCATCATGAAAAGATGTACATTTCACCACTAAAACTGGTCACCATGATATAGCTAAAATATTTTTTTCAATTCCATTGCTTAGAAATATGTTAAACAGCAAAAATATGCCGTTTTCTGATTGCATATTTCTAAGCCATGGAATTGGAGAGAGAAAAAAAAGGGGGGAAGCTGTGCCCTGTCCACAAGCACCTGTGGTCTACACACTGAATGTTGTTCATTTCAAATGAGTAATAGGCCGACAATATCAACAATTGCCTTTTTTCTAGTTTGTTTTTCTTTCTATCGGTGATATGACCGGAATAACTACCAGTATGCATTCTCGCTAGGGTAAGAGTACGAGATTGTTTACAAAAGTCAAAACCAGGCAGCACTAGGAAATTTGCATATAATATATTTACCGTTAATATTATTACAAGTTGATTGCACATGTACAAATACAAGTTACATTGGAAACGACAATTATATATGCATAAATTTACTAACCTCGGCTTTCCTACGCTTTTCGAAAGCTCTTCTTGGCATCGGAAGTTGAATGGTTCGGCCATCTTTCACCTCTCTGCTGACTGTCAATGGCATCGATGGAACGGCGTCTGGCTTCAACCGTGCTTGGAATTTACCATGAACACATAGCTCTGTCACCCTCAATGGGTCTTGTGCAAAACTGTCCTTGGAGAAATGCGCAGAACACAACCTGTGACTGGGACCGGAAACGAAGTTCCATCTCTTGCAGTAATGTGTCCACATTTTTCTGAGATTACTGTCTTTCGGGAATGAAAAAAAACTTAGTCCATTTCCCTTTTTCGCTTGGTTATTACAACCAAATGCTGTACAATAAACCATGTTGGAATCGATTTCGGATATCCTCCATCTCATCAGAACACGTATTTATATTGTAAACAAAACACCGTTATTAAAAGGTAAATTAGCTGTCAATCAATCTGTTAATCACTTCCTTCTCAAAATTTATCAATAAAACAAATGACGTCACACAATATCAGCCTCGGTTTGGATTGAAAAATATGAATAAATTACAGGTAGCTCACTAGACAGTTATTATGGGCGTAAACTATTATTTATATATCCCAAATATGGGAATAGAGGCGGTTTTTTTTAATTCTTGATACCTACTAAGGGATTTAGTTGCAAAAAAACAGATATGATCAAATCATGTCACTAGTCCTTTAACTCTTGAAGTAGTTTTTCTTCATCCCATGTTGTGGGATCCTCTGGTAGGGATGATGGAGAACGATCATAAGGGCGTTTCCTGTTAATTTGTCTCTTTGACTTTCTAGTTGCCATTATAAGTGTTTACAAAACGTGATACAATGTTAAAGGTTAACAACTCAAGAGTAAAAGTTAAGATGAAATAAATTCCAAGCACAATAAATATCCGACTATGAAATAGAAAAATGTCAGATCACATATCCAAATAGTTTGTATATAATAGGCAGATTAATAAAAGCGATAATCCATGAATGTTTATAAGTAATAGAAATGTACATAACGCATTCAAAAACGAATCAACATTAGAAAGCTAACTTCCGAAGAAAGAATGGTTTCCCTCTTTCCGACAGAGAACTTGCAAGCTGCTGGGTTCACTATCACGTGATTAAACTGCCGTAAAAGGAGACGACCGATGCAAACGAGGCTGTGCATTTCATGTAACCAAATAAACATCGCTTATAATATATAATAAGCTCACATTATAAAAAAAAAAACGCACCTTAATGAAAAGGTATAACAACGAAAAAAAACCATCTCTTACAAAATACTGACTAGAAAACATACACATGGTAAATACCAATAAAAAAAACCTTGCATAATACTGTTCCTTAGACTAGAATTAACTATTCCTGGGACTAATTTCTATCAAATTAAACTAGAAACCAATGAGCACCAAATAATAGGGTTCCTGGACGGATCCAATTATGCGCCATTTAACTCGGGCTTAAGACACCATGTTTTTGGGTCTTATGCTTCACATTTACAAGTTGCCAAATACTATACGGGTATAAGACACCATGTTTTTGGGCGTTATACACCACATTTATAAGCTGCCAAATTCTATGCAAAAATATATCTCTCTTTTTGAATTCTCGAGTAAACTAACAACAAACAAAAACACAACTCAATAAATGTCGTTTTCAGTTATTTACACTATAGCTCTTGTACATTGGCATCCTTTTCACGCAGGGCTTCGGTGTGTCTGCATAGTTCCTCCTCCATGTAATCAATAAACCCCTCCAGTCAAAGTTTCGAGGATCATGATGCGTACAGGTAGAAAAGTGATGTTCCCTTTTAACTGTCTATATCCAATTACTTTCGTTCCTTATTGTTATGAGAGATAATGAGATAATTACCACCGAACTCGTTGTATCCTCCGTTGGCTCGTCATCCGGTAAAACATTTCATTGATCTCTTCTGCTTCAGTGTCAAATTCGGAGGTGTCCTGAATAATTACGCCCTCCACTACCACTTCTGCAACTACGTTCATATCATCAGCATCCACCTGTTCTGAGGCTCCATATTGGCTTGGGCCTGGAACAGGTTCGTGTTTGACATTGTTATTATTAGCTTCCCGAGGCAGCACTATACTTGTTTTCAGTTTTTTCTCCGTTGGGCCACATGATTCAACAAATTGTATTTGTATATGTTCTAAGTTTACTCCATATGATAAATCCTTAGCTTCTTCATGGGGTATTTTGTGTGTAGTTTCCAGAATAAGCAAATACTCCCTGCGAAAAAATATTCTATCGCAATTGTCTATGCAGCATGCGACGTATTTTAAGTTTTCGCTGTGAGTGGCGTTAAAATGTCTCTTCAAATTTCCCCTATTTGCATACTCTACCCCACAATGCTCACATTTCACTCCCATCTTATAAAGTTCAACACTTTCAATAAATCTTGAAGGAATTATTATTTTCCGCCCCGCTCTTGTTGTGGTGTGCGCTCTTAAGCGCATGCGTCGGTGAGGCGTGACTAACCGCTTCGCGTGGTCGGGCACGGCCCGATTTATGGGTCTTGCTCGGGTAATTTAGTGTCGCGCTAGGACGGTTATTTTTATGTATAATCATTTCAGGGTCGTGGTCTTGACATTCATCAACATTTATAAACTGTTCTGCTTCATTGTCGCCATCATTATCCGACGGTTGGATAATGTCATGATTTTGATTATCGTCAGTATCTGAACCGGCGTTCGATATGAATGCGGGTACATCGGGAAACTTGACCGGAATTCTTTCCGTTTCATTACCCAAAAACCATTTCATAACTTCATTTCCTTTATATTTCTTCAAAATATCACCATGTACAGCGACTGGTGGGGAATTTTTGGATCATTTTATTTTAAACGTTATATCACTAAGCTTTTCCACAATAATCCATGGTCCTTTTAGATTTAATACCTGGAGCATTTCTCTTCTGATTTCGCCATACCAGGTCTCCAACTTCATAAGTTACAGGTCTTACTATGACATCACATGTCATTTTCTGCGTTTTTGCTGCTGCGTTTAAATTTTTGCGGGTTGTCTCGTGTGCCTCTTTAAGATTATTTTCAAGAACTATTACATACTCCGACATTAGTTTTCCGTCGTCTTTTTTCATTCCAATGGGGTCTGTAATTATATCCTATTCTCATTGGTAGCCAAGGGTCACATATATAGATAAGAGATCTAAGATTTCCCTTCAGTTTACTGAGACTGGCTAGGCTGTGCACGCATACAATTTGTCTCTCAATTTTCGCGTGCCTTTGATAATGAAGTTAATAAACGACCATCTGTTTGATTCGGAAATGTTAATGGACACAATTGTTATGTACCAAAACAATGAACACTTCGAGACTTTGAACTGTTTTAAGGAAGATGAACATTTAGATATTTTGGATAAAGATGAACTTGTGAGGAGACTTGATAAAAGTTTTGATATTAAGTTGGAAAAAGTGAGGAAAATTCTAAAGAAGGATCTTCATCAGACGGATTTGGTGAAACTCCCACATTGTGCTATAGAAGTAGCTAACCAAAAGTGTGGTCCTCAAAAATTGAAGCATCCTGAGTCAAGTGGAACACAATCTAGCTCTAAGAAGGGAAAACTGATGAACCATCGGTAAGCAACTTACGTTTTAGCTGAAATAAAATAAGAGTGAATGAGATGAAACAATATGTGCTCCTTATTAAAGATAACGAAATTGGTATAATTTTTACGATGCAGAATTATTATGTTCATGGGTTATAAATATGGGAGAGAGTGAATAACTTTAAGTAACTTTTAGAGTACATATGTAATTAATATTTTATAGAATGATGTTCTTTGAAAATCTCAGCACGGGAGAAAGTTGTAGCCTTTCTATAATTGCATTACATTAGCAGATCATTTTGATTGCTACCAAAAAGCTGTTTAGGAAACAGGTTCATCTGTTGTATCTAAAATGCAGAACACCTTTTCAACAAGTCATTGAGTGTAATGCAATTTTTTATTTTTCGATAAATCTACGGCGAGCATGGTCCTCTGAGAGCTGTGGTATTTTATATCTATGCATGAGTGTTTCAAAATTTTCAAAATCAATATCCAAATTAAAGGCAGATTTACAGTTTATAAAGGAAGAAATGTGAAGAAACAAGGTAAAATTATATGAGGTAGGACCCTCATTTGGGAGAAAAGTTATGCTTTTGTTGCATACGCGTCAGTTTTTTGTAGTCCATATCTCATATATATTGGGACACTAGGGTATTAATGAGAATAGAATACTATTCTCATTGGTAGCCAAGGGTGACATATATAGATAAGAAATCTAAGATTTCCCTTCAGTTTGCCGAGACTGGCTAGGCTGTGCACGCATTCAATTTGTCTCTTTCGCGTGCCTTTGATAATGAAGTTAATAAACGACCATCCGTTTGATTCGGAAATGTTAATGGACACAATTGTTATGTACCAAGACAATGAACACTTCGAGACTTTGAACTGTTTTAAGGAAGATGAAAATTTACATACCTTGGATGAAGATCAACTTGTGAGGAGACTTGATAAAAGTTTTGATATTAAGTTGGAAAAAGTGAGGAAAATTCTAAAGAAGGATCTTCATCAGACGGATTTGGTGAAACTCCCACATTGTGCTATAGAAGTAGCTAACCAAAAGTGTGGTCCTCAAAAAATGAAGCATCCCGAGTCAAGTGGAACACAATCTAGCTCAAAGAAGGGGAAAACTGATGAACCATCGGTAAGCAACTTACGTTTTAGCTGAATTAAACAGAGTGAATGAGATGAAACAATATGTGCTCATTATAGACGAAATTGGTATAATTTTTACGATGCAGAATTATTATTTTCATGGTTACAAATATGGGAGAGAGTGAATAACTTTTAAGAGTACATATGTAATTAATATTTTATAGAATGATGTTCTTTGAAAATCTCAGCACGGGAGAAAGTTGTAGCCTTTCAATAATTGCATTACATTAGCAGATCATTTTGATTGCTACCAAAAAGCTGTTTAGGAAACAGGTTCATCTGTTGTATCTAAAATGCAGAACACCTTTTCAACAAGTCATTGAGTGTAATGCAATTTTTATTTTTCGATAAATCTACGGCGAGCATGGTCCTCTGAGAGCTGTGGTATTTTATATCTATGCATGAGTGTTTCAAAATTTTCAAAATCAATATCCAAATTAAAGGCAGATTTACAGTTTATAAAGGAAGAAATGTGAAGAAACAAGGTAAAATTATATGAGGTAGAACCCTCATTTGGGAGAAAAGTTATGCTTTTGTTGCATACGTGTCAGTTTTTTGTAGTCCATATCTCATATATATTGGGACACTAGGGTATTAATGAGAATAGAATACTAGTAAGCCTCATTAGATTATATTTTGTATGCTTGTATGCAAACTTTAATTACCAGATTTTTTAAAATGTACAGTAAAAATAGTGTTTCTTTGATATACTGAAACTGCTTTCTCATGATATATACAAAGTTTGGTACCAAAATGTACCTTTTTCATATCATTATCAAATGGAAATACAATTAGGTCTTTTACCATACCCAACAGAAAATGATACCTCTGAGGAAGTAAGTCTGTATTTGTTATCATTTTAACACTTTGTTGCTAATAAAAGTTGAAAAAAAAATTTTTGTCTTCATATATTGCACTGAGCAACTGAAACTGAAAAATATATCATATTGACATTATTTTACGACCAAAATTATGTCAATTCGTCCAATTTGAAATTTCACCCTCTATGTCACACACAGTCTTCATTTTTTTGAAAATCACCCAAATACGGAAAAGAATAACGAAATTACGGAGAGAGAAATGAAGTTACGCAATGCTGTCTTTGTAAATAAGTTCATGGAGAAAGTTAAAAAGAAGCATATGCATCTTATCATGGAAGATTCCCTAGAAGACCACTAAGAACTCATGACAAGAGGATTATTAAAATACTTACAAGAGGATGAAGCACCAGTAAAAGAAATAATAGACAATGTGTCTCAACTGAAACTAGACCCTCAAGACATGGCTATGGTAGTTGTATTCAAAGAGAAAGAATTGAAGAGTGATAAAGCCAGAGGTTTTTGTAAATTAACTTATAATATGAGATTATGGCAAGTAGCAACAGAGAAAAATCTTGGAGATCCTGATATATTTTCCTATATAAGGTATCAATCAATGACAATGTCAGAACAAGAACAAACACATTACTTACTCTCACTTGTAAAGTCCTTCTCAAAACCTCAAGGGGGAAAGGTTGCAATATCAATTGATTTTAAGGCATGGTGTCAAGGCTGGGATTCGGCGGTTACTCAGCCTGTATTTAAAGAAATTGAAAGAATATTCGGAATAAAGAATATACATACTTTCTCTCATCTATTTCCACAATTATGCCTAGTAGTCATACAAGATAGATGGTGCCCTCCAAAACAAAAACCAGACGGAGATCCAGAGCCCTCTATATATAGTCCTTATACACTCAGTAGATGGTTTGAAGGGATGAGACAAAAAGGTTGGACTTTAACAACAATCTTATTGATTTTACTACCTGCGGATAAAATTGGAACTGTGACTGAATTGATCAGACAAGGAGATAACATGGCTTCAACAATCATGGTTCCAGGCCAAGAAATCCTTACTTCAATGGGACTCACAACAGGTAAATGCGTAGATCACTATGTGGATACATTAGTCGACGTTGCCAGTAATATAGGACAAATAGTTAAGAAAGAAGAAACATGGGCATCTACGTATTTACAAAGAATTAGTGATATAGAAATTGAAATGTGATGAACCAAGGGCGAGAGAAATTGTCAAGGAAGAATTGGAGCTAAATAGCTGCAATGAACCTATGTTTAAAAAGATTGTTGAGGAAGTAATAACTGGAGAGGGCCAGAATTTAGTCTGAAATACTTGCAAGGGAAAGACAACCCAAAAAAGAAACTGTTTCAACAGTAATTGACGAGTTAAATGACAGAAAAACAAGGGAGAAAAATTTGTTAATATTTGGGCTAAAAGAAAATGTTTCAGAGATATTACAAGAGAGAGGTCGTGACATTGAGAATATATTACAACTCTTTAAAGATGCGAAAAATAAACTGGAGCAAGAAAACTCATAGACTTGGTAAATTTGATAAGGAGAAAGCGTGTAGGCCTCTCCTGGTACAATTACAAAGTGTTGAAGCAAAAATAACTCTATTCAAAAATGTCCATTATATGAAAGCACTCCCAAAATACAAAGATATAAATGTTAGTAATGACTTAACAAAGACCGAAAGGGCCAAAGAAAAGGAACTATGGGAAGAAGCTAAGAAAATGGACAAGGATGATTCGGGGGACTACGAATACAAGGTGAGGGGACCCCCTTGAGCCAGGAAAGTGGCCAAGATAAAGAAGTAAAATGAAATAAAAGGACTAACCGTGTACATAGTGGGAAGAAGGTTTTTAACAGTGTTAATGTAAATACGTCTACAGTTCTATCCTAATTGAACTGTTTTTACACAAATTCAAATGCAGACCAATTATTTAATAAAATGGCGGACCTCATTGTTAGAACTAGAGATAGCAAACCAAATATCATAGGAATCACTGAAGTCAAACCAAAAATAAACAGATATAAACCTGCACTAGCGAAATTTTCACCAACAGAAGTAGGTAGAGCAATGGAGTCAGTTTTCGACTCCTTAAGATTAAAATGTGCAAACATGTGACATTATTCCATTGTGCCCCCACGTAGTGAAATATTATTAATGTACAAACTCCATTCAATTATTTTCGTCATGCACTGGTCCCTAAAACGATTCTGAAAGGAACATTTGTTTGTTCAAATTTTCCAACTTTGGGAGGCAGTTTTCGACGTAGGGAGGCAGTTTTCGACCCCCTTGCTATATTTTTTGAGTTACATCCCATATACTGTAGCTGCTGGAGCCAAACCTCTACCCTATATTACGTACTTGTTTCTATAAATGTAATTAGGTTGCTTATTATCAGCTGGAACATAAATATTCCCAGACAGTTCAACAATCAGTGGAATCATATCAGATAAATTATGGCCAGATGTAATAATATTATTTTATATGATTCCGTGTCATAATTTTTTTCACGGACACAATAGGCCACATTACAACAGGTTTGTCGCAGTCTTATCATATTCTGAGAGTCGGCAGAATCAACTAGCCACAAATAGTATTGAAATCTTGATGATACATCTAAAAAAAAAATAGGGGGGTCGAATTGTCGACCCCTTGGTCATGTGACCTTGACAGTTGGTATGTCAAAATCCACTGATCAGATTCAGATCATATATGTGAATATTTATCGTTGATAATATCTAATATGGAAATGTTAGTTTGAAGCTCCCTTCTAAACGATATCCATTAAGAAGCTTTTTTTTTTTAAATGGCCGTTTGTAGTCGCAAAAATATTTTAATTTTTTTCTGCAGGTCTCGTAATGTTGACCTGTCAATATCTCCCTTGGTGGCTTGACAAGCGTTTTACCAGTCTCCTGACAACGCATCGTGTATTTCCTATGCCTAAAAATAGATTAGAGAATCAGAATATATGGAGGGGGTCGAAAACACCCTCCATTGCTCTATTACAAAATGTTTGAGAAAAAAAATTGATACAGAAGAAGGCAGAGGCCTCATTTTATATGTAGACAATAAATTGGAAGCTGCTGAGACACATATGGAGACAAATTTCCCAGAGAAACTTTTTGTGAAAATAAAACTTAACCAAACTGATAAGTTACTAGTGGGTTTAGTGTATAGATCACCATCTAACAGAACTAGTGAGTACAATGACAAACTGTGTTCATTAATTTCAGAAGCAACTAGTAAAGGATATTCACATATACTAACTACTCCACTCCACTCAGCCTTTCAGCACATGCCCAAAATAATGTATTTAATACATGTACGTAACGATCGGTCAATCTACTTGTGATTACGGTATGTTTGTATTGTACAATGAACACAATTATTTTTTTTATTACGAAATTATTTTTGACGTTCTGTGTCTGTCAAGAATTGTGAAATATGAATGCACAGTACTTAAAGAGACTACTTCTCCTGATAATATTATTTATGTTTTATTTCGAAAAAGAAATGTCCACACGACACAACGTAGCCATGGCAGAGAAATTGTGATAACCCAACTCGGTAGAAAAGAAAACCTGAAACTTTGCCACATTCTTATCTGTACCGCAAGTGCAACCAAGCCGCTTGATTTTTTGGATATGGGAGGTAAAATAAACACACTCAATATATATCCCATAAATGTCATTTATTCAAAATGACGAATAAGTTTTAATAATGTGAAACAATACAATGTAAATGTAACCTCCGAAAACGACCAATTGGCTTACGAAAATACAAATATCAGGTTAATGATGAATTTATTGTTCACTCATTATAATTTATATATACATGTATATTGAAATAACCACATTAAATTGACACATAAATTGGATCTAAATTAGCAACGCTGAATAGTGCAATATTTGTAGAAGAAAACATAAAACATCATAAGTCAATTGAAAATTCAGATAATAAATTCAAATTTACTAATTCACAATAATTTCAAACTTTATACTGACAAACTACAATAACCTGATTATCTCCCTTTCTAGATATTACAATAAATAAAACTATTCCCAATCAAAGTATGAATTAAGAGAAAGTCTTCAAAAGTAATAAACATTTATTTATGAATAATTAATCATGTTTCAATTAGAAATATCAAAAATTAACGACACATTATCATGATATCAATCAAGTGATACAAAAATACAATTTAATATACATACCCTAAATAAGGAAATGGTAGACAAAATTCACAGCCAAAACAACATCTTTCTAATTGGAATAACACATCGATCTACCTGTGAACAATATTGACTTAATTGGAACCTTTCATTATTGAAATATAAAATACAGCTTTCATAACATAAACTTTTCTCAAAAATCTTTATTAACTGTTACAATAAATCAAAACTTCAAATTTGATAATAACATTAAATTAATGGTACCAAGTTGTACAAATAATCTTTGCATTTACAAAACTTTAAAAAGTTCAACTGAAGATAATGTTATATAATATTTACATGTACAAATCATATTTTTGTTATTTTTCTATCCATATTCTATGGAACACTTCTATATAAAACCATCATTAAAAAATCATAATAAATAACAACAAAATAAACCAACCTTATTTCTTTCCAAAAGAATTCTTATTCAAATCTCTTTGTCCAAAAATGATGAGACACAAATACATGTACACCTATCAGTTGTTAATCAAATAGTGAATTTATAGTGAGTAGTTTTTACCTGTAATTACTATGTGTATAATGAAGTGAATGATATCTTAATATAAAAAGAGAAATAACTCAAAAAGAAATTAATGGACAGTTTTGACATGTTACAAATCTCCCTCGTTTTCTCTTTGTTGCCCTCAACAAACATTATAAAAATATATGACCAAATTGAAAAAATCAATATCATTATCTTTGTTGTTTTAATGATCTGACGTCATACAAATATTCTGATAGTGTGACTATACAAAAAAAAAAATTACTCTCAAAATGTTACATTTTTCAACATAAATCTAATTGTTTGACATATTATGTTTCAACCACCCTTCTTGAAGAGTTTGTCCTAAACTTTGTCCAAGACTGGTTCCTAGTGCAGCAATTGCTTCTCCTAATTGTTCAAATTTCACTTGATCTAAGTTCTCACGAACGTCTGCTTTATTAACAGCAACAGATTTCGGCAAATTGAGTGGATTTGAATGTTTACCAGCATTTGTTCGCTTTGATTTCCTCACTGAACTGTCTGAATTTACTGGTGGTGTTTCATCTACACTACTTGACGGTGTTACATCTTCTGCAGTACTGTCAGATTCCTGTTGTTCAAGTTGAATCGGGTGTTGATCGGTATATGTCACATTCCATCCTCCAAAACTCGAATTGCTGTCCTCAGTAATTTCTAAATCAGGTTAATTTTGAACCAAGTCTGGTTTTCCTGTGTCACAAATTTCTCTTCTGGTGACTTTCCTAATGGGACCACTACCATCTGCCAATTGAATTCCATATACATTGTCTTTATAACGGTGAACAACTCTGTAAGGTGTAGGATTCCAATTGTCTTGCATTTTGTTTCGCCCCTGTACATGTTTTTTCAATAAAATGTTTGAACCAATTCCTATAGGTTTGTTATCGGTCCCTCTATTCATAATTTGTTGCCTTTCACTCGCTTTCTTGTGAATGTTTTCATTGGCTGTCTTCAAACCTCAGTCATCCGCTTTTGGTGATTAGCCAAGTAGGTGCTTAAATCAGTGTCTATTTCCGTCATTTCATTATGAAAAAGGTTGTCAATCGGAAGTCTTGGCTCATGCCCAAGCATAAGAAAATATGGAGTATATCCAGTCGAAGAATGCGGTGTTGCATTGTACATGAATGTTAGTTCTGGCAGATACTCGGGCCATTTCGCTTTCTTGTCGGGCATTAATGTTCTTAATCTGTCTTGCATAGTTCTATTGAATCTCTCAGTTTGAGCATTTCCTTCGGGTTTGTACGGTGTCGTCCGTGGCTTTTTAATGTCATATATTCTACAGAGTTCACGAATCACTACACCCTCAAAGTTTCTACCCTGATCACTGTGGAACCGCTTTGGTATCCCTAGTTTCAGAAACCAATCTTTAACTAATACTTTAGCGACAGTTGTTGCTATTTGATCTCTTGTCGGTATTGCTTGTGTAAACTTAGTAAACACATCAGTTAATACTAGAACGTTTTCTCTTCCATCTGAAGATTTTTCCAAAATGGTAAAATCCATTGTTAGAATATCTAATGGTTTACATTGACGGACGGACTTTTGGGAACGGATTTTTAGCAACTAAACAGCCTTCACATGTTTTGATTCATTGTTTTACCTCGTTCACCATACCTAACCAGTAACAACGTTTCTGTAATAGCGCTAATGTTCGTTCTGTTCCTTGGTGTCCTGATAGATTATATAGTGTTTCAAGAACATAGTGTTTCAATGTTTCTGGTATTACTAACTGTTTACACTCACCACATTCTATGTCACTAATTTTCCTGTATAGAATCCTATTGTCTATCAACAACGAATCAAATTTCCTCAGTAACTTCTTCACTGGTTTCGTTTGTTTGGCCGACAGCTGTGTGGTCGGTTTTCCCTGCTCTACAAAATTCAAAACAACAGAGAGAACATTATCACTACTTTGTAATTGTTTGATTTCATCTGTGGTATACTCTGGAAATGTTGACATTGTCTCTATTTGATCAGTGAAATTTATTTGGTTTATCTGTATGTGTTGTACATTCTTTCTATTGTGTTCACACTCCCGCACCGTACGCAAAGAAGTACTGTGTACAATTTGGCTGACATGTGATTCAAAGTTTAATGGATTTCTGCTTAACACATCTGCGTTGACATTTGAACGTCCTGATCTATATTTGACCTCGAAATCAAATTGTGCAAGTTGGGAAACCCATCTCATTTCAGTTGCACCCAGTTTTGCTGTTTGCAAGTAACACAAAGGGTTATTGTCTGTATAAACTATAAATTTGCTTCCTATTAAATAATCCCTGAATTTTTCGCTCACCGCCCATTTTAAAGCCAACACTTCAACTTTCATGGAACTATAATTATCCATATTCTTTTCATTAGGATGCAAGCTACGTGACGCTATAACTACAGTTCCTTGTTCTTGCTCCTGTGATAGAACAGCACCTAAACCTTCTAAACACGCATCAGTTTCTAATCGGAATGGCTTTTTGAAATCGGGAATTAACTACAGTTCCTTGTTCTTGCTCCTGTGATAGAACAGCACCTAAACCTTCTAAACACGCATCAGTTTCTAATCGGAATGGCTTTTTGAAATCGGGAAACCCTAAGACAGGTGAACTAACTAATTTCTGTTTTAACTGTTCAAATGACTGAAAACATTTCTCATCCCATTTTTCCTGGAATTCCTTCGCATTTAGTAACTTTAATTGTTTCGATTTGCCCTTCTTTCCATCCGATTTTGTGATAAGTAAATGTAACGGTGCAGCTATTTTACTAAACCCTGGAACAAACTTTCTATAATAACTGCAAAGTCCTAGGTATAATCTGAGTTCTTTTTCGTTGGTGGGTACCTTCCAATTTTGGATTGCTTTTGTTTTATCTGGGTCGGTTTTAATTCCATCTTGTGAAATAACGTGTCCTAAGTATCTTACCTCCTTCTTGAAGAAATGACACTTAGATAATTTCAATTTCAAACCATGCTGTCTCAGTCTTTGAAACACAAATTCAAGGCGTTCTAACTGCTCTTCTACTGTCTTTGAAAAGATAAGAATATCGTCTAAATATTTTAGTAGTATTTCAAAAATTTTGAAACATGCTTCCATTATTTTCTGAAATGTAGCGCACTATTTGAAAGTCCCATTGGCATTCTACGGTATTCATACAGTCCTCCCGTTCCAACACGAAATGCAGTCTTATGAATATCTCTTTCATCAGTCGCTACTTGATAATATCCTTGAGACAAATCTAAGCAATTGAAGTTAAATTAATCTTTCAGATTTTACTCAGTTAATAAAATGTTTTGTTTCACAGCTCTTTGAAATACGCACATATTATTTCCATAAATGTTCTCAGAGTGAAAAATTTCACAATAAAGTGTACTGGTTAATAGGACATACCTGGTTTTACCTGGTGTAGAGGTCATAAATTTGGGCTAGTTTGCCCCTGCGACCCTTCTTGATTTGTCATATCCATTTGTCACTTCCGGTTTGTATGTCTGGCTTGAATTTGATTTCGAGGTCTTTCCAATGCGAATTTAGCTAGTTTTTTAACCCATTTACTGTATTTGACTCTATTACTTTCGCGGGCAAACTATTCCAAGTGTACTACTCTGCGAGAAACTGTATTTTCTAATATTAGTTCTACATTGCTTCTTGTAGATTTTATGCTTGTGGCCTCTGGTGGTGTTCTCATTTTTCGGAAAGATTTTATTGCTATTTACCTTATCTATATTGTTAATAATTCTAAACGTTTCTACCATGTCAGATCTTAGTCTCCTGTATTGTAAAGATGGTAATCCTAGATATCTTGATCGGTCACTATAACTGAGATGTTGAATATTTTTGACTAGTTTTGTGGCTCGTCTTTGAACATTTTTAATTTGGATGGCTTCCTTTTTATACATAACAGACCATATATTGCTTCCGTATTCTAGGTGTGGACGGACTTTACTTTTATAAAGTGCGGTAAACAGCTTCTTTTTATCGTTCCGAGTCTTTGGTTGGCCTTTTTTGTTTGATTATTGATGTGAATTTGAAATTTAAATTTTTCATCTATAGTGATACCAAGGTCTTTCTCTTCTGTGGATTGGGTGATGATATTCAAAGCCGGAAACTTTGAGCCGTAATGAAAAGGGAGAGGTTTGGCGCTTTAAAATCTGATTCAACCCACCATTTCTTTAGAAATGCCTGTACCAAGTCAGGGTCATTACGGTTTTCACAGTTTTCCGGTTGTTGACTGATTTTGTCTGTTTATATACTTATGAGTTTTGACTTTCCCTTTGTAAGATTGCTCGGAGTTCGGTAATTTTGTTATTACCCTTATTTGATATCTAGCATTATTGGGCGGACCGAAATGTACATGTTTGCATTTGGATTTGTTGAAAGTTAATAGCCATTCTTTTGACCACTGCATTAATCTATCTATATCTCCTTGTAGTTTTATTTCATCATTTGTATTATTTACTGCAGCATACAACTTTGCAGAATATCTTGTTGTCTTCTTTCATATTTGTTGCGATTGAGCGTTCATATTCATATTTTGCCTGTCTTACATGGTAGTTTGCAGATAGTTTACTTCATCATAATTGCTCTTATTCAGTGGACTTTTACAGTATTTAAATTTTTTCCATAGTTTGCGTTTCTTAATTAATGAGTTCAGTGTTACCTCGTTCATCCATGGGGTATTGAATTTTTTTGTCATAGATTTGCTCACCGGTATATTATCTTTATATGTACTTGATATTTTATCGGCAAATCTGTTCCAAAGTTCATCAATATCTCCTTGGGCCAGTTCTAAGTTCCAGTCGGTGTTTGTTAATAACCTATTTATCTCGTCGTAGTTTCCTTTGAAAAAGCGTAGTGATTGTTGGTTACTTCTAGTGTTCTCATTTCTCCCAAGTTTAAAATTGAATTCCAAGATTTCATGGTCACTGTTGCCTAATGGAGCATTGTGTACGACATTGTCAATCATTCATTGGTGAGGGTTAAGTCTAACAAGCTTGGTTGATTATCTCCCCTGTGTCTTGTTGCCTGTTTTGCATGTTGATATAGATATGTATCTCTAACGGATTCTAAAAATTTTGATGCAAGGTGTTCTGGGCCTACATTTGTGTTGTTGTTCTCCCAGTCTATTTCTTTAAAATTGAAATCACCTACATACAACAGATAGTCGTATTTTTTGTCGTTAACCTTATTTGTTAATATTATTTCGTTGAGTTCTTCTATGCATGTGGTGGTGGTAGCGCTTGGACTACGATAAATACAAGAAATTAATAATTTCTTGCCATTCTCAAAATGTATTCCTAGTTGTACGTATTCTACAAACTGGTAAACTTTACTGTCTAATTGTAACGCATTTAATCCCTCTTTTGTGTACACTAGGCATCCTCTCTTAGTGAAAACATTTGGCGGAGAAATGAACATATCGTACCCGTCCATTTTCCATTCGACGCTGCTGATATCAAATTGATCTTTATTTTTTGGTAATATTTCTGTTAATGCTATAACATCATAACTTTTATTCTGAATAAGTGCCCTGAGTTCATCTCTTTTATTCATAAAACTATCTACATTAGTGTACATAACTTTAAGGTGCTCGCTATTTACAGTGCTTGAGAAGTTAAAAATAAAACTACTTTCATATTCTTTGTTTGTGGTCGTTCCAGGACCCTGGGTCTGGGGTTTTCAGGATTTTTCCAAGTCAAAACCACCAATGATAGTTTCTTCTCCCAAGCTGGAAAGTGAGAGATTATCCTCATTTACATCAATATTGTGAGCATGTAAATTGTCAAATAATAATGGTATCAAAGGTTGTTGTGATTGACCTGGAGGTGCGGTATCGTCCATAAATTCTTGGGATCCTGCGATTACATCAACTAACATTTCTTGATCTATATATTTTCTGGGTTATTCTCATTGTCCACTGTTTTTTTTCTCTTTTAATGCTTTTTTCAGCTCTTCTTTTTTTATTCTGATCTCATTGTTGGACAGTCAGGTCTTTTGCAATTATGCACATATAAATTCTTCAATTTTCCAACCAACCAGTGAATGGTACATGTATGTCCCAGCTATCCATAATGGAGTGTGTTTGAAATTAAAATCCATCTAACATTGTCATATCAGTCTAGAATCTTCATCCTGGATTGTTCAGCATTTTGGACAGAGTTTTACAATATTCACGGTGTATATTCACAACGACTCCTTTCCGATTAAATCGGCGTTCTTGTCTCCTTTCCGAATCAGGAAACGCAACCTTTCGGAGCTATGTTCAGACAACATGCATTTCAAACTGATTGATATGAAAACAAAAGGTATGTAAGACTTTTCTGAGCAGTTCTCGGATAATTTCAATCATCAAAGTAACTCAAAATAGCTTGAAAAGGGTTAGTTGACCTATCTTCTGGACGAAATCTGTGACACTGTATACGGTGAGGTGTGTGTGTCGTACATAAATCACTTTAATGTTCAAAATATGAGACAGACAATTAAATTAACACCCTTATTTTGCAATCTGATACCGTGTTTGTTATACATTCGTATTTTGTCGATTCATTTTTTCAGTAAATTTCCGAAAAATTTGTGATTTACAAATATCAAAGAAACGCCTCTTTTCCGATCAGTCGAATATAACATCTATTCTCGACACGATTCCTTTGAGAGTGTAAAGAAACGATTCCTTTCAGAAGGTGAATCGATGATGTTTGAACAATATTATCATGATTGTGAAAACATGTAAAAGAACGTGACAAAGTCAAGAAAAAAAGTTACACAAATAACACAGAACAATTAAAAAGAGACCCACAAAGAAAACTAAAATATTAATATGAAAATGAGAGCATCGGACGTGCCCAATGACATGTCTAAAAATGCTAAAAACACCAACTTAATAGGCATACAAAGACGTTAAGAGATGTAACAATTTCACTGTAAAGACAGTAAACTCTATTTTCGATATAAATTGTTAGCCCCTCGGTTTATCTGTTGCGTTTAATGGTAGAATGGTCACTGGGTTTTTCATGTTTACGACGTACGACGGACGCCAAGTGATGGCAAAAGCTCACATGGCCTTTGGCCAGGTGAACTAAAAAGGGTGCACTCGACTCGCAGTCGCAAGTGATAAAGTTTACCAGTTGCTTGCCCATGGTCGGTGGTTCCCTCCGGGTACTCCGGTTTCCTCTACCACTAAAACTGGTCACCATGATATAGCTGAAATATTGTTGAAAGTGGCGTTAAAACACCAAAAATTAAAATTAAATTTGTTTTTAAAAATTCCACACACTGAAATGTTGTAAAGTAAATCCATGAAATCGTATGCAAGTCGAACAATGAATGGGTTATCTGAAAAGAATCGTTTCCGTGCTCTGAAAGGAGGCGTTCTATACTTGTTTTACAATAATCTCACTTTATGTACATGCAAACTTTGATATAAACCTATTATCTATTTCAATGGAACTGTTATTGTCTTAAAATTGTTGTGTAATTTGAAATTTTCGTTAATGGTGTTGCGTAGAGGGTACCGGTAAACTGAGAAACGAAACGAAACGAAAACAAAATCCAACGAAATCTGTAAAGTAAGAAAACGAAATCTGTAAAGTAAGAAACGAAATCCTACGAAATGAAACGAAATCTGTAAAGTAAGAAAACGAATTCCAACGGAAAGAAACGACGAAATCTGTAAAGTAAGAAAACAAAATATAACGAAAAGAAACGAAATCTGTATTATATATTATAGTAAGACAAGAATCGAAAAAAAATAAACGTTTATTCTTTGTAAGCACTACTAGAGATATCCTAAGCTACCTTTACCTATTGTCACGAAGCATGACGCACGGGATCCTACATTGAAGTTTGATTGAAAATTACAATAACATTCAGCATTCATTCAAATACTAGTATTCCACATCTCAGTATTTTCTATTTGATACCGACTGGATGCGCACTTCGGATTGATTTATTTATTGTTGTTTGTTTAACGTTCAGCCGCTATTATTTCATGCATAATCGGGACGAGAACAATTGAAAAAAATCAATTTGATAAAGAAAAGCGAGGTTGGGATGGGAAACAGGAAAAACTATTTTTGACTGCCATGGCCTGGAATAGGGGCGGAACATTTTGCCATCTGTAGCGGCCCCAAGGTAGCATAGAGGCATACTCTTACGAAATCTACAGATGAGATCTTTTACGTGCATGAAGAGTGTCACCCTCCACCCACGTTGGCCTACTATGGTCCGCGGTAAGATTTTCCTCTAATAGCCTGACAATTCCCGAAGCGAGGGCTACCCTATTTAGCCAACGAGTCGCCTAAGATACACACCTTAGTTGCTCGGGGGGCTCAGCATCCGACCCTCGATCAGACTAAGTACTCTTAGTCGGCTTTTACGACAAACCGATATCTGCTTCAGGCCTATTCTTTATGACGCCCGGGACTCGCACAGGGCTTTCGGAAAACAACATCTTGAAAAATGTCTTCAGTCAAAATTATGCACATTAACTATATAATTTCATCATATTACATCTTGAATATTTTTTTTAACGGGATAAGTCAGTAAGTGCACATTTTTGGAGCTAAGTGCCCTAAGCACGGGATGTTCGGTCGTCAGGGACCAGGCAAAATTTATCAGGGATTGGGACCAGTGCATTTCAATTTTGCCACTTAAAGTCTTTGTCCCATATTCAATATTTATGAAAAAAAACTACATGTCCCATGCCTAATTTCAATGAAAATAATATAGAAAACAAGACTAACAAAGCCTTGAGGTTCCTAATTGAGGGTAGGCGCAGAAAATGCGACAGGGTTTAAGCTTCTTAATGCGGATGAGTTAATATCACCATACAAGAGGCTCCCAGGAGCCTGAATCGCTCACCTGTCTCCTGTAGTTTCAGCAGAGTTGAACTTTGAAAATTCACCTATCAGAATCTACGATAGCCTCTGTCTGCCATCTTGTTCAATCAAGTGGAACCAAAAGTAGATCGACAGTACAGATCCTAACATTCATCATTCCAGCCAAGTTTGATTACTATTGGCCATGTATTTGCAGAAATATAGGCCAAAATGTGTTTTCTGATAGGGTTTCAACAACTTTGAGCGGCCGCAAACGCCCAAGTAGCCACCCGAGTGGCACAAATAGTGGATCATTTGTAAAGATCATTACTGTGAGCAATCCTATAGTTTCAAAATATTTGGTCTTGTGGTTTCAGAGAACAAGATTTTTGAAAATCGGCCAATCAGAATCTAAGATAGCCTCTGGCGGCTATCCTGTTCGATCAACCGTAACGAAAGGTGTATCTGTTCAGTGGTTCTCAAGAAGATGATTAAAATATTCGAAAATTTGGAAAATTTCAGGAAATAAGGGCAAAAACTCCAAGACGGGTTATCTGGGGTGCGTTCAACATCGTAGCTGCTAGGTTGAGCTATGTAGAAAAATCCTATTGAACGGAAAGCTAGCCTAGCCACTACATAGCTCTAGCTAGCTTAAAAAATGTCTGCCAGCTTTTGAATCCAAGATGGCGGCTAAAACTAAATTTAATTTCGTAAGGTAAAAATAGTGGCATTGCAGGAAGTGGCAACGCTTTTAATACGAATGATATTTTATTAAGGTAACTAGACAAACACGATTAGCTAAAATGTTCCAAGAAATTATTCTATATGTTTGGCGCCATATTTGTTAGCACTGCTACGTAGCTAATCGTTCAATAACGTCATGGCTAGTTTACCTAACAGCTAGGGTAGCTGCTACGATATTGAACGCAACCCTGATTTGCTTCAAAATTACAGGGCAGATCTTGTCATGCTGATCATTTGTATTCCCTGTCAGATTTTTGATATCTGTAACGTTTTTGAGTTATTTGGCAAAATCTGCAATTTTACCCCCATGTTCTATTTTTAGTAACGGCCGCCATGTTTTTCATCCGACCGGAACAAATTGAGGATCGTTTGTAGAGGATATGCCATAGATCATTGCCAAGTTTCAACAGATTTAGTTCAGTGGTTTCAAAGAAGATTTGTTTAAATGTTAACGACGGACGGACGCCAAGTGATGGCAATAGCTCACACTGGCCTTCGGCCAGCTGAGCTGAAAACGTGGTACACAACGCGTTGGACTTGTTAAATGCATTTCTACACATGCATATGTTCCATTGTGCTTACATGATCTATTGACAGATGGGTGGACAGACAGGGTCATTACCTATACCTTGTTAGATTTCGATCCTATCGGAAATTTTTGTAGAGCTTTTAATTTAGAATAATTGTTCCATTTCATTTTTCTGTATCCGTATTAGAAGACAAGAGACCAAATCGGTGAACCGACCTTTTTTGCGTGTATGACCCATGACCATATGTTTTCTTCTGTAAACGGTGTGAGTCTAAATACCATCAAGATGATTATGGCAAGATTCGTTTCAATTTACCTAGCATGCAGATACGTAGGAGAAACTTATTTAATGTTCACGAACGACGGACGCCAAATGATAAAATTGCTTGCAATGACTTAAAAGGAATACATGTATATATTTATTTGTGCACATTTTAATTATAATTTTATATCTTTATTCCCATTTCTTCGAGTTCTTTTGAGACCTCAATAGGAATTACATCCTTTGATTCCTTTGCAATAATCAGGTTTCTCTTTTCGAAATCTGGAAACCTTTTTCTAATGCAGCTAATTCTAAGATGGAAATATGCAAATTGTAATCGCGACTTCTTCTGACCTACTGTTGTAAATTCACGTTCGCAAAACTTTCGAACAACCAAAGTATTATTTTCTTCATCCCTTTTATATTTAAGACCACATCCATAGCAGGAAACCGCTTTGGTTTGAAAAAGATAAATTATTTCAAACGGCTGCTCTTGTTCCATCAGTTGCAAAGCTTGTAATGTTTCCTGTGTAGAGATTCCTTCCAGTAGAGGCTTTCTGATTGAACTCTTCACGGTGGGCGTGTTAAGCGGTTTCCTACCGCCTTTTCTGGGTTTTACAACTTTAGGCTTTGCTCCCTTTTTACCCGAAACCAGTCCACTCATTACTAGTTCAGTGACATTTGTGCTTGATTTAGATTTTCTTCTCCACTCTAGAAATTGTTCTATTTCTCCATTATATTGTGCAAATGATACTGCATGTTCACATATCATAGATGATTTAAACAAATTGCAATCGCAACTTATTTTCCCTGATGCCGATTGTGTGACAAGATGTGGCTGGATCTCTGTATCATCAGGTGAATGTCGGACAAATATACCATCGAAACCTGGTGCTTGTACGAGAGCGTTTGGCGTGGTTAGAAGCTTTTCCGACTTCATCCAGATTTCACGCACAATGTCCGCTGGAACGTACTTATTCAGCCATTCAACATCTTTAAGAGACACGGACAGTAAGACACCTGCTTTCATCTCACGGGGAACCCTATTTCTATCCCCTTTTCCTCTGGTAGATGATGGTTTCCAAAACAAATCAAGACATTCTTCTCGTTCGCGTGCTGTCATTCTGTTCCAAATAGGTCGGTCTTTTCGAAGAGATGCGCGGGTTTCTGACAACTGATACTGCCCGTTCGCATAGACAGAAATTTCGAACTCTTGCTGCTAGGTTTTTACTAGGTGCTTCACCTGAGAATTTAATTCAGAAAAATGTACTTTCCCTGATCGCCCAACCCAATCTTTCAAGTTGTTATTGATGCTTTCAATTCTGTTGTTGTTGAAACTGGTCCAAAGACGAGCTTGGGTTGTGACTTCAGCAATTAAATGTCGCTTGAATAAATCGGCTTGGTAACGGACAAACCAAGTATAAAACCCAGGAACCAAACAATCCCATGTTGCTTTATACTCTTTCAGTTGATTGTCAAAGAAATCTGCGACATAGAGTCGATAAGCCCCTTCTCTGATTGCCGTTCTCTTCCAAAAATGTCGGCGATAATATGATTTATAGACGAGGTAACAGCTTTCAATGATTTCAAATGTCTTTCAATGTTTTCTTGTTTGTGTCCAGCGCAAAGAAGTTTAATTGAATCCTGGAAACATATTTCGATAGCATTTTGAAGAGCTTCATCGCCATCGCTTCCGATCGCCTGAATTGATTTTAAATTCGGATTCATCTGCTGTAACAGACTAAAAAAGCTGACGTAGATATTTGTGTCCCTGTGTGTGTGTACGAAGACAGGTCCAAACTCAAGGGGATGTTTTCCACGGTAACGCCCTTCTGCATGATCAATCTTCAGATTTTCGTAACAAGTGGTAGTTACATAATAGTTACCGACGTTGAATGTAGAATCGATAGAAAATATTGAAAATACCAAAGGGTTTGTACAAAATTGTTCTATATCAGAGAGTTGTTTTTCTGATGTCAATAGATACTGCATAGATTCTGTTCCAATGGTAACGTCATGGACAAAAGGGTCGTTCTTCACTTGTGCTATAAGACTGGTAATATCATCAGGTTTACTAGACTGAGAAGACTGCCTTGCATTATAAATCTGCTGTATATTTCTTGGTTCATCAGATGCTGATCTTAAATGCAGTCGACCTCCTGCCTCGTCCATTAATCTTTTAAAGGTTTTTCTTGGTTTCATTTCCATTGGTTCATCTTTAAGCTTATCAAGGACTCCTTGGTCCGTTTTATAGTATGGTCTTTTACAAAATTTTGAGTTGCCATGGGGTTTCACTACAACATCTTCTTCGGAGCCACATTTAAGGATGTATTGTGCCACTGCAAATCTACTTCTTTCTCCGTTTTTGGATGTGACAGTCGAAATGATTCTTTGGAATGTTATCCCTTTCTCTGACAATGTGGCCTGGTGTGTACCATATTGTCGTCTAACGAAATGCGTGAAGTTATGTTGCGTACTAGAAGTGACTTTCGACACCATACCATTCTCTAATTCTATTATAAGATAATTTCTAGGTGACGATGTACTCCACACTCCGTTATCATCGGTGTACAAAGAACGCATGTTTACCCCTTGTCCTAACGCTGGTAGGTTTTTGCTTACATACCATTACATTGTCTACTTCACCAAAGCATAGTTTTACTAACTCCTCAGCATGAAGTGTCGCTTTTGGTCTTCCGTAAACCGGAATGCCTAGATCATGTAGATCGCACGTTGCTTTATTCTTCTCTTCTGCAGTTACTTCATCATCTTCAAAGATTTCAATCTCATCATTTGAACTTGATGAAATCACTATGCAGTCTGACTTCATTTCCAAATCCACAGCTACCAGGCATTTCTCTTCCTTGTTGCTATGTTTTTGCTGGCTAGGTGCTGGGCACAGATTAGGCAAACTGTCATCAAGTGGTGATGATGGCAGGTATAATGGAGAGCTATCTGGTAAATTTATGATCGGCTCTGCGGTGTGATCGAGAAGACTTTCAACTAATATAAATGATCCAGATTCGATCTGTATGTCTTTGTTTTTTGGTGAAGATGTCTTATTTGGCAAGAAAGGTTCTAATATCATAGACTCATCTGACTCTTCTTTTACCGTTAAGGGCAGTGGAGAAAACCCTGCAGATTCGCCCTAAAACAGATAAACATAGAATAGAGAATGGAAACGGAGGGTGTGTCAAAAAGACAACAACTGACTAATGAGGCAAATACAACCCATGGCCACCAATGGGTCTTCAATAAACGACGAGGAAACCCCTGTACCCCGAGGCAACCACCGGTCCACTTCGTTCCTAAGAGGGTTACGATTCTGTCATATTCAGTTCAACGTAACAAATCTGCATTATGAAATTTAAACAAGTTTGGTACACGTAGCTGCATTTTCCCCACCGAGGCTTTTTTAATGACTCTTTAATGTAGAACATGCTTTACTGAACTGAATAGGTAGGGATCCTAGCCCTCGCCATATACCAGTGAACAAAGAGTTAAATTGTAGTATCTAGCGCAAATGGTGACCCGATGAAGCCATTTAGCGTTTTTATCTTAATTGGGGAATCCGAATTAGTTTTTATCTTAATTGGGGAATCCGAATTAAAACCATTACCATGTAATGGTAATCATTTTGTCATATTCTGTAGTAAGGTTAATTAAAAAAAAAAGGCAACGCAAAGCATGGCGTATATCCTCGCCGTGAACCCCAAAAAACTAATTGTCAACTTTGACCTTGACCTTTGATCTTTGACCTTGAAAATTAATAGGGTTCTAGAATCATAGAATAGTGGAGAGCTTTGTTTTGACTCTAGAGTGTTACCAAGGATCATCAAACAAAAAAAACGCTTTAAGTCCAAATGTGACCTTGACCTTGACCTTAAAGCATGAACATCAATAGCGCTCTAGATCTTTGTCAGTTCTAAGTTCTAAGTGTATACCAAGTTTTGATAAAATCCATTGAACGATGTCGACCGCCTAGTGTTACAATAAAAGTTACGGACGGACGGATAGACAGACGAAATTTACCGTTATTATATTCCCTGGAGAGGCGATAATAAAAAAAAAAACCAGTACAGACGACATTAAATTATTGTGTTTTGTATTTTATTTTTAACACTTTTCTTTCCAAGAAAACATTCAGTCATATATGTAATATCTGAATGCCTAAAAAAATTAAGTGTAACTGTGACCATGACCTTGGATCTATGCCATTAACAATTGTTAGGCTTCAAGATAGGCTCTTCCAAATGTTTATTTATTGGTACTTACTGTGAAACAAGTTTTAAAATCTATAAAACCACTTTGACTCTAGAGTGTTCACAAACTAGAGGCTCCTAGGAGCCTGTTTTTCAATTTGACATCTAAAGTTGATAGAAAATGGGGGTGTTACACATAATTTTAAAAGTAGGCCACCCAGAGATCATTTCAAGTCATTTCTGAGCAAAAGATTTTGATGTGATTTGTATCTCATAATATTCCTAAACTGGCTGAAAAAATCTCACAGAAAAACCCAGAATATATGTTAAACTACTCATTGCCATGTAGCTGCAGTTAAAATTTTTGAGTTCATTTTGATTTGTAGTAAAGCAGAAATTGACAACTAAAGAAATTTCTATTTTTAGTAACAGCAGCCATTTTGAATGGAGGGCGTGGCTGTCGGATACAATTTTGAAATGGGACTATCCACAGACTATCCCAGCCAAATTTGGTTTAATTTGGTTTAGCGGTTGCAGAGAAGAAAATGTAAATGTGATCTTTTATCAAAATATACCTAATTTGCATAATCGGTATAAATCGGCTGAAAGAAAAAACAATCACAGAAAAACTCGGAATATATGCTAAACTACTCATTGCCATGTAGATACAGTTAAAATTTGAGCTAATTTTGGTTTATTCTAAAGCAGCAATGGACAATTGAAGAAATTTCTATTTTTAGTAACAACAGCCATCTTGAATGGAGGGCGGATCTGTTGGGCACAAATTTGAAAGGGACCTACCCAAGAACCATCCCTGCCAGGTTTGGTTTAATTTGGTTCAGGGGTTTCAGACAGACGGACGGACAGACGACGGACGCCAAGTGATGGAAAAGCTCACATGTGACCTAAGCATGATATGGACCGACGGACACTTCCGTTACTACATAACTTTCCAAGTTCGTGGGCGAGGAAATAAAATATCTTACCGAACTGTAATCATAAATAAAGGTCTTCGATTCGTCTTTTTCTTCCATGTCTTAGTCTAGAATAGAATATTGAAATAAAACTGTTTAATTGTCGAACCAGTTATGAAGTGTATAATATTAATAAGGACATCCATGCACTACGAAAAAGATAGCCCCTTTTTAAATACGGTACCCAAATAATCATTTGACACCTCAAATTCTTCATGAACAAACAATTCCGATGACGATTTCATCAAATCAAATAGAATAGAGAATGGAAACGGGAAATGTGTCACAGAGACAATAACCAAAACAAAACGGCGAAAACAACCCAAAGGCCACAAAACATTTATTGTTTTGATTTGCATGAATGTAATGCAAATACATGTACTGATAAAAGTTACTGTATTGATCAATAGATCAAAGAGCAGAATTACTGTGACTTGACAATTTGAACAGGCTCAGAATATCATTGTTATAATGTAATTGTAAGTTATTTATTATTTCAACTTATAATTCGACTTGCAATCGACTATCATAGAGTAGAGAATGTATACGGTGAATACGTCGAAGAGACAACCACCCGATCAAAGAATGAAAAACAAGTTAAGGCCACCAATCAATAAATGACAAGAAATGCCCCGCAACCTAAGACGGCTCAAGTACGTTCCTGGCTTCACTGCATCATAGAATACATTGTATGTGTGCCGTTCTTGGCTTGTAAAACGCACAACTTTGAATACAGTACGTGGCAAACAGTAATTTCATCACCTGAAATATTCCCATTTCTTTATGTGTTAAATGGTTCTTTTTTCCCAAAAACATATTTGGAAGCCATTCCTTGGTCTGAGAACTGGTGGGCCTAAGCGAAACAAGAGGCTCCAGGGATCATTCAGTCTTTTTTTTTAAGCATAAACATTTTGTAAAGCACGATCTGCTGGTAATTTCAAGAACAGAAAGTTTTTTTTTATCTGTTACTGTTTTCATGTTATAAGTCAAAAACAGCAAAAATCGCTATTGTTTATCTTTTCAGAGCAATAACTCCTACAAGGAGTGGTTTGACGACTTCGAACCAACTGAATCTATTGTCGAGCTTTAAATCTGAAGAACAAAAGTCACTTCGGATTTCCTGTATCTATAAGTTTTCGAGAAAAAAATAGCATAGAGGAGGTACACCTATATTCTATTTATAACCATGGCGGCCATGTTTTTCAATCTGCAAAAATGCCGAACACATTATTTGAAGTAGATACACTATAGATGACTGTGGCCAAGTTTGGTAGCAATCAGTCTTGTAGTTTCTGAGAAGAAATTTTTTGTAAAGTTGTTAATGGACAACGGACAAGGACGCCAAGTGATGGCATAAGATCACTTGGACCTTTGGCTCAGTTGAGCTTAAAAAATGAGTAATCCAAGGGAAAAATATTGGCCTGGGTAACCTTATTAATGGTGGACACTGTTGCCCTACCCAAGATAGACCCCAGAGTGAAGTATCATTCCTATACTATGTCTGGAATCATTCTTAGAATCGGACGTACTAGACCAAATTTTACCGCAAATGGGGACAGACGCATAGACGACGGGGCCGTAGCTATAATCCGACAATCAGATAGCCCGATAGTCCGACAAATGCTTTATTTCTTTGAAAGTTACACTATAATATGTGTAATATGGGGCCAGAAACCGAACTGTTTACTCACCAAAGAAAGGTCCAGAACATCGGAAACACGATATCATAGACGGACAAACAATTGGCAGGGCTACACAAGAACTCAAAAAAACACATATATGAACAACACGGACTCCATAAAAACCTGGATCCAGTCGTGATGAACCGGTAGTGTAAGTATCCCGTATATTTTTTAGTAGCGACTACTTCATGCTTTATTCAAGTGGCGTGTAGCGTGTTTTCATTGGCAAATTTCCATCCATCTTCGAAAAAAACCAGAATTATGTCCGTGCGTCCGCCATGCAAATAAGCAACCTCGCCTTAATCAAACTGATGAAAGTTTTGAAAAATAATTTGGCCAAAAATGATATATTCGTAATTTCAGGATATGGGCCATTCATTTTTATACGCCCGTAAAAATACGGGCTTAATATGGCATACCGCTGTCCGTCCGTCCGTCCAGGCCTCGTACGATGACATCTCTCACTTGTTCCCCCGTTTACTGATAGGTCACGTCGTGACATACATTGTATTGATAACAGGTGGAACAAGTGAGAGGTGGGATTTTAGTCAGTTTGGAAAACGCCAGTTTTCATATGGTATATACAATTAATTGGTTTAAAAAATGTAGCATATTAATTACTGTTCTCACTCTGAGCAACTGACCTTCAATTGTCACATATGGGGGGGGGGGGGGGGGGGGGCGTATCATGTCACAGTTGTTTATTTTGTCATATTCCGATGTTGTTTCATGTCACAGTTGTTTATTTTGTCATATTCCGATGTTGTTTCTTTCCGTGATATAAGGGGTCACTTAGGGACAATTCCTTCAATCGTAACTTTTTATATATGCGCTTGTCGTAGAAGGCGACTAGAGCAGGGTCACCCGTCGGAATCCCGGGGAATCAAAATAGGACCAAATGGTCGTCGGAAGAGACAGAAAAACAAGTTCCCGTGTTAAGTCATTGCCCATGTTGACCCATCCCAGAGTCCCCTCTTTCTGATTTTTTTTTACAAACTTTTCTCATCCTGAATATGACTGAAATATTGCTTGCTGGACCTTAAGCAATCAATCAATTCACACACGTTATTGTATCCAGCTCTATTGATGTATCGACATTGCTTTTTATCATATATATACCATGATAAGGGGGGGGGGTGACACTGGTACGCTCTACTTTTTGTCTTTTCCTTTTTTTTTTATTTCTTTTTTTTTTTTGTATTCATTTATTTCATCTGTCTTTTCAATAGTGACTTTTCTTGGCTGGACTCGGCTACAAGCTACTTGAATAAAGCCTGAAGTAGTCGCTACTAAAAAATATACGGGGAACTTACACTACCGGTTCATCACGACTTGATCCAGGTTTTTATGGAGTCCGTGTTGTTCATATATGTGTTTTTTTGAGTTCTTGTGTAGCCCTGCCAATTATTTGTCCGTCTACGATATCGTGTTTCCGATGTTCTGGACCTTTCTTTGGTGAGTAAACGGTTCGGTTTCTGGCCCCATATTACACATATTATAGTGTTAACTTTCAAAGAAATAAAGCATTTGTCGGACTATCGGACTGTCGGACTGTCGGATTATAGGTCGGACCCCATAGACGACAAGAGTAAATCTCAGGGGCGGATTCAGGGAGTGGCGTGGCTATAATTCAGAAATAAAAATTATCTAGAGTTCTATATTCTGTAATTTATTAGGGGAAAATACAATGGTGGATCCAGGAATTTTGTAAAAGGGGTTCCAGATGAAATTAAGAAAACAGCTTATTTTTTTTTTTGGGGGGGGGGGTAAATTTCAAGCTAATTTCAACATTTTTACAACGTAGGGGGTCGGAGCGGAGGGGAGTTCCAGCCCCAAACTACCCTCCGGATCCGCCACCGTAATAATGGTGTGGATTTTTTTGTATTGAATTCTAATTTTCTAATAAAAAATTCATAAATTTATGAGAGTTTTGAAAATATCAAAATGTATGAGTAGCAATCAAATTTTCGACTTTCTTAGTAACTGGCCTGGACGGACGTAACAACGAGGTTTTTTTTTAACTTACCTCTTTTTGTACAGTTCTCTGCTTCACTATTTGTTCATGAGTTAAAACGACCAAACAATCACGTGGTTTTCTAGCTAGTGTGGTAACCTCTTTATAAATCCCTTTTCGGTACAGGGTCGGTGCTTTATCAAAGGACGCTTTAAAGAAGTGAACTTTAAATGACATTTTAATATATTATTACATCAAAGGTGCGATGACTATGAAGAAAGGGAAATACTCGGGCATCGCATCTTCTGTGCAGCATTTCTATGCGAATAAAATAAAATATATAAAATGAACAGATGATTAACCATGAAATTTAACCATGAAATTAAACTGTGGTGGGGATGGAGAGTTTGGGAAGTTCATCTATAGGCGAAATTGTATACAACGGCGGAAAAGCGCTATCCACACGAACACTTTTTTCGAGAAAAAAATTTGATAACAATAGATCTGAATTAAGTGGCATTGTGTTATTTTAAACAATAGGAATGCAAAGCGTGATGTTTCCTCTCACCGTGGATTGATAATTACATTGAAAATCATTAGGATTCTAGAGCTTTTTCAGTCACTAAGTGTGTACCCAAAAAAAATGTGACTTTGTCTTTTGACCCGTGACCTTTAAAATCAATTGGAGTCGATAGATCTTTGTTAGTACTCAGTGTAAACCAAGTTTGGTTAATCAAAATCCATTGACCCTGTTGACAAGTGTTCACAAGAAAAGATACGGACAGACACTAGCCGTTATTATATCCCCCGCAACTTTGTTGGCGAGGTGATATAATTAATAATAAATAATGATAGAAACGTTATGAAAATAATTATAAAAACCTGTTAGTGTAAACCTTCCCTTTCCAAATGTCCGACTTATAAGGCCCCTATAGAGTCCGTCATGCGACGTTCGCACGACCGTCGTGAGACACATTCTACTTCAAAATCGCGCGATAATGGCACGAATGTGGCGCGACAATAGCGGAATTCCTGAGACGGTCCATCAATTTAAAATTAACACTGATGAAATATATTCATTATTTGGTGATTATAAGACTTTATTAAAACGATGATCGTGCGACTCTAAATGAGCTTTAACTCTTGAACGTCAATTCATTTCAGTCTTTTCGTTGGATTTCGTTTCTTTTCGTTACATTTTGTTTTCTTACTTTACAGATTTCGTCGTTTCTTTCCGTTGGAATTCGTTTTCTTACTTTACAGATTTCGTTTCATTTCGTTGGATTTCGTATTCTTACTTTACAGATTTCGTTTCATTTCGTTTGATTTCGTTTTCTTACTTTACAGATTTCGTTTCATTTCGTTGGATTTCGTTTTCTTACTTTACAAATTTCGTTGGATTTTGTTTTCGGTTCGTTTCGTTTCGTTTCTCAGTTTACCGGTACCCTTATTTCAATAGGATCATTTAATATTTATATTATTCTTAATAGTAATATATGTTTGTCAGTGACTTGCGACAGGTCGGTGGTTTTCTCTGGATAGTCCAGTTTCCTCCCCCAATGAAACTGACCGCCACAATATGACTGAAATATTGTTGAAAGTGGCGTTAAACATCATAATCCTACCACTACCCTATCCTATTAAAGGGTATTTGAATCTGTGAATGAATAATTCAAATGATAGAAACACATGAAGATCTTAAACATTTTTGGGGCCACCGCGTGGTCGTGATCGTTTGGTAGTTGGGTTTACAACTACATATGCAACACAGGCACTTGTTTCATTCAAAAAATATACTAAGGAAAAGGAGGGGGCATATATTTTTTGAATGAAACAAGTGCCTGTGATATGAAATCAATACCTAACTGCTTATTATCACTAAAGTTGTGAGTTCGAATCCCAGGTGGCTCATTGAGTTAGGTAGTTGAATTACCTAAGAACTCATACAAGCCTATCATCAATACGGTGTGGGTTCGCGCCCGGCTTTGTAAATTACAAAAAAGGTGCACTCGACTCGCAACTGAAAGTGATCAAGTTTACCAGTTGCTTGCCCATGATCGGTACGTGGTTCTCTCCAGGTTCTCCGACTTCTTCCACCACTAAAACTGGTCGCCAGGATATAGCTGAAGTATTGCTGAAAGTGGCGTTAAACACCAAAAATCAATCAATCAATCATCGAATCCCACTCATGGCGAGGTGTACTCGATAAACATTATGTAATAAAGTTTGGTAGTGACTTGTGGCATGATAGAGCTAGGGGTTAGGGTTATGATGCTTAACGCCACTGTAAACGATATATCAGTTATATGTGGAGGTAACAGGAGAAAACGACCCACCTGTTGCAACCCAGTCACTGACAAATGTTATCACATAATGTTGTAGGAGTACACATTGTTATGAGCTGGATTAGAAATCACAACATTAGTGGTGATAGGCACTGATTGTGAAGGTATCAGTAAATCCAACTAATTATGGACGGTCCCTTGAATTATTGTTGAAAGTGACGTTAAACAGCATAACCTTTACCCTTAAAGATGTTTAGGTGGATTTTGACATCTTTTTGTTTTAAACTATTAAGACCAGACAAATGCCTCACTTTTGAAACGGTAAGTATAACCTTTGAAAACAAATAAAATCTTTTTTTTTCTTCACAATTTGTCTAATTTCACCCATAAATCCATTGTTATAATATCACGGATTATAAATCCATTGTTATAATATCACGGATTATAAATCCATTGTTATAATATCACGGATTATAAATCCATTGTTATAATATCACGGATTATAAATCCATTGGACGTACTATTATTAATATTTCACCGCGAATATTTATTTTGATGCATTGTTGTGTATCAATCATAATTGTTATTTGTATATGCCCTCCTGGGGCCCTGATTTGGTTAATAAACTTATTTCTATTTCTATTTCTATTCGATTAACAGTTGTTAGACAGTGACAGTGTTATTCGGCAGCTGTATGTCATAAATTCAGATGAAAAACTATGAGAATATCCGAAGTTGCTCCCACGAAAAAACATTGCAGAAGACGTTGGAAAGTCATGTCACTTCAAGACAAGGTCTTTAAAACGAAAATTAGATGAAGGTAACTTTCAAAGCATCAATGTGGATTTGCATATTCCGATATCTGTCACTTTGTTATCATAACAAAGTGACAGATATCGGATTAATAGAAATTACATCGAAACATATGTATTCACTGAATGATGTGTGTTAGTCGATAGTTTAACCCCGTTTAAAATTTGAATTGAAATTTTATTATGATCCCATGCTTTAGACCAGATATTCAATTGTCACACATGGGATTGAATAATAATCAATATATTATACACATGGCATAACAGCAAAAACAATAAACAGAAAACAAATATAACGGAGTAATCCATTTATTTTAGCAGTCTGAGATTTTGTGAATGCAGTAAGGGAACGACCATTTAACTTGAAGGGTTTTTTTCTAATAAAATATTCTGATTCCCAATGTTGCTGAAAAAAATATTCTGATTTTGGTGGAGGAAAAAAAAATAATTTGATTCAGAGTTTTTGTCATATAACCTAATGTTAAATTCTGGGGGGGGGGGGGGGGGGGGGGGGGGGGGGGGGGAAATTCTAACTCTTGTGTTGTCTGAAAAATAAATTCTGAACGAAACAAAAAACCATAACCCCCCCTTCAAGTTAAATGGTCGGTCCCTAAACAGTTGTATTTCTGACTTTTAAAAGGCATTTTCAATTTAGAATTTAGTCTAAAAATTACAAAAAGGCGTCAGCTTCCGGGGGCTTCCCCCCGGACCCCCTTTACATAATGGGGGCTCTGCCAGACCCCCATTTCGCTCACTTTATTCAGACCAGGCCTACGTCCGTGAATTAGCTCCCTTAATTTGTGGAACAACGAAGTGAACGTGACCAGTATTAGTGATATAGTCATTATGTTTATTTACTTCAATGCAATCATCTTTTAAATACATGTACGACGGACATTTCTTTTTATAAATCTTATGGCATTCATTTTCTCCTTTTATTGACTTCCCAAAAACCTAACCGGATAACCACCTCATATTTGTGTATCTGTTCCAAGCCAGCACCTGAATTTCCAACCTCATTTATTTAAAACTCGGGATCGTGAAAATTAAATACCGCTAAAAAAAATTTCACTAATTTGGAAGAAAATCGCGAAATTTGCCTCCCGCGAAAAAAACCATTTGTACGGTTTGTCGTTTTTGTTTATTGTACAGTGAGTTGATCATGAGTTAAGATGAGAGGTCATTGTTCGCTTTGTTGATATAATTGATGACCTGTTTAAACTTTCTTGTCATGGCACGGAATTAGCCACCCACCCCTTTTTTTAACTTTCTGTTGACATATTTTCAATAAAATTTCTTTATTTTTTCTTCTTCTTATTTTAACTTGTTCTGTCCATATTCATACAATCTTACGTTAACAGCAACTTACATGTGTCGAGACTATATATGCTAATTGCCCATGCTGTTTTATTTTGGTCAATTTGTAGTTTAGTTTTGAATTTCTCGCTGTGAAACTTAACACACCAGGACAACAAGAATAGAGGAAATAACATAGGGTTTAAGCCATTGAAAGACTTTCGCCTGTTTCTCACGATGTACACATGGATTTTCGATTCCAAAAATTTAAATTGGGAATTATCCTTTATTATTGAGTTTGCTATTTGTTCTCCAAATAAAGTTTGATCCATGTCTATCTATGTCTCAAGTACCTAGTATTTATGATTTAATAGTATGACCATTGTACTTTTTTATGTACGTTTAATTAAACCAAAACGATGTATGATATTCTTACTAATGCATATCGAATCTTGTTCCTTACATAATTTGTTGGATTTACAACTACCTATGCAATAAGTGCCTATTACCACTAAAGTTGTGTGTTCGAATCCGGCTCATAACGCGGTGTGCTTGATGCAACATTATGTGATATAGTTTGTCAGTGACTTGAGGCAGGTTGGTGGTTTTCTCCCGGTACTCCGGTTTCTCCACCAATAAAACTGACCACCACAATATAACTGAACAATTGGTGAAATTTGAGTTAAGCACCAGAACCCAAACCAACCAACCATAATTTGTTGGGAATAATTTCAGTTTTGTTCTTATGAGAAACCAGATAGTGATGTCAACATACACAAATAATTTGCCGTCCGATGGATATCAGATTCCAGAGCTTATGATTCCTGTCGCAACTTCCTTCACAGATGGTAGCTGCTAACACAGGAACACTTAATAAAAAGATCAAATCATCTTGTACGTTGAACTTTTGAAGGTCACCAGCATGACTTGGTTAACCGTATCACTTTCACATACAACCGTGGATGTGTTCCATTCTCATTGTCACAATACCGTCGTTTACTCCTACGTGACTTATCACCGGGTTTATAGCATTTGAAAGTCGATGGCGGCCGACAGTGGGAAAGGAACTGCTTACCTTTCCAGTTTGTACTGGGTTTGTGTTAATCATTTTTAGCTCACCTGGTCTTTAGGCCATGTGAGCTATTGCCATCACCTTTCGTCCGTCCGTCAACATTTCATATTTTAATCTTCTCCTCAGAAACCACTGGGCCAATTGCAACTAAACTTTGAATGGTTCTCTTCAAAAAATGTGTCCGACGGTTCGGCCCTTCGACCAAGATGGCCCCCACAGCCGAACTTAACTTAACAATAGGACCCTATGGGAAATTCACATTTTAATTTTCTCCTCAGAAACCACTGGGCCAATTGCTACCAAACTTTGGCGGAATGGTCCTTGGATGACCCCCTTCCAAATTTGTGTCCGGTGATCCCGACTTCCAACCAAGATGGCCGCCAAGCTAAATATAGAAAAAAGGGGGGATGAATTTTATTTTAAATCTTCTCCTCAGAAACTACCGAGACAATCTCAACCAAACTTTGCCGAAATGATCCTTGGGTGGTTCCCTTCCAAAATTATGTCCGGCATTTCAGACCTCCGACCAAGATGGCCACCACAGCCGAACTTAATTTAACATAGGACCCTATGGGAAATTCCCATAAAAATCTTCTTGTCTGAAACCATTTGCTCAATAAGATCTAAATTTGGATGACATAGTCATTGGATGGTTCTCTTCCAAAAATGTGTCCGGCGGTTCGGCCCTTCGACCAAGATGATCCCCACAGCCGAACTTAGCTTAACTCTTTACCATTTATGACTTTTTGGTGCAAAATCATGACAAAATCTAAGTTTGAGTTGTAGACACTAGTATGGTGATATCAATGGTGATTCATCCTAATGTTAGGTACCAAAGTGAAGGCATTAAAGTTGTTTTTGAAAATAAAATGCTATATTGCAGAAAAATCAAGAGCTGTTGCTATGGTAACCACATTTGCATTTACTAAGTTGCAAAAAATACCTATATTTTTTCATCAAGCACAAAAAAGTTCCACTATAAACACACTATACATTGTGAAATAGTGTGTAATATTAACATTAAATATCTTCTATGATATTTAATTTTTATTCCATACTCATTTGTATTTTGGATTTTCATCAGAAGTAAATTTTTTTTGGTTGCTAAGTAAACTCTACAACAGCAATTTATGGTCATTTTTTCACCAGTGTTTCTAATAATAATGGAATAATTATTATTATATTAAGAAATAGAATTATAAAGTAAAGCTGTCTATCTTTTTATATTTTTGCACTTTCAAGAGCAAAAAAATGTATTTATAATCTGTAATTTATTCTTAGCAACCATTCTTACTGCATGGCAACCGTGAGGACGAGATGTGATTTTCAGTATTTCATCATATTTTCAAACATGAAATCAATTTTTTACACAAAAATACCTTGAAGAGATATGATGAGTTTTTATTTAAAGGTAGATTGTGATTGTTAATATTACTTACTAGAATATTGGTAAGAAGTTAATGTTCATGTCCAAAAAATAAAAGAATGCTTGCAGTTTTGCTGCATCTACAACAAAACTTTCTACAAATCATTGCTAAATGTGTCAGTCTCTTAATATATTTTTATAAAAAAAAATAGGAATTATATACTATCTGTCTTGATCCCGATCAACCATTTCTTCTGCATAGCAACCATTCCTACTGCATAACAACCATAGAACTATGTCTGAATTTCAGCATTTCATCACATATTCAGACATCAATTCAGCATTTCATCACATATTCAGACATAAAATTGATCTAGTGACATTTAAATAAAATAAATTGACCTTTTTGTTTAGTTTTCATTTAATGATATAATTGAGGTCTTTAAAATCACTAATTAACTGGTACTAGTAATTTACATTAATGATTGAGGTTTTGTGACATCTGAAACTGCCACTTCTTACCTTCAAAAATAGGTTATACCTGTGCTCCTATACTAGTGATAAAAAGACTACTAACATTAAAAAAAATAACTGTTCTTGGCTTTGGGGTAGATTTGAACCACCATCTCTGAACTGGAAGTTCAGTGTTTGTCTTTAAACTACCAAAGCTTATATTTTTTTTCTGCTTTTTCATAATTTTGTGATCTAGTGTTGTTTTTTTTTTTTGGGGGGGGGGGGGGGGGGGGGGGGTTTTGCAATTTTGTGATCAGATTTTTTTTTCATATACTCATTTTTTTCTATTATTTCTTTTTGACTAATTCTTTATAACTAACTGATTTATTTTTTTCTCTTTTTTTTGTATTCATAACTGTTGACTTGATATCAGCATGTTTTTCTAGATCTTTTTTCATTTTTTTTTTGCTTTTTCTTTGATTTTGTTATAAGTTACACAGAAAAAAAATTGTTTCAGCTAAAACAAACATGACATACAGACTTACTAAAATTTAACATAACTTAATGATCTTTATTCCTTCCATTTTCTTTTACCCAAGCCCTCACTCTATCACCTTCTGTACTGTGCCATTTAGTAAAGCAATCTCTGTCAGGTGAAAAACAAAGATTCACATTACAATTTCCACAATGGAACAATGTTTTACAATGTGTTTCTGGGAGTTCATTTAACTTGGCATGAGCATAACAAAAAGTACATCTTAGTCTCTTGGAGTTTTCATTAAAAGATGGAATGCAAGTAGATTTAAAATCAGAATGTTTTACACCAGAATCAAGATATTTTACCTTTATCAACATCAGGTAATGGTGTGATCTGCAAAAATGCCAAGATGGCCTTGAATCTCAGTGATGTCATACATGATGAAATAGGGTTGAATCTATACAGGAGATCTGTACTCCAATAGCGATCTAGAGAACTTAGCTTCATGAAAGACATATAAATCAATATACCAATAAATCTGCAAATAAAAAATATATATGTATATAATTAATGGTTATATTTGAGACAAACATACATCTTGCCCACATTCTTTCTAATTTTGGAAAGAAGAACATTTGGACAAAGTCTTGATTTGTAACAATAGACACATGTTACCTTCTTGTGTGTGAATATCAATATCATGTATGGTATTTGTTTCAAATCATTATTGCTTTTCATTTCATATTATTCTACATACTGAATTGAGATAAGAAATGTCTCTATGAATAGCTGATGACATGATTTAAAAATAATTAAATAAATGGTATTTTTTCTTATAAAAGCAGTAGACATGTATCTCATTTACCTCTCCATCTCAGCTTCAGCTACTCTTTCCCATGTACCATCAGATCTTGCATATGACTTGAAGTTGCCATTTCTTATAAGAAATTCTGCATGCTGATTTGTTGCAATACATAGTGATGTTACTAGCATGTTGGTCAAAAAAGGTCTAAAAAAGTTGATGGGAGTATTCAAAGACTTCAGTGTTTGTCTAAAAAATAAAAACATTAATATCAATAAAACTGACAAGTGAAAAGAAGGAGATCCAGATATACATGTAAAATCATAACACAATTCATATTTCACAAATATATTTGAACAGAGCTTTGAACCTTGTTTTTCATTTTACATTTATTTTGAAGCCTTCAACAGTGAGACAAACTCACACTTAAAAAAACAACAGTCTATGAATGTCATCCTGATGTTAGGTTTTTATCAGAACATCAACAATCAGTGAATAATCTTCTTGGAAGGTTCATTAAAGTCAAAGGACACATACAAACATTTACTGTCAGCTAATAACTTTTTTAATTTTTTTTTTATCAACTACAAGTAAAGTAAATAATATAATTATTATTTACTCCTAGTGTTGTTTACTTTTATTGATGTAAAAATCATTCATATTATGGAATTAAGCTTGCAAATAAGTCTGTGTAACAATAGGAACACTGTACATGTATTTCCTTACATTTAAGGTTTCTCCAAGCTGTTTGTAACAATTGTATTTTGCATATGAGTGTCATAGAGAAAAATTTAATGAGCAAAATTATTTACAATTCAAAATAAAAAATACCGTGATAGTCTTCCAAGATGTATTCCAGGCTTCCTTCCTGTTCTGAACTGTACTGTCCTTGGATCTGGTGCACCCTCATCCTTAACATTGTCATCCTTCCAGTAGACACTGGTAGGTGTAGGTTCACCCATAATCGACATACTTTCCAATGAAGACTGTGATGACCTGTAGATGAGATAATACAAACTTTAATATGAAACATATACCTTCAGGATATCAAGTTAATTTTTCACATGACTTACAAGCAGAGAGAAATGAACAGCTTACCAGTCATTCTTACCTATTTTATGCAGGGTGGGGAAAAATTTCTCTTTTTTGCCATCACATCATTATTAATACAACTTTGAATTGCTCAATTTAAAAATGGAAAAACAAAATTATACACTGCCGAGATACATGTATCAAGAAAGTGCACTCTCACGGATCATTTCTTTGAAACATTTCTTATTTTGTGCAGAATTAAAAATAAAACTTATTTTTCACAACAACTTACAACCCAATACAAACCAAGATGGTGATGAATGTGGTATATTGTTTTAAAAATAACCAGAGGCTCTCAAGAGCCTGTATCGTTCACCTGGTAATGAAAAAAACCAATTGGTCCTATGTAAAAACTATGTCCTGCAGTGGTAGTCATCTTGGAATTACGATCAACATAAAAAACACAAAGTTTGTAAAGGACCTTCCAATGATTGATGCACAGTTTAGGTTCAATCAGTGCAATAGCTTCAGAGAAGAATATATTTCTGTATTTTCCCCATATGGTTCTGTGTTAATACTATGACCTGTGGTGGCAGCCATCTTGGATTTCCGATCGGCATAAAAAACAGAGGACCTTCCAATGATCATTCCTGGGCAGTTTGGTTTCAACTGTCCAAGTGGTTTCAGAGAAGAAGCATTTTGAAACATTTTTCCCATAGGGTCCAATGTTAAACTAAGTCCTGCCATAGCCGCCATTTTGAATTTCATATCAGAACAAAAAACGTAAAGTTTGTAGAGGACCATCCAATGAACATTCATGTACAGTTTGGCTTTAATCATATTTGTAGTTTCTGAGAAGAAGGCATTTGAACATTTTCCCATAGGGTCCAATGTTAATCTATGTCCTGCGGTGGTGGCCATCTTGGATTTCCGATCGGCATAAAAAACACACACCTTGTAGAGGACCTTCCAATGATCATTCCTGGGCAGCTTGGTTTCAATTATCCAAGTGGTTTCAGAGAAGAAGCATTTTGAAACATTTTTCCCATAGGGTCCAATGTTAAACTAAGTCCTGCCGTAGCCGCCATTTTGAATTTCATACCGGAACAAAAAACGTATAGTTTGTAGAGGACCATCTAATCAACATTCATGTACAGTTTGGCTTTAATCATATTTGTAGTTTCTGAGAAGAAGGCATTTGAATATTTTCTCATAGGGTCCAATGTTAATCTATGTCTTGCGGTGGCGGCCATCTTGGATTTCCGATCGGCATAAAAAACAGAAAATTTGTAGAGGACCTTCCAATGATCATTCCTGGGCAGTTTGGTTTCAACTGTCCACGTGGTTTCAGAGAAGAAGCATTTTGAAACACTTTTCCCATAGGGTCCAATGTTAAACTAAGTCCTGCCGTAGCCGCCATTTTGAATTTCACATCGGAACAAAAAACATTAAGGTTGTAGAGGACCATCCAATGAACATTCATGTACAGTTTAACTTTAATCATATTTGTAGTTTCTGAGAAGAATGCATTTGAACATTTTCCCATAGGGTCCAATGTTAATCTATGTCCTGCGGTGGTGGCCATCTTGAATTTTCGATCGGCATAAAAAAACAGAAACTTTGTAGAGGACCTTCCAATGATCATTCCTGGGCAGTTTGGTTTCAATTATCCAAGTGGTTTCAGAGAAGAAGCGTTTTGAAACATTTTTCCCATAGGGTCCAATGTTAAACTAAGTCCTGCCGTAGCCGCCATTTTGAATTTCTTATCGGAACGAAAAACGTAAAGTTTGTAGAGGACCATCCAATGAACATTCATGTACAGTTTGGCTTTAATAATATTTGTAGTTTCTGAGAAGAAGGCATTTGAACAATTTCCCATAGGGTCCAATGTTAATCTATGTATTGCGGTGGCGGCCATCTTGGATTTCCGATCGGCATAAAAAACATAAAATTTGTAGAGGACCTTCCAATGATCATTCCTGTGCAGTTTGGTTTCAACTGTCCAAGTGGTTTCAGAGAAGAAGCGTTTTGAAACATTTTCCACATAGGGTCCAATGTTAAACTAAGTCCTGCCGTAGCCGCCATTTTGAATTTCATATCGGAACGAAAAACGTAAAGTTTGTAGAGGACCATCCAATGAACATTCATGTACAGTTTGGCTTTAATCATATTTGTAGTTTCTGAGAAGAAGGCATTTGAACATTTTCCCATAGGGTCCAATGTTAATCTATGTCCTGCGGTGGTGGCCATCTTGGATTTCCGATCGGCATAAAAAACACACACCTTGTAGAGGACCTTCCAATGATCATTCCTGGGCAGTTTGGTTTCAATTATCCAAGTGGTTTCAGAGAAGAAGTGTTTTGAAACATTTTTCCCATAGGGTCCAATGTTAAACTAAGTCCTGCCGTAGCCGCCATTTTGAATTTCATACCGGAACAAAAAACATTAAGGTTGTAGAGGACCATCCAATGAACATTCATGTACAGTTTGGCTTTAATCATATTTGTAGTTTCTGAGAAGAATGCATTTGAACATTTTCCCATAGGGTCCAATGTTAATCTATGTCCTGCGGTGGTGGCCATCTTGAATTTTCGATCGGCATAAAAAAACAGAAACTTTGTAGAGGACCTTCCAATGATCATTCCTGGGCAGTTTGGTTTCAATTATCCAAGTGGTTTCAGAGAAGAAGCGTTTTGAAACATTTTTCCCATAGGGTCCAATGTTAAACTAAGTCCTGCCGTAGCCGCCATTTTGAATTTCTTATCGGAACGAAAAACGTAAAGTTTGTAGAGGACCATCCAATGAACATTCATGTACAGTTTGGCTTTAATAATATTTGTAGTTTCTGAGAAGAAGGCATTTGAACAATTTCCCATAGGGTCCAATGTTAATCTATGTATTGTGGTGGCGGCCATCTTGGATTTCCGATCGGCATAAAAAACACACACCTTGTAGAGGACCTTCCAATGATCATTCCTGGGCAGTTTGGTTTCAATTATCCAAGTGGTTTCAGAGAAGAAGCGTTTTGAAACACTTTTCCCATAGGGTCCAATGTTAAACTAAGTCCTGCCGTAGCCGCCATTTTGAATTTCATACCGGAACAAAAAACAATAAGGTTGTAGAGGACCATCCAATGAACATTCATGTACAGTTTGGCTTTAATCATATTTGTAGTTTCTGAGAAGAATGCATTTGAACATTTTCCCATAGGGTCCAATGTTAATCTATGTCCTGCGGTGGTGGCCATCTTGAATTTTCGATCGGCATAAAAAAACAGAAACTTTGTAGAGGACCTTCCAATGATCATTCCTGGGCAGTTTGGTTTCAATTATCCAAGTGGTTTCAGAGAAGAAGCGTTTTGAAACATTTTTCCCATAGGGTCCAATGTTAAACTAAGTCCTGCCGTAGCCGCCATTTTGAATTTCTTATCGGAACGAAAAACGTAAAGTTTGTAGAGGACCATCCAATGAACATTCATGTACAGTTTGGCTTTAATAATATTTGTAGTTTCTGAGAAGAAGGCATTTGAACAATTTCCCATAGGGTCCAATGTTAATCTATGTATTGCGGTGGCGGCCATCTTGGATTTCCGATCGGCATAAAAAACATAAAATTTGTAGAGGACCTTCCAATGATCATTCCTGGGCAGTTTGGTTTCAACTGTCCAAGTGGTTTCAGAGAAGAAGCGTTTTGAAACATTTTCCACATAGGGTCCAATGTTAAACTAAGTCCTGCCGTAGCCGCCATTTTGAATTTCATATCGGAACAAAAAACGTAAAGTTTGTAGAGGACCATCCAATGAACATTCATGTACAGTTTGGCTTTAATCATATTTGTAGTTTCTGAGAAGAAGGCATTTGAACATTTTCCCATAGGGTCCAATGTTAATCTATGTCCTGCGGTGGTGGCCATCTTGGATTTCCGATCGGCATAAAAAACACACACCTTGTAGAGGACCTTCCAATGATCATTCCTGGGCAGTTTGGTTTCAATTATCCAAGTGGTTTCAGAGAAGAAGCGTTTTGAAACATTTTTCCCATAGGGTCCAATGTTAAACTATGTCCTGCCGTAGCCGCCATTTTGAATTTCATACCGGAACAAAAAACATTAAGGTTGTAGAGGACCATCCAATGAACATTCATGTACAGTTTGGCTTTAATCATATTTGTAGTTTCTGAGAAGAATGCATTTGAACATTTTCCCATAGGGTCCAATGTTAATCTATGTCCTGCGGTGGTGGCCATCTTGAATTTTCGATCGGCATAAAAAAACAGAAACTTTGTAGAGGACCTTCCAATGATCATTCCTGGGCAGTTTGGTTTCAATTATCCAAGTGGTTTCAGAGAAGAAGCGTTTTGAAACATTTTTCCCATAGGGTCCAATGTTAAACTAAGTCCTGCCGTAGCCGCCATTTTGAATTTCTTATCGGAACGAAAAACGTAAAGTTTGTAGAGGACCATCCAATGAACATTCATGTACAGTTTGGCTTTAATAATATTTGTAGTTTCTGAGAAGAAGGCATTTGAACAATTTCCCATAGGGTCCAATGTTAATCTATGTATTGCGGTGGCGGCCATCTTGGATTTCCGATCGGCATAAAAAACCAGAAACTTTGTAGAGGACCTTCCAATGATCATTCCTGGGCAGTTTGGTTTCAATTATCCAAGTGGTTTCAGAGAAGAAGCGTTTTGAAACATTTTTCCCATAGGGTCCAATGTTAAACTAAGTCCTGCCGTAGCCGCCATTTTGAATTTCTTATCGGAACGAAAAACGTAAAGTTTGTAGAGGACCATCCAATGAACATTCATGTACAGTTTGGCTTTAATAATATTTGTAGTTTCTGAGAAGAAGGCATTTGAACAATTTCCCATAGGGTCCAATGTTAATCTATGTATTGCGGTGGCGGCCATCTTGGATTTCCGATCGGCATAAAAAACATAAAATTTGTAGAGGACCTTCCAATGATCATTCCTGGGCAGTTTGGTTTCAACTGTCCAAGTGGTTTCAGAGAAGAAGCGTTTTGAAACATTTTCCACATAGGGTCCAATGTTAAACTAAGTCCTGCCGTAGCCGCCATTTTGAATTTCATATCGGAACGAAAAACGTAAAGTTTGTAGAGGACCATCCAATGAACATTCATGTACAGTTTGGCTTTAATCATATTTGTAGTTTCTGAGAAGAAGGCATTTGAACATTTTCCCATAGGGTCCAATGTTAATCTATGTCCTGCGGTGGTGGCCATCTTGGATTTCCGATCGGCATAAAAAACACACACCTTGTAGAGGACCTTCCAATGATCATTCCTGGGCAGTTTGGTTTCAATTATCCAAGTGGTTTCAGAGAAGAAGCGTTTTGAAACATTTTTCCCATAGGGTCCAATGTTAAACTAAGTCCTGCCGTAGCCGCCATTTTGAATTTCATACCGGAACAAAAAACATTAAGGTTGTAGAGGACCATCCAATGAACATTCATGTACAGTTTGGCTTTAATCATATTTGTAGTTTCTGAGAAGAATGCATTTGAACATTTTCCCATAGGGTCCAATGTTAATCTATGTCCTGCGGTGGTGGCCATCTTGAATTTTCGATCGGCATAAAAAAACAGAAACTTTGTAGAGGACCTTCCAATGATCATTCCTGGGCAGTTTGGTTTCAATTATCCAAGTGGTTTCAGAGAAGAAGCGTTTTGAAACATTTTTCCCATAGGGTCCAATGTTAAACTAAGTCCTGCCGTAGCCGCCATTTTGAATTTCTTATCGGAACGAAAAACGTAAAGTTTGTAGAGGACCATCCAATGAACATTCATGTACAGTTTGGCTTTAATAATATTTGTAGTTTCTGAGAAGAAGGCATTTGAACAATTTCCCATAGGGTCCAATGTTAATCTATGTATTGCGGTGGCGGCCATCTTGGATTTCCGATCGGCATAAAAAACACACACCTTGTAGAGGACCTTCCAATGATCATTCCTGGGCAGTTTGGTTTCAATTATCCAAGTGGTTTCAGAGAAGAAGCGTTTTGAAACACTTTTCCCATAGGGTCCAATGTTAAACTAAGTCCTGCCGTAGCCGCCATTTTGAATTTCATACCGGAACAAAAAACAATAAGGTTGTAGAGGACCATCCAATGAACATTCATGTACAGTTTGGCTTTAATCATATTTGTAGTTTCTGAGAAGAATGCATTTGAACATTTTCCCATAGGGTCCAATGTTAATCTATGTCCTGCGGTGGTGGCCATCTTGAATTTTCGATCGGCATAAAAAAACAGAAACTTTGTAGAGGACCTTCCAATGATCATTCCTGGGCAGTTTGGTTTCAATTATCCAAGTGGTTTCAGAGAAGAAGCGTTTTGAAACATTTTTCCCATAGGGTCCAATGTTAAACTAAGTCCTGCCGTAGCCGCCATTTTGAATTTCTTATCGGAACGAAAAACGTAAAGTTTGTAGAGGACCATCCAATGAACATTCATGTACAGTTTGGCTTTAATAATATTTGTAGTTTCTGAGAAGAAGGCATTTGAACAATTTCCCATAGGGTCCAATGTTAATCTATGTATTGCGGTGGCGGCCATCTTGGATTTCCGATCGGCATAAAAAACATAAAATTTGTAGAGGACCTTCCAATGATCATTCCTGGGCAGTTTGGTTTCAACTGTCCAAGTGGTTTCAGAGAAGAAGCGTTTTGAAACATTTTCCACATAGGGTCCAATGTTAAACTAAGTCCTGCCGTAGCCGCCATTTTGAATTCATATCGGAACGAAAAACGTAAAGTTTGTAGAGGACCATCCAATGAACATTCATGTACAGTTTGGCTTTAATCATATTTGTAGTTTCTGAGAAGAAGGCGTTTGAACATTTTCCCATAGGGTCCAATGTTAATCTATGTCCTGCGGTGGTGGCCATCTTGGATTTCCGATCGGCATAAAAAACACACACCTTGTAGAGGACCTTCCAATGATCATTCCTGGGCAGTTTGGTTTCAATTATCCAAGTGGTTTCAGAGAAGAAGCGTTTTGAAACATTTTTCCCATAGGGTCCAATGTTAAACTATGTCCTGCCGTAGCCGCCATTTTGAATTTCATACCGGAACAAAAAACATTAAGGTTGTAGAGGACCATCCAATGAACATTCATGTACAGTTTGGCTTTAATCATATTTGTAGTTTCTGAGAAGAATGCATTTGAACATTTTCCCATAGGGTCCAATGTTAATCTATGTCCTGCGGTGGTGGCCATCTTGAATTTTCGATCGGCATAAAAAAACAGAAACTTTGTAGAGGACCTTCCAATGATCATTCCTGGGCAGTTTGGTTTCAATTATCCAAGTGGTTTCAGAGAAGAAGCGTTTTGAAACATTTTTCCCATAGGGTCCAATGTTAAACTAAGTCCTGCCGTAGCCGCCATTTTGAATTTCTTATCGGAACGAAAAACGTAAAGTTTGTAGAGGACCATCCAATGAACATTCATGTACAGTTTGGCTTTAATAATATTTGTAGTTTCTGAGAAGAAGGCATTTGAACAATTTCCCATAGGGTCCAATGTTAATCTATGTATTGCGGTGGCGGCCATCTTGGATTTCCGATCGGCATAAAAAACCAGAAACTTTGTAGAGGACCTTCCAATGATCATTCCTGGGCAGTTTGGTTTCAATTATCCAAGTGGTTTCAGAGAAGAAGCGTTTTGAAACATTTTTCCCATAGGGTCCAATGTTAAACTAAGTCCTGCCGTAGCCGCCATTTTGAATTTCTTATCGGAACGAAAAACGTAAAGTTTGTAGAGGACCATCCAATGAACATTCATGTACAGTTTGGCTTTAATAATATTTGTAGTTTCTGAGAAGAAGGCATTTGAACAATTTCCCATAGGGTCCAATGTTAATCTATGTATTGCGGTGGCGGCCATCTTGGATTTCCGATCGGCATAAAAAACATAAAATTTGTAGAGGACCTTCCAATGATCATTCCTGGGCAGTTTGGTTTCAACTGTCCAAGTGGTTTCAGAGAAGAAGCGTTTTGAAACATTTTCCACATAGGGTCCAATGTTAAACTAAGTCCTGCCGTAGCCGCCATTTTGAATTTCATATCGGAACGAAAAACGTAAAGTTTGTAGAGGACCATCCAATGAACATTCATGTACAGTTTGGCTTTAATCATATTTGTAGTTTCTGAGAAGAAGGCATTTGAACATTTTCCCATAGGGTCCAATGTTAATCTATGTCCTGTGGTGGTGGCCATCTTGGATTTCCGATCGGCATAAAAAACACACACCTTGTAGAGGACCTTCCAATGATCATTCCTGGGCAGTTTGGTTTCAATTATCCAAGTGGTTTCAGAGAAGAAGCGTTTTGAAACATTTTTCCCATAGGGTCCAATGTTAAACTAAGTCCTGCCGTAGCCGCCATTTTGAATTTCATACCGGAACAAAAAACATTAAGGTTGTAGAGGACCATCCAATGAACATTCATGTACAGTTTGGCTTTAATCATATTTGTAGTTTCTGAGAAGAATGCATTTGAACATTTTCCCATAGGGTCCAATGTTAATCTATGTCCTGCGGTGGTGGCCATCTTGAATTTTCGATCGGCATAAAAAAACAGAAACTTTGTAGAGGACCTTCCAATGATCATTCCTGGGCAGTTTGGTTTCAATTATCCAAGTGGTTTCAGAGAAGAAGCGTTTTGAAACATTTTTCCCATAGGGTCCAATGTTAAACTAAGTCCTGCCGTAGCCGCCATTTTGAATTTCTTATCGGAACGAAAAACGTAAAGTTTGTAGAGGACCATCCAATGAACATTCATGTACAGTTTGGCTTTAATAATATTTGTAGTTTCTGAGAAGGCATTTGAACAATTTCCCATAGGGTCCAATGTTAATCTATGTATTGCGGTGGCGGCCATCTTGGATTTCCGATCGGCATAAAAAACATAAAATTTGTAGAGGACCTTCCAATGATCATTCCTGGGCAGTTTGGTTTCAACTGTCCAAGTGGTTTCAGAGAAGAAGCGTTTTGAAACATTTTCCCCATAGGGTCCAATGTTAAACTAAGTCCTGCCGTAGCCGCCATTTTGAATTTCATGTCGGAACGAAAAACGTAAAGTTTGTAGAGGACCATCCAATGAACATTCATGTACAGTTTGGCTTTAATCATATTTGTAGTTTCTGAGAAGAAGGCATTTGAACATTTTCCCATAGGGTCCAATGTTAATCTATGTCCTGCGGTGGTGGCCATCTTGGATTTCCGATCGGCATAAAAAACACACACCTTGTAGAGGACCTTCCAATGATCATTCCTGGGCAGTTTGGTTTCAATTATCCAAGTGGTTTCAGAGAAGAAGCGTTTTGAAACATTTTTCCCATAGGGTCCAATGTTAAACTAAGTCCTGCCGTAGCCGCCATTTTGAATTTCATACCGGAACAAAAAACATTAAGGTTGTAGAGGACCATCCAATGAACATTCATGTACAGTTTGGCTTTAATCATATTTGTAGTTTCTGAGAAGAATGCATTTGAACATTTTCCCATAGGGTCCAATGTTAATCTATGTCCTGCGGTGGTGGCCATCTTGAATTTTCGATCGGCATAAAAAAACAGAAACTTTGTAGAGGACCTTCCAATGATCATTCCTGGGCAGTTTGGTTTCAATTATCCAAGTGGTTTCAGAGAAGAAGCGTTTTGAAACATTTTTCCCATAGGGTCCAATGTTAAACTAAGTCCTGCCGTAGCCGCCATTTTGAATTTCTTATCGGAACGAAAAACGTAAAGTTTGTAGAGGACCATCCAATGAACATTCATGTACAGTTTGGCTTTAATAATATTTGTAGTTTCTGAGAAGAAGGCATTTGAACAATTTCCCATAGGGTCCAATGTTAATCTATGTATTGCGGTGGCGGCCATCTTGGATTTCCGATCGGCATAAAAAACCAGAAACTTTGTAGAGGACCTTCCAATGATCATTCCTGGGCAGTTTGGTTTCAATTATCCAAGTGGTTTCAGAGAAGAAGCGTTTTGAAACATTTTTCCCATAGGGTCCAATGTTAAACTAAGTCCTGCCGTAGCCGCCATTTTGAATTTCTTATCGGAACGAAAAACGTAAAGTTTGTAGAGGACCATCCAATGAACATTCATGTACAGTTTGGCTTTAATAATATTTGTAGTTTCTGAGAAGAAGGCATTTGAACAATTTCCCATAGGGTCCAATGTTAATCTATGTATTGCGGTGGCGGCCATCTTGGATTTCCGATCGGCATAAAAAACATAAAATTTGTAGAGGACCTTCCAATGATCATTCCTGGGCAGTTTGGTTTCAACTGTCCAAGTGGTTTCAGAGAAGAAGCGTTTTGAAACATTTTCCACATAGGGTCCAATGTTAAACTAAGTCCTGCCGTAGCCGCCATTTTGAATTTCATATCGGAACGAAAAACGTAAAGTTTGTAGAGGACCATCCAATGAACATTCATGTACAGTTTGGCTTTAATCATATTTGTAGTTTCTGAGAAGAAGGCATTTGAACATTTTCCCATAGGGTCCAATGTTAATCTATGTCCTGCGGTGGTGGCCATCTTGGATTTCCGATCGGCATAAAAAACACACACCTTGTAGAGGACCTTCCAATGATCATTCCTGGGCAGTTTGGTTTCAATTATCCAAGTGGTTTCAGAGAAGAAGCGTTTTGAAACATTTTTCCCATAGGGTCCAATGTTAAACTAAGTCCTGCCGTAGCCGCCATTTTGAATTTCATACCGGAACAAAAAACATTAAGGTTGTAGAGGACCATCCAATGAACATTCATGTACAGTTTGGCTTTAATCATATTTGTAGTTTCTGAGAAGAATGCATTTGAACATTTTCCCATAGGGTCCAATGTTAATCTATGTCCTGCGGTGGTGGCCATCTTGAATTTTCGATCGGCATAAAAAAACAGAAACTTTGTAGAGGACCTTCCAATGATCATTCCTGGGCAGTTTGGTTTCAATTATCCAAGTGGTTTCAGAGAAGAAGCGTTTTGAAACATTTTTCCCATAGGGTCCAATGTTAAACTAAGTCCTGCCGTAGCCGCCATTTTGAATTTCTTATCGGAACGAAAAACGTAAAGTTTGTAGAGGACCATCCAATGAACATTCATGTACAGTTTGGCTTTAATAATATTTGTAGTTTCTGAGAAGAAGGCATTTGAACAATTTCCCATAGGGTCCAATGTTAATCTATGTATTGCGGTGGCGGCCATCTTGGATTTCCGATCGGCATAAAAAACATAAAATTTGTAGAGGACCTTCCAATGATCATTCCTGGGCAGTTTGGTTTCAACTGTCCAAGTGGTTTCAGAGAAGAAGCGTTTTGAAACATTTTCCCCATAGGGTCCAATGTTAAACTAAGTCCTGCCGTAGCCGCCATTTTGAATTTCATGTCGGAACGAAAAACGTAAAGTTTGTAGAGGACCATCCAATGAACATTCATGTACAGTTTGGCTTTAATCATATTTGTAGTTTCTGAGAAGAAGGCATTTGAACATTTTCCCATAGGGTCCAATGTTAATCTATGTCCTGCGGTGGTGGCCATCTTGGATTTCCGATCGGCATAAAAAACACACACCTTGTAGAGGACCTTCCAATGATCATTCCTGGGCAGTTTGGTTTCAATTATCCAAGTGGTTTCAGAGAAGAAGCGTTTTGAAACATTTTTCCCATAGGGTCCAATGTTAAACTAAGTCCTGCCGTAGCCGCCATTTTGAATTTCATACTGGAACAAAAAACATTAAGGTTGTAGAGGACCATCCAATGAACATTCATGTACAGTTTGGCTTTAATCATATTTGTAGTTTCTGAGAAGAATGCATTTGAACATTTTCCCATAGGGTCCAATGTTAATCTATGTCCTGCGGTGGTGGCCATCTTGAATTTTCGATCGGCATAAAAAAACAGAAACTTTGTAGAGGACCTTCCAATGATCATTCCTGGGCAGTTTGGTTTCAATTATCCAAGTGGTTTCAGAGAAGAAGCGTTTTGAAACATTTTCCCCATAGGGTCCAATGTTAAACTAAGTCCTGCCGTAGCCGCCATTTTGAATTTCTTATCGGAACGAAAAACGTAAAGTTTGTAGAGGACCATCCAATGAACATTCATGTACAGTTTGGCTTTAATAATATTTGTAGTTTCTGAGAAGAAGGCATTTGAACAATTTCCCATAGGGTCCAATGTTAATCTATGTATTGCGGTGGCGGCCATCTTGGATTTCCGATCGGCATAAAAAACATAAAATTTGTAGAGGACCTTCCAATGATCATTCCTGGGCAGTTTGGTTTCAACTGTCCAAGTGGTTTCAGAGAAGAAGCGTTTTGAAACATTTTCCCCATAGGGTCCAATGTTAAACTAAGTCCTGCCGTAGCCGCCATTTTGAATTTCATGTCGGAACGAAAAACGTAAAGTTTGTAGAGGACCATCCAATGAACATTCATGTACAGTTTGGCTTTAATCATATTTGTAGTTTCTGAGAAGAAGGCATTTGAACATTTTCCCATAGGGTCCAATGTTAATCTATGTCCTGCGGTGGTGGCCATCTTGGATTTCCGATCGGCATAAAAAACACACACCTTGTAGAGGACCTTCCAATGATCATTCCTGGGCAGTTTGGTTTCAATTATCCAAGTGGTTTCAGAGAAGAAGCGTTTTGAAACATTTTTCCCATAGGGTCCAATGTTAAACTAAGTCCTGCCGTAGCCGCCATTTTGAATTTCATACCGGAACAAAAAACATTAAGGTTGTAGAGGACCATCCAATGAACATTCATGTACAGTTTGGCTTTAATCATATTTGTAGTTTCTGAGAAGAATGCATTTGAACATTTTCCCATAGGGTCCAATGTTAATCTATGTCCTGCGGTGGTGGCCATCTTGAATTTTCGATCGGCATAAAAAAACAGAAACTTTGTAGAGGACCTTCCAATGATCATTCCTGGGCAGTTTGGTTTCAATTATCCAAGTGGTTTCAGAGAAGAAGCGTTTTGAAACATTTTTCCCATAGGGTCCAATGTTAAACTAAGTCCTGCCGTAGCCGCCATTTTGAATTTCTTATCGGAACGAAAAACGTAAAGTTTGTAGAGGACCATCCAATGAACATTCATGTACAGTTTGGCTTTAATAATATTTGTAGTTTCTGAGAAGAAGGCATTTGAACAATTTCCCATAGGGTCCAATGTTAATCTATGTATTGCGGTGGCGGCCATCTTGGATTTCCGATCGGCATAAAAAACCAGAAACTTTGTAGAGGACCTTCCAATGATCATTCCTGGGCAGTTTGGTTTCAATTATCCAAGTGGTTTCAGAGAAGAAGCGTTTTGAAACATTTTTCCCATAGGGTCCAATGTTAAACTAAGTCCTGCCGTAGCCGCCATTTTGAATTTCTTATCGGAACGAAAAACGTAAAGTTTGTAGAGGACCATCCAATGAACATTCATGTACAGTTTGGCTTTAATAATATTTGTAGTTTCTGAGAAGAAGGCATTTGAACAATTTCCCATAGGGGCCAATGTTAATCTATGTATTGCGGTGGCGGCCATCTTGGATTTCCGATCGGCATAAAAAACATAAAATTTGTAGAGGACCTTCCAATGATCATTCCTGGGCAGTTTGGTTTCAACTGTCCAAGTGGTTTCAGAGAAGAAGCGTTTTGAAACATTTTCCACATAGGGTCCAATGTTAAACTAAGTCCTGCCGTAGCCGCCATTTTGAATTTCATATCGGAACGAAAAACGTAAAGTTTGTAGAGGACCATCCAATGAACATTCATGTACAGTTTGGCTTTAATCATATTTGTAGTTTCTGAGAAGAAGGCATTTGAACATTTTCCCATAGGGTCCAATGTTAATCTATGTCCTGCGGTGGTGGCCATCTTGGATTTCCGATCGGCATAAAAAACACACACCTTGTAGAGGACCTTCCAATGATCATTCCTGGGCAGTTTGGTTTCAATTATCCAAGTGGTTTCAGAGAAGAAGCGTTTTGAAACATTTTTCCCATAGGGTCCAATGTTAAACTAAGTCCTGCCGTAGCCGCCATTTTGAATTTCATACCGGAACAAAAAACATTAAGGTTGTAGAGGACCATCCAATGAACATTCATGTACAGTTTGGCTTTAATCATATTTGTAGTTTCTGAGAAGAATGCATTTGAACATTTTCCCATAGGGTCCAATGTTAATCTATGTCCTGCGGTGGTGGCCATCTTGAATTTTCGATCGGCATAAAAAAACAGAAACTTTGTAGAGGACCTTCCAATGATCATTCCTGGGCAGTTTGGTTTCAATTATCCAAGTGGTTTCAGAGAAGAAGCGTTTTGAAACATTTTTCCCATAGGGTCCAATGTTAAACTAAGTCCTGCCGTAGCCGCCATTTTGAATTTCTTATCGGAACGAAAAACGTAAAGTTTGTAGAGGACCATCCAATGAACATTCATGTACAGTTTGGCTTTAATAATATTTGTAGTTTCTGAGAAGAAGGCATTTGAACAATTTCCCATAGGGGCCAATGTTAATCTATGTATTGCGGTGGCGGCCATCTTGGATTTCCGATCGGCATAAAAAACATAAAATTTGTAGAGGACCTTCCAATGATCATTCCTGGGCAGTTTGGTTTCAACTGTCCAAGTGGTTTCAGAGAAGAAGCGTTTTGAAACATTTTCCACATAGGGTCCAATGTTAAACTAAGTCCTGCCGTAGCCGCCATTTTGAATTTCATATCGGAACGAAAAACGTAAAGTTTGTAGAGGACCATCCAATGAACATTCATGTACAGTTTGGCTTTAATCATATTTGTAGTTTCTGAGAAGAAGGCATTTGAACATTTTCCCATAGGGTCCAATGTTAATCTATGTCCTGCGGTGGTGGCCATCTTGGATTTCCGATCGGCATAAAAAACACACACCTTGTAGAGGACCTTCCAATGATCATTCCTGGGCAGTTTGGTTTCAATTATCCAAGTGGTTTCAGAGAAGAAGCGTTTTGAAACATTTTTCCCATAGGGTCCAATGTTAAACTAAGTCCTGCCGTAGCCGCCATTTTGAATTTCATACCGGAACAAAAAACATTAAGGTTGTAGAGGACCATCCAATGAACATTCATGTACAGTTTGGCTTTAATCATATTTGTAGTTTCTGAGAAGAATGCATTTGAACATTTTCCCATAGGGTCCAATGTTAATCTATGTCCTGCGGTGGTGGCCATCTTGAATTTTCGATCGGCATAAAAAAACAGAAACTTTGTAGAGGACCTTCCAATGATCATTCCTGGGCAGTTTGGTTTCAATTATCCAAGTGGTTTCAGAGAAGAAGCGTTTTGAAACATTTTTCCCATAGGGTCCAATGTTAAACTAAGTCCTGCCGTAGCCGCCATTTTGAATTTCTTATCGGAACGAAAAACGTAAAGTTTGTAGAGGACCATCCAATGAACATTCATGTACAGTTTGGCTTTAATAATATTTGTAGTTTCTGAGAAGAAGGCATTTGAACAATTTCCCATAGGGTCCAATGTTAATCTATGTATTGCGGTGGCGGCCATCTTGGATTTCCGATCGGCATAAAAAACATAAAATTTGTAGAGGACCTTCCAATGATCATTCCTGGGCAGTTTGGTTTCAACTGTCCAAGTGGTTTCAGAGAAGAAGCGTTTTGAAACATTTTCCACATAGGGTCCAATGTTAAACTAAGTCCTGCCGTAGCCGCCATTTTGAATTTCATATCGGAACGAAAAACGTAAAGTTTGTAGAGGACCATCCAATGAACATTCATGTACAGTTTGGCTTTAATCATATTTGTAGTTTCTGAGAAGAAGGCATTTGAACATTTTCCCATAGGGTCCAATGTTAATCTATGTCCTGCGGTGGTGGCCATCTTGGATTTCCGATCGGCATAAAAAACACACACCTTGTAGAGGACCTTCCAATGATCATTCCTGGGCAGTTTGGTTTCAATTATCCAAGTGGTTTCAGAGAAGAAGCGTTTTGAAACATTTTTCCCATAGGGTCCAATGTTAAACTAAGTCCTGCCGTAGCCGCCATTTTGAATTTCATACCGGAACAAAAAACATTAAGGTTGTAGAGGACCATCCAATGAACATTCATGTACAGTTTGGCTTTAATCATATTTGTAGTTTCTGAGAAGAATACATTTGAACATTTTCCCATAGGGTCCAATGTTAATCTATGTCCTGCGGTGGTGGCCATCTTGAATTTTCGATCGGCATAAAAAAACAGAAACTTTGTAGAGGACCTTCCAATGATCATTCCTGGGCAGTTTGGTTTCAATTATCCAAGTGGTTTCAGAGAAGAAGCGTTTTGAAACATTTTTCCCATAGGGTCCAATGTTAAACTAAGTCCTGCCGTAGCCGCCATTTTGAATTTCTTATCGGAACGAAAAACGTAAAGTTTGTAGAGGACCATCCAATGAACATTCATGTACAGTTTGGCTTTAATAATATTTGTAGTTTCTGAGAAGAAGGCATTTGAACAATTTCCCATAGGGTCCAATGTTAATCTATGTATTGCGGTGGCGGCCATCTTGGATTTCCGATCGGCATAAAAAACATAAAATTTGTAGAGGACCTTCCAATGATCATTCCTGGGCAGTTTGGTTTCAACTGTCCAAGTGGTTTCAGAGAAGAAGCGTTTTGAAACATTTTCCCCATAGGGTCCAATGTTAAACTAAGTCCTGCCGTAGCCGCCATTTTGAATTTCATGTCGGAACGAAAAACGTAAAGTTTGTAGAGGACCATCCAATGAACATTCATGTACAGTTTGGCTTTAATCATATTTGTAGTTTCTGAGAAGAAGGCATTTGAACATTTTCCCATAGGGTCCAATGTTAATCTATGTCCTGCGGTGGTGGCCATCTTGGATTTCCGATCGGCATAAAAAACACACACCTTGTAGAGGACCTTCCAATGATCATTCCTGGGCAGTTTGGTTTCAATTATCCAAGTGGTTTCAGAGAAGAAGCGTTTTGAAACATTTTTCCCATAGGGTCCAATGTTAAACTAAGTCCTGCCGTAGCCGCCATTTTGAATTTCATACCGGAACAAAAAACGTAAAGTTTGTAGAGGACCATCTAATGAACATTCATGTACAGTTTGGCTTTAATCATATTTGTAGTTTCTGAGAAGAAGGCATTTGAATATTTTCCCATAGGGTCCAATGTTAATTTATGTCCTGCGGTGGCGGCCATCTTGGATTTCCGATCGGCATAAAAAACAGAAACTTTGTAGAGGACCTTCCAATGATCATTCCTGGGCAGTTTGGTTTCAACTGTCCAAGTGGTTTCAGAGAAGAAGCATTTTGAAACATTTTTCCCATAGGGTTCAATGTTAAACTAAGTCCTGCCGTAGCCGCCATTTTGAATTTCATATCAGAACAAAAAACCTTAAGATTGTAGAGGACCATCCAATGAACATTCATGTACAGTTTGGCTTTAATCATATTTGTAGTTTTTGAGAAGAAGGCATTTGAACATTTTCCCATAGGGTCCAATGTTAATCTATGTCCTGCGATGGTGGCCATCTTGGATTTCCGATCGGCATAAAAAACAGTAACTTGGTAAAGGACATTCCAATGATCATTCCTTTACAGTTTGGGTTCAGTCAGTTCATTAGTTTCAGAGAAGATCTTTGAAATTTCAGCCAATCAGAGCATATTATTGGCCCTGGCAGCCATATTGAATATCCGACTGGAACGAAAAACAGTAACTTTGTAGAGGACCATCCAAGGAACATTCCTGCTAAGTTTGGTTCCAATCGGCCCAGTGGTTTCGGAGAAGAAGCTTGAAATGCGAAAAGTTTACAGACAACAGACGACGGACGCCAAGTGATGGCAATAGTTGACATGGACCTTTGGTCCAGGTGAACTAAAAACTCATTTTGAATCCACATTAAAAAAACAAAAGTTTAAGAATCACTGGAACCTAAATATCTCACTGACATGGATATATACAAAGCATTTGTGTTATGTTCAAAATGTTTGTCATCTCAGCAAGGATAGTTGAGATCCTACATGTACATTTTTCCTTTCTTAGTGGAGGGTGGTGCTGAGGGTATATGTACATGCACAGAAGAACATAAAATAAAATATGAATATCATGTTGAACAAAAACAAATTTCTCCCTTTGCACAGGGAAAAGTGGTTATACATGTATGCATGATGAATAATAACCCTTGACACATTAAATAGAAATGGGCAAACATGTTGAATGAAAATAACCCAGTATCTATAATCACTTTCCTAATATTATGGTGTGATTATTATTTTTTTTGTGTCTTTTTTATTTTATTAAACATTTTTGTTTGAACTTTACATATACACTTCTAGTGGTTGCCAAACTTCATCTGGATCTTGTAATTGTTCATTTTCATCCCAAGCAGATAGTCCAAATAATCCTCCTCTTCCTTAGACATTCCTTCATCCTCAAAAGGCTCAACATAATCCTCAAAATCTGGAAATATACAGGTTTCAATGCAACCAAAATCAACCGACATTCCACGTTTTAACTTTTTATTTTAACAAATTTCATATAACACATGCATAACAATTTATTTATAAATACATGTACATATACATGTATATGGGAGTAAAAAAATAATTCACAGAGCCTACAAAGACTACTGACAGTACTGTACAGGATGCATGACTTCAATATAATAATATGTATAACTAAAAAAATATATATACCCCTACCTTCACACACATATGTACCAGGTGAATTAAAGCCTAACTCGGTACAGATGTTCTTACTAATTTTTATTTACCTTGTCACTTTGAAAATCAGGGAAAAATGGGAGAAGTGCTCATTTTAAAGAAAATCCTAGATCCACAAATACACAGAGGTTTATCTTCAATAAACAAAACAAAAAAGTATAAATACCTTACACCTTTTCATAAAAATATCAGTCATTGTATAATCGTGTGAACTGTCAATAAACTGACTAGGGTCGTAGGGATCCCAACTCAGGCAACTGACTACATGTCAAAAGGTCACGAAGGTTTTCAGCTTACCAGTAACCTTTTAGTGGTTGCCGCGATCTAAATATCCTCACAGTGAACAATTTCTGAACACATATCGATCCTTTTTTTGTACATGATTTACAAAACAGTTTCAGAAGTTAATATACAAGCCTTATCATTTGCATGGGCGTTTTTCTGTGGACAACTCCATTTTGTGCACGGAAGAGGTGTAATTTAGAAGGCATGACGGCTAAAATTTCCGTATTATTTCCAGAGCAAAATGTGGTTTTAACGGACTTGTACACAAAATTTACTCACTGAAGAGTCATGTATTATACATCAAATTAAAGAAAATTTATTTGTTTTTCTATTTCTGGAATTAGTTTTCCCTATTTCAATATACAGAAAAACATACATACGAAATTCAAAATGTTGGCTCAAAAATCGGTATGGAGCACGTAGTTTTCGATATAACTGAAGAGGTATTGGGCCCCTAAAAATTACAAACGACATTTTGAGAAAAAGTAAATCGATGGAAAGTTTCAGTTTTATTCAGTGATTCGTTCTATGTACTTTTTTCCCACTTTTTTCTTTTTTTGTACAAGTATCGCGTAGTTATTTTCAGCGATCTCTTTGGTAGAAAAACGTCAATTTTTTTATCCAATTTTCAAAAGATAAATCTCCAGTTAAAACAATTTTGCGTTAAAAAAAGGCACTGGCAATAAAAAATGATATATCCATTTTAATCTGGAGATGTTAAGCTTTCCAAATATGTATAACACTTCATATCAAAAATGTAATGTATTCCCGCTATGTCCCTACCTTTCCAGCATGGCAATGGAAAAAACGCTTATGACCCATATATGGGTCATAAGAACGGTAAAGAGTTAACATAGGACCCTATGGGAAATTCATATAAAAATCTTCTTGTCTGGAACCAGTTGCTCAATTGGAACCAAACTTTGATAAATTAGTCATTGGATGGTCCTCTTCCAAAATTGTGTCTGGTAGTCCCGCCCTCTGAGCAAAATGGCTGCACAGCTGAACGTAGTTTAACATAGGACCCTACGGGAAATTCACATAAAAACCATCTTGTCTGGAACCAGTAGCTCAAATAGAACCAAACTTTGATGGAATAGTCATTGGATGGTCCTCTTCCAAAATTGTGTCCGGCAGTCGCGCTTTCCCACCAAGATGGCCACCACAGTGCAGTTGCGTTGTTATTGAAAGCAGCTTTGATCCAGGTGAGCGATTACAGGCTCCTGGGAGCCTCTGGTTTAGATATTTGTGTAGTGTTGTGTAGACCATTGCTTGTATTATTGTCCCTTTTTCTTTTGGTCATTGTTTTGTCTGTCCATTGTTGATTGCAAGAAAATATTGGCCGATTTTAGCTAGTTAAGCAGCTGTTTACCGTTCAGGAGCACTTCAGATGGGCCTGTTTATTACTTAGTTGGGTTCGTGTTGTACATGTTGTCAAATTAGATGTCTTCCCGTTTTTAGTTCTGTGTTATGATGTCCGCAACGATGTCTGTGTACATGTAGAAATGATGTTCTGTTTGTCTTGACTACCATTTGTTTTGTAGGGGATCGTGTTTGTATTTATTTACGCATACTTGTGTCCAACACGACTTCCATATCAGATGATGTTCGTTTCATTTAACAGTAACACAACTGGTGTCAATGGGGTAACAGGAACTGCTTACCCTTCCAGACTACATGAGCTCACTCCAGATTTGTATTACGTTTTGCTTTGTAGTGTTTCGAGACCATTTTCTGTCCTATTGTACTTTTTCTATTGGCTGTCCTTTGCTGATTGCAAAACAATATTGTCGGACCCTATACATTATATCATCTTTTACTCCGGTGGTCTAGCAAACACCCCCAACCCACCATCACCACCCCCATTATCCCATCTAATTGTCACCCTTTTCCCACAGGGTTTCTTATTGGTAAACATGTTTTCCTCATGAATATATAGCTGAAATACTGTTCTATTAAACAACCATTAATAAATATATTTCAACGCATGCATAGTAACATGGCATCCAATTACAAAAAAACACAAATACAATCAACTATGATATTTGTTTCCCACAAATTCTTCAATATTAGATTTATACATGATTATGAGCAACTATTTGAATTTCACAATCTAAGCGTCATTATGTACTATTAACACTGTACATTGAAAGTAGCATAGACGAATTGGCAATCTGTACAATGTCAACACCGGTTATTCCAGGTTGTCTGTAAATACAGGAAAACATATTCCAAAAATAGATTGATTTTTTGATTTTTGGTGTTTAACGCCATTTTCAGCAATATCGTGGCGACCAGTTTTAGTGGTGGAAGAAGCCGTAGTACTGGAGAGAACCACCGACCATGGACAAGCAACTGGTAAACTTATCACTTGCGGCTGCGAGTCGAGTGCACCTTTTTTGCAATTTACAAAGCCAGGCGCGAACCCCACGCCATATTGGTGATAGGCTTGTATGAGTTGTTCACAGGCGCATGGGTCATGGATTTCGTTTCCTACTCCCCCCTTTTTTTTTTTTATTTTCATATAAATCATTCCTTTTTCAAAATTTTCATAATCATTCGTTTTTCTTCATTTGACAATATCAGTAGACGTCATGCATCATGAATAATACGTTTATTCTGTGTCCACAGTTTTTCGACTGATACAGTATAAGAGAGAAGGTAAGCAGCTCCATTTTCATATTTCGCGCCACATCGCTCACCTCGGTTGGGAAACCCCCGTGTTTTTTACACTTTTTACCTTGGCTACATATGGCACTGTCGTATCAAACTGTTTCTAAGACACTTACCTAATTGCCCATGTTCGAATTTCAGTCGGTACGTCGATCTTTTCCAAGAAATCTCGCCGAGAATAGCAAAGCAGCTTCGTTTCTAGGTCAAACTACATCATATTAGACGGAAGTGCAAGAACGGTAACGCTGGGTTTTTTACGAATGGATTACCTGCAATGAAAAACCCAGATACGCTCTGAATATTTTTCCCGGAATGTTTTGGCGGAAAAAAAAACTGCTGAAAAAACGTAACAGCAGACGAATTATTTCATAAAAATGGCACAACGACCATGAATATGGAAACATTGAAATAATTTGATGGTGAATAACTGTTCAAAAAGAAATTCAAACTGAGAAATAGATATGATTGAATGGTTAGAACTGAAGTCAAAATTTCAATGAAAAAGAAATATTCAGCTTGCCTCTACTTCAAATTATTAAAATCATACCCAAACAAATACATATACAACTCAAAAAAATAAAATAAAAATAAAATAGATAAATAAAAAAAAACAAAGGAAGAAGAAGCTGAGAACAGCTATTGAATGAAACTATGGCATTTTACCCCCTTCCAGTGCCTCAATAAAAGGACTCCCAACTGATAACAATGTGTATTTAATAGAAGAACAAACACTGAATTTGAATACCTACCACAGTATATTGCTGTTTTGTGCTGATCACAATTTTTAGCACCCCAACCATCTGATTTACATAAAGCCAAATCTACTTCACTTCCGTCACATTCCAGTTTATCTAGCCATGTTAATCCTGTCCCGTTGTCAAATGATGAGTTCAACATGATTGTGGGTGTCCTTCATGAAACAAAATAAAACCAACTTTCAATGTCAATTAAAAATGACATTTTATTACAAAAACTCGGCAAATTCCAAATTCTTATGACCTTTTCCCAGCAAATGATGGTCAAGATACACATTAAATAATAGAAGCAGCGTAAAACAAAACAAATTAAGAAACAGGACTATGGCGAACACGAACAGTTTAGGGTTATGGTGTTTAACGCAACTTTCAACAATATTTCAGCTATATCGTGGCAGCCAGTTTTACTGGTGGAGGAAACCAGAGTACCTGGAGAAAACTACTGACCTGTCGCAAGTCACTGTCAAACTTTATCACATAGTGTTGTATCGAGTACACCTCGCCATGAACGTGGTTCGAACTCACAACGTTAGTGGTGATAGGCACTGGTTGTTTGCTTTTTTGAAGCACATACATTCAGTGTGTGTTGTGCAATGAACCAAGTAATAATTCGAATTGGATCCAAAATCACCACATCTCGAAGACAATTTAATAGGTATTTAGGACAACATTATTTATGTATTAAATATTATGTCTCATTTCAAATTTGATTTTATTCATTTGTCAATAATGTTTGTAATTAATCATTGATTTATTACATTTACTACAAGCGATTGTCATCATCCAGGGGCACAATCACAATCCCCTAAGCTCCTGATTCTATCAACCAGTACAACATAAAGACATTCTCATTCATATAATACTGTAATATTAAATCATATCTGTACTCAGATCAATTTCTATAAGGTAAAATAAATATACAGTGAAACATATCACACCCGAACACTGAATAATCCGGAATCCCGTATAAACAGAACATCAAATTAAGTCTCAAAGTAGGAAATCTTTGTAATTTTAACATGTATACACTGAACACTTGTCTATTCCAAACATAGACGTTTGTTCCAATAAAGGTCGGCTTGAACAGGTTTAACTGAATTTCTCTCCTAGTATGAATAATATCACTATCCCATTTATTACTTACACACTGGTATAGCCTAACATATTACAGATAACCTTTGCGTCCTTGGTATCGAAATCATTTGCACATATTTCACCCCACTGTCCGGCATGATAAACTTCAACCGTTCCTTCAAATGGCCCTCTGCCTGAACCGTGTAATTTTAGATTTGTAGCTGAAATCAAATGAAAATTTTGCTAAGAAATTATGACATTGCTATTAAAGAATGTGTTGTTCCATTAACTCACGAAATACTGCATAATGAGCAATTTTCTACGTTTATACACTTATATCAACATTAAATACTCATTTAAGCTAGCATTTGCAAAGAACCCCATTGGAAATACGCTGAAAGTATTTCATAGGATGAAATAATGTTGAAAGTGGCATTAAACACCATACCCCTAACCCAAACCCTTTCATGGGTTATCATTGATTGACAATTATCAACATTTAATTAATTGGCATAAACATTTCAATCAATAATTAAAATAATATGTTTTATTTTTAGATGAATTAGAAATTTTTAACCACTTGTATGGATTGTCGATATATATTTCTAACCTAAATACATCTGACCTTTTTCACCTTTACGTTTACTTAAATTTAATTATATTGTAAACATATATTATTGCACTTATATCAGCAAAGGGATTGGGCCACATGTTATATCACCATTATAGTCTTAGGTTTAAATTTATGATTTTTAACGCCACTTTCAACAATATTTCAGTAATATTGTGGCGGTCAGTTTTATTGGTGGAGGAAACCGGAGTTCCCGTAGAAAACCACCAACCTGCCATAAGGCACTGACAAACTTTATCACATAATATTTTATCGATTACACCTTGTCTGAGCGGTATTCGAACTCACAATTTTAGTGGTGATAGGCACTGATTGCATAGATAGTTGTAAATCCAATAACCATACGATCACGACGGCCCCTCATATAATTGGGTGAGCAGGTTGATGACAAAATGTTGAACTTTATGCATAATATATATAATCTTCGTAACACAGAAATTGTTGTGATATACATAATATTATTTCTACAAAAGAGAGACAATAGCCATAAGAGAGTTTGAAGATAGTTTTGATACCAAATGGGTAATCAGAATGCATAAATCGAGGAACCATCATTTAAATGTTAGATAGTTCACAAGGCGATAGGAAGACATCGTAGGGAAATAATAGTAAGCTATCTTGAATATATATTTTAGATATTTACCACAATCGATTCTCACATCATTTGAATGAGTACAGTGATTATTTTCCCAATTTGTAAATGTACAGGTCTCAACATCCATTTCGTTTCCAAGACAATTTAAGTTCTCCAGGAATATCTTGCCATTACCTGTTTTGATATCAGATGCTGACCAAATGGCTGGATCTCTAGAAAAAAAAAAATACTTGGAATTAATTTACAGTCATTTCACAATTAAAACTTATGTAAACATAGGAATGATAAATGAATCTAAATTATAAAATATGTCAATGGTTAAAAAGGGGGACACCAAGTAGCAATTGTTGGAAATATATAATATTATTGTGTTTCAATTTCCTCATTCCACTCTTAAGAAATATTTACGTCATTTCTTTTATATTAACATGAATATGCAAGTTGTGCGCCACAAATCTCATCTCATATTAATCCTCATATATCCATGGTGTCCATTGGATAGCAATCAGTATTGTGATTTGCCATCAGGATCAAGTGCTAGTTATCATATAGAAGTATAGCTGAATGTTGATGTGTCAAAGTCGATTGGAGCAACAATTCTACTTCAAATTGGCGAAGTAATCGAGCTATCCATGCTAAATACACAAATAAACCCATCTTTACTTCCAATTATCAAAGTATATGACTTATCCGGCTTCGAGATATTGAAGTTCGATTTTGTATGATTTAATTACTTACGAATTATTGTACCCCAACATGCTACAAATAACAGTGGCATCAGCTGTGTTAAATGAAGTATTACAGATTGTACCCCATTCTCCTTTATGGAACAGCTCAATTCTTCCTTTCGAAGGTTTTTTTCCGTCGACCAATCTCGCCATTGTGTCTGTGGATAGATTAGATAATGCTATGATTAACTTTCTGGTGTGAAATAGAAATTTGACCACATAACTATTTCATGGATTTTGTTTTTGTATTGAGACTTAGGGACGGCCCATTTAACTTGAAAAAGGGGGGGGGGGTATGGCTTTTTTCTAAAAAAAATATTCTGATTCCCAATTTTGCTGAAAAAAATATTCTGAGTTTTTGTCATGTAACCTAATGTTAAATTCTGGAAAAAAAATTCGCACTTTCATTCATTCATTTCAAATTTTTTTGGTTTGTTTGCTTCAGATAAGGATATCTACTATTGAAATTGAAAAAATAAAAATTAAATTAAAATTTATTAAAAGAAATAAAAAACAAAATTTAATTAATGTCATTTTCAGCGTTGGATCGTTATTACGTTAAATTGTTTGAAGTTAATTTGGATTTTTTTTTTATTGCTACAAAACGTTTGAACAATATGACAAGACAGCACACCATACCTTAGAACAAAGTGTGTGCTGTTTTCTCTAACATTTTAATTTATTGTCCCTTCGGTTTTCTCTAACGTTTTACTTTATTGCCCCTTCGGTTTTCTCTAACATTTTAATTTATTGCCCCTTCGGTATTCTCTAACGTTTTACTTTATTGTCCCTTCGGTTTTCTCTAACGTTTTACTTTATTGCCCCTTCAGTTTTCTTTAACGTTTTAATGTATTGCCCCTTCGGTTTTCTCTAACGTTTTACTTGATTGCCTCTTCGGTTTTCTCTAACGTTTACTTACTCACCACAATTGACATTTACAAGACCAGTACAATTTCCATGTGGCTCCATGTCATATTTACAATTCCTGACATCTTTTTCGCTTCCACTACATCTAACGTTATACATTCCTACTGTTGTATTCTGGTTATATTGTCTGCCAAAGTAGTTGTTGAATCTAAAACGTTTTACAATAGAAACTCGTTTACTGTTTCGAATAACAAAAAAGTTTGAAGGGGTTATCAGAAGCAGTATATCGAAGGCTGGACAATGCAATGACCATAAAAGGGCGCAATGCAAACAAGTCGACAAAACTCTGCATATAAAACTAAAGAATAAGCAACACGAACCCAAATAAAACCGGTGGTAGAACTCCGGGGTGCTCCGGAACGGTAATCAGTTCCTGTTCCATAAGTGAAATCTAGACGAAATTGTGACTCCAACAAATTGCGCATATTCGTGGTCAACTGTGGTGGACGCAAATATTCTATCACTAAGTCATGATGACGACCGTAATACTTTTGAAGTGTATTGTTGGGATGTTGCTACATGTGAATGGTGAGTTCACATTGAAATCATCTCATTTGTTGTAATGTGTCGTTTTTAACTGGCCATTACTGTCAATTTGTATGTGAAGGTCAATATAAGAATCAGACCTATCTGTATCTGTGATATCCTTTATTATCTCAAGTTCAATGGGATAGATTCGATCAACATAGTCACCAAACATTAGATTACTAAGTGAAAGGATATTGTCTATAAAGCAGAAAGTGATATTAAAGGACCGGACTTGCTTCTTTTCGTTTTTCTATAAAAGATCCTGCATGAAGTCATATGAACAAATAAAATTAATTGAGAAGAGGAACACAGTTGTTGTCCATGAGAATGCTGATTGTTTGTTGTAAAACAAGTCCACAAAACAGAACAAATACGTTGTTAATCAAATACTTGAGCATTTTGATAATGTTAGTTACAAAGAACTTTTTCCTTAGAATCGTAGTGTTTTTTCTTTCACAAAAAAAGATTTTTATCACTTTCTAAAACTTCATATGTGTGTCTACGTTGGTCATTTTTTTTGTCTTTTAGTATGGAATAGGGGAGTCGTGGTCGTAATTGCATAGTAGTTGGATCTACAACTACCTGTGTAATCAGTGCCTATCACCACTAAAGTTTTGAGTTCGAATCCCGCTCATGGAGAGGTGCACACGATACAACGTTATGTGATAAAGTTTGTCAGTGAATTGCGACAAGTCTATGATGTTCTACGGGTACTTCGGATTCTCTCACAAATAAAACTGATCGCCACGATGTTGAAAATGGCGTTAAAACACCATAACTCTATAATCTATTAGACTTCGATGTAATTTGAAGACAGCTTCGTTTCATAAATGGCATCTATCGTATTTATGTAGAGGATCACACTATGAAATTGTAAATATTTCTGATGTTGAAACCACAACACGTTTCTGAAATTACCTTCATCAGGTACACTCAAAGTCAAAAGATGGTTAAGCCAAATACTAGTAATTTAAAGGTCTTTGTGAGCAAGAAAACCAAAGAGCCTAAACAGGATTACCTAAATCAGCTACATTTAGCTATGCACTTTCTATATTACATTAAAGACGAAATTAAAATGAAGGGTTAGGGTTATGGTGGTTAACGCCACTTTCAACTATATTTAAGCTATATCGTGGCGGTCAGTTTTATAAGTGGAGGAGACCGGAGTACCTGGAGAAAGCCACCGGTCTGCCGCACATAATATTTTATCGAGTACCCCTCGCCATTAGCGGATTCGAACTCACTCACAACTAATGTGGTGCTATACACTGATTGGACAGGTGATTGTAAATCCAACTGAAATACGATCACGACTTCGGTCCCTTAAAATGAAGACAAAAATATTTATTCTTTATACATTACATTGTAATCTTACCCAGTATGAAACCCTAACATTCTACAAACAGTATCTGCTTCCACTGATCCAAATCCGTCCACACAGATAGATGTTCACTTTCCATTTTTATATACTTCAACTTTGCCTTTTGGTGACGACACGTCTGTGGAACCACCAAGTCGAACATCGAGATCTAAAACATGTACATATCTAAAAATACCATCGAAATGTCCACAGTACTGATATGTATATTGGGGCTCATGGTATCATGGTAGTTCAATCAAAAATATGACGGCGAAAATTTAATGAAATATAACATGTTTACAAGGAACCATAGAACCCGCCGTACCATAGGATCGGGCTACAACTAAATTTTGTATTCTGCTGTTAATATAGCGTCTCAAAAAAAATTACCAGGAGCCTGGGCAAGATAGAAAAATCTTTTTCACATGAATTAACGGACTATTAACCAAAGGGTGAGAAAGCGTCATCTTAACGTTTAAGCAACGGTGATCCGACGTCGTTTTGTTGTTTCATATTTTAACCGGCGTTGTTCAAAGCTTAAATGACGTTGTTTGCCTGCCGAGTGCACATTGACTATAAATTATGCAGACTTACGACATGTAATCGCCACTGCCTCAGTATAGTCAAAGTTGGATATACCCCATCCTCTAAAGTGACATGCTGCAATATCTGTCTCCTCTCCTCTACACTGTAGATCGTCCATTATAACTGGTACAGAACTTGATCCATAGCCAAATGGATTTTTCTTATAAATGGTTGAATATTTAAAAATACAGGAGAGAAAATTATATTTACTCCCATACATTATCCAAAAATATGCAGAGAAAATAAGGTTATTGAATAACTTGTTCTTCTAGCAAAAGTAAGCACTATTTCACCAATACTCATGTGAAAAACAATAGACGTTTTGCACATTCCCAATTTGATACTAAAATTATACCTTTAATACATTTGTATAGGAGTTATTTCCCTTAGGACGGTCAAAATGGCATCCGATAATAGTTACATTTTGATTTGGAAGATGTCTGTAAAATAGTGGATACGGGGAGATCCAACTGGTTCAATACTTCATATAGGCTGGTTTGCTGTCTATAATAAAAGTGTATTCGTGTGTGTGTGTATGCATAGGCAGGTGTGGATCGACGTCATACTATAAGTTATACACAACGTATTATTTCTGCGCAGTGGCATCACTGTTCCATTGTTATTGTTGACGCGGTACAAGTGCATGTCTGTGGAAAACACTCCCATTGAAGACGTCATAATTTCTAAATATAGTACAACCTCCATTTCAACTAGAGTCAAAGATATGGCGTGATTCAATTCAATTCAATTCAATTCAAAGCTTTATTTAGAGTCGATATAAATCATACATATAACACAAGCTCTAATGAGCTTTTAAAATCGACTACCCTACCTGTCTTGTTATATGAACATTCATGATATATATATATATTGTTACGATTTAGGAGTTAGGGATAAGATAATTGATTGTTTGTATGTATATTTATTATATTTTCTATGTGCTACTCATGATTTACTTTTCTTGTTCAGTTGTTATTTCATTCGTGATGCGTGTACAGCCGTCTGAGTAGCACAGCATACCTGTTAACCTCTGGGAACTGCTAGGGGGGAGATCTCCCCCCTACCAACTCTTCTAAGGGGGAGATTTTGTGCGTCGCCTTTTTGCGCACAAAATTGTACCTTGTAGTTGCATACATGTGATAAGAGTTGCTATGCTACAACTGGAGATTTGTAAATTTTTGGCTGGAGATTTGGTCTCATAACTGGAGATTTGTAAATTTTTGGCTGGAGATTTGGTCTCATAACTGGAGATTTTTTATCGACGTATTTGATGCATGTTTTTATTGTTAATTGATGTTTTCTTTTTTGTTTGTTTCAGTATTGAACCAATTGCATCCCATTTCAATATATATTGTTTACATTTCTGTCTTATTAGTAGTGTTTCATATGATGAATGAAGGATAAAAACTGTATTTATAATTTATTCATAATCATTCATAATCATAAGGTTATAACAAAGCAATAACAATGAAGACAGAATGCTCTGAACAATAAAGTCATAGAGCACTAAAGTTAAAAAGTCACTTTGCTGCTGGTGCGTTGGGTGATAGCATACGTTTTGGCATTTTTGTGGTTTATCAATTCCATCCTGGAACTTAGTCCTTAAATAATACTTTGATCGGCTTTGGTCCCAAACAAGCCATAACAACTCAATCCGAGATGAATTCATTGCACGTTTGATCGAAATAAGAAGTTTTCCTCGGCATCAAAGGTTGTCCGACTCCTGTTTGCACAACGGTTTATAACTATTTTTAATTGCCGCTATCACACTTCTAATCATCTAAGCGTGTGCCACAAACCCACTTCCTTATCCCCAATTAACTGTCAATCAGTGCATAATTGTTGTATAATCATCAACACCTTAATTAATCTCCATGACCCAATTTACCTGTAAAGGTGTCAAACAGATCGATAACCGGATATCATTTAAACACCTATACCATTCGAATTCGTATCTCTCGGCGTTTTTCATCAGCGCGCGAGTTCCAAATGGGGAATTTCCAGAAATATTGATCGCAAAATGTAGGTCAAGATTTTATTGTACTTTATTTTTTTGTTGGGGGGAGGAAAAGGTGTGTGCGGAAGATTAATGTCTCCCGCGCATGAGACCCAGTCCATGCGGGAGATAAGGTTCTTACGCGGGAGACTCCCGCGAAAAGGGGGAGGGTTAACAGGTATGGCACAGTGCGTATGTGTGTATGAATGGACTATTATTTATATTTCAGGCATCGTGATCGCGAATATTTATTGTATGTATATTGTTATTTTATATGGGAAAGTTTGCATGGTTAAGATATAGTTTGTCCTCATTGTTTGACCAAGGGGGGGGGGGGGGGGGGGCCTACGACAGTCCCATCTTTATTTCTCCTTATAAACCTTGTCACATTTTCTTACCTATTTCATTCATTTACGTTAGGTTTATATATTGTACTTGGGTTTGTTTTCCTTAAGGGTAAGCTTTATTAAGCCCGTTTTCCCTTTCCTCTTGACATGACAAACAACGTGTTTATACTTTCCGCCATGTATCCTGTGTGTAATTTATAGTGCGCATGTGTGTTACCTCATACTTATGTGGCCCTGTTTGCGGCCCTGTTTACGGTATAATTACCGTGGGAACTTTTGGAGTAACCAACCAATCAGCGGCGTTTGACACACATCCAGATGTGGGCTTTGCGTATATAAAGACCAAACGTCTGCAACTAAGAGACACTTTAATCCGAGACCAGGGCAATTAAACCACCTTGCAATTAACCTGAGCGCTACCAGCTAGTTATTTTTACAGTAATCTTTCTGTTATTTAGACTGGTACGTTTCCCTTAAGATAGAATATTCCGACCTGTGACCTATATATTTTTACTACGTTCGTACGACTTTACGCTAATATTGACATTTGTCCAAAAGGGGGGGTCCCGGTATTTTATAGCGCTCAGTAGGATTTTATACTGTATTTGTTAATTACCAATTGTTATCATTATAAATTTCATGAGAATCTATTCCATATTCTTGTTATTTGTTGTACAATTATGAAACATTAAGTTTTACCAGTGCCTTGAGCTTGTGCAGATTACGCTACCAGTAATAAAATTAACTCACTACCAGGATGATTATACTACCAGTTTTTATACCTGTATATCGTTACCACCCCAGTGGTGTAACAATATATAGACCATGTACCAGTCTATACGTCATTATGACGTCCATTTAGATTAGAGAGATGACTTGTAGTTTTTATTATCGCTTTTTTGTTTATTTTCCCTTTGATGTTTAAAACCAATATATTTCATATCACGTAAGCGATGAGATGATTCCAATTATCGCTAATCGCTAAGCGTTGTCAAGGTCGCACTTAGTAATATCGCTATTTTCTAATATGACGCTATAATGACGTCACATTACAAAATCCTTGATAAACATACCATAATAGCGATAAAATAATTAGATGTTTTTTTTTAAAACTCGAGGACGTTTTAAAAAACATCGTTAATCACTTACTATCTTTCTTCTTTGACAATGACGTTATTACTTACGCTCTAGAAAATCCCATTGTTCTACAAACAACTTGAGCATCACTGACGACAAACATGTCGTCACATACTGTACCCCAGGTCCCATTATGGTAAACTTCTACACGTCCTTCTGATGGAGATTTTCCGTTTACAAGTCGCACCCTGGTAGCTGCACATTCAAAATATATTTAGCTGAATGTACTTGAATATTCTATATTTCTAAACGGTAGTTGCAAAAATCTGATGATTATAATTCAGCATAAAATAATAAATATCTACATATTGTGGTAAATATTGTTATTTTTATGACGAAAAAACGTGAACGAGATGATGTATTGGATATATCCCATGGTCACGCCATTGAGCCAACAAATATATTTACGCGAGCCCCATCCCCCATGATATATGGAACGTCAAATGTACAGAAACTCAAATAATTAAACATATCTTCAAATAAATGTATTTCCCTTTAGATATATACACCTCTCTTTAATTTATTTGTTGTTTGTGTAATTATATTAGAAAGGTTCATTGTGTTCTATTGGGACTCTCCACTATTTGACGTCGACCTTAAATAGACTTCCCATTTCCTATCTGATTTAAATAAGTGTATACGTTTACCAGAAGATATTCCTACGTCTTTATCATGATTACATCCGGAATGACACCAAGAAATATGTGTTAATTATGGAATGAAACTAAGAAAATTATTCATATCTACATGCTCAGGACATTATTATCTACAAGTTATGGAAACTTTATGTTAAATATTTGAACTTTAAATTCTTAAATTTGATGGAAATATATTTAACCTTTGTCTTGTGAACAGAACTCAGTTACAATCTACAAACACTTTACAATTTGGATTGGATTATAACTCACAACATAACATGCCTGGGAATAGTGATAAAAGTAGTGAGAAACCAAAACCTGTTCAAACTGTACAAACACTGCTTGCAGCGAAAAATGGAAATGAAAAACAAAAGAAGAAAACTCCTAAAAGGCCTAATATAGAAGTTTCAATGGATAGTAGTTCAGATTTGACAATTGAATTGACAAATTTCCAAAATGATCTGGACATTATCAAGGATAGCCTGGAGGGTGTTGTTAAATAAACAGATCTTGACAAATCTCTTGCTGACATTGTAAAGAAAAGTGATTTAGAAACTGTAGTCACTTCAATTGTCACCAAATTACTTGATAGCTTCAAGAAAGAAATAAACGAAAAAATTAGTGAAAAGTCAAACAAACAGACAAAGGCTATTGACAATTTAACTAAGGAGAATGAGGAGTTGAGAGAACAAATAGCTGGACAAAGAAAAAAAATGAGTGAGATTCAGAAACAGGTAGCTGATAATGAAATCATATCAAAAGAGGAACTACAAATGTCTAATTATAACCAGCAATACTCCAGGAAATTTAACATCAAAATCATGACCTATCCTGAGAAGAAAGACGAAAAAATAAGAGATATATTTGTCAAGGATATTGTAAAGGACAAACTAAATGTAAAAGTTCATCCATCAGAGATCCAGGCTATACATAGGATACCAGGGAAGATCAGTGAAGCAAGACCTGTAATTGTGAAATTAGTCAATTCTGGAGTGAAATACAGGATTATGAGGGCTAAAAAGGAAAGAGACTGTAAGACTGGTAGATGATGTTACAAAACACAATATGGGACTTATAACAAGACTGAGAAATTGTAAAGAACTTGAAAGTGCCTGGTACTTTAATTGTTCTGCGTATGGTAAAACTTTTGATGAAAAGAGAATAAAATTTGATAATTTTGATGACATCAACAACAAAATTGCTAAAAGACACTAAATTAACCATTTGCTCTGGATTTATATGTACTATAAAGGAATACAGTGAACTTTTATTCAATAAACAGTAAGTTTATTTACATTTTTTTTTTTTTAATTATATAATTTTGTTGTTTATGAATGAACATACAATGTATGTAAAAAAGGGTGACAAGTTAAATTAGTGAAATATCTTTTATTGTTAACACGCCAAATGATCATCAAAAATTAAACATTTTCAAATCCATTTCTTTTATATTATATACAATACAAATATTGTGAGCATAAAATTGTAATACATGTACCTGTAAATTACAGTTATCATTTTAATAGCCAAAGGGAGATAACTCAAATCATATTACCAATCAATGAATCTCTTAAATTTTCTGTTGTACCCTAAAAATATCTTCCAATGAAACCTTTCAAAACGGTTTATTTTTTAATATTGGATATTTTCATTTATTAGTAATTTATTAATTCTATGTAAGATTAAATAAATACTTTAAAACTATGAATTTACAAAATGTATAACTCTCTTTTTTAGGTTTGGTTTAAAAAAATCAGTGCTAATTTTCTTTTTTTCAAATGTATATGTAAAATATCAGATTGACTGCCCTCGTGTTTCATTTATTTTCATTTCAAATATTTTATTGATAAATCAATAGGATTTACATGTACAAAATGTGCTATCTTAAGTGTATGAATGAGTGTAGCGGTATGTTTTGTGTATCTGTGTTCTTGGTTGTATTGACTTGTAACTTGCTCCTATTGGTATATCAACATGTTAATATAACATAATGAATAAACATATACAAATTTTGTCTATGAATGTAAAGGGTCTTTTTTCAAACACTAAAAAGAGGTCAGATGTATTTAATTGGGTCAAGGCAAAGAAAATCTCCATAGTTTGTTTTCAGCATAGTACCAAAGATGTAGCAGTCAAATGGGAGGACGATTGGGGTAGTAAATGTTTTTTTAGTCATGGTGATAGTAAAAGTGCCGGAGTAAGTGTTATGTTCAGAAATGGTTTTGATTTTAAGGTTAATGATTCTATATTAGATCAGAATGGTCGCTATATCATTTTAGATTTAACTGTTTATGAACAACGTTTAACACTAGTTTGTTTGTATGGTTACAACACTGACAAACCTGAATTGTTTACTGAAATATTGCAAAAGTCTGCAGGATTTGATAATACTAGGTTTTTATTTTGTGGTGACTGGAATGTAGTACAGAATAAATCTGATGATACTTATAATGTAATACATGACAGAAACCAAAATGCACGCCAGAAAATAGAGGAACTTAAAGAAACATTTGAATTATTAGATCCTTGGCGAACTTGTTATCCTGTGGATAAAAAGTTCACATGGCGTCAAACCTCTCCTATTAAACAAAGCAGAATTGATTACTTTCTTGTCTCAGAAGATATTTTTTCTCTCATGGAGTATACCAAAATAATTCCAGGCTATAGAACTGACCACTCTGCCATTGTTTTTAGTTTTTCTGCCTCTCCTGCTAATCGGGGAAAGCGCTACTGGAAATTTAATTCCCAATTATTGAGGGACTCAAATTATATTGATATAGTTAAAACATGTATTAGAGATGCATTATCTGAATACTATTCAGTTGGAAATATTGATGATTTTCTTCATGTTGAATTATTATGTAATGATCAGGTGTTTTTTGAAATATTGAAAATGAAAATCAGAAGTGTTTCCATATCCTACAGTATAAGAAAATCTCGAGATGAAAAGGAAAAAACATTAAAACTTGAGAATGACATACAAATTTTAGAAAATCAAATGAATTTGAATCCTACTGAGTTTATTTGGGCATCTTTGAATCAGAAAAAGGGGGAATTAGAAAAATCGGAGACAGGATATAGTAGAGGGTTTACTTCTTCGATATGGGCCAATTGGCATGAGAATGGGGAAAGATGCTCTGAATATTTTTGTAAATTAGAAAAAAAGTCCTTTATCAACAAAACCATTTCTGAACTTATCAATGAAAAAGGTAATCATATTTCAGAACAATCAAAAATTCTATTTGAACAGGAATAATATTACAGGAAATTGTATTCATCCAATCATTTATGTGTAGATAATGATTTTTTCTTCCAGCATGATGTCAAATTAAGTGATGAACAAAAAAACTCTTTGGAGGGGAATTTATCATTCAAGGAATGTGGTGAATCTCTTAAATTAATGAAAAATGGCAAAAGCCCTGGGTCAGATGGTTTCACAGTAGATTTCTATAAATTCTTTTGGAACGATATTGGTGCTTTTGTTTTTCGGTCAGTATATTTTGGCTATGAAACAGGCCATTTCTCTCAATTTCAGACTCAAGGAGTTATTACTTGTATTCCCAAGGAGAGTAAAGATAGGTGATATATGAGCAACTGGCGTCCAATCAGTTTACTAAATACAGATTTAAAAATAGCTTCTGCAGCAATTGCAAATAGATTTAAACAAGTTTTAGGTGGTATTATTAGTGATACTCAAAAAGGTTTTATGAAAGACAGATTCATGGGTGAAAATACTCGTCTTCTCTATGACTTAATGCACTATTTAGAATAAAATGATATGGATGGTTTATTATTATTAGTTGATTTCGAAAAAGCTTTTGATTCTATTGAATGGAAATTTTTACAGAAAGCTTTAAATAGTTTTAATTTTGGTCCTTCTATTTGCAAATGGTTTGAAACTTTTTATGTAGACTCTAAAAGTTGTGTGATAAATAATGGACATATATCAAACTTTTTCAATCTGGAAAGAGGCCGTCGTCAAGGCGATCCGCTGTCTCCTTATTTATTCATTATTGGTGTCGAGTTGTTTTCCTTACAAATTAAATCAAATCCCAAAATAAAAGGAGCATTGGTGAATGATACTGAATCACTTATGAATATGCAGATGATACATTCCTTGTACTTGATGGTTGTGAGACATCACATCACCCTGATTTGTTTTGAAAACTTTTATAAAGCTTCAGGTCTGAAAATTAATACATCTAAAACAAGGGTAGTATGGGTGGGAAATAAGAGGTATTCCAATCAAATTCTTTGTCCAGATTTCAAATTGAACTGGTCTGTATCCAATTTCAAACTACTTGGAATAGATTTTTCTCTTGATCTCAGTTCTATGCCTGACCTAAATTTTAGAAAGAAAATTATAGATGTTTCAAAAATATTAAAAAGCTGGCAACATAGAAAGCTTACCCTTCTTGGGAAGGTAACCGTGATAAAAACACTTGCACTTCCAAAACTTATTCACTTACTTACCTCACTGCCAAATTTAAAACAATCACTGTTTAATGATCTAAATAAACTATTTTTTAATCTTATATGGGATGGAAAACCAGAAAAAAGCAAACGAAATACACTCATAGCTGATTTTGAAGATGGAGGGTTAAATATGATACATTTACAACAGTTCAATGCCTATCTCAAAATAAGCTGGATAAAAAGATTCTTTTCCAATTTGAAAGGTGGCTGGCAAAAAATCATGGCAAAGAATATAAAATATTATGGGGGTGAAAGAATTTTTTCCTTACAAAAGGAAAAGATCCTTGAAATTTCTAAAATGTTCAGTAACCCATTTTGGAAAGATGTCTTTTATAGCTTGTATTTAGCAAAGCCACTTGTAAAATTGAATATAAAGGAGTGTTTATCTCTTGATCTACTTAACTTTGTATCAATTGATGATTTCCCTTTTTATATGAGATGGGGAAATGCAGGTGTAACAAGCTTAAATCATATCATGGATAATGTTACAAAAAATCTCTTGACTTTTGAAAAGATTAAAACATTAATTAAAAGTAACAACTTCATTCGATATTACACATTAATCTCAAACATTCCTACTGATATTAAAAGGTGTTTAAAGGATAACATTGATAATATCAATACAGAAAATGTTCATCCAAAAGATGACTTTTTAGACAGACTAATAAATACAAAAAGTTTAAAGTTTGTATATATTACTTTACTGAAGACAATAACTCATCTTCCCATTCAAAATTTTTTGAAATGGGAAGAAATACTTGGGATTGACATTGCAGACTGGTCTATATATTTTCGAATTCTTAAAAAGCGTTGTAGGGATACATATCTGATCAATTTTCAGTATAAGTTTTTACATAGAGTTATACCTACTAATACCTTTTTATTCAAAATTCATATTAAAGACACAAAATTGTGCTCATTTTGCAATGTTGAAGATGAAACGGTTGAACATTTATTTTTTAATTGTCCTTTGATATTTCCTTTCCTGAGAGCTTTCTATGACTGTCTTAAATGCTATTTTCACAATATTGAATTTCACAAAGAACAATTTTTGCTTGGATTTAAAGAAGAAAGTTTAACTCTTAACTTGCTGATCCTTATAGCTAAAAATTATATACGGTATATAAATGTAAACTAAAAGAAAAAATTCCAAATATCATAGAATTGAAGTATCGAATTAAAAATTAATATTCACTTGAACAATATATAGCCATAAAGAACAACAACTTAAAAGGTTTTGAAAAATACTGGACCCCAGTGAAACATGTTTTTCCAGATTTTTAACTACGGATAGGTACCTGGGTATACTACGTTATTTATGTTTATGTATTTATTTGTATCAATTAGGAGTAAGTTACTAAAGTCACAAAATAATAGAAGACAGATATTGTAAAGGAATGGGTGTTGTTATGAAAGGGAGAGAGAGAATGTGAAAGAATGAATGTGTCTCAATTTATTTATTTATTCATGTCATATTTTATTAATTAACTTTAAAAAAAAATGCAATAGTCACATAATAATTATGTTGTAAATCCTTGTACATCCATGTCAGGTGGTAATGTATGGGCTTTTCTATGAATGTAAATTCCTGACTATTGAAGAAACAAATAAAAAAAAAAAAAAGAAATTCCTACGTCTTTATCATGATTACAACCGGAATGACACCAACAAATAAGTGTATGCGTTTACCACAAGATATTCCTACGGCTTTATCATGATTACAACCGGAATGACACCAAAAAATAAGTGTATACATTTACCACAAGATATTCCTACGGCTTTATCATGATTACAACCGGAATGACACTAAAAAATAAGTGTATATGCTTACCACAAGATATTCCTACGTCTTTATCATGTTTACATCCGGAATGTCCCCATCCCTTAAATCCACAACTACTGACATCTATTTCATTTCCAGAACATGACAGGTTGCTCATCCAAATATCACCAACACCAAATCCAAACTTGTTACTAGTGAAGATTTCTGGCACTCTAAAAATATGATAATAATTTTTTTTATTTTTAGGTTTATTGCCCAATGGATTAGTATTCTATCAAATATTTTCCTCAGACATACGTTACCTTAACTGATTTTGGCAATTCTGCTTATGTCTTATGGTTTACTTGCTTCCACAGACTTTTATAAAATACTTGTTTTTTCTCCTCGATCTTTTGACTATAGGCATACCGATGAAGATCATTTTAGAAATGCTTCTTCCACATTAAACTATATATCTATATTTGTATTATTAGTATATCACAAACATAATCTACGTGAACTTAATATAGAACAGAACGAGAAAATGGGCATACATCATGCAGATGTAACGAATGTTTGATAGTCTCTCATGTTCATTTACATCCATATCCTTTATTACTAACCAAACTGTATAAAAGAGGGGGGTGTCGTGGTCGTGATCGTATGGTAGTTGGATTTACAACTACCTATGGAATCAGTGCCTATTACCACTAAAGTTGTGAGTTCGAATATCAATCAATGCGAGGTGTACTCGATGAAACGTTATGCTATAAAGTTTGTCAGTTACTTACAACAAGTCGGTTGTTTTCTCCAGGTACTTCTGTTTCCTCTAACAATAAAACTGACAGCCACTATATAAATGAAATATTGTTGTAAGTGGGGTTAAACACAATAACCCTAACACTAACCTTATAAAAGAGGCTAGACTTACGAATCCTTATAACCGAGCATGTTTCAAATCACCCAGGCATCTTGGGAGGTAAAATTATCCTGACATATTGTTCCCCAGTATCCGTTATGGAACACCTCTACTCGGCCTTCTGACGCCGTCGATCCATTAAAAATACGAACCATTATATCTGTAAATACATCAATAGGAGTTAAGAAAATTTCTTCGTCATGCATTAAGCCAGGAACACGCTGTGTATCCTTAATTAGATATCTACATTTAAGTAAACGTTATTTATTACTGATATTTACAGTTCCTAATGACAAAACTAAGGTTCTCCTCTTCGAAATAAGGCAGTAGTACTCACAACGGGTTCTTTGAATTATACGTGCATGATTTTTATTCTACGTGAAACACGTACTGCAGTACGTGAATGGGCATGCTGACACACATATATTTTTTTTGGCCAGATATCAGAGGTATTCTGAAACCATCAAACAAAAGTCATACAATACATTGGCCAAAAGAAGATAAAGAACACAAAGACAAACAATGGTCGACACAACTAAAGATTGAGCAACTTGAACCCCACAAAAACTAGAGGCTCAGCCTGTGTCGCTCACCTTTCATTCTGCTTTGAGGAAACTTAATACACAACCTTCCATACATGTAGATGCTTCCTACCAAGTTTCAGTTCATTTGGCTAGGCAGTTTCAGAGGAGAAGATTTTTTAGATTTCGACCAATCAGAAACAAGAATTGCCTGTGGTGGCCATGTTTGTTAACCGATCGAGATGAAATGAGCAATCTTCATAGAGGACATTCCATAGATGCTTCCTGACAAGTTTCGGTTAATTTGGCCAAGCGGTTTCAGAGGAGGAGATTTTTAAAAATTGGCCAATCAGAAACAAGAATTGCCTGTGGAGGGCCATGTTTTGAAATGGATCATAACAAAATGTACACTTTTTAGAGAAGACCTTCCATAGATGCTTCCTACTAAGTTTCAGTTCATTTGGCTGATGGGTTTCAGAGGAGAAGATTAAAATGTGAAAAGTTAACAGATGACAGACAACAAATGACGGACGCCAAGTGATGCCAAAAGCCCACATTGCCTTTGGCACGGTGAGCTAAAAAGAATATTAAAATGTGAATACCTACATGTTATCTTTCTTTTAACAGCTTAATGCAAGAGTTATCTCCCTTTTAACAGTTTACTACAATGGGGAAGTTTTTTAAGAAATGAACCAATCAGAAACAAGAATTGTCTGTAGCGGCCATGTTTGTTAACGGATTGGGATGAAATGAGCAATCTTTATGGAGAACCTTCCATAGATGCTTCCTACCAACTTTCAGTTCATTTGGTCAAGCGGTTTCGGAGAAGATTTTAAAAAATCGGCCAATCAGAAACAAGAATTGCCTGTGGCGGCCATCTTTCCTAACGGATCGGGATGAAATGAGCAATCTTTATAGAGGACATTCCATATAAGCTTCCTACCAAGTTTTGGTTCATTTGTCCAAGCGGTTTCGGAGAAGATTTAAAAAAATCGACCAATCAGAAACAAGAATTGCCTGTGACAGCCATGTTTGTTAATAGATCGGGACAAAATGAGCAATCTTTAGAGAGGACCTTCCATAGATGCTTCCTACCAAGTTTCAGTTCATTTGGCTGAGAGGTTTCAGAGGAGAAGATTAAAATGCGAAACATTAACGGACAACAAGTGATGGCAAATTACAGCTCACCTTGTCTGCCTTTGGCAAGGTGAGCTAACAAAACCAGAGGCTCTCAAGAGCCTGTATCGTTCACCTGGTAATAAAAAAAACCAATTGGTCCTATGTAAAAACTATGTCCTGCAGTGGTAGCCATCTTGGAATTACGATCAACATAAAAAACACAAAGTTTGTAAAGGACCTTCCAATGATTGATGCACAGTTTAGGTTCAATCAGTGCAATAGCTTCAGAGAAGAATATATTTCTGTATTTTCCCCATATGGTTCTGTGTTAATACTATGACCTGTGGTGGCAGCCATCTTGGATTTCCGATCGGCATAAAAAACAGAGGACCTTCCAATGATCATTCCTGGGCAGTTTGGTTTCAACTGTCCAAGTGGTTTCAGAGAAGAAGCGTTTTGAAACATTTTTCCCATAGGGTCCAATGTTAAACTAAGTCCTGCCGTAGCCGCCATTTTGAATTTCATATCAGAACAAAAAACGTACAGTTTGTAGAGGACCATCCAATGAACATTCATGTACAATTTGGCTTTAATCATATTTGTAGTTTCTGAGAAGAAGGCATTTGAACATTTTCCCATAGGGTCCAATGTTAATCTATGTCCTGCGGTGGTGGCCATCTTGGATTTCCGATCGGCATAAAAAACACACACCTTGTAGAGGACCTTCCAATGATCATTCCTGGGCAGTTTGGTTTCAATTATCCAAGTGGTTTCAGAGAAGAAGCGTTTTGAAACATTTTTCCCATAGGGTCCAATGTTAAACTAAGTCCTGCCGTAGCCGCCATTTTGAATTTCATACCGGAACAAAAAACGTAAAGTTTGTAGAGGACCATCTAATGAACATTCATGTACAGTTTGGCTTTAATCATATTTGTAGTTTCTGAGAAGAAGGCATTTGAATATTTTCCTATAGGGTCCAATGTTAATCTATGTCCTGTGGTGGCGGCCATCTTGGATTTCCGATCGGCATAAAAAACAGAAAGTTTGTAGAGGACCTTCCAATGATCATTCTTGGGCAGTTTGGTTTCAACTGTCCAAGTGGTTTCAGAGAACTTCAACTTCACTCCGCCCGCGGAAAAAGATGCGAAAATTTGGACTTTTGTAATTTTTTATGTCGGAAAAAGTGCGGAAATTTGAACTTTGTAATTTTTTATGTCGGAAAAAGTGCGTAAAATTGGACTTTATTATTTTTATTGGCAAAAAAAGTTCGGAAAGTTGGACTTTATCATTTTTAATGGCGGAAAAAGATGCGGAAAGTTGGACTTTGTCATTTTTGATGGCAGAAAAGTTTGGAAAATAGTCTTTGCAATATTTTATGGTTAGAATAAATTCGGAAAATAGGACTTTGTCATTTTTTATGTTGGATAAAGCTTGGAAAGTTGGACTTTTAGATTTTTTTAATGTTGGAAAAAGTTCAGAAAGTTTGACTCAGTCATTTTTTAGGCCAGAAAAAACATTTGTTTGTGGAAAAGCTGATTTAGTCATTTCTTAAGGTTTTATTCTTAAATTTGATTAATATCCAATTGAATGAAGAATATCAACTAATATTAACTAATTGATTAATACTGCCAAGTCTTCAGTTAGAATAAAAATTTAATAAATAGTGATGTTTCTAATCTTCCCTGAAACAGGTGTTAAAACTGTTCAACTCTTTGGTATATTCAAATTTTTTTTAAAAAAATTAGACAAAGACCAGCATAAAACATAGAAAATTGAAAACAAGTAACATGAACTTCACTAAAATAGTGAAAACTTGTGTTCTACAGAAAATTGAGCATTCACTGTGCTACACATAGTTATTGGTTTGATGGGTGTAGATTACATTTTTTCTGGGTTCTGAAAATTTACTCCTCATCAATTATTCAAAAGTAGATTAAGTTTCCATCATAATATGCATAAGAAAGTTAATAGGTACTATATTGATCACTCATCATGTACATGCAATTACTGAAGTCTTGAGGTTTCTAATGATGATTGAAGTTTAAACACTGTATACAGTCGAATCTCATAATGTCAAACTTCTTACTTTTAGTTATCCAAAGAAAAAACTTATCGGAGATTGAGTGAGTGATTGTTGCTTAATGCCTATTCAGCAATTTTTCAGCTATATCGTGGCGAAAACAAGTTAATTTTCAATGAGGACATGTTCAGGTCCACTTTGTACTAAACCAACATGCTGAGTTGGATTTTATAGTGCTAGCTCACTGAAACAACAATCTGCGGGTAGACATGTCACTCAACTCGGACACATTATTCTGATTCCGAGCCAACCTGCTTAGTGGAGAAGCAACAGATACCAATTTAATATTCTTTGATTTGACCCGAACAGGGCTCGAACCCACAATCTAGAGCACTCGAGGTGTATCTGATATTGACATAACCAGGTATGACTGTATATACAACACTTTTCAACATTGTTCAGCAAACCTCATTGCACAGAAAATCATTTTTTCATAAAAACAAAAGGAAGAAATCTGAATATGGCAACTTTTACTTGCTGATAATAATATTCATAGTACATAAACATAGGATAACAAAGTAGAAAATAATTAGAATACAAAGGCTTCTAAAAAAAAAGACTTCAGGAATAGTCACTATATTGTCTGTTGCATGCTTTCAATATTATAATAAAAATGGCCATCTTGATCGTATGGTAGTTTGAGTTTCAACTACATGTGCAATCAGTGCCTATCACCACTAAAGTTGTGAGTTCAAATCCTGCTCTGTGGTTTTTTCCGTTTTCCTCCACCAATAAAACTGAGCTTCATGTACTGTGATACAACTGAAAGATTGCTAAAAGTTGCGATAAACACCCTAACACTTCAATATAATAAAGCGTCTAAATAATTTTTCATTGATTTTCCCCCAACTCAAGATTCTCCCAAACATTCAGAGTAAGAGTATGTCCCAGTTCAATCTCTCTCAACAAAGTTCTCAACCAGTTCTTCTTCAAATGTCCATGTCTATCTGTAACAAGTGATTGGTCTGTACTACAGTTAAATTTAGCCGTGCTTTTCTGTCTTCAACAGACATTTACACTTGATCCACACGTGTCAATATTTCCTGAATTGAAAATATGTATGTTGTGGTTCCTCTATGACTGACTGATCATCTTGTTCTTCAATTTTCCTGAAATAAAATTACAAAATATGTAAGAAAAACAAACCTTAAAATAACTTATTACATTTAAATATACAAAATGTAAAGATTTCACATATTAATACAATATAGTAGAGTATTACAGTTGTATCCTGCTGTCAAATTACAAATTCAGACAATAGAATTATACATGTAAATTTATAAGTAATATGAAATTAAATATATTAAAAAAGAAATTTGCATGTTTTATTTCTGCATGACCAGCACTAATTAAGTTGGTTTTTTTTCATAATATATTTGTTCCATTTTGAAATCATATTGTGTAAGTTACAAATAATTGATTTAGCAATTCAATTATTTTCTTAATCATCAGATTTTATAATTATTTTACCTTGTTCTAAATTAAGTCCTTGTTTAAATATTTATGGGAACAAATCACCAAAATTGTAGACACTATACATCTATACATTTAGTAAGTGAATGATTGTTTAGTTGTTTAATGCCAAGTGAGCAACGTTTTAGCTATATCATGGCGAGAACAAGTTACAATTTGATGAGATGGTGTCTGCTTTGTAGTAGACCAACACGATTAGTTGGATTTTTAGTGCCAGATCACTGAAATAACAGTCTGGAATAAGGCATGCCTCTCCAACCTGGAACATTATGCTGTGTGATTAGCAGAGCACAAGAACCAATTTGATAGTCTTTGTTTTAACCTTACCGGAGCTCAAACCCATGATCTACCACACCATATAATGCACTATACACTTAAGCATGAAGCAGTGGAAAATGTACCAGGCGTAACATAGACAAATACACAATGAATAAATACCTGCGATAATAAGGGGTCTTGGGCAAGGGAACATCTTCTTTTGGCTTCATACAATTTGTACCAGCTGAAAACAAATAAAACACATTTAAAATATTACATAAAACTTATGGTGTTCTATAGATATATATATAAAAGATTATTACAGTGAAATGTCATGTCTTTCTAAATAATCATAATAAACACTGTACTTGACCAATATGGATAAACACCAAGTCTTTGCTTTTTATATTTGTGCATCATGCATTCATGACAGGACATAAAAAATAAATGTGTCAATTTGTTTGCATAGCGAACTGCAGAGGTCATTGAAATATAATGTATATATGATAATTTTTTTAGATCATTATTTATATAAACTAATCCAATTGGAAATGACATTCCATTGATAGGCGATACTTTTATCTTTGTCTTTGAGTTTGAGTTTGAAAATTCTAATTTTCTATTTATTATGTACAGTGTATATAAATGTTGTTATTTTATCAATTTGGAATTTCTAATCTTGTCTGTTCGCGCCGATGTATAATCATCACGACTCGAGTGATGAAACATCGTAGGATGTAGAAGATCAATCTTAAGTTAACGTGAAACAAATCGTCGAAAATGGGTGAAGTTATGATATATAGGCTCTTGAAATGTTACTTTAAAGCAGAAAGAGTTTCATATGAAAGAAACGATACCTAATTACAAATGGTGTATTTGCATGATTAGATTCCCTAGGAGCACTAGGTTGGTCAGTCAAATGGGGGGGGGGGGGGGGGGGGGGGGGGGGGGGGGATTACTATTTTCTGTTGTTTATAGTGCCTTTGAATCCATTTGGGATTAAATTTATGTCTCAGAATAGATTTGACTGTGTGTGCTTCATAAGTCGTTTTGTAAACAAATTACCTGTGATGCTACCAAGAACACGTTTTTAGTACTAGAAAAGTCTAGTTCGTGTTTTCAACTAACAGATTTAAAGATGGCGGGTTGTTTACAAATTGCATTATGGGAGAAAAATATTTAATAAATATTGTTGAAAAAGAAAATCCAGCAAATTAAAATTCTTTTTTTTTTTTTTTTTTTTTACTAAAGATCAAATTTAATATTACTTTAAACATCCATATCTATGAGTTGATTAAACAAACTTTGGTAGACACGCATCGGAAATTAACGAAGTGCAGGGAATCCGATTCAACGACCAATCATCGAGAAGCGTGGGAGGCACCAATTTTGTAAATATTTTGAATATAAAAAATGTAAACAACAAAAATTATCGCTACGTTCAGTATGGATATCACGCATATTTTAATTTATTATATGGACAAACGACAACCCAATTACCGGCAACTTTCTTAATGTCAGCAACATAATAGAGCCTCGCAAAATCTTTAGATTTGGTAAAAGCAGTCAGACATAGCTAGCCTAGGATCTAGGAGTAGGAATGCATCAATGATTCGTCATAAGTATCATATATCATATATAATTTATAGCAATGTATAGACCAAGAACTGGATGATTTATCTCTCAAAAGTTATCTACACACCCATCTGGCTCAACAAGTTTTCTTAAAATGAAATGCAACTACCTTGTGTTGTCATTTACAAATGTAGGTCAAATTAGGGGGGAAAAGGAGGAGGAGGAGGGAGGGGGCGAACTACTCCCAACCAAATTCAAATTATTTATTGATATAAAATCCAGTAAATGGATTATCATCAAAAATAATAAAAAACTAACCCTAACCCAACCAGAGATGCTTGCAACTCGTATGGGCGAATCATGGACTCATTAATTGTGCTTAGATTCTAAGTTAGAACTCACTATTTTTTTTACAAGTGAGACTCATGACTTTCTTTATTGACCAAAATAAGGGTGAATGGACCCAGGTTAAAAAAAGAAACATGTAAAAAAAAAAAAAAAAAAAAAAAATATTGTGTATATATATATATTATGTATATATTGTAATATAAGCTGGTTTAATTTATATAAACTATTCTTACTATGTAAATTTTAAAGTATACATGTACTAGCAGAATATGCACAAGAATTATGATTTTGAAACTTTCTGGCATTGATTTTGTCTTTAAGCCAATGCTAATGTGTTAAATCAAACTTTATCCTATATTACCCAATGTACATGTACCATGGTCATTCGACTTTCCTTTGTTAAAAGTGTGATGATATCTGCACATAAATGTATCACATAGGAGGAGTCAAGGCATTTGCCATTTCATCATCACACTTTTAACAAAGGAAAGTCGAATGACCAAGGTACATGTGACTTACTATATTGGAAATGATGGGTATGTATAGATACAGCATGGGTAGGACAAAATTAACTCGAAAGCGATGCTTTCTCGTGAATTTTAGTCCCACACATACTGTATCTATACATTATACATACCCAACAATTTCCAATATTATATAGTAACTAAAACATAAAAAACAAGCTTGTTGACAAAAAATAATGCACAAGTACACCTTACTTAGGAAACCAATAATCAGTAAAAAAGCAGCAACTAGTTATATCAAACACTAAATATTGAAACAAATATTTCAAAAAAACTTAAGACAGTTGCACAGGAACTGGAACTGACTGACTTACATGTACAACAACAACTTAAAGAAGAAAGGTAAGTTTTATCTTTATTGAAGACTTACATTGTACTGATTCACTTTGAATGAAAAAAAGTGTAATTGAAAAACATATTGTCAAGACGTCAACAGATCAAGATTATTTTTTTTTAAATTTCAGTCGCAAGTTGGTTGTAAAATCATAAGTAGAAAAAGATAATATACAATTAATGACTTTTAATGAGGTGGATACAATGATTTATTAACCCAGGAACATTATATTTATCACGGCCAAATGTATTATTCTTGGGTTAATAAATCCTGGTATCCATCGAATTGAAAGTCATTAATTGTTTTATTATATGACACATTTTATATGTTGATTTTATCATGACGTTTTCTTTGGTTTCGTATGGTGCAAGATGTTGGAATGTTATATTCACCGTGCATTACGTCGAAAAGACATTATCTGAAGTCATATAATAATGGTAGTTATTACATGTAGTATTTGTATTTCTAAATTGATTATTAGCTTTGTTTACAATTATTTATCCTAAAACTTAATGAAAATACAATTATATTATAGTTACTTACCAGCAAGTCAACTCTTCAAAGAATCTATGGACATCCTAATGTCTCCAGAGCCTTCAACCAGCACGCAAAATCACGAAGTATGTGTAGATTGTACCATTCTACAAGAGGAGGTCACTCGCAACAACCAACAAATACAATTGTCTACAGAATCAACTCAATACCACCAAGATTGAGAACCAGTATTTACAGATAATCACATAGAACATGCAGCAACAACTTGTAAATTTGCGGTACTAGGTACAGTACTAGTTGTAGAATAAACATCAGGTAAATTATACATTGGCATGCATTTGTCATTCGATTGTCTTCTACTCTTAAGGGAGCTGCCATTATGAATTCTTGATAACTATCATGTTAATAAATGCAATATGAATGATAGAAGAATGAAAATATCTACCATAAAAACCAGTTTTTGTTAAATTTATTTTAGTTTAATACTTGCATATAGTAAAAGAGGGTTATGAACTTATGATCATGATGTTTAACACCACTTTCAATAGTATTTTAGTTACATTGTGGCAGTCACTTTTATTGGTGAAGGAAGCCATAGGACCTGGAGAAAACCACGACCTGTCATAAGTCACTAACAATCTTTGTCATATAATGTTGTACTTTACTTAAGACATATTTTTATTGACAATGAATTAGACACAAGTTATAAAGTTACGATGTCTTCTCTGTTACATATAAATCATTAAAAAGACAATATATTACCAAAACATAACATTATTTTGTTCAAAATTATTTGAGAAAATTGACATAATACTGCAAGTGAATTTGATATTGATGTTCTATCGAGTACACCTCACCATAAGCAGGGTTGCAAGTTTTGCATAGGTAATTGCAACTTGCATACGATTATGACCATTATAGCCCCATATAGAAATAAAATGTCCAGGATTTGTCTTCTATGCTGCAAATGATTAAATGACATCACATTTTCTAAGTCGTAAAAAAATTATGAGAGAAAGAGATAGACATGTTAATGTAGGGAAGTTGATATAAGCTTTCAAATGTTTAAAAATATTAATTAATATAATTGATATTCCTGTACATGATGTAAAATAACAACAAATAATATTTCAATCTGAGTGGATGTGCAATAAATGTATATGAAACAAAATCACATTATAAACTGTTACTGATAGTGATAAGCACGAATAAAAAAAACATGCTTTGATATTTACAATGCATTACAAAAAATCTTTCTTTTTCAGATATTATTGGTAAAAGGTGGCCACATGTATCTAAAAAGGATGTTACTGGGAAGTTGGCAGAAGCCTTAAAGCCAAACCTGTTCAAGGAGCTTTAAAATTAGATATCTACTTAGACAATAGTGCCAAAAACACTTTTTTACAAAGATAGTGGACATTGTTTTTTCTTTGAAGAATTAAAATAAAACAAAAAGTATATTATGTTAAATGATTTCATTGTCAGACATAAATCTACTTTTTCTGATTTTATGGATATTTATGTATAAAAAAATTTATACAGAATTTTTGTCCGAATGTAGTTCGGAAATGTTTTCCGAATGAAGTTCAGAAATTGCACCAAAAGTGGCAAAGCTAATGCGGAAATTTTCTCCGAGCTAGCTTGGAATAATTTCCGAATCTGACAATATTTTCCGAATAAGGGTGGTAGTTTCCGACCTTAATTCGGAATTCGGAATTTTTTTCCGAGGTCGATTCGGAGTATTTGGACAATTCCGAATTTTTTTTCGATGTCAATTCGGACAATTCCGAATTTTATTCCGAGCTCATTCAGACAATTCCGAATTTTTTTCCGAGCTCATTCGGACAATTCCGAACAGATTTCCGAATTATATGCGGAAAAAATATGGAAATTCATCAAAATCCTCTGTTTTTTCACGAAAATATTTTTTTTCTCATTCGGAAAAGTCCGAATACTCCGAACTCTATTTTCCAAGCTACGGGAGAAGCATTTTGAAACATTTTTCCCATAGGGTCCAATGTTAAACTAAGTCCTGCCGTAGCCGCCATTTTGAATTTCATATCGGAACATAAAACCTTAAGATTGTAGAGGACCATCCAATGAACATTCATGTACAGTTTGGCTTTAATCATATTTGGAGTTTCTGAGAAGAAGGCATTTGAACATTTTCCCATAGGGTCCAATGTTAATCTATGTCCTGCGATGGCGGCCATCTGGGATTTTCGATCGGCATAAAAAACAGTAACTTGGTAAAGGACATTCCAATGATCATTCATTTACAGTTTGGGTTCAGTCAGTTCATTAGTTTCAGAGAAGAGGATCTTTGAAATTTCAGCCAATCAGAGCATATTATTGGCCCTGGCAGCCATATTGAATATCCGACTGGAACGAAAAACAGTAACTTTGTAGAGGACCATCCAAGGAACATTCCTGCTAAGTTTGGTTCCAATCAGCCAAGTGGTTTCGGAGAAGAAGCTTGAAATGTGAAAAGTTTACAGACGACGGACGCCAAGTGATGGCAATAGTTCACATGGACCTTTGGTCCAGGTGAACTAAAAAAGGGAATGAAATCAGATGCACTAGAAGGGTAAGCAGTTCTGTCCCACTAGTGAACATGTGATATAAAAACAGAATGGTAAACAACACACAAATGATGGGAACAGCTCACATGACTATATACTGGTTTTGCGATGAAATTCAAGTAAACTGTACCTGAAAACGTTTTCCTCGTCCAGTCCATTCTGTATTAAACCATTGCTCTGCATGTTCTCCTTGTTCTCATCATTTCGGTCGCCGTCACGACCCTCAAATGGTGACGGAGCCTTGCTCTTCTTATCATTTCCCCCATCAACCATACTGCCGTCTTGTTGCTGAACCTGGGAATAGTAGGCCGTTGGGACCTAAAGTTTGTTTGTTTTAATTATTGTGGTTTTCATGCTATCATGCAAATAAAAGGATTTTTTAATACAATTTTTTTTTAAACTAAATTTTTAAATGACTAATATGTTTACCCCTTCTCCTAGTGTACCTTTTCTGATATTTTCCATGCATAATCTAAATTCAATAATAGGTTGCTTTTTCTGTACAAATAAAAAAAAAAACAGCTTCCATAGGTTTTTCAAGAGAAAACCAGCTACATTTGTACTTTCTTCAAACACCAGCGATTAATTGCACATAATACATGCCGAAGATAAAAATTTCATTGTTGTGACTTCATTAGCGTCTGTATGGATAAACAATATTACCGCTATATTATACCAAACAACATGTTACCTTAAACTTTCTCTGGAACTGATTTGGTGGTCCCACCTTCATCCTCAATCTAGCATCTAATTCTTTCCCAGTTGGTGATCTCCCACATAAGACATACTCTACCATATCAACACCAAGTCCACCAGGCTCTATAACAAAAAATAACGAAGACAGATTAACAGCTTGTTTTTAAATCTACATTCTGTTACCTTATCCTGACTGCAGTAGCATTCGGAACTTTTGTTTCAGGGAACTGGATTTGGCACCATATTAGAGTTATCGTTCATAGTAGACTTCCGTTGATTAGAAATCCAAAATTGTAGATACGATGTAAAGTTCGTTGGATTTCTTGTTTCAGAAGAAAATTTTCGTGAAAAATGCCGACCGTTTAAAAAAAGGAATATTAGCGGAGACGAAGCGTGCTCACCAAGTCAAAGGTAGATGCATTTTTATTGATTTAGCCATGGGATTCCCCGAGCAGGTAGCATAGTTTTCGTGCAAATTATGTGGAAGTGAGATACCTTAATTTTCTATATATACATATCAGTCGACTAATGCAATCAGAAAACGGCATATTATTGCTGTTTTACATGTTTCTAAGCCATGGAAATGAAAAAAAAAAAAAAAAAAAAAAAATGAATAAAGGGGGGTAGGGTGAAAAAAGGGGGATGCTGTGTCCTGTCCACAAGTACCCGTGATTAATATAAACATGAATCCAAAATAAAGTGTCTTTTTGTATTTTTTACTTGCATTCTGGTCTTACCTAATGCATAATTGACATGTCCACATAATATTTGGTACATCATCATGTTTTTAGTTTTGGTGGTTTGAATTAATGGTCATTAATGTAGTTTTCAAATTAGGGCCTGTAGAATTGATGGTGGGCCCGTAAATATTTGAACTTACAGGCCCGGTGGGCTTGTAAGGTAAAAACTCAAGCGTGAAGACTGCTTCCCTCAGACATTAGGTGACCTCAGCCGATTTTGGTTATCCTGTTTGGGCCCTTTGATTTTATTGCTCCCAAAACTTTTATTTATTCGGCTTTCCAATCTTTCGATTTTGAGTGTACTTGATCAAGGTTATTCTAGAAGCGCGTTGTGCACACTAAATTTGATATCTCCGTTTATGTAAACGTTACGAAATATCATTGTCTCCAATAGCAATAGACATTTCCCCTTTTACGTAGATATCGTCTTTCCTCCAATTAATTTGTTTGTTGTTTTTATGTTTGTTTGGTTTTATTTATTTATTTATTGATTTATTGATTGATTGATTTATTTAATTTTTTTTTTTATTATTATTATTTTTTTGTTTTGGCTATATACAATACCGCAGTCGATTCCAATATCGTCATGGCTACAGGTTGAACTCTCCCAACCTCCATGCTGACATGTTGATAAATCATTTTCATGACCAAGACAGTTAACATCGTCCAGCAATACAGAACCATTGCCACACCCAAAGTGTGATGCTGGGAATATTACAGGGTGTCTATAATGAAAATATATAGTCAAATCTGTCCATGCGGTCATATCTATTTTAAGCAGTCACTTGTATTAAAAGATCTCCTTTTTCTTGTCATGTGAAAGAAAATTTCATATGAATTGTACCTCTTTTAAGAGGACACCAGTCTTAAGAGACCCCTTTATCTTTGCCCCAAATATTACCTCCTAATATAGGTTTGATTGTAAATTGTATTTGATACTTTTGAAGAAAATGGTCAAATCTTAACTTTTTACTTTAAAATTAAATGTCTTCAATTACAAAGAGTTTGAAGATTCCTAATTGGTAATCAGAATCCGTAAATCGACAAATTGTTGGTTGATTGGTTTTGGGTGTTTAACGCCATTTTCAGCAATATTGCAGCTATATCATGGCGACCAGTTTTAGTTGTGGAAGAAGCCGGAGAGAACCACCGACCATGGGCAAGCAACTGGTAAACTTTATCACTTGCGGCTGCGAGTCGAGTGCACCCTTTTTTGTAATTTACAAAGCCAGATGCGAACCAACGCCGTATTGGTGATAGGCTTGTATGAGTTGTTAGGTAATCCATGCAACTAACTAACTGATTGAGCCACCCAGGCCTTTCGACAAATGACAGAAAACACAATGGCCAAAAGAAAAATTACAAAAAGACAAACAACGATCTACAAAACATACACATAAAACTGAAGACCGAATAACATGAACCTCACTAAAAACCAGGGGTGAACTCAAGTGCTCCGGAAGGGTGAGCAATTCCTGCTTCAATAGTGGCCCCGTCATGTGACTCTAGTTACAAACCCGGTGCTAAATCATGAATTAACAATAGTATAACTAATCCATTGTAAATAAAATAGCTATGAAAAGAAAGTTTAATCAGCGATGGTCAACAATTCCACCAATATCAACAAATGAACAATCACATCATGCCTTCAAACCACTGAACATACAAAAAGACCATGATATATGGTATTGGAAACCCAGGTCTTGGCTTGGGACATGCAAACAAATGTGGCAGAGCTAAACCGGTTAATGGGTCCCAGCTCTCCCCTTCTTGATAATTGGATCTCAAGCGACAATACAGATCTGAACAAAAAATAAAAACAATCTGCACAGATTTTCCCTTTGTTTTCACAAGCGTTAAAATCCTTTAAAATATATATTCCTACAATTTGACATAATTGTGTACTAATATTAACTTTCTTTGCATTTATATTCTTTTTATAACGTAACATTTCACATAGCATCAAATGTTTCAAATTTGATAAACATGTACACGATAATTACACACCAGGGTTTTAAACAAAAATACAGAAATTATGGGTGGAGTACATATACTACTCTTCCCAAAGATAATCTGTATATCCTTTAATTTTCAAGTGAACAAAAATCCAGTACTAAATATCGAAATAAATTTCAATTGAATGTGATATATTTACAAAAGAATGAAAAGACCCTTGGTCTTTTTACATGCACTGTACGTGTATTCGTACACATGTAAATCGGCATGACTGAATCTAATGATCTTTATTGTTAAAATGTTTATGCAAATATAGAATAAAATGCTGCTAGCTTTATAACTTACAAGTTCTCTTTTCCAAGCATACGACACACCACACGAACATCTAATTCATCAAACTGTTTCCCACAGACGGTACCCCATGCTCCATTGTGATATAATTCAACTCTCCCTTCATATCGATTCCTCCCTCCTTCCAAATGTATTGGGGCTGCAAATAAAAACATACACCACCAAAAAATTAATCTATGAAGAAATGGTAGCAGATTTTCTATTTGTTCCCCATTCTTCTCTTCGAGAGGTGGTGTTTTTGGATCCATGTTTGCTTGTTTGTTTGTTTGTTTGATGGTGTTTAACGGCACTTTCAACGATATTTCAGCTATATCGTGGCGGTCACTTTTATTGGAGGAGGAAACCAGAAGACCCGGGGAAAACCACCTCGAATTATTACTGGGTTCATTTTACAACACACACTTAATGTATGTGCTCATAAAAAGCAGGCAATCAGTGCCTATCACAACTAAAGTTGTGAGTTCGAACCCTGTTCATGGCTGGAAGTACCTTGTGACATATCGATGATTTTCTCAGGGTACCTTGGTTTCCTCCTTCAATAAAACTGACCGCCATGACATAACTGAAGTATTGTTGAAAGTGGCGTTGAATATCATAAAACCAACAAACCATAAAAAACAGTTCGAAATGTTATTTACGCTTTAGACATTTAATTTGGTAAAATGTGAGTTTTGTACATCCAATTTCAATATTTTAATTAGAGGTCTAGGGCATACAGGGTTATGAATATGGTGTTTAACACCACGATGGCCCCTCTAGGGTATACATTTGAGGAACCTCCATTAACAGAAATGAGCTACCCATGCCATTTTGACCCCCTATCTATGGTATATCGACAGCCTATCCATGGTATTTTGAACTCCCTACCCATGGTATTTCGACCTCCTACCCATGGCATATCGACCTCCCATCCCATGGTATATCGACCCCCTACCCATGGTATATCGACCTCCTACCCATGGAATTTCGACCCCTCTACCCATGGTATATGTATATCGACCCCCTATCCATGGTATTTTGACACCCTACCCATGGTATGAAGACCCACTTACCCATGGTGCTTTGTCGCCCCTACCCATGGTATTTTGACCACCTGCCCACGATATATGGACCCACTTACCCAATGGTATTTTGATCTCCATTGCCAATGGTATTTTGACCCTCTAACCATGGTATATCGACCCCCATACTCATGGTATTTTGACCCCCTACAATAGTATATCAACTCTCCTACCCATAGTATTTCCCCCTCCTACCCATGGTATAGCGACCCACTTACCCATGATATTTTGACCCCCTACCCATGTTATATTGACCCCCCTATCAATGGTATTTTGAACCCCTACCCATGGTATACTACCCACTTACCCATGGTATTTAGGCCCCACTACCCATGGTATTTTAACCACCTCCCCATGGAATATCGACCCCCATACCCATGGTATTTTGACCCCCTACCCATGACACATCGACACTCCTACCCATGGTATATCGACCCCTACCAATGGTATTTTGACCCCCTATCCATGGTATAAAGACCCACTTACCCATGGTATTTTGACCCCCTACCAATGATATATGGAGCCCCTTACCCATGGTATATCGACACTCCTACCCATGGAATTTCGACCCCTACCCATGGTATTTTGAACCCCTATCAATGGTATATCGACCCCTACCCATGGTATTTTGACCCCCTATCCATGGTATAAAGACCCACTTACCCATGGTATTTTGACCCCCTACCAATGATATATGGAGCCCCTTACCCATGGTATATCGACACTCCTACCCATGGAATTTCGACCCCTACCCATGGTATTTTGAACCCCTATCAATGGTATAAAGATACACTTTCCCATGGTATTTTGACCCACTACCAATGGTATATGGAGCCCCATACCCATGGTATATCGACCCCCTACCCATGGTATCTTGACCCGCCTACCATTGGTATATTGACCCCCCTACCCATGGTATTTTGACCCCCTACCCATGGTATTTTGATCCCCCTGCCCATGGAATATCAATCCCCCTATCCATGGTATTTTGACCCCTATCCATGGTATGTTGACCCCCTGCCCATCTCTTGATTAGAAATGAGGGGGGTCAAAATACCATGGGGGTTCAATTTACCATACAGGGGGGTCTGTTTTCAATAAGGGGGGTCAAAATACCATATGACACTGGTCCTTTTTTCATTCATGACCTAACACCGGATTTGTAATCAGATTAACACGATGAGTACCACTAGTGGAGCAGGAACAGCTTACCTTTCCCGAGCACCCGAGTTCAGTCCCGATTTTTAGTGGGGTTTGTGTTACACGATCTTTAGTTTTATGTGTATGTTTTGTAGATCATTGTTTGTCTTTTCTTGCCATTGTGCTGTCCGTCCTTCGATTTACGGATTCTTTTTACCCCTTTCGACTTTGGTATCTTGAAACTCTTCTTAAGAAAAGCTGTTATTCATTTCCCAATAGGCTCATATGTTAAAAACTGCCACATGTCGGGAAGCTAAAACACTTTGTTGCTCACCTTTCATTCTGTTTTGAGGAAACCTTATACAGAACTTTCCATAGGTGCTTCCTACCAATTTTTTTTTCATTTGGCAACTGAGTTTCAGAGGAGAAGAATTTGAAGATATTAACCAATCAGAAACAAGATTTGTCTCTGGTGGCCATGTTTTTCACCGATCAAGACAAAATCAGCAATTTTAATAGAAGACCTTCCAGACGATTCCTATAGCTGCTAAGTTTCTGTTCATTTGGACAAGCGGTTTTGGAGGAGAACATTAAAATGTGAAAAGTTAACCGACGACGGACGCCAAGTGATGGCAAAAGCTCATATTTCCATTGGCAAGGGGAGCTAAAAACTTGATGCAAGAAGAAATATTCTGACAATGTACTAAAGTTTATATTTGACATGGGACCCAATCAGGATCTTATTTCAGTGTTGATTCGCATCAAACTAGACATTTGAAAAGTGAGAATGTAAATATAATGTGGTTCATTCTATGTCAGCGATTTTGATTAGAAAATAAAAATTTATAAAGGCCATCAATGACAAAGAGAGGTTAATGTGAGCGACAACTTCCATGATTCTTTATAATTAGGTTAGATATATTGTAGACGAAAATGACAAAAGGACAACAAGACGCCAGATGATTAAGAAAATTGCTATGTTTTTTCTCTATGTGTGTACAAATTGTAAAAATTGTGTGGGTGTTGTTTCTGAATGATCAGGTTTAACTAACAACCACCATTAAAAATTTATACACATAAGATCATTATTAATTTAAAATCGCTAGATTAATTAGTGCTTAACATCACTTGTAGCAATATTTTACCAATGAGATGGTGGTTGGTGGTTTATGGTGAAGGAAACCGGAATATCGATAAAACCACTGACCTGCAATAAATCTCTAAAACTTGATAACATAAACATGATAAAGATGTATAGAGTACACCTCGCCAAAAGCGGGAATCGAACGCACAACTTTAGTGGTGATAGGCACTGATTTAATATCAAACTATCATAGTGATCTCAGTATTGATAATGTCTTGTAAAATGTAATTTCCCTCATTTTATTAATAAGGCAAAATATGAGGTTAAGCTGTTAAGGATGAACATTATATGGAGCAGCAAGTAATTTATGTTGAGGTGTACTCGATACAACATTATGTGATAAAGTTTGTCAGTGACTTGCGACAGGTCTGTAGTTTTCTCTGGGAACTATGTCAGCAATAAAACTGATCGCCACAATATAATTAAAATATTGTTGAAAGTGGCGTTAAATACCATAAACCATATTATCTAGATTTTTATTTTAATTTAATCTTAGGCCAAAAAAAATGTGTGTGTTTCCGATTGCCATGATATATCTGTTATGTATTGGACTTGTAATAAATGTGTATTTGATATGCAATAAATAGACACATTGTACAGGTTATACTTTATATATAAATTGTATACATGTATGAAATATTCTATAAAAAAAAAACATGTTATACATTGTCCAAATATAGTAATGATCCAAATGTTGTAAATTGTTCAAATATTGTGAATGATTCAAATGTTTTAAATGATCACAATATTGTTAATAGTCCAAATATTGTTAATAGTTCAAATGTTGTAAATTGTCCAAATGTTGTGAATGGTCCAAATGTTGTAAATTGTCAAAATGTTGTAAATGATCACAATATTGTTAATAGTTCAAATGTTGTAAATTGTCTAAATGTTGTAAAACATCCAACGGTTGTTAATTGTCCATATAAATGAGCGGAATGTTCTAAATTGTCCAACTGTTGTAAGTGATCCAAATGTTGTGATAAAATGTAAAAAAAAACACACCACACTTTGGGAACAATTCCAAAATCAACTACTAGTATTTTGGCGGCTTGGTACAGGTACTTCAATGTAAATGAGCAAAAGTTCCAAGCTTCACCTCAAAATATATAATGTTAGCAATAATCCTTCAATTAGCATACTTTATACTCCAATAATTAACACAAATCAAATTAAAATTATCCAGTAAAATTAATTAGATCTATCATCTATATTTTACTACTTTTATCTACAGTACATACTCACGAGGAAACATATTGTTATCACAAAGTAAAAAACAATCTTCATTTAAATCTATCAACTAATTAATATATAATTATTTCTACTTATAATTAACAGTTTTGTAAGTCATTGTGACTTGTCAATACCATCTTGTCCACAAAATAAACAAAAAATATTTTATTTACAAAATATAAAAATCCTTCATCTACAAAATATAAACTATTGTCATACTGCAATAGAAAATCTAAGTGATCCGATTGGTTATTTACTCGATTTTACTAATCCATATTATACGGCTCTAGCCGGTAATATGAAAGCATGTGCCAAGAAAGATAATTCATTTTGAAATCATATGTAATCAAGATGGCGACCCCCAGGTTCGCCTGTCACTCTGACGCCGATATTGAGGCAATTCTAAATCATTTGTTATTTTTCTGTTAAAATTGTTAAGTTGTTTATTAAATATGTTGAAGAATTACAGTCGTGAAGCCACGCACAGATTCCGTACCTCCAACAATGCAGTCAAATCCCGAAATCAAGGGACGCAACTCTATTTTTTTTTTTAGACATGACGCTTTGCAAGTGAGCGGCCATGCATTGTTTACGTCGACATCCCATGTGTTTTTACTGAATATCTTCATAAATAAAACTGAAAGAAGTATTCATTTTTATTGAATCCATTTTTTAAATAAAATTGTAACGTGACTGATGCGTGAATACGTGTATTTATGATATCGTTTGCTTGAAATCAACGTTGGAACTCGGGATACCGCTGCTGATGAAATGTTGTAAAAAAAAATGGCGCTAAAAATAGACTCTTTAACTAAGTGGAACAATTGCATCCCATTGGCTGTTTATTAATAAATTTGGTAAAAATAGCTAGAATCACGTATTAAAGTATGGATTATTTGCATATTTCCCCATCATTCGTCACTAGAATTCCATATTTGGATGTAAACAAGAAGCACTATATTTCGAGATTCTAACCAAATATTTCTGTTTTTTTTCATAGATAGGATGAAAATGTGACTGTTTCTGTTTAAACACGAAAGAACCACTTGACTAATCATAGTCACACATATATAGAGTCATTTTATTCCATTTTTAACAACAAATCTTTCATTTTCGTTGACTCGTTCCATGGCATTTATGGACATGTCAAAATATTGACATAATTAATAAATACATTTTAGAAATAAAAAGGTCTGCATTATAATGTATGATCTTGTCATGCACGGAGAATGATGAAAGATTATGTTAAATTCACTCTAGATTAACATGGCATAGCATAAGGCTACATATTTAGTTCATGTCAAGCATTTACATCCCCCCCCCTTTTTTTTCATTTTCAGTCTGTTTTCCTGAAATACTTATTGATGTGTATACATGCTACTTTTCAGTGACAATGGTATTGACAACCTCCAGTTTTAGTTAGTTTTAGATCATTGTAGGTAGACATATATATACAGACTGGACATGGAATGTTTATATAGTCTGAAGATACCAAAGGGACAAGGTTACAGATTATATTAAATAAAATGGATGTTTATTTTCTGTTAGTTTCAGATTCTATGAGTATAAATGCAAAGTTTCCTGTGATGTTTATTGGTTGAATATTTGAATAAATAAAAATAAGAATATATGATAAGTCTTATATATATATATTCATACAGGTTTGAAAATCAATATATATATATATATATACTGTATACATGTATATATGTATATATATATATATATATATATATATATATGTTTTTTTTTCTTCTAAAATATCCATGAAGTAAAAAAAATGGACCAGCATTCCAATTATTTGTAAAGTACATCATCAAACAAATGCCATGAGTTTTCAAGACACCTTGTGTCATAAATTATAACTAGAGGCTCCCAGGAGCCTGTAATCGTTCACCTGGTTTTCAATTTGACATCTAAAGTTGATAGAAAATGGGGGTGTTACACATCATTTTAAAAGTGGGCCACCCAAAGATCATTTCAACTCAAATTTCTGAGCAAAAGATTTTGATGTGATTTTTATCTCATAATATTCCTAAACGGAATAAACTGGCTGAAAAAATCTCACAGAAAAACCCAGAATATATGTTAAACTACTCATTGCCATATAGCTGCAGTTAAAATTTGAGTTCATTTTGATTTGTAATAAAGTGGAAATTGACAACTAAAGAAATTTCTATTTTTAGTAACAGCAGCCATTTTGAATGGAGGGCGGGGCTGTCGGACACAATATTGAAAGGGGACCACCCAAGGACCATCCCAGCCAAATTTGCTTTAATTTGGTTCAGCGGTTTCAGAGGAGAAGATTTAAATGTGATCTTTTATCAAAATATGTCTACTTTGTATAATCAGTATAAATCGGTTGAAAGAAAAAATTCACAGAAAAACCCATAATATATGTTAATCTACTCATTGTCATGTAGCTGCAGTTAAAATTTGAGCTCATTTTGATTTATAATAAAGCAGTAATGGACAATTGAAGAAATTTCTATTTTTAGTAACAGCAGCCATCTTGAATGGAGGGTGGAGCTGTCCTGCCAGGTTTGGTTTAATTTGGTTCAGCGGTTTCAGAGGAAAAGATTTAAATGTGATCTTTTATCAAAATATACCTAATTTGCATAATCGGTATAAATCGGCTGAAAGAAAAATTTCACAGAAAAACCCGGAATATATGTTAAACTACTCCTTGCCATGTAGCTGCAGTTAAAATTTGAGCTCATTTTGACTTATACTAAAGCAGCAATGGACAATTGAAGAAATTTCTATTTTTAGTAACAGCAGCCATCTTGAATGGAGAGCGGAGCTGTCGGACACAATTTTGAAAGGGACCCACCCAGGGACCATCCCTACCAGGTTTGGTTTAATTTGGTTCAGCGGTTTCAGAGGAGAAGATTTAAATGTGATCTTTTATCAAAATATGCCTAATTTGCATAATCGGTATAAATCGGCTGAAAGAAAAATTTCACAGAAAAACCCGGAATATATGTTAAACTACTCCTTGCCATGTAGCTGCAGTTAAAATTTGAGCTCATTTTGACTTATACTAAAGCAGCAATGGACAATTGAAGAAATTTCTATTTTTAGTAACAGCAGCCATCTTGAATGGAGAGCGGAGCTGTCGGACACAATTTTGAAAGGGACCCACCCTGCCAGGTTTGGTTTAATTTGGTTCAGCGGTTTCAGAGGAGAAGATTTAAATGTGATCTTTTATCAAAATATGCCTAATTTGCATAATCGGTATATATCGGCTGAAAGAAAAATTTCACAGAAAAACTCGGAATATATGTTAAACTACTCCTTGCCATGTAGCTGCAGTTAAAATTTGAGCTCATTTTGACTTATACTAAAGCAGCAATGAACAATCAAAATTTCATCCCCCCTTTTTTCTATTTTTAGCTTGGCGGCCATCTTGGTTGGAAGTCGGGATCACCGGACACAATTTTGGAAGTGGGCCATCCAAGGACCATTCCACCAAAGTTTGGTTCAAATTGGCCCAGTGGCTTCAGAGGAGTTGATTAAAATATGAAAAGTTAACGGACGGACGGACGCTCAGTGGTGACAATAGCTCACTTGACCATTTGGGTCAGGTGAGCTAATAAAGTCATTCAGAAAAGAACTTTTTGATTGTGTAATTTGTGTATTTTGTCCGGTCCTTTTTCAAGATTCCTAGAAATTTTCTATCCCTTATCTCCTCGTACCCCCTTTTAAAAATGCTTTTCAGCACACTTTCATTTCTGTGAACAACCGCGGTAGGGCCCCGTCAAAATATGTAAATAAATAGCCATGTAGGTTTTTATTTTTTTATACCGGAAGTTAAACAATATGGATGGAGTTAAGCAACAAGACAGTACGTCCCAAAATGATTCGACCCTGGGTTTTAAATGGATAAAAAAAATCACACAAAATATTGTGTAGTCATATATTCATATTTACATAAGCGATCATACTTATATTACTGAAGATTACACTAGTTTGTGTTTGAACATAATTTGTAATCGGGTCATTTTTTATTTTGAAATGATGTCAGCTTTGTTCCGGTCCGAGTTTTACACAAGGATGAAAAGATATTGGGGTGAAAATATATCTATTTACTGCATGAGCAAACTGCTATTTACGATTCTAAGGTAAAGTTATTTTTAAAACAGGGAATATCCCGTCAACTTGGTCGTGGCTGAACGCAGTTGTTCGATTTGAATGCGAGAATTCAGCAATTGACGTGATCATTAATTTCTTATGAAAAATATTCCACAATCCAATCGTACTTGTGGTTTTGACCACCGCTAATTTTGGGGGGGTTCAGTAATTTCTGCCAGTACTATACACGATCTCAGATGGGTAAAAGTTAGTACCAGGTACCGGTCCACTTTGAAACCCCTGTGAAGTGATACAATAAATTTCTATTTATCCATAGACATCTTCCGTATATTTTAATTGATTTCAAGAATAAAAATTGATTGTAAACCAACGTATTTTAAGCGAAGGGTTGAACATCATTTTTCATAAAAAATGAAGCGAAAGTCACGTGACTGGGACTTGACTTTGAAGCTCTCCCGTCACGCTGGCTGTCCTACTGTTAATTTCTTCTTTAAAGCAGTCATAGCTGAGGTTAGATGTTCATGAGACAATACATGTTCTTTATTTAGGCTTTACACAGGTAATATGGACCCATGGTATTGCAGTATGACAAAATCGTTATATAGGCTTTAGACAGATAATACGGGCTCATATAACCTGTCTGACTTGTATATTTCCCTCGCCTTCGGATCAGGAAATATAAAACACAGACAGGTTATATGAGCCCGTATTACCTGTCTAAAGCCTATATAACTAATAATACAGTCTTATTTCTACTGGTAATTAACAGTTTTGTAAGTCATTGTTAAATGTTATATCACTGGTTTGTGACTGGTCAATATCATTCATGTCCTCAAAATATAAAAATGGAGAAAGCATCAGAGATGCAACAGCCAAGTTGCAAGTCAAAATCATTTGGTCTTGTTTTATAAATTAGTAAGAAACTAAAGAATAAATGTATGTATGATGGATTGGAAATATTTTCCTATGTAAAATAAAGACTATTCAAGATATCATCAAGTTTCAGAGGACAAAAAATAAATTATGAGGATAACAGATGTTATGTTGTAGCAGTTGTTTGTTTTAGATGACCGAGGAGAAACAGTGACAAAATCATGAATGAAAGATGAGAAAATACAGTTTTTGTTTAAACAATTAGTACTATTAGAAAGGTATCTGCAACCATACAAGTTTATGGTCTGTCCAATATGCCTCTTGTATGCCTACACTGGCATCCATGTTGGTATGTGAACATATCTTTGGAAGAGAATCATCCAAGGAACATTTGGGCAAAATTTAGTTAAAATTGACAAAATGGTTTCAGAGATATGTGTAATTCTCAAAATAACTTCAGGTAGGGGATGGGGATGACCCTGGGCCTCAATTCTTGGGGCATTTAATTTGTTTATTCACCCTGATCATAAATATATATGGCTTAGGGATGGGGATCTCAACCATTATAAAGTTCACTTCAGATAGGGGTGGGGTATGACCCCATGGGGGCTGAGCTACAAGGCATTAAATTTGCCTAGTCACCCTGATCATAAATATATATGGTTTAAGGGTGGGGATCTCAACCATTAAAAAGTTCACTTCAGGTAGGGGGTGGGGTATGACCCCCCAGGGCCTGACCTATAAGGCATTTAATTTGCCTAGTTACCCTGATCATAAATATATATGGATTAGGGGTGGGGATCTCAACCATTAAAAGGTTCACTTCAGGTAGGGGGTTTCTATCTTTTGTAGTTTCAGAGAAATGTGTAATTCTCAAAATATGTACTTTTTCTATAAATGACCATGATTTTACAAGAAAAAAACAGTAGATTAATCTGAATTTTGAACTAGCTCTAAATAATAGTGTAATAATGTTTCCTACCTAAAATTATGTTGATCGGCCAAAAACTAAGACCGTTATCGCGTTAACGAAGATAATTCTCAAAATATGTACTTTTTCTATAAAAAAAAAACCCCATGATTTTACAAGAAAAAAACAATAGATTAATCTGAATTTCGAACTCACTCTAAATAATAGTGTAATAATGCTTCCTACCAAATATTATGTTGATCGGCCAAAAACTAAGAGCGCGTTAACGAAGATAATTCTCAAAATATGTACTTTTTCAATAAAAAAAAAAAACAACATAATTTTACAAGAAAAAAACAATAGATTAATCTGAATTTCGAACTCGCTCTAAATAATAGTGTAATAATGCTTCCTACCAAAAATTATGTTGATCGGCCAAAATCTAAGAGCGCTATCGCGTTAACGAAGATAATTCTCAAAATATGTACTTTCTCTATTAAAAAAAACCCATGATTTTACAAGAAAAAAACAATAGATTAATCTGAATTTCGAACTCGCTCTAAATAATAGTGTAATAATGCTTCCTACCGAAAATTATGTTGATCGGCCAAAAACTAAGAGCGCTATCGCGTTAACAAAGATAATTCTCAAAATATGTACTTTTTCTATAAAAAAAAAAAACATGATTTTACAAGAAAAAAACAATAGATTAATCTGAATTTCGAACTCGCTCTAAATAATAGTGTAATAATGCTTCCTACTAAAAATTATGTTGATCGGAGGGCTATCGCGTTAACGAAGCCGACTGCATCAACAAAATATAAAAATCCTTCATTTACAAAATAAAAAAATCCTTCATTTACAAAATATAAAAACCCTTCATTTATAAAATATAAAAACCCTTCATTTATAAAATATAAAAATCCTTCATCAACAAAATATAAAAATCATTCATCTATAAAATATAAAAACCCTTCATTTATAAAATATAAAAATCATTTACAACTATAAACTAATACAGTCTTACCTTCAAAAAGGTTTCCATTTATAATGAACAGTTTTGTAAAGTCATTGTTAAATGTTACACCACTTGGTACATCAACACCATCATGTTTACTTAATACTATATCACGGAATGTTCCATCTGGTGACAACCTGTGTATGTCGTCTACTCCACTTATGTATACATGACCTTGTTGATCCACAGCCAGTCCTCGGTGTCCTGATATGTCGTATCTATATATAACGTGGCCATCTAAATTGATACAACACAATCTCCTGTCCTGTCTTAACAACAACTGATCATTCCTTTCATTATACAATAAGTAGTTATTAACACCATCAGTTGTTATCTCTCTTACACGAGATCCATCTGTATTTAATATTATAACTTTATTATCTCCACCGATGTAAATTTTGTCCTTTCCAGCAGTGACACCTGTACACCATCCTCCTATCTTTATCTTGTTGTCCTTTGTATTGTTAGTAGTGTTGATAAATTGTATGGATCCCTCAAGTGGAAGAGTAACTACTGCTTTATATGTACATGGTACTACAGTAATACAATAAGGTCGACTGGTCAACGATATTTCATCTTCATAGGTTTTGTAATCCTTGTATATATATACCTTCTTATCAGATGATCCATAATAACCATTACAAAGTAGTAATTTGTTGTCAGAAGTGACAGCCATGTCTGATAAATCGTATCGCACGCCACGTTTCAAATTCATTTGACCTTCATTGATGAATTCGGTCAGTGTTTGACTTCTATCGACTTCTACCTGTTGATGTTGTGCTTTCATTGATTTATATTTAATAGGACAAGGTCGGGTAATTTGTGACAATGATCCGATTGTTTTAATGTTGACATTCTTAATTTCTTTAAACTCCATGTCAATTTCATTAATAGCAGACGACATGTCACGAACCTTCTTGTCTGTTTTCTGGAGGATTGTTATTTGTTTTCGTAAAGTTAAAAATAGCTGATTATTAGAGCCGTGGTTTTTTACGAATTCTAGTTCTTGTTTATTGTCTTTTAAAATCGATGTTAATAGACAAATGTCATGTTTTTCCTTGTTTATTTTCTCCTCATTTTTTTCCTGTACAGACTCTACTTCAGTAATTAATCTCTCTTCTATCTCATCTAGATATTTTAGAACTTTTGATTTAGCTGCACTGATTTGTTTTATTATCGATGACTTCTTCTGTTTCAGTAATTTTAGATTCTCGTCTCTATTTCCTTCTATTTTCTGCAATGTTTCAGTCATATAATCTTGTTCTTCTAACGTATCGGAAAGTAAAGATGAATTTTTGACGTCCTTTGAAGCAGAGTCTAAAGGTAAAACAGACTCACAAGACCTATGACTATCAGGAATACAAGCTCTACAGCATACAACATCGTGTTGACTACAGAAATAATCAATCTGGACGTCTGTGTGTATTTCACAGTTTATTTTAGAAGATGGTGGTATTCTTGATCCCACCGACGACAAATCAATTACATGATGAGATTTAAATGCCTTACACCGTAGATGCCATTGAGCACATTTTGTGCATAACTTTTCTTCACAGTTCGAACAATATTTCTCAGCAATACGAGTTTTGTTTTTTTCGGAGCATGGATCACAAATTGTTTCCATGATTGATCTACAAGTAGAAATATTATGACATTGAGTAAACAACATTATTAATTATTTATAAAAAAAAATCTTAACATTTTTAATAAAAAAAAATCAACATTATAATCTTGAAATATCGACTTTTTAAATCTCTAATAGCGCGACTGCTATTCGTCCAATCCGATGTTTTCTGTCCATTATGCATATTCAGTGGAGTAGCAAAGGGCTGCTTATGCGAAGATTAAGCTTTAGAAAAGAATCGGAAGGGGGGGTCATTTGGAGTTGACGTGAGGGGTGAAAGCTTGCAAAAATAACACGTAAATAAATAAAAACACAAAAAAACACCGAGGCTGGCAACTTAACATTTTGTTTTTGCTTTCATGCTGAAAATCCAGTTGCCAATTAAATTTCTGCCATAACAAGTGAAGTAGCCCCCTCCCCCTTTTTCCTCACCCACTTACCAAAGTGCTGGGGATGCCCTACTATGCCCGTGATTTAAATGCAGAGCACTAAGCAAATCTAGCGAGGTGTGCAATGGGCTTCGGGGTCTCAAATGGGTTCAAACTTGCATTGCTTGGGATTGCGAGGTTTGGTGTGTATTCCTGGGGTTGAAGTTAATGAAAATGAGCAATAAAAAGCAATACATATATTTTATCTGCACGTTTATGGGTATGTTTTATAGATCGTTGTTTGTCCTTTTTCTTTTGGCCATTGTGTTGTCTGTTCTTCTTCAATATACGGATTCTGCTTACCCCTTTGGCATCTTCAAACTCTGCTTTGAACAGTAGCTTATAAATGCTATGAACTGTACGCGCATCGGGAAAAAAATGTGCAACTGCTCGTGTTTTGGGATCTATCAAGAAATGGACGCCATCTTTTTAAATATCGACATTGTTTATGGAGTTTGCCGTATCGTCATTAAATCAATACAACAATGCACTTATTTCTTATTTTCTGTGAATCTGCTTTTAGTCGGCGTTAATTACTGACAAAGAACCATGCAAGTTTGCAGTTAATAAGCGACAAAATACAAATTATTCGTTTTCACCTGTCACTAGTAAGGTCAGTTAACGTTGCATACGGAAAAAGCGATGTCAAATTATTTGCTTGCAAGGAAATAACAAATCGATGGTAATTTTCGTCCTCAAAAGGCAAAAAGTGGTACGATAAGTTGTTTAATGTGAAATATTTACCTTTATTTCATCATTTTAAAGCCATTTACCAATTTCCAAAACATATAATTTCTTTGGTCAAAATCGTTGCTAATGCCTCTTTAAATTGTCGTCCTCTACACCTCATTAATGACATTATAAACATTTCTTAGACTTCAAACTTAATATTTTGATGTAAAGCAAAAATAAATTACTTGTAACGGAAAGTCAATATTGCTTTTTACACGATATATACAAACAACACAGTCATCTGTCAAAAGTATTCGGAAATGTAAAAAAAATCCCTATATAATCAATCAAAACCATATTTTTTCCAAATATTATTGTGAAGTCATTTCTGGATAGATTTTAACAAATGTTACACCAAAACATTCGGAATTGTCAATATTTCGATTGTTTATTTAATCATTATGTAGTTACGAGTGATTTGTATTTATACATAATTTAAACACAACAAATAAAAATTGACTTTGATTTTCCTATATATTTCAACTAAAAATAAATCCTAAAAATAAAAAATCATGGAAAAATTATGTACAAATAAAAACCACTCATATAAACATAATGAGCAAATAAACAAACAAAATATAGACAATTCTGAATGTGTTGGTGTAAATATGTTAAAATTAATCCAGAGTGAGAGTGTTCAAATCAATACAAAGTAAATACATATCATTACATTAATTATCAAGATTATGTGTGTATTTGCTCCCGGCCTTTTCGTTATCAATAATCATTGATAGTAAGGTTAAAATTATTGATAACGAAAGTCCGTGAGCAAGTCCCTGTGATCCACGTGGACGTTTGCAAGCGAACAACACAAAGTCAATAGTCCTATATAACATACGATTTCACATTCCACGTTCATATTTTACGTTTTCATTGGGATTTTTTCATTTTTTATTACTCACAGTCGCAAGTGATAAAGCTTACCAGTTGCTTGCCCATGATCGGTGGTTCTCTCCGGCTTCTTCCACCACTAAAACTGGTCGCAATGATATAGCTGAAATATTGCTGAAGGTGGCGTTAAGCACCAAAAAATCAAATATTTGTTATTTCATGCGGACGCAGCAAATAGAAAACAAACAGTAAATATCGCCACCCGCGGTACTATGTGATAGGACTACACAAGTCAAATGATGTCTTGTTTCATAAAATGTTGTCATCTTCCAATCAATGTAATCAATCCATAATCATTGTATTAAATTCTTTGTTAATTGTTCTGCCAAATATCTGTATTGTATTGTATTGTATTGTATTGTTGTGTTCCAGAGAGATAAATTCGTATAAAATACATTGCATAAACACGCAACAATGTTATTCTTAACTGTTTTCAGCAAAATGTCGTTAATTGCATATAAAATGAAGAAAATATAACAAAATTTTACCAATTTAAATTTCACGTCTGCTTCTGCCAAGTTCTGGTTAATGAAAATTTGAAAAATGAAGCGTTAATCGGTAATTGCAGACGTCACGTCTCAGACGTGTGCACAACTGATTTTGGTCACGTAGGCCGGTCACGTAGGCCATGCCTTAATGTAGATGGGGTGTCTTTTATCCATAGATTTTTTTTGATTTTTAAAGTAAACTTCCTTGTAATATGCCCTTCCAAGATCAAAATTTTGATTTGAAAATTAAAGGGAAAATGGCATTTTGGGGCAACATTTATAAACAATGAAGGAAAAAACGTTATTGGATGCATTTATCTGATGAACATCACAGGCGCTCGTGGCACGGACCACCCCCCTTTTTCTAACTTTCTGTTTACAAATTTATTTTCAATAAAATTTCTAGATTTCTTTATTATTTCATCTCTTTTTCCTTATTTTAACTTGTTCGTGTCAATATTCATACAATCTTATGTTAACATCAAATTACATGTGTCGACACTATTAGAAATTTTATTGAAAATAAATTTGTAAACAGAAAGTTAGAAAATGGGGGGTGGTCCATGCCACGAGCGCCTGTGATGAACATATCAATTTCTAATCCATAGAATTTTCAGATTTTTTTTGTAATGGACATTACGCGCGCTATTGGTGATACTTTGACTAAATAGAACATGAAATAAGTAATACGAATGATTGATGGATTTTTATTTCCGATACATGCTTGTATAGGGAATTATACGAATATTTGTTTTATTAGGTTTATTTTTGCTTTTGAAAACGAATTTATTGGAAGAAAACGTCGTTAACACACACTTTTCTCATGTAACGCGTTACAAAATATCCGTATGTCTTTTACATTTTTCGCAGTAAAAGCCTAAAAATACGTTTTTCGGACCATTTTTTTTTGTGGGACCGGAAGCAGAGTCAGCGTGTTCTATGACCCCATTAACGATTTCTGATTAAAGCAATGTTTGAAGGAAAAAATCGGTAAGTTTATTGAAAGAAAAGAATGTAATGCTGAAGGAAAAGCATCTGCATGCCAAATACCATGCTTTATTTCAGCTATGTTTTACAAAATTTTCACAAAAAAAAAGTATACATATCAAATGTTATTATCTTCAAAAACGAAAGTCTTTTCAAAAAAGATTTTTTAAAGCAAGTTAAAAAATATTCCAAAAGGAGTAAGGTCAACAAAATGTGCAGTTGTAAAACTTTACACATTCGAAACTATATTTTTCGCTCATATTTCGTGCTAGTTTCAAATAACGAAAAATGTTCATTTTCAGTGGCAGAGAATGAACTTAACAAACTTGATTTTGGATTAAAATTACGATTTCTACGTAAAATTGTAGAAGGTTACCAATTTGTCCAGTAAACGTTTTTTCTTATCGACGGCAATATAACGTCGCGCTACTTCTATATTTTTCTATAGTTTTCTATTAAAATTGAAACAAATAACCAACAACTAAAAAAAGCGAAGCTAAAAACAAACAAACGATATATCAAAACTTGAAAAACAACAAACAAAAGAGCGAAAACAAAATACAAAAATATACCACCACTGAAAAAATAACGATGTGTTTCTGCTTATTCAAGCGACCCTAATTAAAAATGAATTCATGACCTAAATTTTTGTGTGCAGGGGCGGATCCAGGGGGGGGGGGGGGGGGGGGCGCACCCGGCGTGCGCACCCCCTAAAATTGGAAAAAATATGATTTTTTTTTTTTTGCGTAAAATCGTGATTTTTCACACGAAATACCCAATCATTTTCGCGCCTCCCTCCGTTCAGCGCAATTTTTAAAAAAAAAAGTGCATCCCCCATAACTTGATACCCTGGATCCGCCCCTGGTGTGTGTCATTCTTGAGCAAGCATTGCAAAAAAGAATGAGCATTGTAGAAATTATAATTATATAATAGTTTAAAAAAAAATCGCAAAATATATATACATTGTATATGAAAATTAAAAATGTGAACTGAATTATTTTAATTATAATTTCACTAGATTATACATAAGATATTACGAGAATACAACGTAAACAATCAATCAATAAACAAACAGAATATGATAATCTCGTTTTAGAGCAAGATATACTTTCAAAGGAAAAATGATAAAGTACAGTCACATAACATAAACAATAAATAAATACTAAAAGGGAAAACAAACGAAATAAATCAGCAAACAAACATTGAAATAAACACCTAAAGGAAAACATCAACAACACAAATATATACAAGACAAACCAAAATAAAATAAAAATCTATAAAAACAAAAAGTGAAATTCCGAAATAAAGAACAATACATCAAAACACACCTACACCACCTCCATCCTAACCAAGCCCACGGTATGTAAACACAAATAAGGAAGAATTATGAGTAACGTCAAGTGTCACCAACATCGCGCGTAACGTCAATGGAGAACATTCAGCCATTCCCTCCCCCCCCCCCCTCCCCCAGGCGGCGTCGCTGTACCAACGGTGGTTAGGAAAACGTTTCTTTTCCGATAAACGCTTGTAACCAATCTAATCAAATGGCAATATCATTACCTACGTGGTGTCCTTGATCTGAAACGTTGCGTAATATGACGGTAGGCACAGCCTATAGAGAGGACGGAAGTGAACATAATAGATTTTAATTTGATATTACCAATACCTTTTTTTCTAGTTTATTTCACAGTGACCGGTAACAACCATAGCCTATAGGGTCCAATGTCTGCAATGGTAATGTAAAATTGCATGTACGTGGTTTTTTTAAACTTCATTTGGTGTCTAATGACGTAAAATTGCACACGAGTTTTTTTTAACTTCATTTGGTGTCTAATGACATAAAATTGCACACGAGTTTTCAGACTAAATTAAACCTGATTGAAAATTGTACATGTATTTTTTTGTTTCACTGTATAGGGTCTAACCATGTAAATGTGCGTACTCGCTTTTGCTTCAAAAACAATGCAAGAAGAGTTTTAAGATCTCCAAGCGCAAGGGCAGGCAATACAATGGCCAAAAGAAAAAGGACAATCACTGATCTACAAAACATTTCCTCCACAGCGAAATATTTTTTTCACAGGAAACAAAAATCAGATTTTTATTTTTTGGACATAAAAAAAAATCAGTAATTTCCCTTCAAATTTTTATCATAAGTTTTTCGTTGAGAACTGTAGGGCCGGATTAATGATATTTTGCATCTTTCGTCGTGTAAATTTATTTTGTTTCTTTAAAATTTCACCACATAATTAATGTATTTTTTTTTCAGAAAAAAACCATCCTAATAGTTAAATGGTCGTCCCCTTAATGACATAAATGCGTGTCTCGTCCGCGTCCATGCAGCTTCGTATAATGCGAACCGCATCGGAGGCGTAATGGTTTGAGTGCTCGCCTCGATTGCGGTAGATCGTGGGTTCGAGCCCCGATCGGGTCATTCCAAAGACTATACAAATTGATATTTGTTGCTTCTCTGGTAAGCACGCAGCATTAAGGAGAGAAAGCAAATACTGGTCGACTCGGAATCAGGATAATGTGTCCGAGTGGGGCGACATGTCTATCTGCGAACTGTTGTTTTAGTGATCTAGCACTATACAAATCCAACTCAGCGTGTTGTTCTAGTACAAAGCGGACCTCATCATCATCTCATTGAAAATTAATTTGTTCACGCCATAATATAGCTGAAAAATTGCTGAATTGGCGTTAAACAACAACAATCACTCGTATAATACGTGTCCGGATTTCAAGAGCCTAAGTTATGCAAGAAAGTTCAACAGTTTAATTATTGCTTCTGATTCTCGGATTTGTCCCGATAAGATTGATTGTTTAAAAAGTAAACCTTCAAAGAGATAACTTGCATTTTAATGCTTGGTGCTTTAACCATTCATATGATTTTCTTCTATCATCATATGTAGCACTATCGTGTAATTTAATCAACACCGTCCAAATATATTTTGTATTTAGTGTAGAGGTTGTTAAATAGCTTGTATTACCGTTGAAATGAAACAGTACACTTCTTGGTTCGTGACAGTCAGTTTTATTCGGCCCGTGGTGGAGGAAACCGGAGTTCCCTGAAAAAACCACCGACCTGCCGCAAGTCACTGACAAACATTATCACATAGAAATCACATTAGTATTATTACCAATTAATAATAGTCAAGCGACTGTTGATGAAAAATAAAATCCACACATGACTGTTGATGAAAATAAAATGGGATATGAAACATTATCTATAATACGACCCAGGTATTCACGTTTGAAATTTTTTTATCAAAATCTTCAGAATGTTTGATGCCTTTATTTGAATGGCTTAAGATAAAGCTGAAAACGTAAAATTTTTAATTTTGCTTTTTTGAATTTTCGCAAAATTAGAGCCCACACGAACAGTTTGACTAAAAAACGCAAAATTAACCGCACCCCTTCGAAAATAACCACTTAAATAGTAGATTAATAAATGTAGATATTTATGTTTGAGACAAAATATGTTTTTAACATCATGTTGGGGATCAGTGAGTAATGGTTTGCACCTACGATATTTTCTACGATAGATGGCGTTCGTGTATTATCAGTTATACATTCGGAACTCTCCGAAGCATCGGAGCTTATCGTTATATTTCCGCCATTACAAGTTGCGATATTGCCGATAGACTGATCATATATAAAGTAAAATAGTATGCCTCAACCTGGTCTAATGTTACTTTTGGTAACAGGATATTGCGTTTTGGTCTTAGATGTTTAAATCCTGCTATTGGCCAGTGTGGTGATAATGGGTCTGGAAGAATGACTGGTGTTCCTTTAAAGTATGAATTTCTTTTTTTCATTTGTGTAATAATAATAATGTGCCATTCAAAGATACAAACAAAAATCTAGTATAAATGCACCAAAAAAAAAATCAAGTATAAATGCATAAGTTTTCTTTTTCAGTAGTAAGTTGTCGTGGCTGAGTGGTTAAGGCGCTAGGCTAGAAATATATTGGAATTTACCCACACAGGTTCGAATCCTGTCAACGACTCCAAATTTTTTTTGATACCGGTGATTTATTTTTGATTCTGTCTTTACTGTAGATGCTGTATCTGCAATAGTGTGTGTAATTGTAAAAAAGAGGTGTACTTGTAGAATGTTATAATCTTAAAAATCTATTGGGGTCTCCCCCGCATAGCTTCGAATCATCCTGTCGACGTCCCAAAATGTTTGGTAGTACAAGTGAAAACGAAGAAAAACATTCGATCTTCTATGTTCAGTTTGCTTAAATTGTAGGTGTGATCATATTTTAGACTTGTTAAATCTGACCATAATGAAGGCTATCATTTTCCCGCAGAAAATCATTTTGCTGACGGGGAAAAAAAACAAAAATTACTTGAACTTTTGCTACACTTCTTCACAAATGGATTAATATCATAAATATCAAATTGACATTCCACATTGAAACCAAAAAAAATGTAGCCGCCCACATAGGGCCTCGAACCCTAGACCCTGAAATTAAAAGTCTGATTCTCTACGGGCCGACTGAGCTACGCGGGGTACATACTATTGTAGGCAAATTTACTATCTTTATATCTCATAAGACACGAATGTTTATCCAAAAATAAACTTGCGTTTTATATTTTGTCGCAAGGTTTCATAAAGTGATTGATTGTTGTTTAGCGCTCAGATTTTTTTTTTCGGACATCACAGTTAGAATATTTTTTTTTGGCGGGCAAAGCGCGAATTTTTATTCCAGAATTTAACATTAGGTTATATGACAAAAACTTATATTGATTATTTTTTTTTCCTCCGTCAAAATCAGAATATTTTTTTCAGCAACATTGGGAATCAGAATATCTTTTTAGAAAAAAAAACATAACCCTCCCCTCCCCCCCTGGAAGTTAAATGGTCCGTCCCTTAGATAAATGTTTATATATAATTTAAAAAAAATCCAACCATCGTAAATTAACGGGCCGTTTTATATATATCCCCGTGGAACCAGTAATGACGCACTTAAGCAGATAATTGTTTGTTTCCGTTTGACGATAGATTGTTGTTTTAAAATTTTGCATAAAAAAATAAAAATAAAAAGTCAGATAAGTAAAAGATAAATAAATATAGAATGATAGAAAGGGCTTTCTAAACGACAGAATAATTCGGTCTAACTTTAGGAGTCCCTGTCCTACAAAGCTAACCCTAACCTAGCTGCAATAATGTAGCTCCTGTGACAAACTTGTGTCTCGGCAGAGCTACAACGCGGTCCCATTCATCACAATGGAGCAAAAAAAGTTGCAGTTGAAACATAAAAACTCACTATTTACGCTTCAAACATTTCATTATAACTATTACTGATGATCCCAGTCCTTGTTAAATTGGTTTGGCTGAGAAATATATGCTTTTCAAAGGTAGCAACCACCTTGTTCAAATTTATCGATCGTTTTCCATAACCGGAAACTACGGAAGGCGGAGCTTTTCTAAATATGGTATTTCTGATGTAAACATTCACGCCTAAATCGCCAAATATGGTATCGACATCCAAATAATGAGGCCGGAAATGACGAAATTCAAAATTTTCAGAGAGTGAAAGTAAACATGGATTTTTATTTTGTGGGAATTACATTCTAAAATACTGGTAGGTGATAAAAGGAAAGGTTATGTCTTATTATTGATAAATGCAGGCGTCAGAAGCTCTGTAAGCGAGCGCAAAATATCTCGGCGGCTGCTCCATTACGTGTAATGGCATCCCAATATAACCCTTGCGAGTAAGCGAGCATTTAGGGTTTTATTATTAGAACTAACCCTAACCCTTAGCTTATTCTAACCCAAGAACACAGCCTACGGCGCTAATTGGCTCTTGTAAAAAAAATCTGCTATACCCCTAAAGAAGACGGACAGTAAATGAAGGCGGAATACTGTGTAAGTGTTCAGCTTGTTGAATGTTTGTTGTTATGTAACTTATGATCACCTTTATTCATGCTTAAGTACGAGTAATATAACTGTTTTACAAAGAAAGCAATACCTTTCTACCAAATATGTATTATGACCCTGTGTCGACGCATTACGTCGACTCAGATCGATTTTTAGCTTAGGAACTGGCCACAGCAGGTAACGATCGGCTTTCTTGAAACCTGATAAGTTAGGAAGACGTCCGAGCATTTCCGCAAAGGTTCCGAACAAATAACTGATAGTACACGAGCGCCACCAAGCGTCAATAGGTACGGGTGCAATTCATTGTTGCTTACGGCAATTGTTCAGCTATATCACGATGAGAACAAGTTAATTTTCAATGAGATGTTTTTTTTTCATAATATATATATCTTAAAAATGATATAGGGGTGCATATTTTTTATTAATAAAGTTATATATCTTAAAAACAAGCCACTGTGGTTGGAATCCGGAACAGAACAGTATATAAAATCCGCCAAGAATAATCAATGTATGTGAAATTGATCGAAATTATTTGATTCTAACCATTAATAAACGATTATTTACCATGAAAGTAGAAAATCAGATACAACAAAACTAGGAAACCAACATGAAAATCTTTTAAAAAGGGAAATACAAATAATCAATGTGAACAAATATAAAACTTTGTTTAACAACGTACGTACACGTGTACTATAGTTTCCTCATTCTACATTTATTGTACGTATGCTATGCGTATTTACTAATTACAAAATTATTGAAAATATTGATTTTTGCTCATGGAGAACATAAGAAAGAAATAATAAGAATGCATTCAATTTTATTTTATATTCGCATTCACAGTTAGTAACAGGTGCCCGTGACCCAGATATGATTGCAACGTCTTATTTCAACGTAATGACGTGATCAAATTAGTAATTTAGTAAGATGGTTACAAATTATGATGCATTTGTTGTTAACTTGAGGAATATTGTTATACAAATACAAAATAATTATTGTTGGATAATTAGATAGAAATTGTGTTTGAAATAATAGTTTGCATAGCCCGGTACAAACGTCTAAGCGATAATAAAACGCTCCGCTAACCACCGTTGGTACTCGAGCGACACTTGTTGTGTACATTTGGGTGAATGTTCTTCATTGAATGGTTCAAATGTTTCTTAAAAAGATAAAATTCAAAAATTGGTGGGTCACATTCCAAATAAAAAAGATATAAGTAAAATTATACAAGAAAATAGACAAAAAAGGGAGTTAACTCTTTGTTCAATCTGAATGGATTTGCAAATTTACTATCTGTCGGGCCATAACTTTTTCGTCTCTTCAGATAGGTCAATGATATTTGGTATGTAGGTGTATAATCATGAGAGGGTGTGTCATGTACCAACATGACCACATTTTGTCTTTGACCTTTTACCTTTAGGTCAAATAATTGATATGTTTTAAGTGTTATGGTGTCCGAGTTATAACTTTTTTGTCTTTTACGATAGATTAATGATATTTGGTATGTAGGTGTACCGTGTATAATCATGAGACGGTGTGTCGTGTTCCATCGTGACCTCAGTTTGACCTTTGACTTTAAGGTCAAATAATTGATCTTGGGTTTTAATCCTCTGAAACAATTTTAGTTTTCTTTGAAAATTATGGCCGGATTTTTAGAATTAATTCTTGTTTTTAATGAAATAACTAGCTTATGATGAGCAGAAAATTTCAGATTTGAAAAAAAAAGAATGTGAAGCTGGTGAGGATGAGACTATTTTTGTCGTAAGAAACAATTATCTGCAACTTTTTGGTCTGGGGGACTCACCTATTTTGGAGGGACACATATTTTGAGAATCAAGTCTTATTTATGCAATAATTTATGCAAACATTATTTGGTTGAATTTTTATTTTATGTGTGTACATTTGTAACTTATTTTTACCTTATTAGAATATGAAATAAATGCCTGAAGCCATTGGTTTTTTTTTCAAAAGCATTTGAATAAAAAAAAATGCACCTATGTACTGTACAAGCTAATTCCTATAAAACTATGCTGTGTTCAAGGGATGTAATGAAATTGTGCATATAAACGGCTAGTGGGGGCCTAGGTGGCCGAGTAGTCTAAGTTGCTAGTTTAAATACGGTTACTGTTGACCATCAGTCAATAACCTCTATGGTAATAGTTCAATCCCTGCTTTGTACATAACAAAAATGTGTACTCGAGTGTATGTAAATATAGGATTGGTCAGTTACCTGCCAAAAGTTGGTGGTTCTGTTGCTTCTTTTATTGTTAGTCTGGCGTTAGCATGCTCTATAGCTTTCAGGAACTGCATACTTTCTCCAGACTCTCTGAGTTAAGCCATGTTTATATCTATACAAGTACACTGCATGAATACATATAATTGCTTACCCTGAATTTTCATATGTTTTTCAGTATACAAATACAGGGATAATAATATCAATTCAAACGTGATATTCTTTTCTTAATATAAATGTTAAATCTGCTAGTGGTGTTTTGTTTAGTTCTCAAGCCAGTCCTTGAATTAATTATTATGTACATTACAAATTATTCATCACTATTTTCCATGACTAATTAATCAAAATGTTCCTTGGCACAATATTACTGAGACTACTACACAGGTGCTAATACAACCAGAGGCTCCCTGGAGACTGTAATCGCTCACCTGGATCAAAGCTGCTTTCAATAACAACGCAACTGCACTGTGGCGGCCATCTTGGTGGGGGAGCGCAACTGCCAGACACAATTTTGGAAAAGAACCATCCAATGACTATTCCATCAAAGTTTGGTTCTAATTGAGCTACTGATTCCAGACAAGATGGTTTTTATGTGAATTTCCCATAGGGTCCTATGTTAAACTAAGTTCAGCTGTGCAGCCATCTTGGTCAGTGGGCGGGACCACCAGACACAACTTTGGAAGAGAACCATCCAATGACTATGTTATCAAAGTTTGGTTCTAATTGAGCAACTGGTTCCAGACAAGAATATTTTTATGTGAATTTCCCATAGGGTCCTATGTTAAGCTAAGTTCGGCTGTGTGGTCCATCTTGGTCGAAGGGCCGAACCGCCGGACACATTTTTGGACGTGAACCATCCAATGACTATTTCATCAAAATTTAGTTCTTATTGAGCAAATGGTTTCAGACAAGAAGATTTGTATGGGAATTTCCCATAGGGTCCTATGTTAAATTAAGTTCGGCTGTGGCGGTCATTTCGGTCGGAGGTCTGAAATGCCGGATTCAATTTTGGAAGGGGACCACCCAAGGATCATCTCAGCAAAGTTTGGTTGAGATTAGCTCAGTTGTTTCAGAGGAAAACATTTTTTTTAAATTTCATCCCCCCTTTTTTCTATTTCTTGCTTGGCGGCCATCTTGGTTGAAAATTGGGATCACCGGACACAACTTTGGAAGGAGGCCATGCAAAGACCATTCCACCAAAGTTTGGTTGGAATTAACCCAGTGGTTTCTGAAGAGAAGATTTTTATGTGAATTTCCCATAGGGTTCTATGTCAAGCTAAGTTCGACTGTTGCGGCCATCTTGGTCGGAGTTCTGAAATGCTGGACACAATTTTGGAAGAGAACCACCCACAGATCATTTCAGCAAAGTTTGGTTGAGATTGGTTCAGTAGTTTTAGAGGAGAACATATTTTAAACATTTCATTCTCCCTTTTTTTCTATTTTTTGTTTGGCGGCCATCTTGGTTGAAAATCGGGATCACCGGACACATCTTTGGAAGGGGGCCATGCAAAGACCATTCCACCAAAGTTTGGTTGCAATTGGTCCAGTGGTTTCTGAGGAGAAGATTTTTATGTGAATTTCCCATAGGGTCCTATGTAAAGCTAAGTTCGACTGTGGGGGCCATCTTGGTCGAAGGGCCGAACCGCCGGACACATTTTTGGAAGAGAACCATCCAATGACTATTTCATCAACATTTAGTTCTTATTGAGCAAATGGTTTCAGACAAGAAGATTTGTATGGGAATTTCCCATAGGGTCCTATGTTAAATTAAGTTCGGCTGTGGCGGCCATCCTGGTCGGAGGTCTGCAATGCCGGACACAATTTTGGAAGGGGACCACCCAAGGATCATTTCAGCAAAGTTTGGTTGAGATTGGCTGAGTAGTTTCAGAGGAGAAGATTTATTTTTAAATTTCATCCCCCTTTTTTCTATTTTTAGCTTGGTTGACATCTTGGTTGGAACTCTGGATTACGGGACACAAATTTGGAAGGGGACCATCCAAGGACCATTCCACCAAAGTTTGGTTACAATTGGCACAATGGTTTCTGAAGAGAAGATTTTTATGTGAATTTCCCATAGGGTTCTATGTTAAGCTAAGTTCGGCTGTGGGAGCCATCTTGGTCGAAAGGCCGCACTGGCGGATACATTTTTGGAAGAGAACCATCCAATGACTACTTCATCAAAATTTAGTTCTTATTGAACAAATGGTTTCAGACAAGAAGATTTTTATGGGAATTTCCTATAGGGTCCTATGTTAAATTAAGTTCGGCTGCGGCGGCCATCTTCGTCGGAGGTCTGAAATGCTGGACACACTTTTGGAAGGGGACCACCCAAGGATCATTTCAGCAAAGTTTGGTTGAGATTGGCTGAGTAGTTTTAGAGGAGAAGATTTTTTTTAATTTCATCACCCCTTTTTTCTATTTTAAGCCTGACGGATTTCTTGGTTGGAAATCGGGATCACCGAACACATTTTTGGAAGGGGGCCATCCAAGGACCATTCCTCCAAAGTTTGGTTGCAATTGACCGAGTTGTTTCTGAAGAGAAGATTTTTATGTGAATTTCCCATAGGGTTCTATGTTAAGCTTAGTTCGGCTATGGGAGCCATCTTGGTCGAAGGGCCGCACGGGCGGACATATGTTTGGAAGAGAACCATCCAATGACTATTTCATCAAAATTTAGTTCTTATTGAGCAAATGGTTTCACCCAAGAAGATTTTTATGGGAATTTCCCATAGGGTCCTATGTTAAATTAAGTTCGGCTGTGGCGGCCAACTTGGTCGGAGGTCTGAAATGCTGGACACACTTTTGAAAGGGGACCACCCAAGGATCATTTCAGCAAAACTTCGTTGAGATTGGCTGAGTAGTTTCAGAGGAGAGGAATTTTTTTTAATTTCATCACCCTTTTTTCTATTTTCAGCTTGGCGGACATCTTGGTTGGAAGTCGGGATCACCGGACACATGTTTGGAAGGTGGAAGGGGGCCATCCAAGGACCATTACACCAAAGTTTGGTTGGAATTGGCCCAGTGGTTTCTGAGAAGAAGATTAACATGTGAAATGTGGACGGACGGACGACGGCCGAAAAGTGATGACAATAGCTCACAAAAGGCCAGGTGAGCTAAAAAAAGAATATATGTTAAACTACTCCTTGCAATGTAACTTCAGTTAAAAGTTGAGCTCACTTTGACTTATACTAAAGCAGCAATGGACAATTGAAGACATTTCTATTTTTCTAGCAACAGCAGCCATCTTGAATGGAGGGCGGGGTTGTCGGACACAATTGTGTAAGGGACCCACCCAGGGATCATCCCTACCAGGTTTGGCTTAATTTGGTTCAGCGGTTTCAGAGAAGAAGAATTAAATGTGATCTTTTATCAAAATATGCCGAATTTGCGTAATCGGTATAAATCGGCTGAAAGAAAAATTTCACAGATAATCCCGGAATATATGTTAAACTACTCCTTGTCATGTAGCTGCAGTTAAAATATGAGCTCATTTTGACTTATACTAAAGCAGCAATGGACAATTGAAGAAATTTCTATTTTTGGTAACAACAGCCATCTTGAATAGAGGGCGGGACCGTCGGACACAATTTTGAAAGGGACCATCCCTGCCAGGTTTGGATTAATTTGGTTCAGCGGTTTCAGAGGAGAAGATTTAAATGTGATCTTTTATCATAATATGCCTAATTTGCATAATCGGTATAAATCGACTGAAAGAAAAATTTCACAGAAAAACTCGGAATATATGTTAAACTACTCATTGTCATGTAGCTGCAGTTACAATTTGAGCTCATTTTGACTTATACTAAAGAAGCAACGGACAATTAAAATGTCATCCCCACTTTTTTCTATTTTTAGCTTGACAGCCATCTTGGATAGAAGCCGGTATCACCGGACACAATTTTGGAAGTGGGCCATCCAAGGACCATTCCACCAAAGTTTGGTCTAAATTGGCTCAGTGATTTCTGAGGAGAAGATTAAAATGTGAAAAGTTTACGACAGACGACGACGACGACATAGGACGGACGACGAACGAAACCTTATGTCAAAAGCTCACATGGCCTTTGGCCAGCTGAGCTAACAAGGTTTATGGAGTTTATGCCTAGAAAAGCTGTCCATAAACTTGCATAATATCCTAAATCAGCTCCCTTCACATGTGTATTTGATTTATTGAAAACTTTGTTTTTAGTTTTGACTAGTTTAAGTACTAAATCATCAAGTTTACTCCAAACGACCACTTTGAACCCACCACTGATATCAATATTTTTAAAGAACTCTTAGTAAGTTCTGTGCATGTATGTCGGTAAAAATAATACCAACATTTTCAATAATAATATCACATAATGTTAATTTACATGTAGAACCATTCATCTTTTTCACTTAGTAAGGACAATCTTGTAATTGGTATGTTGATGTTGTCTGATATTTCAATTGGAGTATAAAAATATTTGTATACTGATTAAAGTATATGGGCTAATGAGGAAGTCTTTGTCACGATTCGTAAAAGTAAAATTAACAAATAATTAACAATCAATTATCATCTTTACATTTAATATAAACATTTCTAACTGATTTTATTAACATATAACATGCATATGATATAATGCAATAGTAATTATTTAATTAGCACACGGTGAATATTAAGTGTATGTTGAAATGTCTACAAATCCCCGTTCCATGTAAAAATGAAGCCTACGTGACAATGAAGTACTATTTCACATTACAAGACAAACACATACAATAAAGATAAAATCTAAAGGCCATCCTTCAATAAACGTAAGCAAAAAGGTAGATTTTCAACCTTTAAATTTCAATAATCGGTATGAAATCTGACAGTTTACAGATACTGTATGGACAATGCATGGACGAGTAAACCGACCTGCGCATACATGACCATGGAAATTCCCACTTCAAACAAACATCGTACGTCACGATGAAAAAACCAATCGGGCGATAGCAATTGAACACGTCACACTGAACATGTACAAACATCCAATCAAATCATGTTTAACACGCACACCTCTCGAGTTCAATGAGTGGACTAAGAAACAGTAAACAATAATACATGTACGAAATTAAACAAACAAAAATCGATATTAAATGCTTTATCTAATATCCAGATGTAATTGTGAACAAAAATAAAATAAAACATAATTTCATGCAGGGACAGTAAATAAATCATCACTATTAAAAAGCGTCCTTCGCTTAATAAAATAAATCATCACTATTAAAAAGCGTCTGACGTACGAGGTTTGGTTTGAAGTGGGAATTTCCAAGGTCATGTTTGCGCAGGTCGGATTACTCGTCCATGCATTGTCCATACTGAATTTTGACGGATTGCAAACTGGCAACAAAGGGTACACAAGACGTTAGAGAAGACCGAAAGCAGAAATCACAAGACGATGAAAATAAAACAAAGACAATATGTGTCGAACACCACTATGCGTAAACAAGCATAAATCACGTGAACAAGACATGCATCATCCTACAAACAACTGGTGGTAAAGACGAACTGAACATCGTTTTTATGCGGAAATCGTAATGGACAGCACAACACGAAACTCAGAACGTGAAGACACGCATGTTAGATTTCACAAGGCAACAATAAGTGAAACATTTGATAAAAATCCATCTTCGGTGGACCTAAATTTAACTCCGGTTTTTAGAAGGTTCCGAGTAGCTCAATATTTTGTTATCTGTGAATTGCTTTGAAGGTATTTTTCAACTTCTTTGCCGACATTCGGCTTTTTTTTATCTAACATTTCTATGAACATGTTTCATAGCATAAGCCACTTTAATATATAAGACATGATTACAAAAGAAAATCAACATACACTCTCGCAAAAAAATCATTTATCTATTTGCCATGCCAATTTGTTTTATCCCCCCACACACACACTTTTCAAAGACTGTGTATATCAGTATACCACGCTTTCCTAGGTTTAGAAGTGTAATATATTTGTTTAAGCCACTTAATACATCACACCACATCTAATAATAGTAAATTATAAATGTTTGTACTACAGGGTACCTCTAATGGACATGTCAAAGATGTGACGTTTTTTACAAAGTTTGTAATGTTTCTAGGAACTATAATTTGTGTTGTGTTGATATGATACGACATTTTGTCATGGAATATCTACCATAATGATAAAAAAGGAATCCCCGAACAACAACATTAACGGATGTCGCTTTACAAAACAATATTGTGTGTTGTCATTTACAGAAATATATTAATATAAACATAGAATCTTATTTGTATGTTTATGTACCTGTTTATAACATTTTCACCATATCAATATATTTCTACAGAAATAAAATTTCCGCAATCGACATCAACCAGGAAGAAGGAAGTAAAACTATCATATGACTAAAATGGAGAATACAAAAGATCTAAATTTAAATACCACCCTTCAATAAATGTACATAAAAGATAGAACGTGAACTTGTATGTTGTCATTATCAATATTAGCTATACAATGTACATTATGAAACTGTATAGCCTTAATATTTACTGCCAGATTTGTATTTGGTTTTACATTGGGAAAAATGAGAACAAAGGGGGGTCTAGTTAGGACGAAGTCGATTTGATATTAAAGCGAGCCAACAGGAGATTATCGAATGTCATGATGATATTGTTGAGAATTATTTTCTCTATTCAAAGCATAATAAATGTTATATGTATTTACTATAATTGATTTTCAAAAGATCAAAATAAATTCCTAAAATTCTGATAAAAACAGCAACCAACATGAATAATTATTGCGATAAAACCAGCAACCAACATCAATAATTATTGCGATCAATCTAGAAATGTGAATATGTATGCCAGAAGTTAATCAATATGTTGTGTAAAGCGAACCAGAGAAATACTACTAGATTATAGACACAAAGTTAGCTGTCAATCAAATAACACAAGGATAATTATTGTCACTTTGTCGCACTCTGCCTAGCTTAGAATCAATGGCGTATGCCATCAGTATGAAATTCGCATGAAGCAATTAAAAAAGAAAATTAACACAGAAATTGATTGGTAAAATTAATTTTACTAGTTTCAGGCGTCATATTAGGTATAATACATTTAATTTGAAAATTACCCCTTAACATCATGAACTATCAATATCGGATCTTTAATGGTTGAGTCCAGAATTGACAGTATATACAACCTATTTGTAGGTACAATACAACACAATATATCACTTTTTAAAAACAAATATCAATATAAAATTTCTGTCAACATAATGAATTATCAATAGTTGATAATGATTTAAAATCTAAGAAGCAAATATTGCTTTAGGTTCATACACGATTTAAAGTAAAAATATTAAATAAATGTGCATTTAAATTATTTAAATACTTTTTTACAATTAAATCACATTAAATTAAATCACAGAAGGGTTATATTACACTATATGGCATGGGTATAAATTATATTATCGCATAACACACTTCGCTAAGTTTGTTTAACTTGTGTCTAATCCATTTAGTCTATTTAATTGGCAAATACATTATGTTTAAGCTTACACACTTCGTCATATATTTTAAATGTTCTACAGTACCACAAACGATTATAAACGAAATAGCAACGATAGCTAACAGTTAACAAAGGAATAACAGAGACAAATATGTTGTTAGGACACATTAGGGGTGGGGGTGATTTAGACACAAATTGTGATATAATAATGATCTACTGGTGGTAGATAATATGGTAGACACGTAATAAGACGTTTGTGAAGATGCAGACCTCATTTGTAATATGGATTAGGGTTATGGTGTTCAATGTCACTTTCAACAATATTTTCTTTATATCATGGGGGTCAGTTTTATTGGTGGAAGAAACCGGAGTCCCTTGAGAAAAGCACTGACCTGTCGCAAATCATTGACAATTTGTATCACATACTGCTGTATCGAGTACACCTTGCAATGAGCAGGATTCGAACTCCCATCCTTAGTAGTGATAGGCACTGATTGTACATGTAGTTGTACATCTAACTACTATACGATCACAACCCCAACAGACCACATAAAAAGGATAACTTCGGTAATTGTGTAAATCAGCTAAGGTAGAACAACACACTATCTAGATAATATTGTGCTATGAAAAGGAGAATTTCGGTAATTGTGTAAGCCAGTTATGGTAGCACAACACAGCTATCTAGATAATAATGCGCTATAGAAAGGAAAACTTCGGTAATTGTGTAAGCCAGTTGTGGTAGCACAACACAGCTATCTAGATAATATTGTGTTATAGAAGGGAGAACTTCGGTAATTGTGAAAGCCAGTTGTTGTAGCACAACACTACTATCTAGATAATATTGTGTTATAAAAAGGAGAACTTTGGTAAGTATGAAAGCCTCTTGTGGTAGAATAACACAGTTGTATAGAAAATAGTTGACTATTTCATGCCTTATATTACTCAATAAATGAATAACAGAAAAATGACGCTTTGATCGCAAGCGCAGGTAGGTAGATGTAACCTAGAAAAAAACGAGTAATTCGATAGATGTATCCTAGAAATAAACGATTAGCTAGGTAGATGTTACCTAGAAATGAACGATTAGCTAGGTAAATGTAACCTAGAAATAAACGATTAATTAGGTAGACGTACGAGTAACCAAGAAACAAACGATTAGCTACTTAGATGTAACTTAGAAACAAACAATTAGTTAGGTAGATGTAACCTAGAACCAAACAATTAGTTAGGTAGATGTAACCTAGAAACAAACAATTAGTTAGGTAGATGTAACCTAGAAACAAACAATTAGTTAGGTAGATGCAACCTAGAAATAAACGATTAATTAGGTAGACGTACGAGTAACCAAGAAACAAACGATTAGCTAGGTAGATGTAATTTAGAAACAAACAATTAGTTAGGTAGATGTAACCTAGAAACAAACAATCAGTTAGGTAGATGTAACCTAGAAACAAACAATTAGTTAGGTAGATGTAACCTAGAAACAAACAATTAATTAGGTAGATGTACGAGTAACATAGAAACAAATAATTAGGTAGATTTAACCAAGAAATAAACGATTAATTAGGTAGATGTACGAGTAACCTAGAAACAAACGATTAGTTAGGTAGATGTAACATAGAAACAAACGATTAGCTGGGTAGATGTAACCTAGAAACAAACAATTAGATAGGTAGATGTAACCTAGAAACAAACGATTAGCTAGATAGATGTAACATAGAAAGAAACAATTAGTTAGGTAGATCTAACCTAGAAACAAACGATTATCTAGGTAGATGTAACCTAGAAACAAACAATTAGCTAGGTAGATGTAACCTAGAAACAAACGATTAGCTAGGTAGATGTAACCTAGAAACAAACGATTAGATAGGTAGATGTAACCTAGAAACAAACGATTAGATAGGTAGATGTAACCTAGAAACAAACGATTATCTAGGTAGATGTAACCTAGAAACAAACAATTAGCTAGGTAGATGTAACCTAGAAACAAACGATTAGCTAGGTAGATGTAACCTAGAAACAAACGATTAGCTAGGTAGATGTAACCTAGAAACAAACGATTAGATAGGTAGATGTAACCTAGAAACAAACGATTAGTTAGGTAAATGTAACCTAGAAACAAACGATTAGCTAGGTAGATGTAACCTAGAAACAAACGATTAGCTAGGTATATGTAACCTAGAAACAAACAATTATCTAGGTAGATGTAACCTAGAAACAAACGATTAGATAGGTAGATGTAACCTAGAAACAAACAATTAGTTAGGTAGATGTAACCTAGAAATAAACGGTTAGATAGGTAGATGTAACCTAGAAACAAACGATTAGATAGGTAGATATAACCTAGAAACAAACGATTATCTAGGTAGATGTAACCTAGAAACAAACGATTAGCTAGGTAGATGTAACCTAGAAACAAACAATTATCTAGGTAGATGTAACCTAGAAACAAACGATTAGATAGGTAGATGTAACCTAGAAAAAAACCGATTAGATAGGTAGATGTAACCTAGAAACAAACGATTAGATAGGTAGATGTAACCTAGAAACAAACGATTAGCTAGGTAGATGTAACCTAGAAACAAACGATTAGCTGGGTAGATGTAACCTAGAAACAAACGATTAGATAGGTAGATGTAACCTAGAAACAAACGATTAGATAGGTAGATGTAACCTAGAAACAAACGATTAGCCAGGTAGATGTAACCTAGAAACAAACGATTAGCTAGGTAGATGTAACCTAGAAACAAACAATTATCTAGGTAGATGTAACCTAGAAACAAACGATTAGATAGGTAGATGTAACCTAGAAAAAAAAACGATTAGATAGGTAGATGTAACCTAGAAACAAACGATTAGATAGGTAGATGTAACCTAGAAACAAACGATTAGCTAGGTAGATGTAACCTAGAAAAAAACCGATTAGATAGGTAGATGTAACTTAGAAACAAACAATTAGTTAGGTAGATGTAACCTAGAAATAAACGATTTATTAGGTAGATGTTCGAGTAACCTAGAAACAAACGATTAGATAGGTAGATGTAACCAAGAAAAAAAACGATTATCTATGTAGATGTAACCTAGAAAAAAAACGATTAGCTAGGTAGATGGGTAACCTAGAAACAAACGATTATCTAGGTAGATGTAACCTAGAAACAAACGATTAGATAGGTAGATGTAACATAGAAACAAACGATTAGCTAGGTAGATGTAACCTAGAAACAAACGATTAGATAGGTAGATGTAACCTAGAAAAAAACGATTAGATAGGTAGATGTAACCTAGAAACAAACGATTATCTAGGTAGATGTAACCTAGAAACAAACGATTAGATAGGTAGATGTAACATAGAAACAAACGATTAGCTAGGTAGATGTAACCTAGAAACAAACGATTAGCTAAGTAGATGTAACCTAGAAACAAACGATTAGATAGGTAGATGTAACCTAGAAACAAACGATTATCTAGGTAGATGTAACCTAGAAACAAACGATTAGATAGGTAGATGTAACCTAGAAACAAACGATTAGCTAGGTAGATGTAACCTAGAAGCAAACGATTAGCTAGGTAGATGTAACCTAGAAACAAACGATTAGATAGGTAGATGTAACCTAGAAACAAACGATTAGATAGGTAGATGTAACCTAGAAACAAACGATTAGATAGGTAGATGTAACCTAGAAACAAACGAGTAGATAGGTAGATGTAACCTAGAAACAAACGATTAGATAGGTAAATGTAACCTAGAAACAAACGATTAGATAGGTAGATGTAACCTAGAAACAAACGATTAGATAGGTAGATGTAACCTAGAAACAAACGATTAGCTAGGTAGATGTAACCTAGAAACAAACGATTAGCTAGGTAAATGTAACCTAGAAACAAACGATTATCTAGGTAGATGTAACCTAGAAACAAACGATTAGTTGCGTATGTAGATGTAACAGAAATAAATGATTAATTAGGTAGATGTACGAGTAACCTAGAAACAAACGATTAGCTAGGTAGATGTAACCTAGAAACAAACGATTAGCTGGGTAGATAAGGATAATAACAAAATTACCGAACTCCGAACAATCTTGCAAAGGGAAAGTCAAAACTCATAAGCATATAAACAGACAAAATCAGTCAACAACAGGAAAACTATGAAAACCGTAATGACCCTGACTTGGTACAGGCATTTCTAAAAAAATTGGTGGGTTGAATAAGATTTTAAAGCGCCAAACCTCCCCCTTTCATTACGGCTCAAAGTTTCTGGCTGTCACTATAACAGTATTTATAACAATACTTGAACAAAACAGGTAAAACAGTTGGCAAAGCAGCACCAAACTCAGTGAAGTAAATGTCAGACACTTTTACGTCACACGTTGATAAAAAATTATTTTTGACATTTTTGTTGACACTTTATCTTTATACATTTTCACTATATAATCTTTTCTGCAGAGACGGAATATATTTCGACAATATCTTGGTACCGGAATATAAACCTTTTAAGAGATCGAATAAGGCGAATCTTTTTTTAACCCTGGTCCAGTAACCTGTTTCTCAGATTAAAATGACGTTTCAGGAAATCAGAATAATTGCTACTGGCCCTTGCATAGCGAATCAATTGCGAGATGTAGACACGATATGCAGGAGAAGCTGGTATATTGCTGCACATATTTTGAAAATTTATGATTTTAAAATTGAAGTCGTCCCGTTTATCATAAAATTTAGTACTGATTTGACCACTTTCGTCAAATTCGAGGTACAAGTCCAAAAATGATGCGAACGAAGCGGTATCTGTGGTCTCTTTAACTTCCAGCTCTGGAGGATATATCAATGGAAGAAATTCTGCAAATCTAGAATTATTGATAGATAAAACGTCATCAATATACCTGTATGTGAAATTAAAGGCTCTAGCCTCATGAATCTTCTTATCTTTTACAAGCTTTTGAAGAAACTCCGACTCATATGAGAATAAAAATAAATCGGCTTGAAGAGGGGCACAATTCGTACCCATTGGTATGCCGACGACCTGCTGAAACAGTATCCCTCCAAAGGAGACAAATATGTTATCGATGAGGAACTCTAGCATTCTGATCACTTGTTCCTCGGAGTAGCATGTTTTACCTTTTTGAATTTTGCTTGAAAAATATGTGGAATTGTAGCCTAACATCACAAATTTTGAGCCATAGTTTCTATGACTGAAAACTTTGTGAATTGTTTCTTTTAAGCGGGTTTTTAATTTGTCATGCGGTAGGGTGATATGTAGAGTTGAAAAATCAAATGTTTTGATGAAGGATACCTGAGAGAAAGATCCTGATTTAAGGTTATCCAAAAGATCTTTAGAGTTTTTTCAAAATCCACATGTGATTTATGCCACTACGCGAGTAAACAGTTTCACAATATTTCTGTTGTCCCTCTTTTATTGCAGACAGAATCTTTGTCAGGTGAATAGACAATTCTTTCGTCGAACAAGTTGATGATCCCGCTATGTACCTTTCTCTGCATGGTGTCTTATGGAGTTTAGGTATCCAATATAAATAGGATAAATCCTCAGACTCTTTATCAGAGGGAATGCTTAATGAGATCATGAATGATCTGTGGTTAGCTAGGATTTCATCTTTGTCGAACGAAGTAGGTTTGTATGTGGTATTACTAGAGGTGTTGTTATTTATGCCTAATTCCTTGATTAACATTCGAAGTAATATGATTTACATACAAACACGATATTGTTGGAAGCCTTGTCCGCAGGAACGATAACATATTTGTCATGAAGAGAGGAAAGACACTTAACAACTTCTTGATCTTTAAATACAGACTTAGGTCGACTATTAACACAATTTTTGAGTTTGTGAATCCGACCTTGTACTAGAGACCTTATTGTTCTAACCCAGTCTGACAAGGACTCTAACTCAGGATCTTGGTCTACTTCTCTCTTTATCCACCTTCTGGCATAATCTTCAACAGCATCCATAATTATCTGGAAATTATTTTTCCAATTGATGTGTTGAGGTTCTCTGAATTTAGGACCATGAGAAATCACCTTTCGGAGACTCTCATGTTGAATGATATTCAGATCACCAGTGATTACATGTCCAGATGGGTTGTATTGAAAAGGAGAGTGGGAGCAGTCACAAGTCAGAGGGTTCTTAAGGTACTCTTCTATGTTAATTTCTTGCAATGCTTCTTTGTAGTTGAAAATTTTACGGCCAATGTTGTTAGTGTAGCTATAGGAGACAATGCGAACAGATTAATTTTTGAAATATGGTGGAATTTCTTTTACGACCTCTTTTCTATTAAGAATGTTGCTGATGTTAATAACATCGATTCCTATGTTAGCAAACTGAATATGGAGGAATTTTCTGTTGTTATCATGAAGAGGTTCAGATCAAACTGGTTTGAAAAGACGAAAGGACACCACGTCACATATAATACTAGACAATCTGTACTTAGAAGAAAAAGGATCTACACCTGCTTTGTCAAGTTCAAAATCCCTAAGATCTTTGAGGTAGTTTACAGGTAGTGAAAATAAGATTGTACGAATGTGATGAATTCCAAGAGGTTTCTGTATATTAGAAAGTAAATCATTAAAAGCATTTTGTAACGTTCTTGGTTTAGAGGCCTTTTTAATATTTGGATGTTGAATTCTTGTATGTCCATGGCTACGTTGAGTTCTTGAAATAGTATTAAAAAGGCTCATCACGTTGATTTCGCTGCATCCAGGACTTGACAAATTTCTCACTCCTTTGATGTTATCATTGCAACATAGAAACAAACGATTAGCTAGGTAGATGTAACCTAGAAACAAACGATTAGTTGCACAGAAACTAACAATTAGCTAGGTATTAACAAACGATTATTTTGGCTTGTATATATTGAACACTTGTTATGCAGAGAAAAGAAGCACAATAATATGACCATTTGCTCCAAATTCTGATGTATTTTTTATGTATTTACCTTTTTATATCATTCTCTCTGTGAAATACATGTCTACAAATCCTTGGTCGATGCAAAAATGTAGCTTACGTGACAATCAAGTACTATTTCACATGACAAGACAAAAACATACAATAAAGATAAAATCTAAAGGCCATCATTTAATAAACGTGAACAGAAAGGTAGATTTTAAATCTTTAAATTTCAATATTCATCATGCAATCTGACACTTTACAGGTATGTTAATTGTCGTAATATTATACTTAATTAATCTTTTTAAACAGAAGACGGCAATTAGATTGTTAGAGGGGGTAGGTTAATTCATTATATACTAAGATCTACCAGGTTAAAGTTTTGTAATTTCGTGATATTACAGATATATTTATCCCTCACATTGTTGGTACAATAAATGTAATGACTAATATTGGATTTAAAAGATTACAATATAGTCCTAAATATCAGACATTTACAAGTTTGACGAACTATAAATGGATATAAATAAAAATCTAGAAGCTTAAATGAACATATAAAGATTTAGTTACACGAATCCCACTAAAAGTCTACCAACCATGACACAGAAAACTAAAGATTTGGCCACACGAACCTCACTAAAAGTCTACCTACCAAGACACAGAAAACTAAAGATTGAGCCACACGAACCATACTAAAAGTCTACCTACCATGACACAGAAAACTAAAGATTGAGCCACACGAACCATACTAAAAGTCTACCTACCATGACACAGAAAACTAAAGATTGAGCCACACGAACCCCACTAAAAGTCTACAAACCATGATACAGAAAACTAAAGATTGAGCCACACGAACCCCACTAAAAATCTAACTATCATGACATAGAAGACTAAAAATTGAGCCACACAAAGCCCACTAAAAGTCTACCAACCATGACACAGAAAACTAAAGAATGAGCCACACGAACCCCACTAAACGTCTACCTACCATGACACAAAACTAAAGATTGAGCCACACGAACCCCACTAAAGGTCTACCAATCATGACACAGAAAACTAAAGATTGAGCCACACGAACCCCACTAAAAGTCTATCAACCATGACACATAAAACTAAAGATTGAGCCACACGAACCCCACTAAAAATCTACCAACCATGACACAGAAATCTAAAGATTGAGCCACACGAACCCCACTAAAAGTCTACTTACCATGACACAGAAAACTAAAGATTGGGCCACACGAACCCCACTAAAAGTCTACCTACCATGACACAGAAAACTAAAGATTGAGCCACACGAACCATACTAAAAGTCTACCTACCATGACACAGAAAACTAAAAATTGAACCACATGAACCACACTAAACGTCCATCAACCATGACACAGAAAATTAAAGATTGAGCCACACGATCCCCACTAAAAATCTACCAACCATGACACAGAAAGCTAAAGATTGAGCCACACGAACCCCACTAAAAGTCTACCAACCATGACACAGAAAACTAAAGATTGAGCCACACGAACCCCACTGAAAATCTACCTACCATGACATAAAAGACTAAAGATTGAGCAACACGAAGCCCACTAAAAGTCTACCAACCATGACACAGAAAATTAAAGATTGAGCCACACGAACCCCACTAAACGTCTACCTACCATGACACAAAACTAAAGATTGAGCCACACGAACCCCACTAAAAGTCTATCTACCATGAGACAGAAAACTAAAGTTTGAGCCACACGAACCCCACTAAAAGTCTCCCAACCATGACGCAGAAAACTGAAGATTGAGACACACGAACTCCACTAAAAGTAAACGAACCATGACGCAGAAAACTAAAGATTGAGCCACACGAACCCCACTAAAAGTCTACCAACCATGAGACAGAAAACTAAAGATTGAGTCACACGAACCCCACTAAAAGTTGCCAACCTTGACACAGAAAACTAAAGATTGAGCCTCACGAACCCCACTACTAGTCTACCAACCATGACGCAGAAAACTAAAGTTTGAGCCACACGAACCCCACTAAAAGTCTACCAACCATGACACAGAAATCTAAAGATTGAGCCACACGAACCCCACTAAAAGTCTACCAACCATGACGCAGAAAACTAAAGATTGAGCCACACGAACCCCACTAAAAGTCTACCAACCATGAGACAGAAAACTAGAGATTGAGCCACACGAACCCGACTAAAAGTATACAAACCATGACACGGAAAACTAAAGATTGAGCCACACGAACCCCACTAAAAGTCTACCTACCATGACACAGAAAACTAAAGATTGATCCCCACGAACCCCACTAAACGTCTACCTACCATGACACAAAACTAAAGATTGAACCACACGAACCCCACTAAAATTCTACCAACCATGAGACAGAAAACTAAAGATTTAGCCACACGAACCCCACTAAAAGTTGCCAACCTTGACACAGAAAACTAAAGATTGGGCCTCAGGAACCCCACTACAAGTCTACCAACCATGACACAGAAAACTAAAGTTTGAGCCACACGAACCCCACTAAAAGTCTACCAACCATGCCACAGAAATCTAAAGATTGAGCCACACGAACCCCACTAAAAGTCTACCTACCATGACACAGAAGACTAAAGATTTAGTCACACGAATCCCACTAAATGTCTACCAACCATGACACAGAAAACTAAAGATTGGGCCACACGAACCTCACTAAAAGTCTACCTACCAAGACACAGAAAACTAAAGATTGAGCCACACGAACCATACTAAAAGTCTACCTACCATGACACAGAAAACTAAAGATTGAACCACACGATCCCCCCTAAAAATCTACCATCCATGACACAGAAAGCTAAAGATTGAGCCACACGAACCCCACTAAAAGTCTACAAACCATGATACAAAAAACTAAAGATTGAGCCACACGAACCCCACTAAAAATCTAACTATCATGACATAGAAGACTAAAAATTGAGCCACACAAAGCCCACTAAAAGTCTACCAACCATGACACAGAAAACTAAAGAATGAGCCACACGAACCCCACTAAACGTCTACCTACCATGACACAGAACTAAAGATTGAGCCACACGAACCCCACTAAAGGTCTAACAATCATGACACAGAAAACTAAAGATTGAGCCACACGAACCCCACTAAAAGTCTATCAACCATGACACATAAAACTAAAGATTGAGCCACACGAACCCCACTAAAAATCTACCAACCATGACACAGAAATCTAAAGATTGAGCCACACGAACCCCACTAAAAGTCTACCTACCATGACACAGAAAACTAAAGATTGGGCCACACGAACCCCACTTTTACAAGCTTTTGAAGAAACTCCGACTCATATGAGAATAAAAATAAATCGGCTTGAAGAGGGGCACAATTCGTACCCATTGGTATGCCGACGACCTGCTGAAACAGTATCCCTCCAAAGGAGACAAATATGTTATCGATGAGGAACTCTAGCATTCTGATCACTTGTTTCTCGGAGTAGCATGTTTTACCTTTTTGAATTTTGCTTGAAAAATATGTGGAATTGTAGCCTAACATCACAAATTTTGAGCCATAGTTTCTATGACTGAAAACTTTGTGAATTGTTTCTTTTAAGCGGGTTCTTAATTTGTCATGCGGTAGGGTGATATGTAGAGTTGAAAAAGCAAATGTTTTGATGAAGGATACCTGAGAGAAAGATCCTGATTTAAGGTTATCCAAAAGATCTTTAGAGTTTTTTCAAAATCCACATGTGATTTATGCCACTACGCGAGTAAACAGTTTCACAATATTTCTGTTGTCCCTCTTTTATTGCAGACAGAATCTTTGTCAGGTGAATAGACAATTCTTTGGTCGAACAAGTTGATGATCCCGCTATGTACCTTTCTCTGCATGGTGTCTTATGGAGTTTAGGTATCCAATATAAATAGGATAAATCCTCAGACTCTTTATCAGAGGGAATGCTTAATGAGATCATGAATGATCTGTGGTTAGCTAGGATTTCATCTTTGTCGAACGAAGTAGGTTTGTATGTGGTATTACTAGAGGTGTTGTTATTTATGCCTAATTCCTTGATTAACATTCGAAGTAATATGATTTACATACAAACACGATATTGTTGGAAGCCTTGTCCGCAGGAACGATAACATATTTGTCATGAAGAGAGGAAAGACACTTAACAACTTCTTGATCTTTAAATACAGACTTAGGTCGACTATTAACACAATTTTTGAGTTTGTGAATCCGACCTTGTACTAGAGACCTTATTGTTCTAACCCAGTCTGACAAGGACTCTAACTCAGGATCTTGGTCTACTTCTCTCTTTATCCACCTTCTGGCATAATCTTCAACAGCATCCATAATTATCTGGAAATTATTTTTCCAATTGATGTGTTGAGGTTCTCTGAATTTAGGACCATGAGAAATCACCTTTCGGAGACTCTCATGTTGAATGATATTCAGATCACCAGTGATTACATGTCCAGATGGGTTGTATTGAAAAGGAGAGTGGGAGCAGTCACAAGTCAGAGGGTTCTTAAGGTACTCTTCTATGTTAATTTCTTGCAATGCTTCTTTGTAGTTGAAAATTTTACGGCCAATGTTGTTAGTGTAGCTATAGGAGACAATGCGAACAGATTAATTTTTGAAATATGGTGGAATTTCTTTTACGACCTCTTTTCTATTAAGAATGTTGCTGATGTTAATAACATCGATTCCTATGTTAGCAAACTGAATATGGAGGAATTTTCTGTTGTTATCATGAAGAGGTTCAGATCAAACTGGTTTGAAAAGACGAAAGGACACCACGTCACATATAATACTAGACAATCTGTACTTAGAAGAAAAAGGATCTACACCTGCTTTGTCAAGTTCAAAATCCCTAAGATCTTTGAGGTAGTTTACAGGTAGTGAAAATAAGATTGTACGAATGTGATGAATTCCAAGAGGTTTCTGTATATTAGAAAGTAAATCATTAAAAGCATCTTGTAACGTTCTTGGTTTAGAGGCCTTTTTAATATTTGGATGTTGAATTCTTGTATGTCCATGGCTACGTTGAGTTCTTGAAATAGTATTAAAAAGGCTCATCACGTTGATTTCGCTGCATCCAGGACTTGACAAATTTCTCAATCCTTTGATGTTATCATTGCAACATAGAAACAAACGATTAGCTAGGTAGATGTAACATAGAAACAAACGATTAGCTAGGTAGATGTAACCTAGAAACAAACGATTAGTTGCACAGAAACTAACAATTAGCTAGGTATTAACAAACGATTATTTTGGCTTGTATATATTGAACACTTGTTATGTAGAGAAAAGAAGCACAATAATATGACCATTTGCTCCAAATTCTGATGTATTTTTTATGTATTTACCTTTTTATATCATTTTCTCTGTGAAATACATGTCTACAAATCCTTGGTCGATGCAAAAATGTAGCTTACGTGACAATCAAGTACTATTTCACATGACAGACAAAAACATACAATAAAGATCAAATCTAAAGGCCATCCTTTAATAAACGTGAACAGAAAGGTAGATTTTAAATCTTTAAATTTCAATATTCATCATGCAATCTGACACTTTACAGGTATGTTAATTGTCGTAATATCATACTTAATTAATCTTTTTAAATAGAAGACGGCAATTAGATTGTTAGAGGAGGTAGGTTAATTCATTATATACTAAGATCTACCAGGTTAAAGTTTTGTAATTTCGTGATATTACAGATATATTTATCCCTCACATTGTTGGTACAATAAATGTAATGACTAATATTGGATTTAAAAGATTACAATATAGTCCTAAATATCAGACATTTACAAGTTTGACGAACTATAAATGGATATAAATAAAAATCTAGAAGCTTAAATGAACATAGATCAAAAAATATATTACTTATGATTCAAATACTTTAGTCCTCCGAACGACGTACATAAGAAATTCAGTTGGTTATCTCCCTGTCCTCCGGTTTTCTCAACCAGAAAAACGGACCGCCACGATAAAACTGAAAATTTGTTGAAAGTGGCGTTAAAACACCATAAAACAAACAAACCAACATAAGAAATAAAATAAATAAATACAAAGGTAAAAATAAGGCAATAATAAAAACAACACGAATAATTCCAGCATGACAATTCGACCTTCAAAATTCGTAGAAAGAGGGAAAATTGATACCCTAACACAAATACATGACCTCTCACTGTCATGGTATACACGATATTTTAGTTAATTCTCTTATGTCATTGAGATTCGTGTTGCTTGTTCAATCGTTAGTTTTCTGCGCAGTGTTTTGTGGTCCATTATTTGTTTTGTTGTCTTTTTGTGTTGTCTGCTATTCTAAGACTAACGACTTCTGCTTACAACTTTGGTATATCCAAGCTGTTCTTGCAATATACAGTAAGTGTTTTGTAAATCATTGTTTATCATTTTGACCTTTTTCTCTTTTACCATTGTATTGTGTGTCTTTCTTCCTATTAATCGTTTGGTATCTTCAAGTATTCTCGCTACCTTCAAATAAACATGTTCAGTAAATTCGGGAATAATACTTAGCACCTGCGTTTATCTCCTGATCTTCATTGGGTTCGTGTTTTGTAAAACTTCACACAATCACAGTATGAAGATGTTCAAGAGTCGGCCATATTGATTCAAATACTCTATTTGACAAACAGGTAAACTTCTAACTTTCTCGTCAATGTTGTGGGTTGTGTTATTGAGTAACGCTGTAACTTATCTATGACTTAGCATATCGCCTACCATCCACTACCATACATTCCTGTTATAAAATATCCACCATATCTTATCCCCTGCTATCCATCTAATAGAAACGCTTTACCAAACCATATACTTCACTTGTCAATCTAATTATTAAATGATTACCATACCCTATTCTCAACACAAAAATAATTAAATGATTAACAATAACATGATTACTGTTGCATATACTATGCCTGCCTGTCTGTGTTATTCTGTAGATGATGGAGGTTATGGTTTCGGATTATGGTGTTTAACGCCACTTTCAGCAATGTTTCAGTTTTATTGATTTACCTTTAATTTTCTGCTCCTCAGTGTTTTTTCTTCTTTTATTGTTTTTAGCTTTGTTGTCATTTTTTTCTTTTTTCCATTGCGTGGTCTGTTCTTCTAAGACTTGCGGCTTCTGATTACACTTTTGGTATATACAAACTTTGCTTTACAATGTAAAGTAAAAGTAACGAATGGTGTTATTGCCATCTATGTACTGATTACCCTTCCGGGGCACCTGGGCTCGTCTAGGTACTCAGTGGGTTTCGTGATGCTCGATATTATTTCCTATGTAGAGTTTTATAGATCGTTGTTTGTCATTTTGTACTTTTTCTTTATTCCCATTGTATTGTGTCCTTCTTCCATTTACCCCTTTGATATATACAAGTTGTTTCTTTACTTTCAGATAAACGCTATTAATAATTTCGGAAAAAATACTGCGCAGTGCTTCGTTGGCCATTATTTGTTGTGTTGTCTTTGTTCTTTCTTCTGTTCTTCTTAGACGTACAGCTTCTGATTACACCTTGGTATCTTCAATCTTTGCTTTACAATGTAATGCTGTCTTTTAGTTTTTTTTTCTTGTATTATCGTTCTTTAAAAGACTTAGGCTTCTGATTACCCTATTGGTATCCCCAATTTGTTCGTGCAATGCTAAGTACAATTAACAAAGGTTTGATAACAATTTATAAACTAATTACTTGCTCGTACCGTTTGCGTTGTACTTTTTTCTTTTGGCCATTGCGTTGTCTGTTCTTCTTCGATATACGGATTCTGATTACCTCTTTGGTATCTTCAAACTCTTCTTATAGTCTTCTTTGGGTAACGTTATCCATAACATCATCGATGTGGTCTCCATTGAAAAAGCTTGTTTGAATTCTTCATTGATAGTCTGTTGAGGTTTTTTTTTTAGATCTGGTCGTTTGTAGGCATTACTTTTCATTATACCAATTTACGTACTTACTTACTTACTTAATGGTACTTAATGGTGGTTTCCAGAACTGGCTCCTCTTGGTTCCACTTCTCCGGACTCTCCAATTATGTCAATTTCTGGTAATTGCATGTCACTCCAGAAATTTCAACTCTATGGTCTGAAAAATATATCTCATCACTTTCCCAGTATTTATCTAAGCGGTTTTTGAATGCGTTTGTTGATGCTGCATTGATGACTTGGTCTGGTAATTTGTTCCAAACACGCATAGCAAAACTATATTTCCTCAAACTTGTTTTATATCGTTGTTGGACTATTTTGTTGTTGTTGTTTTTCTGCTGAATCTGTTTCCTGAGCTTGAAAGTAATTTTAAGAAAGAACTAGCTTCTGGGTCATATTTATCGTTTATGATTTTATATGTTTCAATCATATCACCGTTGATTCTTCTATATGGTATTGTTGGGTTTTAATTTCTTTAATCTCTCAGGGTAGCTTAGATTGTGAAAACCTGGTATTTGTTTTGTTGCTCTTTTTTGTACACTATCGATTTTATCTATGTACTTTTTCTTGTATGGGGCCCAGACTGAACTAGCATAATCCAAATGTGTCCTCACTAGAGTTTTGCATAGCGGGAGAAATATATCTGCAGCTAGGTTTCTGAATGTTCTTCTAAGTGCTGCAAAAATAGAATTTGCCTTGGTTACCATATCACGAATGTGTTTATCAAAAGACAGCTCATCATCTATTAAGACCCCAATGTCCTTTTCGTCCTTTACTTTACCAATTGCCTGCCCCAATAAATTATATTTGACTTCCTCCTCTTTTGGTGTTCTATGTATATTCATATGTTTACATTTTTCGGGTGGAATTTCAGAAGACATTTGTCACTCCAATTTTCTACTTTAATCAAGTCGTTTTTGCAATATTTGCTGGTCATCAATACTGTTTATTAACCTGACAATGTTGGTGTCATCAACAAATACATAGACTTCAGATTCCACAGCATCTGGCAAGTCGGTGATGTAAAGATCGAAAAGTATAGGGCCTAAAACCGAACCTTGAGGTATGCCTGAGGTATCTTCCATTCGGTTTGATATCTCTCCTTCTATTGATACTCATTGATAGCGTCTTGATAGAAAATCCTCTATCCAACTCAAAATGGGATTAGTTATGCCATAAGTTTCTGTCTTCTTGATTAGTCTTTTATGTGGCACCTTATCAAAGGCCTTCTGAAAGTATGTATAAATACAGTCTATATCCAATCCCTCGTCCAGAGCCTCAGACCATTTATCTATGACCTCTAGTAATTGTAGCGCAGTTGATCTCCCTTCTATGAATCCGTAATGTTTGTTTGAAAACAATGTATTAGCCTTCATATGATTTATTATATGCAATCTAATTAGTTTCTCCATTATTTTAGGGAACGACCATTTAACTTGAAGGCGGGGTTATGGTTTTTTCTAAAAAAATATTCTGATTCCCAATGTTGCTGAAAAAAATATCCTGATTTTGGTGGAGGAAAAAAAAATAATCTGATTCAGAGTTGTTGTCATATAACCTAATGTCAAATTCGGGAAACAAAAACAAAAGAAAAATTTTCTAATTCTTGTGTTGTCCGAAAAAGAATTTATGAACGAAACAAAAAACCATAACCCCCCCTTCAGGTTAAATGGTCTGTCCCTTACAAACTACTGATGTTAGGCTAACTGATCTGCAATTTTTTGCCTGTGATTTATTACCCTTCTTGAAAATTGCACTAATTTGTGCATTTTTCCATTCTTTTGTTACTGTTTTTAAAGCCAGTGATTGATTAAATAGTATACTCAATGGTTCTGCAATAGAATCTTTAATTTCAAACAGTAATCTAGGATGTAGGCTATCCTGGTGATTTGTCTGTCTTCAAATTCTGGAGGAGTTTCAAAACCATATATTTGTTAATAACTAGATCCTCTAGCTCATATTGAATTTCAACTGGTATCATTTGTGGTAATTCCCCAAGAGGTTCATTTGTGAAGACACTAGAAAGGTAATCAGATAAGATATTGGCTTTCTTTTTGTTGTTTTTTGTTTTCTCTGAATTTGTATATTCTGGGTCAATATGCAAATCTCCTATTCCCTTCCTCGTTTTGAACTTTGATTGTATATAGCTCCTGATAGCTTTTGGATTTTTCTTGGCATTCTCGTATAGGTATTTTTCAAACTTCTTTTTCATTTTGTTGACAGCCCCTTTCACCGTATTCCTAACTCTATTGTATTCTTGTCTAATTGCATGGTCACTACTGCTCGCTACATTTTTGGATAGGGTGTTTTTCTTTTTAATTAAGTCTCTTGTTTTCTTGTCAATTGGGAAAGTGTTTCTTCTTCTTCCATTCATGTTGATTGGTTTTTTTTGGGATGAACCTGTGTTCAAGGTCCCTTAAAAGGGTTAAAAAGGTTGACCAATTAGTGTTTATGTTATTAATCTCACTAAGTACTGTATATCTTGCCTTTGATATTTTCAATATCCTGATTAAAGTCTCTATAATTTCCATTGTTATGCATCTTCCCTGTTTTTGGCTGAGTACATATGTTAGCGTAGCAATTGAAGTCAAAATTTAGGACAAAATGGTCGCTCTTCACAAGTGGACTTACATGTTCAAGGTTTGATATCATGGTTTCCTCATTTGTTACTATAAGGTCTAATATATGAGGGGTATCTGTGCCTCGCCATCTTGTTGGTTTCCTCGTATGTTGATATAGGAAGTTGTCCTGTATTGTTTCAACACATTTGTATTCATGACTATTTGTGTTATTCCCTTTGGTATTCCAGTTCTTCCAGTCGATATCCGGGTAATTAAAATCACCCATAATTAGTATGTGTGAATAATCTTTATTAGTTGCTTCTGAAATTAGTGAGAACAGTTTGCCACTATGCTCACTAGTTCTATTAGACCTACTAGTAGCTTATCAGTTTGGCTAAGCTTTATTTTCACAAATAGGTTCTCTTGGAAATTTGTATCTCAGTAGCTTCCAATGTATTGTCTAAATATAAGATGAGGCTTCTGTCGTCTTCCCTATCAATATGTATTTTTCAAACATTGTGTAACTACCTACTTCTGTTAGTGAAAATTCTGCTAGTGCAGGTTTATATCGGTTTAGTTTTGGTTTGACTTCAGTAATTCCTATGATGTTTGGTTTACTATCTCTAGTTCTAACAATGAGGTCCGCCATTTTGTTAAATAATTGGTCTGCATTTGTATAAGAAGAGTTCAATTAGGATAGAACTGTACACGTATTTACATTAACACTGTTAAAAACATTTTTCCCACTATGTACACGGTTTGTCCTTTTATTTCATTTTACTTCTTTATCTTGGCCACTTTCCTGTATTTTCTTGTATTTGTAGTCCCCGGAGTCATCCTTGTCATTCATGTTCTTAGCTTCGTCCCATAGTTCCTTTTCTCTGGCCCTTCTGGTCTTTGTTAGATCGTTACTAACATTTATATCTGTGTATTTAGGGAGTGCTTTCAAGTAATGTACATTCTTATATGGTGTTATTTTTGCTTCAACGCTTTGTAATTGTACCAAGAGAGGCCTACATGCTTTTTCCTTATCAAACCTACCAAATCTCTGAGTTTTCTGTATGTTTACCCTTTCCAGTGTAATTTTAGCATCGTTATATAGTTGTAATATATTTGCAGTGTCGTGTTCTTCTCTCTCTTGTGATATCTCTGAAACGTTTTATTTTAGACCAAATATTAATAAATTTTTCACCCTCTTTTTTCTCTCATTTAACTCATCAATTACTGTTGTAACAGTTTCTTTTTTGGGTTGTCTTTTCCCTGCATTTTTTTCAGTCTGTAAATTCTGGCCCTCTCCATTTATCACTTCCTTAACAATCTTTTTAACCATAGGTTCATTGCAGCTATTCAGCTCCAATTCTTCTTTACAATTTCTCTCACCCTTGGTTCATCACATTTCTTATTCATTTTACTTTCTATATCACTAATTCTTTGCTCATAGTTTTCCATAATCTATTTACATCTCTTCTCAATTTTGAGGTCTATGATTATGTGTTCTTCAACTATTTTCCTACACTTAACACAGAACCACATTGTGTCTGACTTTGATAATATATCATACTCTGTATTTCATTTTTTTATACATTTTATACAAAAATGTTCTTCACAACGTTGGCATTCCAACAATTTGGCATCTGATTTTACAATCCCAAGGATAATCAACTGCGTCTGTGGATTTTGAATTGTATCTTGTGCTCTGCGACATTTTTAACCACTTACCGCAGGGTCGAATAGGGCTTCCCTATCGGCCCTTAATATTTTTACTTGTGTTTGTGTATAGGGCTTCCCTATGCACTACAGCTTATAATTAGGGCTTCCCTAATCAAATACTTCTACTTTTTTGTGTATCGGACTTTCCTAATTTACTCTTTATAATGACATATGTTATGGTCTCCCTTTCACATTTATAAATGCTCTTAATTCTCCTAGAAATAGGGCTTCCCTATTACTTCTTTATTACCGTATGTTCAGTCTTGACCGCTAGTACCTCCTAGGGCTTCCCTATGGTACACAATAGCGATAAGGCTTCCTTATGCACTATGCTCAAAAATACTATTATCTGTGTAAAAACCACAGAGTATTCAGAAATATTCTAATAAGGCTTCTTTATTAGATTTGAAATCTCAATTTATTTCTTCTTCTTCTCCCCGTAAGGAGTGTACTCAAGACTGAGTATAATTACTCTGTGCATGTCCGGACTGTACAGCTAAAATCAGTATTATTTACAGCTAAAAACAGGGTGGAGCACTATTTACACCTGGGACTGCACGGGAAGGGTAATATACCCTAGCCCTGCATGGAACTGGTCGATAGTACTTGCCTGACGTTCTTCTGGTGTTATGCTGTTCCAGGTTATGATGGTACGAGGGAAGAAGGAAAAACGATATACATCTGCTCGTGTATATATAGTCCTGAAGGCTGCAATCCCTCTTATTCTACTATCAGCTGGTATGAGTAGGTGTTCTGCATGGATTTCGACGAAGTTATGTACGATCTTATACATCAGAACAGATCTTGCCTTTTCATGCCTTTGTTCGAGTGATTCCCATTTTAAGTTGGAGATTATAGATGTAACTGCTCCTGGTTCTCGGTCTTGAAAGTTGTTCGAAACAAATCGTGCAGCTCTTCGTTGTACAGAGTCTAGTTGGGATATCTGGTTTTTGCTGAATGGATCCCATACAGCACTTGCATATTCAATGGATGGTCTTACTAGTGTTGTGTATGCAGCTTCTTTAACTTCTTTCGGAAATTAATGTATGTTATGCCTGAGGAAGCTGATGGTACGATTGGGTTTGGCTGTGATGTTACTGATGTGATTTGCCCAGCTCAGGTCATTGCTAATGGTTACACCTAGATATTTACTGTCCTTTATTACTTCAAGCATAGGGCTTCCCTAAAAATGTACAATTTACAAGTTATAATGGTTAGACAAGGCTTCCTTATCTAACTTACCCCAGTCCACACACTACACATCATTTGAAATCTCAGTTTATTTATAGGGCTTCCCTAAATATTTTACAGTTTACAAGATATAGTTGTTAGATAAGGCTTACTTATCTAACTTACCTCAGTCCACACACCTCAGCACCCTTCTTCTGTTAATTCTAGGGCTGTTTCCAGCAATTTTGCGGCCCACAATTTTGCAAGAGTCCGGATAGGATGAACTCTGTCGTGCATTGTATTATAGTTCTTCCTATATTTCACCATTGGGACACACTTGCTTTTGTTGGACAATATAATGTTTTGATATAACCTAGGTGTTGAAATACCCCTGTTTAGCAATTTCAGGTGATCGTTGTAATAGTCAATTTGTGTGCTCACCTCTTTATCTACCTTATTTGTCCCCTGAACTGCTATTAGCCCTCTAATTTTGACAACAATAAGAGGAGGGTAGCGCTTATTGGTTTTTCCGAAGCTGATTGTATTACTTGCCACTAGATTGTTGGGCTTATTGGCCTTGGTGATGGAGTAGTACGGACATTCAATAAAGTATACTGATGCCGAGGTGTTTATTCGTTTAATCCTTGGTGATGGAGTAGTACGGACATTCGATAAAGTATACTGAAGCCGAGATGTTTATACGTTTAATCCTAGGTGATAGAGTAGTACGACATTAGATAAAGTATACTGATGCCGAGGGGTTTATACGTTTAATCCTTGGTGATGGAGTAGTACGGACATTAAATAAAGTATACTGATGCCGCGGGGTATATACGTTTAATCCTTGGTGATGGAGTAGTATGGACATTGGATAAAGTATACTGATACCGAGGGGTTTATACGTTTAATCCTTGGTGATGGAGTAGTACGGACATTCGATAAAGTATACTGATGCCGAGATGTTTATACGTTTAATCCTAGGTGATGGAGTAGTACGGACATTAGATAAAGTATACTGATGCCGAGGGGTTTATGCGTTTAATCCTTGGTGATGGAGTAGTACGGACATTATATAAAGTATACTGATGCCGAGGGGTATATACGTTTAATCCTTGGTGATGGAGTAGTACGGACATTAGATAAAGTACATTGATGCCGAGGGGTATATACGTTTAATCCTTGGTGATGGTGTAGCATGGACATTAGATAAAGTATACTGATACCGAGGGGTTTATACGTTTAATCCTTGGTGATGGAGTAGTACGAACATTAGATAACGTATACTGATGCCGAGGGGTTTATACGTTGAATCCTTGGTGATGGAGTAGTACGGACATTCGATCAAGTATGCTGATGCCGAGGGGTTTATACGTTCAATCCTTGGTGATGGAGTAGTACGGACATTAGATAAGGTATACTGCTGCCGAGGGGTTTATACGTTTAATCCTTGGTGATGGAGTAGTATGGACATTAGATAAAGCATACTGATGCCGAGGGGTTTATGCGTTTAATCCTTGGTGATGGAGTAGCACGCACATTAGATAAAATATACTGATGCCGAGGTGTTTATACGTTTAATCCTTGGTGATGGAGTAGTACGGACATTAGACAAAGTATACTGATGCCGAGGGGTTTATACGTTTAATACTTGGTGATGGAGTAGTACGGACATTAGATAAAGCATACTGATGCCGAGGTGTTTATACGTTTAATCCTTGGTGATGGAGTAGTACGGACATTAGATAAAGTATACTGATGCCGAGGGGTTTATACGTTTAATCCTTGGTGATGGAGTAGTACGGACATTAGATAAAGTATACTGATGCGAAGAGGTTTATATGTTTAATTCTTGGTGATGGAGTAGTACGGACATTAGATAAAGTATACTGATGCCGAGGGGTTTATATGTTTAATCCTTGGTGATTAAGTAGTACGAACATTAGATAAAGCATACTGATGCCGAGGGGTTTATACGTTTAATCCTTGGTGATGGGGTAGTACGGACATTAGATAAAGTATACTGATGCTGAGAAGTTTATACGCTTATTCCTTGGTGATGGAGTAGCATGGACATTAGATAAAGTATACTGATGCCGAGGTGTTTATACGTTTAATCCTTGGTGATGGAGTAGTACGGACATTAGATAAAGTATACTGATGCCGAGGGGTTTATACGTTTATTTCTTGGTGATGGAGTAGTACGGATATTAGATAAAGTATACTAATGCCGAGGTGTTTATACGTTTAATCCTTGGTGATGGAGTAGTACGGATATTAGATAAAGTATACTGATGCCGAGGTGTTTATACGTTTAATCCTTGGTGATGGAGTAGGACGGATATTAGATAAAGTATGTTGATGCCGAGGGGTTTATACGTTTAATCCTTGTTGATGGAGTAGTACGGACATTAGATAAAGCATACTGATGCCGAGGGGTTTATACGTTTAATCCTTGGTGCTGGAGTAGTATGGACATTAGATAAAGTATACTGATGCCGAGGGGTTGATACGTTTAATCCTTGTGGTTGGAGTAGTACGGACATTAGATAAAGTATACTGATGCCGAGGGGTTTATACGTTTAATCCTTGGTGATGGAGTAGTACGGACATTCGATAAAGTATACTGATGCCGAGGGGTTTATACGTTTAATACTTGGTGATGGAGTAGTATGGACATTAGATAAAGTATACTGATGCCGAGGGGTTTATACGTTTAATACTTGGTGATGGAATGGTACGGACATTAGATAAAGTATACTGATGTCGAGGGGTTTATGCGTTTAATTCTTAGTGATGGAGTAGTATGGACATTAGATAAAGTATACTGATGTCGAGGGGTTTATACGTTTAATCCTTGGTGATGGAATGGTACGGACATTAGATAAAGTATACTGATGCCGAGGCGTTTATACGTTTAATACTTGGTGATGGAATGGTACGGACATTAGATAAAGTACACTGATGTCGAGGGGTTTATGCGTTTAATTCTTAGTGATGGAGTAGTATGGACATTAGATAAAGTATACTGATGTCGAGGGGTTTATACGTTTAATCCTTGGTGATGGAATGGTACGGACATTAGATAAAGTATACTGATGCCGAGGGGTTTATACGTTTAATACTTGGTGATGGAATGGTACGGACATTAGATAAAGTATACTGATGCCGAGGGGTTTATACGTTTAATACTTGGTGGTGGAATGGTACGGACATTAGATAAAGTATACTGATGTCGAGGGGTTTATACGTTTAATACTTGGTGATGGAATGGTACGGACATTAGATAAAGTATACTGATGCCGAGGGGTTTATGCGTTTAATCCTTGGTGATGGAATGGTACGGACATTAGATAAAGTATACTGATGCCGAGGGGTTTATACGTTTAATCCTTGGTGATGGAATGGTACGGACATTAGATAAAGTATACTGATGCCGAGGGGTTTATACGTTTAATACTTGGTGATGGAATGGTACGAACATTAGATAAAGTATACTGATGTCGAGGGGTTTATGCGTTTAATTCTTAGTGATGGAGTAGTACGGACATTAGATAAAGCATACTGATGCCGAGGGGTTTATACGTTTAATCCTTGGTGATGGAATGGTACGGACATTAGATAAAGTATACTGATGCCGAGGGGTTTATAAATTTAATACTTGGTGATGGAATGGTACGGACATTAGATAAAGTATACTGATGTCGAGGGGTTGATGCGTTTAATTCTTAGTGATGGAGTAGTATGGACATTAGATAAAGTATACTGATGCCGAGGGGTTTATTCGTTTAATCCTTAATGATGGAGTAGTATGGACATTAGTTAAAGTATACTGATGCCGAGGGGTTTATACGTTTAATACTTGGTGATGGAGTAGTATGGACATTAGATAAAGTATACTGATGCCGAGGGGTTGATACGTTTAATCCTTGGTGATGGAGTAGTACGGACATAAAATAAAGCATAGTGATGCCGAGGGGTTTATACGTTTAATCCTTGGTGATGGAGTAGTATGGACATTAGATAAAGTATACTGATGCCGAGGGGTTTATATGTTTAATCCTTGGTGATGGAGTAGTATGGACATTAGATAAAACATAGTGATGCCGAGGGGTTTATACGTTTAATCCTTGGTGATGGAGTAGTATGGACATTAGATAAAACATAGTGATGCCGAGGGGTTTATACATTTAATACTTGGTGATGGAGTAGTATGGATATTAGATAAAGTATACTGATGCCGAGGGGTCTATACGTTTAATCCTTGGTGATGGAGTAGTACGGACATTAGATAAAGCATACTGATGCCGAGGGGTTTATACCTTTAATCCTTGGTGATGGAGTAGTACGGACATTATATAAAGTATACTGATGCCGAGGAGTTTATACGTTTAATCCGTGGTGATGGAGTAGTACGGACATTAGATAAAGCATACTGATGCCGAGGGGTTTATACCTTTAATCCTTGGTGATGGAGTAGTACGAACATTAGATAAAGTATACTGATGCCGAGTGGTTTATACGTTTAATACTTGGTGATGGAGTAGTACGGACATTAGATAAAGTATACTGATGCCGAGTGGTTTATACGTTTAATACTTGGTGATGGAGTAGTACGGACATTAGATAAAGTATACTGATGCCGAGTGGTTTATACGTTTAATACTTGGTGGTGGAGTAGTACGGACATTCGATAAAGTATACTGATGCCGAGGGGTTTATACGTTTATTCCTTGGTGATGGAGTAGTACGGACATTAGATAAAGTATAATGATGCCGGGGTGTTTATACGTTTAAGCCTTGGTGATGGAGTAGTACGGACATTAGACAAAGTATACTGATGCCGAGGAGTTTATACGTTTAATACTTGGTGATGGAGTAGTATGGACATTAGATAAAGTATACTGATGCCGAGGGGTTTATACGTTTAATCCGTGGTGATGGAGTAGTACGGACATTAGATAAAGTATACTGATGCCGAGGGGTTTATTCGTTTAATCCTTGATGATGGAGTAGTATGGACATTAGTTAAAGTATACTGATGCCGAGGGGTTTATATGTTTAATACTTGGTGATGGAGTAGTATGGACATTAGATAAAGTATACTGATGCCGAGTGGTTTATACGTTTAATACTTGGTGGTGGAGTAGTACGGACATTCGATAAAGTATACTGATGCCGAGGGGTTTATACGTTTATTCCTTGGTGATGGAGTAGTACGGACATTAGATAAAGTATACTGATGCCGAGGTGTTTATACGTTTAAGCCTTGGTGATGGAGTAGTACGGACATTAGATAAAGTATACTGATGCCGAGGGGTTTATACGTTTAATACTTGGTGATGGAGTAGTATGGACATTAGATAAAGTATACTGATGCCGAGGGGTTTATACGTTTAATCCGTGGTGATGGAGTAGTACGGACATTAGATAAAGTATACTGATGCCGAGGGGTTTATTCGTTTAATCCTTGATGATGGAGTAGTATGGACATTAGTTAAAGTATACTGATGCCGAGGGGTTTATATGTTTAATACTTGGTGATGGAGTAGTATGGACATTAGATAAAGTATACTGATGCCGAGGGGTTTATACGTTTAATACTTGGTGATGGAGTAGTATGGACATTAGATAAAGTATACTGATGCCGAGGGGTTGATACGTTTAATCCTTGGTGATGGAGTAGTACGGACATAAAATAAAGCATAGTGATGCCGAGGGGTTTATACGTTTAATCCTTGGTGATGGAGTAGTATGGACATTAGATAAAATATACTGATTCCGAGGGGTTTATATGTTTAATCCTTGGTGATGGAGTAGTATGGACATTAGATAAAACATAGTGATGCCGAGGGGTTTATACGTTTAATCCTTGGTGATGGAGTAGTATGGACATTAGATAAAACATAGTGGTGCCGAGGGGTTTATACGTTTAATACTTGGTGATGGAGTAGTATGGACATTAGATAAAGTATACTGATGCCGAGGGGTTTATACGTTTAATCCTTGGTGATGGAGTAGTACGGACATTAGATAAAGCATACTGATGCCGAGGGGTTGATACCTTTAATCCTTGGTGATGGAGTAGTACGGACATTAGATAAAGTATACTGATGCCGAGTGGTTTATACGTTTAATACTTGGTGATGGAGTAGTACGGACATTAGATAAAGTATACTGATGCCGAGTGGTTTATACGTTTAATACTTGGTGATGGAGTAGTACGGACATTAGATAAAGTATACTGATGCCGAGGGGTTTATACGTTTAATACTTGGTGATGGAATGGTACGGACATTAGATAAAGTATACTGATGTCGAGGGGTTTATGCGTTTAATTCTTAGTGATGGAGTAGTATGGACATTAGATAAAGTATACTGATGCCGAGGGGTTTATACGTTTAATCCTTGGTGATGGAATGGTACGGACATTAGATAAAGTATACTGATGCCGAGGGGTTTATACGTTTAATCCTTGGTAATGGAATGGTACGGACATTAGATAAAGTATACTGATGTCGAGGGGTTGATGCGTTTAATTCTTAGTGATGGAGTAGTATGGACATTAGATAAAGTATACTGATGCCGAGGGGTTTATTCGTTTAATCCTTGATGATGAAGTAGTATGGACATTAGTTAAAGTATACTGATGCCGAAGGGTTTATACGTTTAATACTTGGTGATGGAGTAGTATGGACATTAGATAAAGTATACTGATGCCGAGGGGTTGATACGTTTAATCCTTGGTGATGGAGTAGTACGGACATAAAATAAAGCATAGTGATGCCGAGGGGTTTATACGTTTAATCCTTGGTGATGGAGTAGTATGGACATTAGATAAAGTATACTGATGCCGAGGGGTTTATTCGTTTAATCCTTGATGATGGAGTAGTATGGACATTAGTTAAAGTATACTGATGCCGAGGGGTTTATACGTTTAATACTTGGTGATGGAGTAGTATGGACATTAGATAAAGTATACTGATGCCGAGGGGTTGATACGTTTAATCCTTGGTGATGGAGTAGTACGGACATAAAATAAAGCATAGTGATGCCGAGGGGTTTATACGTTTAATCCGTGGTGATGGAGTAGTATGGACATTAGATAAAGTATACTGATGCCGAGGGGTTTATATGTTTAATCCTTGGTGATGGAGTAGTATGGACATTAGATAAAACATAGTGATGCCGAGGGGTTTATACGTTTAATCCTTGGTGATGGAGTAGTATGGACATTAGATAAAACATAGTGATGCCGAGGGGTTTATACGTTTAATACTTGGTGATGGAGTAGTATGGACATTAGATAAAGTATACTGATGCCGAGGGGTTTATACGTTTAATCCTTGGTGATGGAGTAGTACGGACATTAGATAAAGCATACTGATGCCGAGGGGTTTATACCTTTAATCCTTGGTGATGGAGTAGTACGGACATTAGATAAAGTATACTGATGCCGAGTGGTTTATACGTTTAATACTTGGTGATGGAGTAGTACGGACATTAGATAAAGTATACTGATGCCGAGTGGTTTATACGTTTAATACTTGGTGATGGAGTAGTACGGACATTAGATAAAGTATACTGATGCCGAGGGGTTTATACGTTTAATACTTGGTGATGGAATGGTACGGACATTAGATAAAGTATACTGATGTCGAGGGGTTTATGCGTTTAATTCTTAGTGATGGAGTAGTATGGACATTAGATAAAGTATACTGATGCCGAGGAGTTTATACGTTTAATCCTTGGTGATGGAATGGTACGAACATTAGATAAAGTATACTGATGCCGAGGGGTTTATACGTTTAATCCTTGGTGATGGAATGGTACGGACATTAGATAAAGTATACTGATGTCGAGGGGTTGATGCGTTTAATTCTTAGTGATGGAGTAGTATGGACATTAGATAAAGTATACTGATGCCGAGGGGTTTATTCGTTTAATCCTTGATGATGGAGTAGTATGGACATTAGTTAAAGTATACTGATGCCGAGGGGTTTATACGTTTAATATTTGGTGATGGAGTAGTATGGACATTAGATAAAGTATACTGATGCCGAGGGGTTGATACGTTTAATCCTTGGTGATGGAGTAGTACGGACATAAAATAAAGCATAGTGATGCCGAGGGGTTTATACGTTTAATCCTTGGTGATGGAGTAGTATGGACATTAGATAAAGTATACTGATGCCGAGGGGTTTATATGTTTAATCCTTGGTGATGGAGTAGTATGGACATTAGATAAAACATAGTGATGCCGAGGGGTTTATACGTTTAATCCTTGGTGATGGAGTAGTATGGACATTAGATAAAACATAGTGATGCCGAGGGGTTTATACATTTAATACTTGGTGATGGAGTAGTATGGACATTAGATAAAGTATACTGATGCCGAGGGGTTTATACGTTTAATCCTTGGTGATGGAGTAGTACGGACATTAGATAAAGCATACTGATGCCGAGGGGTTTATACCTTTAATCCTTGGTGATGGAGTAGTACGGACATTATATAAAGTATACTGATGCCGAGGAGTTTATACGTTTAATCCGTGGTGATGGAGTAGTACGGACATTAGATAAAGCATACTGATGCCGAGGGGTTTATACCTTTAATCCTTGGTGATGGAGTAGTACGGACATTAGATAAAGTATACTGATGCCGAGTGGTTTATACGTTTAATACTTGGTGATGGAGTAGTACGGACATTAGATAAAGTATACTGATGCCGAGTGGTTTATACGTTTAATACTTGGTGATGGAGTAGTACGGACATTAGATAAAGTATACTGATGCCGAGTGGTTTATACGTTTAATACTTGGTGGTGGAGTAGTACGGACATTCGATAAAGTATACTGATGCCGAGGGGTTTATACGTTTATTCCTTGGTGATGGAGTAGTACGGACATTAGATAAAGTATAATGATGCCGGGGTGTTTATACGTTTAAGCCTTGGTGATGGAGTAGTACGGACATTAGATAAAGTATACTGATGCCGAGGGGTTTATACGTTTAATACTTGGTGATGGAGTAGTATGGACATTAGATAAAGTATACTGATGCCGAGGGGTTTATACGTTTAATCCGTGGTGATGGAGTAGTACGGACATTAGATAAAGTATACTGATGCCAAGGGGTTTATTCGTTTAATCCTTGATGATGGAGTAGTATGGACATTAGTTAAAGTATACTGATGCCGAGGGGTTTATATGTTTAATACTTGGTGATGGAGTAGTATGGACATTAGATAAAGTATACTGATGCCGAGTGGTTTATACGTTTAATACTTGGTGGTGGAGTAGTACGGACATTCGATAAAGTATACTGATGCCGAGGTGTTTATACGTTTATTCCTTGGTGATGGAGTAGTACGGACATTAGATAAAGTATACTGATGCCGAGGTGTTTATACGTTTAAGCCTTGGTGATGGAGTAGTACGGACATTAGATAAAGTATACTGATGCCGAGGGGTTTATACGTTTAATACTTGGTGATGGAGTAGTATGGACATTAGATAAAGTATACTGATGCCGAGGGGTTTATACGTTTAATCCGTGGTGATGGAGTAGTACGGACATTAGATAAAGTATACTGATGCCGAGGGGTTTATTCGTTTAATCCTTGATGATGGAGTAGTATGGACATTAGTTAAAGTATACTGATGCCGAGGGGTTTATATGTTTAATACTTGGTGATGGAGTAGTATGGACATTAGATAAAGTATACTGATGCCGAGGGGTTTATACGTTTAATACTTGGTGATGGAGTAGTATGGACATTAGATAAAGTATACTGATGCCGAGGGGTTGATACGTTTAATCCTTGGTGATGGAGTAGTACGGACATAAAATAAAGCATAGTGATGCCGAGGGGTTTATACGTTTAATCCTTGGTGATGGAGTAGTATGGACATTAGATAAAGTATACTGATGCCGAGGGGTTTATATGTTTAATCCTTGGTGATGGAGTAGTATGGACATTAGATAAAACATAGTGATGCCGAGGGGTTTATACGTTTAATCCTTGGTGATGGAGTAGTATGGACATTAGATAAAACATAGTGATGCCGAGGGGTGTATACGCTTAATACTTGGTGATGGAGTAGTACGGACATTAGATAAAGTATACTGATGCCGAGTGGTTTATACGTTTAATACTTGGTGATGGAGTAGTACGGACATTAGATAAAGTATACTGATGCCGAGGGGTTTATACGTTTAATCCTTGGTGATGGAGTAGTACGGACATTAGATAAAGCATACTGATGCCGAGGGGTTTATACGTTTAATCCTTGGTGATGGAGTAGTACGGACATTAGATAAAGTATACTGATGCCGAGTGGTTTATACGTTTAATACTTGGTGATGGAGTAGTACGGACATTAGATAAAGTATACTGATGCCGAGTGGTTTATACGTTTAATACTTGGTGATGGAGTAGTACGGACATTAGATAAAGTATACTGATGCCGAGGGGTTTATACGTTTAATACTTGGTGATGGAATGGTACGGACATTAGATAAAGTATACTGATGTCGAGGGGTTTATGCGTTTAATTCTTAGTGATGGAGTAGTATGGACATTAGATAAAGTATACTGATGCCGAGGAGTTTATACGTTTAATCCTTGGTGATGGAATGGTACGAACATTAGATAAAGTATACTGATGCCGAGGGGTTTATACGTTTAATCCTTGTTGATGGAATGGTACGGACATTAGATAAAGTATACTGATGTCGAGGGGTTGATGCGTTTAATTCTTAGTGATGGAGTAGTATGGACATTAGATAAAGTATACTGATGCCGAGGGGTTTATTCGTTTAATCCTTGATGATGGAGTAGTATGGACATTAGTTAAAGTATACTGATGCCGAGGGGTTTATACGTTTAATACTTGGTGATGGAGTAGTATGGACATTAGATAAAGTATACTGATGCCGAGGGGTTGATACGTTTAATCCTTGGTGATGGAGTAGTACGGACATAAAATAAAGCATAGTGATGCCGAGGGGTTTATATGTTTAATCCTTGGTGATGGAGTAGTATGGACATTAGATAAAGTATACTGATGCCGAGGGGTTTATATGTTTAATCCTTGGTGATGGAGTAGTATGGACATTAGATAAAACATAGTGATGCCGAGGGGTTTATACGTTTAATCCTTGGTGATGGAGTAGTATGGACATTAGATAAAACATAGTGATGCCGAGGGGTTTATACATTTAATACTTGGTGATGGAGTAGTATGGACATTAGATAAAGTATACTGATGCCGAGGGGTTTATACGTTTAATCCTTGGTGATGGAGTAGTACGGACATTAGATAAAGCATACTGATGCCGAGGGGTTTATACCTTTAATCCTTGGTGATGGAGTAGTACGGACATTATATAAAGTATACTGATGCCGAGGAGTTTATACGTTTAATCCGTGGTGATGGAGTAGTACGGACATTAGATAAAGCATACTGATGCCGAGGGGTTTATACCTTTAATCCTTGGTGATGGAGTAGTACGGACATTAGATAAAGTATACTGATGCCGAGTGGTTTATACGTTTAATACTTGGTGATGGAGTAGTACGGACATTAGATAAAGTATACTGATGCCGAGTGGTTTATACGTTTAATACTTGGTGATGGAGTAGTACGGACATTAGATAAAGTATACTGATGCCGAGTGGTTTATACGTTTAATACTTGGTGGTGGAGTAGTACGGACATTCGATAAAGTATACTGATGCCGAGGGGTTTATACGTTTATTCCTTGGTGATGGAGTAGTACGGACATTAGATAAAGTATAATGATGCCGGGGTGTTTATACGTTTAAGCCTTGGTGATGGAGTAGTACGGACATTAGATAAAGTATACTGATGCCGAGGGGTTTATACGTTTAATACTTGGTGATGGAGTAGTATGGACATTAGATAAAGTATACTGATGCCGAGGGGTTTATACGTTTAATCCGTGGTGATGGAGTAGTACGGACATTAGATAAAGTATACTGATGCCGAGGGGTTTATTCGTTTAATCCTTGATGATGGAGTAGTATGGACATTAGTTAAAGTATACTGATGCCGAGGGGTTTATATGTTTAATACTTGGTGATGGAGTAGTATGGACATTAGATAAAGTATACTGATGCCGAGGGGTTTATACGTTTAATACTTGGTGATGGAGTAGTATGGACATTAGATAAAGTATACTGATGCCGAGGGGTTGATACGTTTAATCCTTGGTGATGGAGTAGTACGGACATAAAATAAAGCATAGTGATGCCGAGGGGTTTATACGTTTAATCCTTGGTGATGGAGTAGTATGGACATTAGATAAAGTATACTGATGCCGAGGGGTTTATATGTTTAATCCTTGGTGATGGAGTAGTATGGACATTAGATAAAACATAGTGATGCCGAGGGGTTTATACGTTTAATCCTTGGTGATGGAGTAGTATGGACATTAGATAAAACATAGTGATGCCGAGGGGTGTATACGCTTAATACTTGGTGATGGAGTAGTACGGACATTAGATAAAGTATACTGATGCCGAGTGGTTTATACGTTTAATACTTGGTGATGGAGTAGTACGGACATTAGATAAAGTATACTGATGCCGAGGGGTTTATACGTTTAATCCTTGGTGATGGAGTAGTACGGACATTAGATAAAGCATACTGATGCCGAGGGGTTTATACGTTTAATCCTTGGTGATGGAGTAGTACGGACATTAGATAAAGTATACTGATGCCGAGTGGTTTATACGTTTAATACTTGGTGATGGAGTAGTACGGACATTAGATAAAGTATACTGATGCCGAGTGGTTTATACGTTTAATACTTGGTGATGGAGTAGTACGGACATTAGATAAAGTATACTGATGCCGAGGGGTTTATACGTTTAATACTTGGTGATGGAATGGTACGGACATTAGATAAAGTATACTGATGTCGAGGGGTTTATGCGTTTAATTCTTAGTGATGGAGTAGTATGGACATTAGATAAAGTATACTGATGCCGAGGAGTTTATACGTTTAATCCTTGGTGATGGAATGGTACGAACATTAGATAAAGTATACTGATGCCGAGGGGTTTATACGTTTAATCCTTGTTGATGGAATGGTACGGACATTAGATAAAGTATACTGATGTCGAGGGGTTGATGCGTTTAATTCTTAGTGATGGAGTAGTATGGACATTAGATAAAGTATACTGATGCCGAGGGGTTTATTCGTTTAATCCTTGATGATGGAGTAGTATGGACATTAGTTAAAGTATACTGATGCCGAGGGGTTTATACGTTTAATACTTGGTGATGGAGTAGTATGGACATTAGATAAAGTATACTGATGCCGAGGGGTTGATACGTTTAATCCTTGGTGATGGAGTAGTACGGACATAAAATAAAGCATAGTGATGCCGAGGGGTTTATATGTTTAATCCTTGGTGATGGAGTAGTATGGACATTAGATAAAGTATACTGATGCCGAGGGGTTTATATGTTTAATCCTTGGTGATGGAGTAGTATGGACATTAGATAAAACATAGTGATGCCGAGGGGTTTATACGTTTAATCCTTGGTGATGGAGTAGTATGGACATTAGATAAAACATAGTGATGCCGAGGGGTTTATACATTTAATACTTGGTGATGGAGTAGTATGGACATTAGATAAAGTATACTGATGCCGAGGGGTTTATACGTTTAATCCTTGGTGATGGAGTAGTACGGACATTAGATAAAGCATACTGATGCCGAGGGGTTTATACCTTTAATCCTTGGTGATGGAGTAGTACGGACATTATATAAAGTATACTGATGCCGAGGAGTTTATACGTTTAATCCGTGGTGATGGAGTAGTACGGACATTAGATAAAGCATACTGATGCCGAGGGGTTTATACCTTTAATCCTTGGTGATGGAGTAGTACGGACATTAGATAAAGTATACTGATGCCGAGTGGTTTATACGTTTAATACTTGGTGATGGAGTAGTACGGACATTAGATAAAGTATACTGATGCCGAGTGGTTTATACGTTTAATACTTGGTGATGGAGTAGTACGGACATTAGATAAAGTATACTGATGCCGAGTGGTTTATACGTTTAATACTTGGTGGTGGAGTAGTACGGACATTCGATAAAGTATACTGATGCCGAGGGGTTTATACGTTTATTCCTTGGTGATGGAGTAGTACGGACATTAGATAAAGTATAATGATGCCGGGGTGTTTATACGTTTAAGCCTTGGTGATGGAGTAGTACGGACATTAGATAAAGTATACTGATGCCGAGGGGTTTATACGTTTAATACTTGGTGATGGAGTAGTATGGACATTAGATAAAGTATACTGATGCCGAGGGGTTTATACGTTTAATCCGTGGTGATGGAGTAGTACGGACATTAGATAAAGTATACTGATGCCAAGGGGTTTATTCGTTTAATCCTTGATGATGGAGTAGTATGGACATTAGTTAAAGTATACTGATGCCGAGGGGTTTATATGTTTAATACTTGGTGATGGAGTAGTATGGACATTAGATAAAGTATACTGATGCCGAGTGGTTTATACGTTTAATACTTGGTGGTGGAGTAGTACGGACATTCGATAAAGTATACTGATGCCGAGGTGTTTATACGTTTATTCCTTGGTGATGGAGTAGTACGGACATTAGATAAAGTATACTGATGCCGAGGTGTTTATACGTTTAAGCCTTGGTGATGGAGTAGTACGGACATTAGATAAAGTATACTGATGCCGAGGGGTTTATACGTTTAATACTTGGTGATGGAGTAGTATGGACATTAGATAAAGTATACTGATGCCGAGGGGTTTATACGTTTAATCCGTGGTGATGGAGTAGTACGGACATTAGATAAAGTATACTGATGCCGAGGGGTTTATTCGTTTAATCCTTGATGATGGAGTAGTATGGACATTAGTTAAAGTATACTGATGCCGAGGGGTTTATATGTTTAATACTTGGTGATGGAGTAGTATGGACATTAGATAAAGTATACTGATGCCGAGGGGTTTATACGTTTAATACTTGGTGATGGAGTAGTATGGACATTAGATAAAGTATACTGATGCCGAGGGGTTGATACGTTTAATCCTTGGTGATGGAGTAGTACGGACATAAAATAAAGCATAGTGATGCCGAGGGGTTTATACGTTTAATCCTTGGTGATGGAGTAGTATGGACATTAGATAAAGTATACTGATGCCGAGGGGTTTATATGTTTAATCCTTGGTGATGGAGTAGTATGGACATTAGATAAAACATAGTGATGCCGAGGGGTTTATACGTTTAATCCTTGGTGATGGAGTAGTATGGACATTAGATAAAACATAGTGATGCCGAGGGGTGTATACGCTTAATACTTGGTGATGGAGTAGTACGGACATTAGATAAAGTATACTGATGCCGAGTGGTTTATACGTTTAATACTTGGTGATGGAGTAGTACGGACATTAGATAAAGTATACTGATGCCGAGGGGTTTATACGTTTAATCCTTGGTGATGGAGTAGTACGGACATTAGATAAAGCATACTGATGCCGAGGGGTTTATACGTTTAATCCTTGGTGATGGAGTAGTACGGACATTAGATAAAGTATACTGATGCCGAGTGGTTTATACGTTTAATACTTGGTGATGGAGTAGTACGGACATTAGATAAAGTATACTGATGCCGAGTGGTTTATACGTTTAATACTTGGTGATGGAGTAGTACGGACATTAGATAAAGTATACTGATGCCGAGGGGTTTATACGTTTAATACTTGGTGATGGAATGGTACGGACATTAGATAAAGTATACTGATGTCGAGGGGTTTATGCGTTTAATTCTTAGTGATGGAGTAGTATGGACATTAGATAAAGTATACTGATGCCGAGGAGTTTATACGTTTAATCCTTGGTGATGGAATGGTACGAACATTAGATAAAGTATACTGATGCCGAGGGGTTTATACGTTTAATCCTTGTTGATGGAATGGTACGGACATTAGATAAAGTATACTGATGTCGAGGGGTTGATGCGTTTAATTCTTAGTGATGGAGTAGTATGGACATTAGATAAAGTATACTGATGCCGAGGGGTTTATTCGTTTAATCCTTGATGATGGAGTAGTATGGACATTAGTTAAAGTATACTGATGCCGAGGGGTTTATACGTTTAATACTTGGTGATGGAGTAGTATGGACATTAGATAAAGTATACTGATGCCGAGGGGTTGATACGTTTAATCCTTGGTGATGGAGTAGTACGGACATAAAATAAAGCATAGTGATGCCGAGGGGTTTATATGTTTAATCCTTGGTGATGGAGTAGTATGGACATTAGATAAAGTATACTGATGCCGAGGGGTTTATATGTTTAATCCTTGGTGATGGAGTAGTATGGACATTAGATAAAACATAGTGATGCCGAGGGGTTTATACGTTTAATCCTTGGTGATGGAGTAGTATGGACATTAGATAAAACATAGTGATGCCGAGGGGTTTATACATTTAATACTTGGTGATGGAGTAGTATGGACATTAGATAAAGTATACTGATGCCGAGGGGTTTATACGTTTAATCCTTGGTGATGGAGTAGTACGGACATTAGATAAAGCATACTGATGCCGAGGGGTTTATACCTTTAATCCTTGGTGATGGAGTAGTACGGACATTATATAAAGTATACTGATGCCGAGGAGTTTATACGTTTAATCCGTGGTGATGGAGTAGTACGGACATTAGATAAAGCATACTGATGCCGAGGGGTTTATACCTTTAATCCTTGGTGATGGAGTAGTACGGACATTAGATAAAGTATACTGATGCCGAGTGGTTTATACGTTTAATACTTGGTGATGGAGTAGTACGGACATTAGATAAAGTATACTGATGCCGAGTGGTTTATACGTTTAATACTTGGTGATGGAGTAGTACGGACATTAGATAAAGTATACTGATGCCGAGTGGTTTATACGTTTAATACTTGGTGGTGGAGTAGTACGGACATTCGATAAAGTATACTGATGCCGAGGGGTTTATACGTTTATTCCTTGGTGATGGAGTAGTACGGACATTAGATAAAGTATAATGATGCCGGGGTGTTTATACGTTTAAGCCTTGGTGATGGAGTAGTACGGACATTAGATAAAGTATACTGATGCCGAGGGGTTTATACGTTTAATACTTGGTGATGGAGTAGTACGGACATTAGATAAAGTATACTGATGCCGAGGGGTTTATACGTTTAATCCGTGGTGATGGAGTAGTACGGACATTAGATAAAGTATACTGATGCCAAGGGGTTTATTCGTTTAATCCTTGATGATGGAGTAGTATGGACATTAGTTAAAGTATACTGATGCCGAGGGGTTTATATGTTTAATACTTGGTGATGGAGTAGTATGGACATTAGATAAAGTATACTGATGCCGAGTGGTTTATACGTTTAATACTTGGTGGTGGAGTAGTACGGACATTCGATAAAGTATACTGATGCCGAGGTGTTTATACGTTTATTCCTTGGTGATGGAGTAGTACGGACATTAGATAAAGTATACTGATGCCGAGGTGTTTATACGTTTAAGCCTTGGTGATGGAGTAGTACGGACATTAGATAAAGTATACTGATGCCGAGGGGTTTATACGTTTAATACTTGGTGATGGAGTAGTATGGACATTAGATAAAGTATACTGATGCCGAGGGGTTTATACGTTTAATCCGTGGTGATGGAGTAGTACGGACATTAGATAAAGTATACTGATGCCGAGGGGTTTATTCGTTTAATCCTTGATGATGGAGTAGTATGGACATTAGTTAAAGTATACTGATGCCGAGGGGTTTATATGTTTAATACTTGGTGATGGAGTAGTATGGACATTAGATAAAGTATACTGATGCCGAGGGGTTTATACGTTTAATACTTGGTGATGGAGTAGTATGGACATTAGATAAAGTATACTGATGCCGAGGGGTTGATACGTTTAATCCTTGGTGATGGAGTAGTACGGACATAAAATAAAGCATAGTGATGCCGAGGGGTTTATACGTTTAATCCTTGGTGATGGAGTAGTATGGACATTAGATAAAGTATACTGATGCCGAGGGGTTTATATGTTTAATCCTTGGTGATGGAGTAGTATGGACATTAGATAAAACATAGTGATGCCGAGGGGTTTATACGTTTAATCCTTGGTGATGGAGTAGTATGGACATTAGATAAAACATAGTGATGCCGAGGGGTGTATACGCTTAATACTTGGTGATGGAGTAGTACGGACATTAGATAAAGTATACTGATGCCGAGTGGTTTATACGTTTAATACTTGGTGATGGAGTAGTACGGACATTAGATAAAGTATACTGATGCCGAGTGGTTTATACGTTTAATACTTGGTGGTGGAGTAGTACGGACATTCGATAAAGTATACTGATGCCGAGGGGTTTATACGTTTATTCCTTGGTGATGGAGTAGTACGGACATTAGATAAAGTATACTGATGCCGAGTGGTTTATACGTTTAATACTTGGTGATGGAGTAGTACGGACATTAGATAAAGTATACTGATGCCGAGTGGTTTATACGTTTAATACTTGGTGATGGAGTAGTACGGACATTAGATAAAGTATACTGATGCCGAGTGGTTTATACGTTTAATACTTGGTGGTGGAGTAGTACGGACATTCGATAAAGTATACTGATGCCGAGGGGTTTATACGTTTATTCCTTGGTGATGGAGTAGTACGGACATTAGATAAAGTATACTGATGCCGAGGTGTTTATACGTTTAAGCCTTGGTGATGGAGTAGTACGGACATTAGATAAAGTATACTGATGCCGAGGGGTTTATACGTTTAATACTTGGTGATGGAGTAGTATGGACATTAGATAAAGTATACTGATGCCGAGGGGTTTATACGTTTATTCCGTGGTGATGGAGTAGTACGGACATTAGATAAAGTATACTGATGCCGAGGGGTTTATGCGTTTAATCCTTGGTGATGGAGTAGTATGGACATTAGATAAAGTATACTGATGCCGAGGGGTTTATACGTTTAATCCTTGGTGATGGAGTAGTATGGACATTAGATAAAGTATACTGATGCCGAGGGGTTTATACGTTTAATCCGTGGTGATGGAGTAGTACGGACATTAGATAAAGTATACTGATGCCGAGGTGTTAATACGTTTAATACTTGGTGATGGAGTAGTATGGACATTAGATAAAGTATACTGATGCCGAGGGGTTTATACGTTTAATCCGTGGTGATGGAGTAGTACGGACATTAGATAAAGTATACTGATGCCGAGGGGTTGATACGTTTAATCCTTGGTGATGGAGTAGTACGGACATTATATAAAGTATACTGATGCCGAGGGGTTTATGCGTTTAATCCTTGGTGATGGAGTAGTACGGACATTAGATAAAGTATACTGATGCCGAGGGGTTTATACGTTTAATCCTTGGTGATGGAGTAGTACGGACATTAGATAAAGTATACTGATGTCGAAGGGTTTATACCTTTAATCCTGTACCTTAGTTTTCTATTCTCTGTTAGTATAAATTCAATATTTTGGTATGGGTATTCATATGTCTTGATATATTTATCTACTTTCCTTGTAATCTCACATGTCCCGAGCCATGCCAAGATGATTGGGTCCTTCAGATCTCTAACTAGTCTTACCAGATTTAACAAATACAGGTACAATTAAATGAAAACCACATTAGACTTAAATAAAGTGTAGTCGATTCGAGATCAAAAACATATATTATCCAGTCGACGAGTCAGTGAGTGATTCAAGAAATAAATCATGGAAGCTAAAATGTGTTGGGAGTTTTAACATGGATTAGCAGATATTAGTATTTTATCCCGAGCCAGAAGCGAGGGATAAAATTTACTAATATCCGCCAATCCATGTTAAAACTCAAAGCACATTCTGGACTCCATGATTTATTTCGATTCTGATATGTCTAAGAGTACAAATACGGTAGTATACTTTGATTGGAAGACGGTAATTTATATTTACGCTTGTGGAAAATGTCGCACACAATTTATGTAACTCTAATAATAATGTGCTCTCTATCAGCATTATTCGGGTTACAATTTATGCTGCCAATGGAAAGGTCAGTCACATTCACCGGCGCATGTGCTAATGAGATTATACCGAATGGATAACTCGCTCGTTTGTTAACAAAGTAAAAGAAGGAGGTCATGTTAGAATATTGTTTAATGCCAAAAGAACAATTTTTCAGCTATGTCATGTGGAGAACAAGTTACATTGTAATGAGATGATGTCCGCTGCTTTGTACTACATGTAGATTAACACGCCGAGATGGATTTGTACAGTGATAGCTATTTTAAACGTCAATGTGTTCTAAGTTTAAATGCTACAGTTCATTTCACCTTTCGGTCCAAGGCTACATTTTGTATTTCCACCTGTAACTTTAGTAGCCTTTTAACTTCTTATTATTACTGATGAAAAGTTTTCACTTGACCAGGTTGTTTTTGTTTACAATAGAACTTCTTTGTAATTGACTAATGATTAACGACAGTATACCAGTACTAGTGTGGGGGTATTTGGAACAAGTTGGACCTTTTGCACGTTCGAATTCCTGATTTGATTCTAAAATTATACATTTTTGTATCTTACTATACAAATTATTTCGTTGCGATTGGGGCCTGGTTTAGATCTAGCAAGAGCAATGTAAATGACAAAGAATTTGTGTATAATTTTCTCATAGTTTTTAGATATATGAACCTTGTAAAAAATCAGAAGATAGTTTTATAACAAATACAAAATTCACAAGTTGCTACATTTTAAAATTTTGATCAGATTATGGGAAAAGCTACATGTACATTGTATATTTTATTTTCATTGAACTTTCCATGAAAGTGGACCACTTTGCACTCCTTTTGGTAAAGGGAAATAACTTCTGTAAATTTTAGAATGAAAGGTGGAAATGAGCAAATGGTCTATTTCAGGTTAACGTAGTACTACACCCTTTTTGTACAATTGAATTTGATTAATTTTTGAGGGACCGTCATGTCTGTGATCGTATGGTAGTTGCATTTACATGTACAGTGACTTGTGACACATCAGTGGTTTTCTCTAGGTACTCCGGTTTCCTCCACCAATAAAACTGATTGCAACGATATAGCTGAAATATTATTGAAAGTGGAGTTAAACACCATAAACCAAACCAAACCATTAATGTTTTATTATCATGGTGATGTGATCATTATTAATTGTACACAGAAAATTTAACGGAAAATTTTTCATGACTACGATTGTTGTACCATATTTTCATTTTTCAGGATAAAGAGATAGACAATAGAATGTTGAGAAGAAATCCAACAAGGATAGAAGTTAAACTTGATGATTTCGAGGAATTTAATCAAATGAAAAAGGATAAAGAACTTGAACAAGCCAAACAAAAACTGGGATCTAATGATTTTCACACGCATACGCAGGACTCGTTAATGGACACGAGATCAAGAACTGGATTTATCCACGAACGTATAGGATACGATCCAAAACCACACCCACAACCATCACTCCAGAGAACTGTTAGATAGCAGATATCTTTTTTTGTATGTTTATTGACAGATGAAAACAGTATTCAATATGACAAGTTCAGTTCCCATGACAATGGTGTTTGAATATATTTGAAGAAAAGGCCATCAATCAACGACAATTGAATATTGAAACATTATTATATTGTATTCATGATCATGAACCAAAAAAGTGTTTTAAAATCTGTGGTGAATGTGAACGTGACAAATATAACTTTCAATATTTGAATGCAATACAAGTTTAAAACTTAACAATATATGTTATATAGTAAAAGTAATACCTTTTAGATTTGAAAAGAAACTTTTTTATTGACCAAGGTTAATGATATGCATATAATTGAGTGAGTGCATTCGACTCCAGTTCAGAAACCTATATCGAGTGAGCGAGTTAATATTGTATTGCTCCAACTGAGCAATTCTTCAGCAATATCATGTAGGGCCGTCTTTACAGCATCATAGGCCCACGGGCAAAGCAGTGCACTGGGGCTCGTACCTGCACAACCACTCACAGGAAAAAAAACGGTAAATGTCGATGAAATTAAACATATATTTTTTTTCTATTGGTACATCCAACAAATCAGTGTCTAAATATTAAAAAAAATACCGTACACAACATACATAGATTAACATGGGGCCCTATGCTAATGGGGTCTCGGGCAACTGCCCAGCGTGCCCATGTGTTAATATGACACTGATATCATGGAGAGAACAAGTTACATTTTAATGAGATGATGTCCACTTTGTACTAGACCAAGTCGCCAACACTCTTTTCTGGACTAAAACAACAGTCCATGGGTAGACATGTTGCTCAACTCTGATACGTTATCCTGATTTCGAGCCAAGCCGTTTTTGCTCTTGTTCCTTAGTGCTGTGTGATTAGCGGTGAAGCAACCAAATCCAGTTTTATTGTATTTGGTTTGACCCGACCGAGACTTGATCCCATGATCTAAAGCACTTGACACGAGCACTCCAAACATTACACCACCGATGAGGTTTATACTAGATTGAAAATAAGAGCATACATGTATATTTAGCAATTTAACCAACACCACAATCAACACAAACCATTTCTGGTGGCAAATCTCAAACTGCAGAAGAAAGAACTAAAGTTGTGAGTTTTATTAACGACTATGGCAAAGTGAATGCAATACAAAGTTGATTCATGGTAAAATAATTTTCTGCATGTACAGGTACTTCTGTTTCCTCCATCAATATTGAATAAAACTGACCGTCACCATATAACTGAAATATTGTTGAAAGTGGTATTAAACACCATAACCTTTAACCCTGACCCTCCATCAATTAAACTGATCTCCACAGTACTAATATAGCTGAAAGTGATGTTAAATGCCAATGAAGTTGACCCTCATATGAAGCAGGATGTCAACATATGTCATATGATCCTCTAAGATATTGTGTTGATAGCATATCGGATATTATCCTTGCTGTAAGTATAATCACCTGAAGGAGTAACAAAGGTGTGACTTTGCTGTAAGTATAATCACCTGGAGGAGTAACAAAGGCTTGACTTTTTGCTGTAAGCATAATCAACTGGAGGAGTAACAGAGGTGTGACTCTTTGCTGTAAGTATAATCACCTGGAGGAGTAACAGAGATGTGACTCTTTGCTCTAAGTATAATCACCTGCAGGAGTAACAGAGGTGTGACTCTTTACTGTAAGCATAATCACCTGGAGGAGTAACAGAGGTGTGACACTTTGCTGGAAGTATAATCACCTGCAGGAGTAACAGAGGTGTGACCCTTTGCTGTAAGTATAATCATCTGCAGGAGTAACAGAGGTGTGACTCTTTGCTGTAAACATAATCATCTGGAGGAGTAACAGGGATATGACTCTATGCTCTAAGTATAATCACCTGCAGAAGTAACAGAGGTATGACTCTTTACTGTAAGCATAATCACCTGGAGGAGTAACAGAGGTGTGACTCTTTACTGTAAATATAATCACCTGGAGGTGTAACAGAGATGTGACTCTTTGCTGTAAGCATAATCACCTGGAGGAGTAACAGAGATGTGACTCTTTGCTGTAAGTATAATCACCTGGAGGAGTAACAGAGGTGTGACTCTTTGCTGTATGTATAATCGCCTGGAGGAGTAACAGAGGTGTGACTCTTTGCTGTAAGTATAATCACCTGGAGGAGTAACAGAGGTGTAATTCTTTGCTGTAAATATAATCACCTGGAGGAGTAACAGAGATGTGACTCATTGCTGTAAGCATAATCACCTGGAAGAGTAACAGAGGTGTAACTCTTTGCTGTAAGTATAATCACCTGGAGGAGTAACAGAGGTGTAATTCTTTGCTGTAAATATAATCACCTGGAGGAGTAACAGAGGTGTGACTCATTGCTGTAAGCATAATCACCTGGAAGAGTAAGAGAGGTGTAACTCTTTGCTGTAAGTATAATCACCTGGAGGAGTAACAGAGGTGTGACTCTTTACTGTAAGTATAATCACCTGGAGGAGTAACAGAGGTGTGACTCTTTGCTGTAAGCATAATCACCTGGAGGAGTAACAGAGATGTGACTCTTTGTTGTAAGTATAATCACCTGCAGGAGTAACAGAGGTGTGACTCTTTGCTGTAAGTATTATCACCTGGAGGAGTAACAGAGGTGTGACTCATTGCTGTGAGTATAATCACCTGGAGGAGTAACAGAGGTGTGACTCTTTACTGTAAGTATAATCAACTGGAGGAGTAACAGAGGTGTGACTCTTTGCTGTAAGCATAATCATCTGGAGGAGTAACAGAGATGTGACTCTTTGCTGTAAGTATAATCACCTGCAGGAGTAACAGATTTATGACTCTTTACTGTAAGTATAATCACCTGGAGGAGTAATAGAGGTGTGACTCTTTCCTGTAAGTATAATCACCTGGAGGAGTAACAGAGGTGTGACTCTTTACTGTAAGCATAATCACCTGGAGGAGTAACAGAGGTGTGACTCTTTGCTGTAAGCATAATCACCTGGAGGAGTAACAGAGATGTGACTCTTTGCTGTAAGTATAATCACCTGAAGGAGTAACAGGGGTGTGACTCTTTGCTGTAAGCATAATCACCCGGAGGAGTAACAGAGATGTGACTCTTTGCTGTAAGCATAATCACCTGGAGGAGTAACAGAGATTTGACTCTTTGCTGTAGGCATAATCACCCGGAGGAGTAACAGAGGTGTGACTCTTTGCTGTAAGTATAATCACCTGCAGGAGTAACAGAGGTGTGACTCTTTACTGTAAGTATTATCACCTGGAAGAGTAACAGAGGTGTGACTCTTTGATGTAAGTATAATCACCTGGAGGAGTAACAGAGGTGTGACTCTTTGTTGTAAGTATAATCACCCGGAAGAGTAACAGAGGTGTGACTCTTTGCTGTAAGTATAATCACCTGGAGGAGTAAAAGAGGTGTGACTCTTTGTTGTAAGTATAATCACCTTGAGGAGTAACAGAGGTGTGACTCTTTGCTGTAAGAATAATCACCTGGAGGAGTAACTAAGGTGTGACTCTTTGTTGTAAGTATAATCACCGGGAGGAGTAACAGAGGTGTGACTCTTTGTTGTAAGTATAATCCCCTGGAGGAGTAACAGACGTGTGACTCTTTGCTGTAAGTATAATCACCTGGAAGAATAACAGAGGTGTGACTCTTTGCTGTAAGTATAATCACATGGAGGAGTAACAGAGATGTGACTCTTTGTTGTAAGTATAATCACCTGCAGGAGTAACAGAGGTGTGACTCTTTGCTGTAAGTATTATCACCTGGAGGAGTAACAGAGGTGTGACTCATTGCTGTGAGTATAATCACCTGGAGGAGTAACAGAGGTGTGACTCTTTACTGTAAGTATAATCACCTGGAGGAGTAACAGAGGTGTGACTCTTTGCTGTAAGCATAATCATCTGGAGGAGTAACAGAGATGTGACTCTTTGCTGTAAGTATAATCACCTGCAGGAGTAACAGATTTATGACTCTTTACTGTAAGTATAATCACCTGGAGGAGTAATAGAGGTGTGACTCTTTCCTGTAAGTATAATCACCTGGAGGAGTAACAGAGGTGTGACTCTTTACTGTAAGCATAATCACCTGGAGGAGTAACAGAGGTGTGACTCTTTGCTGTAAGCATAATCACCTGGAGGAGTAACAGAGATGTGACTCTTTGCTGTAAGTATAATCACCTGAAGGAGTAACAGAGGTGTGACTCTTTGCTGTAAGCATAATCACCCGGAGGAGTAACAGAGATGTGACTCTTTGCTGTAAGCATAATCACCTGGAGGAGTAACAGAGATTTGACTCTTTGCTGTAGGCATAATCACCCGGAGGAGTAACAGAGGTGTGACTCTTTGCTGTAAGTATAATCACCTGCAGGAGTAACAGAGGTGTGACTCTTTACTGTAAGTATTATCACCTGGAAGAGTAACAGAGGTGTGACTCTTTGATGTAAGTATAATCACCTGGAGGAGTAACAGAGGTGTGACTCTTTGTTGTAAGTATAATCACCCGGAAGAGTAACAGAGGTGTGACTCTTTGCTGTAAGTATAATCACCTGGAGGAGTAAAAGAGGTGTGACTCTTTGTTGTAAGTATAATCACCTTGAGGAGTAACAGAGGTGTGACTCTTTGCTGTAAGAATAATCACCTGGAGGAGTAACTAAGGTGTGACTCTTTGTTGTAAGTATAATCACCGGGAGGAGTAACAGAGGTGTGACTCTTTGTTGTAAGTATAATCACCTGGAGGAGTAACGGAGGTGTGACTCTTTGCTGTAAGTATAATCACCTGGAGGAGTGACAGAGGTGCGACCCTTTGTTGTAAGAATAATCAGATGGAGTAGTAACAGAGGTGTGACTCTTTGTTGTAAGTATAATCCCCTGGAGGAGTAACAGACGTGTGACTCTTTGCTGTAAGTATAATCACCTGGAAGAATAACAGAGGTGTGACTCTTTGCTGTAAGTATAATCACATGGAGGAGTAACAGAGATGTGACTCTTTGTTGTAAGTATAATCACCTGCAGGAGTAACAGAGGTGTGACTCTTTGCTGTAAGTATTATCACCTGGAGGAGTAACAGAGGTGTGACTCATTGCTGTGAGTATAATCACCTGGAGGAGTAACAGAGGTGTGACTCTTTACTGTAAGTATAATCACCTGGAGGAGTAACAGAGGTGTGACTCTTTGCTGTAAGCATAATCATCTGGAGGAGTAACAGAGATGTGACTCTTTGCTGTAAGTATAATCACCTGCAGGAGTAACAGATTTATGACTCTTTACTGTAAGTATAATCACCTGGAGGAGTAATAGAGGTGTGACTCTTTCCTGTAAGTATAATCACCTGGAGGAGTAACAGAGGTGTGACTCTTTACTGTAAGCATAATCACCTGGAGGAGTAACAGAGGTGTGACTCTTTGCTGTAAGTATAATCACCTGGAGGAGTAACAGAGATGTGACTCTTTGCTGTAAGTATAATCACCTGCAGGAGTAACAGAGGTGTGACTCTTTACTGTAAGTATTATCACCTGGAAGAGTAACAGAGGTGTGACTCTTTGATGTAAGTATAATCACCTGGAGGAGTAAGAGAGGTGTGACTCTTTGTTGTAAGTATAATCACCCGGAAGAGTAACAGAGGTGTGACTCTTTGCTGTAAGTATAATCACCTGGAGGAGTAAAAGAGGTGTGACTCTTTGTTGTAAGTATAATCACCTTGAGGAGTAACAGAGGTGTGACTCTTTGCTGTAAGAATAATCACCTGGAGGAGTAACTAAGGTGTGACTCTTTGTTGTAAGTATAATCACCGGGAGGAGTAACAGAGGTGTGACTCTTTGTTGTAAGTATAATCACCTGGAGGAGTAACGGAGGTGTGACTCTTTGCTGTAAGTATAATCACCTGGAGGAGTGACAGAGGTGCGACCCTTTGTTGTAAGAATAATCAGATGGAGTAGTAACAGAGGTGTGACTCTTTGTTGTAAGTATAATCCCCTGGAGGAGTAACAGACGTGTGACTCTTTGCTGTAAGTATAATCACCTGGAAGAATAACAGAGGTGTGACTCTTTGCTGTAAGTATAATCACATGGAGGAGTAACAGAGATGTGACTCTTTGTTGTAAGTATAATCACCTGCAGGAGTAACAGAGGTGTGACTCTTTGCTGTAAGTATTATCACCTGGAGGAGTAACAGAGGTGTGACTCATTGCTGTGAGTATAATCACCTGGAGGAGTAACAGAGGTGTGACTCTTTACTGTAAGTATAATCACCTGGAGGAGTAACAGAGGTGTGACTCTTTGCTGTAAGCATAATCATCTGGAGGAGTAACAGAGATGTGACTCTTTGCTGTAAGTATAATCACCTGCAGGAGTAACAGATTTATGACTCTTTACTGTAAGTATAATCACCTGGAGGAGTAATAGAGGTGTGACTCTTTCCTGTAAGTATAATCACCTGGAGGAGTAACAGAGGTGTGACTCTTTACTGTAAGCATAATCACCTGGAGGAGTAACAGAGGTGTGACTCTTTGCTGTAAGTATAATCACCTGGAGGAGTAACAGAGATGTGACTCTTTGCTGTAAGTATAATCACCTGCAGGAGTAACAGAGGTGTGACTCTTTACTGTAAGTATTATCACCTGGAAGAGTAACAGAGGTGTGACTCTTTGATGTAAGTATAATCACCTGGAGGAGTAAGAGAGGTGTGACTCTTTGTTGTAAGTATAATCACCCGGAAGAGTAACAGAGGTGTGACTCTTTGCTGTAAGTATAATCACCTGGAGGAGTAAAAGAGGTGTGACTCTTTGTTGTAAGTATAATCACCTTGAGGAGTAACAGAGGTGTGACTCTTTGCTGTAAGAATAATCACCTGGAGGAGTAACTAAGGTGTGACTCTTTGTTGTAAGTATAATCACCGGGAGGAGTAACAGAGGTGTGACTCTTTGTTGTAAGTATAATCACCTGGAGGAGTAACGGAGGTGTGACTCTTTGCTGTAAGTATAATCACCTGGAGGAGTGACAGAGGTGCGACCCTTTGTTGTAAGAATAATCAGATGGAGTAGTAACAGAGGTGTGACTCTTTGTTGTAAGTATAATCCCCTGGAGGAGTAACAGACGTGTGACTCTTTGCTGTAAGTATAATCACCTGGAAGAATAACAGAGGTGTGACTCTTTGCTGTAAGTATAATCACATGGAGGAGTAACAGAGATGTGACTCTTTGTTGTAAGTATAATCACCTGCAGGAGTAACAGAGGTGTGACTCTTTGCTGTAAGTATTATCACCTGGAGGAGTAACAGAGGTGTGACTCATTGCTGTGAGTATAATCACCTGGAGGAGTAACAGAGGTGTGACTCTTTACTGTAAGTATAATCACCTGGAGGAGTAACAGAGGTGTGACTCTTTGCTGTAAGCATAATCATCTGGAGGAGTAACAGAGATGTGACTCTTTGCTGTAAGTATAATCACCTGCAGGAGTAACAGATTTATGACTCTTTACTGTAAGTATAATCACCTGGAGGAGTAATAGAGGTGTGACTCTTTCCTGTAAGTATAATCACCTGGAGGAGTAACAGAGGTGTGACTCTTTACTGTAAGCATAATCACCTGGAGGAGTAACAGAGGTGTGACTCTTTGCTGTAAGCATAATCACCTGGAGGAGTAACAGAGATGTGACTCTTTGCTGTAAGTATAATCACCTGAAGGAGTAACAGAGGTGTGACTCTTTGCTGTAAGCATAATCACCCGGAGGAGTAACAGAGATGTGACTCTTTGCTGTAAGCATAATCACCTGGAGGAGTAACAGAGATTTGACTCTTTGCTGTAGGCATAATCACCCGGAGGAGTAACAGAGGTGTGACTCTTTGCTGTAAGTATAATCACCTGCAGGAGTAACAGAGGTGTGACTCTTTACTGTAAGTATTATCACCTGGAAGAGTAACAGAGGTGTGACTCTTTGATGTAAGTATAATCACCTGGAGGAGTAACAGAGGTGTGACTCTTTGTTGTAAGTATAATCACCCGGAAGAGTAACAGAGGTGTGACTCTTTGCTGTAAGTATAATCACCTGGAGGAGTAAAAGAGGTGTGACTCTTTGTTGTAAGTATAATCACCTTGAGGAGTAACAGAGGTGTGACTCTTTGCTGTAAGAATAATCACCTGGAGGAGTAACTAAGGTGTGACTCTTTGTTGTAAGTATAATCACCGGGAGGAGTAACAGAGGTGTGACTCTTTGTTGTAAGTATAATCACCTGGAGGAGTAACGGAGGTGTGACTCTTTGCTGTAAATATAATCACCTGGAGGAGTGACAGAGGTGCGACCCTTTGTTGTAAGAATAATCAGATGGAGTAGTAACAGAGGTGTGACTCTTTGTTGTAAGTATAATCCCCTGGAGGAGTAACAGACGTGTGACTCTTTGCTGTAAGTATAATCACCTGGAAGAATAACAGAGGTGTGACTCTTTGCTGTAAGTATAATCACATGGAGGAGTAAAGGAGGTGTGACTCTTTGCCGTAAGCATAATCACATGGAGGAGTAACAGAGGTGTGACTCTTTGTTGTAAGTATAATCACCTGGAGGAGTAACGGAGGTGTGACTCTTTGTTGTAAGTATAATCACCTGGAGGAGTAACAGAGGTGTGACTCTTTGTTGTAAGTATAATCACCTGCAGGAGTAACAGGGGTGTGACTCTTTCTGTAAGTATAATCACCTGGAGGAGTAACAGAGGTATGACTCTTTACTGTAAGTATAATCACCTGGAGGAGTAACGGAGGTGTGACTCTTTGTTGTAAGCATAATCACCTGGAGGAGTAACAGAGGTGTGACTCTTTACTATAAGCATAATCACCTGGAGGAGTAACGGAGGTGTGACTCTTTGTTGTAAGTATAATCACCTGGAGGAGTAACGGAGGTGTGACTCTTTGTTGTAAGCATAATCACATGGAGAATTAACGGAGGTGTGACTCTTTACTCTAAGTATAATCACCTGGAGGAGTAACGGAGGTGTGACTCTTTGTTGTAGGTATAATCACCTGGAGGAGTAACGGAGGTGTGACTCTTTGTTGTAGGCATAATCACCTGGAGGAGTAACGGAGGTGTGACTCTTTACTCTAAGTATAATCACCTGGAGGAGTAACAGAGGTGTGACTCTTTGCTGTAAGTACAATCACTTGGAGGAGTAACGGAGGTGTGACTCTTTAGTAGCAGGAACTTATAGCTCCTGAGTTCATCCCCGATTTTTAATGAGGTTCGTGTTGCTCAATCTTTAGGTTTCTTTGTAGTGATTTGTTGACAATTGTTGTGTCTTCTTCCCGTTTTCTTTTGGTCATTATATTGTCTGACCTTCTCTGAATTACAGCTTCCGATTACCTCTTTGGCATCTTCAAAAGGTCATATGGGGTATTGTCATCACTTGCAGTCCGTCATCGTATGTGGTCGTTTGTCCGAGTCGTCGTCATCTGTAAACTTTTATATTTTAATCTTCTCTTAAATCATTGGGCCAATTGGAACCAAACTGGGTAGGAATGTTCATTGGATGGTCCTCTAAAAAGTGCATGTTTTTTTTGTTGTTGATCGGAAATACACAAGAAACAGCATTCCCACAAAAAGATATAACTGAAATATTGTTGAAAGTGGTGTTAAACACGATAAACTCCACCACCCTTATCTAAAGTCAGAATGTGATCAAAGATTAATGTTGCCTGTGTTGTAGAGTATCACAACGTTTGTGGTGATGGGTACTAATTACACAGGTAGTGACATAGGGATCATAAACCACTTTCTTAAATCCGCAAATTACTCCTAAACATCTTGATAGAAAACAAGCAAACTCACACATTCTAGTACAGCAAGGTTCTACTGGGCATGGACACCATGGAGTTATGGACCTGTTATTTTATTATTTTTTAAAATAAATCTTATCTGTATTAGGTTTATGGTGGTTAACGCCACTTTCAACAATATTTCAGTTATATCGTGGTGGTCAGTTTTAATATTGGTGGAGGAATTTAGGTAGGTTATGTCAGAGGAGATTAAAGTAGTATGGCCATTGACAAGTTAAACTGATATAGGAGTAATATTCAATAGTATTAAGAACCACGTAGAGTAGCACAACACAGCAATTTCTAAAAATAGATATAAAGTGGTACAGTACGCCTAGGGACATACTCTGATAAATCATCAGCATCTTGTATGTCTGACATCCAATGTCCGGCATTTATGGGGGGGTCATAAATCAAAGGCTGATGGTCAATTTAATCTTGTTACCTGGTGAGATAATAAACAGATGGTCAGGTATATATATATTGTTTCCACATCCTGTGGTACAACTTTTATCTGTACAGGTAATTATTACACAACAGACAGTCAAATGTAATTAATACTTAGTTGATGGAAAACATGATTTTTAAATAAAGAAATTTCCCCAAATATTGCACATTTGTACTACTTTATTGGTTTCTTGTATACAATTTATTTCTCTTGTTTTATTTTTCTTTTGTTTTTTTTCTTTATTATATGCCCGTCTCGAGAGGGGCCGTATTATGTGATTGGGTATGGCGGGCGGGCGGCGGGCGGCGGGCGGCGGGCGGCGGGCGGGCGTCCACGCAGGTTTCCGCACAATAAATTTAGTTCTGTATATCGGATCTTTACCAAGCTTGGCCACATTATTCCCCTGTGGAAGGGGAAGAACTGTTTATTTTGGGGTCATTAGGTCAAAGGTCAAGGTCACCGTTACTATGAATATAATTTTTGACAACAGGGTCGTTTCCACATGATAACTTTAGTTCTGTATATTGGGTCTTTGCCAAGCTTGACCACATGATTGCCCTGTGGAAGGGGAAGAACCCCTTTTATGTTGGGGTCATTAGGTCAAAGGTCAAGGTCACTGTTAATATAAATATACTTTTTTACCGTTTGATAATTAAATGTCAATAAATAATTAAAACAGAGTATTTTTCTGTTTCATTGGCCGTCTTAATGCCTCGTTGATCTTTACTACCACCATCACCTTTCATGCTTGTGTTGGTTTAACATCTGGGTAGAAGTGCGTGACGTATTTCTGATGGTATTGGAGACGAACTGGATCTAATGGGTTCTTTTACCTTTCAGCCAAAGCATTTTCCCCGGCAAGCATCGTTTTCAACAAGACAACGATCCGAAACATCGTTCCAAAATAGCAAATGAATTCATGACAAAAAACAACATTAAATGGTGAGAATGCTGGACGTCAGAGTCGCCTGATATAAACCCTATTGAAATGGTTTGGAACATGTTTAAACGTAGACTAGCTAAACAAAATCTGAAGACAAAAGACGATTTGGAAAAAGCCATCAAGCACTTTTGGAGCACTGTCCTAACAGTTGAGCGTTGTAACAAATATATTGACCAATTGTATAAAGTTGTTCCAACAGTAATTCTCATAGGAGATCGTGCAACAGCAGATCTGCCGAGAAAAATATTTCCAGAGAGATCCCGAGGGAAGTCCATCAATAATTTCAACGAACAATTAGAAGACCGTCAATTCTGCCAGAAGATTTCAAGCCTCCTGCCTCACTAAGGTGACAGAATGAACAGCTATTATTTGAACAACAACCGTTTTTAAGGCTACCGTTCTCCAACAACCTTTTTTTAATGGCTACCAAATTATTCAAAGATAATCATAATGTTGTATATTATTAGTTCAACAAACCTTAACTTAGCTGCCCTTCATTCCCACCCTACCCCCTCATGCCGCAAGCTTTTTCTTTTGATAAGGTCTTCAACTGAAGAAATTCTTTATTCTGCTGTGTAAATTCCATTATTCATACTTACATTTTAAATCATTCTCACTATAAAATATCGTTCTACCTTTCTACAGCAGTTCAATGTCTACTCTCGTGACAATTAGATAAAATGGTCATAGGATAAAAATAATCAGTACATATTATATCTATCAATTCTACCTTTTTAAAGAAACAATAAACATGGTAGATTTTGCATTATCAGTAAATCTTTATCATCACGTTCACAGCCCCGTTATATTTTGTCTGTTTTTTCCTTTACAAAACAAAAAGAAAAAGGGGGAGGGGGTAGTCTTACCTTCCTAAATATTAAAAGTTCAACCCATACCATCCCCAAATTATTAAAACTATTATTAGTACAAAATTACTATGATATCAGATTTTTCACCATCTATAAATCTTTACCATCAAGGTTAATAGACCCAGTAAATAATGTCGGGGTTTGTTCTTTTCATTCGGATGGGATACGATTTCCTGACAAAATGTGAGATAGTGACTCAAGGCATAAACAAAATAACGGTATTACAATCATCTAATAAATATGTGACATGATTATTTGTACCGGAAGTTGTTGAAATCTGACGAGCGAAACGAGTCCGACAAACATTGATGTATTAACATTAAACGCAAATAAACAGAGGATGTTTTCGCGTTAAAAAGGAAAGATTATTTATTTTCCTATTTGTTTAGGTGAGGGTAGGGAGCAGTGAAAAATGAAAAACAAAAAAATACTACAATGTTGAACAGTTTAAAAAATGGAGTAAAACATCATATAAACAAACGAAGTGATACTCCTTAAACAGACATAGAAGACCGAGCATTTTCCTGGCCTGGGACATACACTTAATAAAAAGTGACGGAGCTAAACAATATAATTTATATCACAGCTATTGTTCGTCTGGTTACATTAATACACTGTTGTATAGTGAGCGGTCATGTATTTGTGTTTTAAGTGTATCGATGGTGCCTCTTTCTATTTAAATTGGGATTTAGATTATTTGGAGGGATAGCAAATGTATTATATAGTAAGACCTAGTCCGTTAAGGTTTTTTTATATATTTTTTTTTGAGGGGGGAGAGGGGCTCGTGATATTACAGATATATTTGTCCCTCACATTATTAGAACAATACATGTATTATCTAAAATTGGGTTTGATAGATTGCAGCCAAGTCCTAGATATCAGACATTAACAATTATTTATATTTGAAAAAATATACATGGACATAGATAAAAATATATTGTTTGTGATTGTAATACTTTAAACATCCAAACGACGTACTTAAGAAATAAATAAATAAAAATAATGTGATAAAAACATGAATATTTTCAGCATGATAATGAAGCTATCCTATCAAACGTATTGTTTGTTTGGTAAAGGATCTAATAGAAAGTCATGCAAGTGTTCGCTAAAATAATGGACACAAAACTCTTCACAAGTTGGATTAAATTTATTCATTTAGCATTTTGACAAAGAATTAAGTGTTCATTATATGTGTTCATTATCTTATCGAGTGTGTTATATACAAGTCGGTATTATTGTCATTTCTCCAAGTGACATCAGTTGTCTATTTATGTAACCGGTGATCATCTTGAGGTACAGAGATTCATTCTGATATAGACAAATCTCAACCAGAAACTTTCCAAGCTACCATTTACACTATTTGTGTTATATCAGTGTACGACTCCTTTTATTGTCTTCAAACATGTTAAGTGTCATAAAACAAAACAAAAAACAAAAAAGAAAATCAATCACTATCACACTGCCTGAACGAAGACAAAAACTAAAGACCACAATTGTAGAAAGATGTAAAATATTTAACCCTAACACACAAATACATGACCGCTCACTTTCATGGTTTACACGATATTATAGTTCATCCTCTGATGTCATTGAGATTCGTCTTGTTTGTTCAATCGTTAATTTTCTCCTCAGTGTTTTGTGGTCCATTATTTGTCTTTTTTTTTCTTTTTGTGTTGTGTCTGTTTTTCTAAGACTAGCGACTTCTGATTACAACTTTGGTATCTCCAAACTCTTCTTGTAATATACAGTAAAAGTAGCCAATGGTTTTGTTTCCGGAGTACCTGAGTTCACATAGGTATTTATTAAAGCTCGTGAAGTGCGATCTCGGTTGTCTGTGTAGTGCTTTGTAGTTCATTGTTTGTCATTTTGTCCGTTTTCTGAATTGCCATTGTATTGTCTGTCCTTCTTCCATTTACCCCTTGGTTATCTTCACACTTTTCTTAGACCTTCAGATAAGCGGTATCGGTAATTTTGTGAATAAGACTTAGCACCTGTGTGTACATCCTGATTTATATTTGGTTCGTGTTACTCAATCTTTAGCTTTCTGTGTCGTGTTTTGTAGATCTTTGTTTCTATTCTTGTTATTTCCTTCTGTCTGTTGTACAGAATGCTCCTCTTAGACTTACGCTTCTGAATGCCTCTTTGGTATCCACAAAATAGTTTTACAGTGAAAAACACTATTAACCATGGGTTTTTAGCTCTTTATGAACTGATTACTCGGTTGTAACGCTTGAGTTCGTCCCCCGGTATTAGTGGAGTTCGTGTTTTTCAATCTTTAATTTTTTGTGCAGTGCTTTGTCGACCAGTGTTTGTCTTTTTGTCCTTTTCTTCTCCCGGCTTACATTGTATTGTTTACTCTTCCAAGACTTGCATTGCATTTCTACTCTTCTAAGACTTACATTGTATTGTCTACTCTTCTAAGACTTACATGGTATTGTCTACTCTTCTAAGACTTACATTGTATTGTTTACTCTTCCAAGACTTGCATTGCATTTCTACTCTTCTAAGACTTACATTGTATTGTCTACTCTTCTAAGACTTACGTTGTATTGTCTACTCTTCTAAGACTTACATTGTATTGTCTACTCTTCTAAGAGTTGCATTGTATTGTCTACTCTTCTAAGACTTACGTTGTATTGTCTACTCTTCTAAGACTTACATTGTATTGTCTACTCTTCTAAGACTTACGTTGTATTGTCTACTCTTCTAAAACTTACATTGCATTGTCTACTCTTCTAAGACTTACATTGTATTGTCTCCTCTTCTAAGACTTACATTGCATTGTCTACTCTTCTAAGACTTACATTGTATTGTCTGTCTTCTAAGACTTACATTTTATTGTCTACTCTTCTAAGACTTACATTTTATTGTCTACTCTTCTAAAACTTACATTTTATTGTCTACACTTCTAAGACTTACATTGTATTGTCTACACTTCTAAGACTTACATTGTATTCTCTACACTTCTAAGACTTACATTGTATTGTCTACTCTTCTAAGACTTACATTGTATTCTCTACACTTCTAAGACTTACATTGTATTGTCTACTCTTCTAAGACTTACATTGCATTGTCTACTCTTCTAAAACTTACATTGTATTGTCTACACTTCTAAGACTTACATTGTATTGTCTACACTTCTAAGACTTACATTGTATTCTCTACACTTCTAAGACTTACATTGTATTGTCTACTCTTCTAAGACTTACATTGTATTGTCTCCTCTTCTAAGACTTACATTGTATTGTCTACTCTTGTAAGACTTACATTGTATTGTCTACACTTCTAAGACTTACATTGTATTGTCTACTCCTCTAAGACTTACATTGTATTGTCTACACTTCTAAGACTTACATTTTATTGTTTGTCTTCTAAGACTTACATCTTATTTTCTACTCTTCTAAGACTTACATTGTATTGTCTACTCTTCTAAAACTTACATTGTATTGTCTACACTTCTAAGACTTACATTGTATTGTCTACTCTTCTAAGATTTACACTGTATTGTCTGTCTTCTAAGACTTATATTGTATTGTCTACTCTTCCAAGACTTACATTGTATTTGTCTACACTTCTAAGACTTACATTGTATTGTCTACACTTCTAAGACTTACATTGTATTGTCTACTCTTGTAAGACTTACATTGTATTGTCTACTCTTGTAAGACTTACATTGTATTGTCTACTCTTCTAAAACTTACATTGTATTGTCTACACTTCTAAGACTTACATTGTATTGTCTACTCTTCTAAGATTTACACTGTATTGTCTGTCTTCTAAGACTTATATTGTATTGTCTACTCTTGCAAGACTTACATTGTATTGTCTACTCTTGTAAGACTTACATTGTATTGTCTACTCTTCTAAGACTTACATTGTATTGTCAACACTTCTAAGACTTAATTTGTATTGTCTACACTTCTAAGACTTACATTGTATTGTCTACTCTTCTAAAACTTACATTGTATTGTCTACTCTTCTAAGATTTACACTGCATTGTCTGTCTTCTAAGACTTATATTGTATTGTCTACACTTCTAAGACTTACATTGTATTGTCTACTCTTGTAAGACTTACATTGTATTGTCTACTCTTCTAAAACTTACATTGTATTGTCTACACTTCTAAGACTTTCATTGTATTTTCTACTCTTCTAAGACTTATATTGTATTGTCTACACTTCTAAGACTTACATTGTATTGTCTGTCTTGTAAGACTTACATTGTATTGTCTACTCTTCTAAAACTTACATTGTATTGTCTACACTTCTAAGACTTACATTGTATTGTCTACTCTTCTAAGATTTACACTGTATTGTCTGTCTTCTAAGACTTATATTGTATTGTCTACTCGTGTAAGACTTACATTGTATTGTCTACTCTTGTAAGACTTACATTGTATTGTCTACTCTTCTAAGACTTACATTGTATTGGCTACACTTCTAAGACTTAATTTGTATTGTCTACACTTCTAAGACTTACATTGTATTGTCTACTCTTCTAAAACTTACATTGTATTGTCTACTCTTCTAAGATTTACACTGCATTGTCTGTCTTCTAAGACTTATATTGTATTGTCTACACTTCTAAGACTTACATTGTATTGTCTACTCTTGTAAGACTTACATTGTATTGTCTACTCTTGTAAGACTTACATTGTATTGTCTACTCTTCTAAAACTTACATTGTATTGTCTACACTTCTAAGACTTACAATGTATTGTCTACTCTTCTAAGATTTACACTGTATTGTCTGTCTTCTAAGACTTATATTGTATTGTCTACTCTTGTAAGACTTACATTGTATTGTCTACTCTTGTAAGACTTACATTGTATTGTCTACTCTTGTAAGACTTACATTGTATTGTCTACTCTTCTAAGACTTACATTGTATTGTCTACTCTTGTAAGACTTACATTGTATTGTCTACTCTTCTAAGACTTACATTGTATTGTCTACTCTTCTAAGACTTACATTGTATTGTCTACTCTTGTAAGACTTACATTGTATTGTCTACTCTTCTAAGACTTACATTGTATTGTCTACTCTTGTAAGACTTACATTGTATTGTCTACTCTTCTAAGACTTACATTGTATTGTCTACTCTTCTAAGACTTACATTGTATTGTCTACTCTTGTAAGACTTACATTGTATTGTCTACTCTTGTAAGACTTACATTGTATTGTCTACTCTTGTAAGACTTACATTGTATTGTCTACTCTTCTAAGACTTACATTGTATTGTCTACTCTTGTAAGACTTACATTGTATTGTCTACTCTTGTAAGACTTACATTGTATTGTCTACTCTTGTAAGACTTACATTGTATTGTCTACTCTTGTAAGACTTACATTGTATTGTCTACTCTTCTAAGACTTACATTGTATTGTCTACTCTTGTAAGACTTACATTGTATTGTCTACTCTTGTAAGACTTACATTGTATTGTCTACACTTCTAAGACTTACATTGTATTGTCTACTCTTCTAAAACTTACATTGTATTGTCTACTCTTCTAAGATTTACACTGCATTGTCTGTCTTCTAAGACTTATATTGTATTGTCTACACTTCTAAGACTTACATTGTATTGTCTACTCTTGTAAGACTTACATTGTATTGTCTACTCTTCTAAGACTTACATTGTATTGTCTACACTTCTAAGACTTACATTGTATTGTCTACACTTCTAAGACTTACATTGTATTGTCTACTCTTCTAAGACTTACATTGTATTGTCTACTCTTGTAAGACTTACATTTTATTGTCTACTTTTGTAAGACTTACATTGTATTGTTTACTCTTGTAAGACTTACATTGTATTGTCTACACTTCTAAGACTTACATTGTATTGTCTACTCCTCTAAGACTTACATTGTATTGTCTACACTTCTAAGAATTACATTGTATTGTCTACTCTTGTAAGACTTACATTGTATTGTCTACTCTTCTAAGACTTACATTGTATTGTCTACACTTCTAAGACTTACATTGTATGTCTACTCTTCTAAGAATTACATTGTATTTTCTACTCTTGTAAGACTTACATTGTATTGTCTACTCTTCTAAGACTTACATTGTATTGTCTACACTTCTAAGAATTACATTGTATTGTCTACTCTTCTAAGACTTACATTGTATTGTCTACTCTTGTAAGACTTACATTGTATTGTCTACTCTTCTAAGACTTACATTGTATTGTCTACTCTTCTAAGACTTACATTGTATTGTCTACTCTTGTAAGACTTACATTGTATTGTCTACTCTTCTAAGACTTACATTGTATTGTCTACTCTTCTAAGACTTACATTGTATTGTCTACTCTTCTAAGACTTACATTGTATTGTCTACTCTTCTAAGACTTTCATTGTATTGTCTACTCTTCTAAGACTTACATTGTATTGTCTACTCTTCTAAGACTTACGTTGTATTGTCTACTCTTGTAAGACTGACATTGTATTGTCTACTCTTCTAAGACTTACATTGTATTGTCTACTGTTCTAAGACTTACATTGTATTGTCTACTCTTCTAAGACTTATATTGTATTGTCTACTCTTCTAAGACTTACATTGTATTGTCTACACTTCTAAGACTTATATTGTATTGTCTACTCTTCTAAGACTTACATTGTATTGTCTACACTTCTAAGACTTACATTGTATTGTCTACTCTTGTAAGACTTACGTTGTATTGTCTACTCTTGTAAGATTTACATTGTATTGTCTGTCTTCTAAGACTTATATTGTATTGTCTACTCTTCTAAGACTTACATTGTATTGTCTACACTTCTAAGACTTACATTGTATTGTCTACTCTTCTAAGACTTACATTGTATTGTCTACACTTCTAAGACTTACATTGTATTGTCTACTCTTCTAAGACTTACATTGTATTGTCTACACTTCTAAGACTTACATTGTATTGTCTACTCTTCTAAGAATTACATTGATTGTTTACTCCTCTAAGACTTACGTTGTATTGTCTACTCTTCTAAGACTTACATTGTATTGTCTACACTTCTAAGACTTACATTGTATTGTCTACACTTCTAAGACTTACATTGTATTGTCTACTCTTCTAAGACTTACATTGTATTGTCTACACTTCTAAGACTTACATTGTATTGTCTACTCTTCTAAGAATTACATTGATTGTTTACTCCTCTAAGAATTACATTGTATTATCTACTCTTGTAAGACTTACATTGTATTGTCTACTCCTCTAAGACTTAAAGCTTCTGATTACTTCTTTGGTGTCTTCAAGCTTTGTTTTACAATGAAAAGTAATAGTAAGCAATGGTTGTATTGTCATTTAGGAAATGATTGTCTTTCCAGAGCAGAGTTTGTCCCCTCTTTTTTGTGAAGTTCGTGTTATTCAACGTTTTCTGTGCAGTGCTTGACCATTGTTTGTCTTCTTGTCCCGTTTCCTCTAGTCGTTGTGTTTGACTGTTCTGGTAAGACTTACATATCTTGATTACCTCTTTGGTATCTTCACACTTTGGTTTGCAATGAAAAGAAAAACGAAATAAATTGTTGTATTGCCATTTGGGAACTGACTGTTCTTCCGGAACACTTGCTTTTGTTGCGGTTCATCTTGGGAAATCTTGAGGTTTTTACATATAGTTTTGTTGTCCAGTGTTTGCTTTTTTAAATCATTTTTCTTGTAGTCATTGTCTTCGCTGCCTTTATTAAAAGACTTACAACTTCTGATCAATCCTTTGGTATGTTCAGACCTTTTGTAAAGTAACCATGGTGTTATTGTTATTCTTCATCATTTTGTCTGTTTTATATTAAATTCACTAAATCTATCATAAAACTTAATAATTATTTATTTATTTCATCAACTTATATCTATTTACTATTTAATTTTCGATCCATTGGACTTAATTAACAAGATATTACAAATCAATTAGACGTAAATAATGTTATCCTTTGGTATTTCCAGTATGCATATTTCGAAAGGTCAGAGAACAAATTACGAGACTGACGTTGCGGAAAAGGACATGACTTGAAAAAAGGTTGATGTTTACTGAGAAATCTCGACTTTAAATAAATACAAGTTCTTGTTTATTCAAGTGTTCTCCATTGTCGATGTTATTCGCGCTTGCAGACATCACACCAAACATCAAGTTGAGCATCGAACCGAAAAGTCCCAATTTCCATGACATTTACTAAATCTGTTAGAATCAACAGAGTGGGATATTGTACATTAAATATCGATTTTTTTTTACATTGTCGTTTTGTCTGGAAATAAAATAAAATAAATAACGTTAATATGATATGATAAATAAAGCACATACGTAACTGCACATGACACCTGTCTTACACAATAGTGTCATGTCGGTGTAGTTGAGATGTCATATAATGAACCTGCATTATTTCTTCCGTTTATTGACAACAGTTGATTACTTTCCCTGTCACAATGAATTCCCCGGGGTATCTCAAAACCTTCAGAGTCTGAAAGCAATACTTTGTGGCGTTGTCCATCGGAAGAGATCACTACAACATTATTTAGCCTAAAACCGTCCACGTAGATATTGTTGCTACTATCCGTTGTTATACCTCCCGGTGTTACCAGTACGTTTTCATCACATAATTCTCATTGTACTTTATCATTCATGTCACAGCATGTTAACTTGTAGATATTGTTGTTACTATCCGTTGTTATACCTCTCGGTGTTACCAGTACGTTTTCATCACATAATTCTCATTGTACTTTACCATTCATGTCACAGCATGTTACCTTGTAGATATTGTTGTTACTATCCGTTGTTATACCTCCCGGTGTTACCAGTACGTTTTCATCACATAATTCTCATTGTACTTTACCATTCATGTCACAGCATGTTACCTTGTAGATATTGTTGTTACTATCCGTTGTTATACCTTCCGGTGTTACCAGTACGTTTTCATCACATAATTCTCATTGTACTTTACCATTCATGTCACAGCATGTTACCTTGTTGATATTGTTGTTACTATCCGTTGTTATACCTCCCGGTGTTACCAGTACGTTTTCATCACATAATTCTCATTGTACTTTACCATTCATGTCACAGCATGTTACCTTGTAGATATTGTTGTTACTATCCGTTGTTATACCTCCCGGTGTTACCAGTACGTTTTCATCACATAATTCTCATTGTACTTTACCATTCATGTCACAGCATGTTACCTTGTAGATATTGTTGTTACTATCCGTTGTTATACCTCCCGGTGTTACCAGTACGTTTTCATCACATAATTCTCATTGTACTTTACCATTCATGTCACAGCATGTTACCTTGTAGATATTGTTGTTACTATCCGTTGTTATACCTCCCGGTGTTACCAGTACGTTTTCATCACATAATTCTCATTGTACTTTACCATTCATGTCACAGCATGTTACCTTGTTTTTCATGTAGTTGGTTTAGTAAAGGTTGTGATCGTTTGTTGTAACCATGGCCACCATGGTAGAGAACATCTTACTATTGGTGTGATGGAGTTGTCTTTCAGATCTATACGTATTAGTCCTTTTAGGACACAACAAATCAGGGATCCATCATTGTATGTTATACCCCACACTTTTGATTTTGTGTTGATTTCCTTCGTTATTGGCCTCTTACTAAGATCAATTATAAGGACTTGATTTTCTTGGCCTAATACAGATACGGCTATGGTATTACCGTCAATACATGTGACATCAAATGGTTCTCCTGGTCTAAGGTTAATTATAAAATCCATGGATCCATCTTTGTGTACTACAATGACCTTTGCTAGATAATAGTTCACAAACACCATCTTGCCATTGGACAGAATACAACATCCTATTACATTTGAAAGATCTGCTTTAATGCTCTGTTTTAGCTTAAGCATCACATCATTGACAGACCTCACTGGAATGCTGACTATCCTCTGTTGAGCTTGGTCTTGTGTATATGCCTCAATATCTACCCCACTTAACTTCGTCTCTATAATGATCTTCTCGAAGCTATTGACGTTGCTTAGTAAGTTAAGTAGTTGATCATCGGCCTTAAAAGATAATTCAATTTGCTTTAAATTACTATCATCTACTACAGATTGTATGTAATTTTCATTCTTAATCGATATGCTTTGGATTTGTTTCAGGCCTACGAATGCTTGTAGTTCTGATTCATACTTCCTAATATTGTTTATGTTGACTTGGGATTGATATATTTCCTCTTGTTTTCTTTGTAGTGTAGTTAATAATTCTTTTATCCGGTAATTTGTCTTGATTTCAACCTCCATCAATTCCCTCGTTAGTTTTTCCTCTAATTTATCAAGGTAGCTATTCATTGTTTCCCGTAAATCTCTGATATCTTTCGCAATCTTTTCTTTCTGTTTCGTAATTAAGTCTGCGTTGGCTTGTCTATTGTCACGAATGCGTGTGATATTTCTTGAGATTACTGATAGTTGTTCCTGTAGGTCATCAAAGGAAACCGATATCTTAACATCTTGTACTATGTATTCAATGATGACGACATCCCCTACAACCAGGACAGTCGTGTGACTTACAAAATACTTGATATTTCTCATTGGGTTTCTCACAAACCTCCTTCGTTTCCAGAATAAAATCGGGTAGCTTTCTGTATTCTTCGATTGGTACTGCCACGTGGTGTCTACTTAATTTGGAAGCACAGTGGTATTGTTCACAATTTAAGCGGGGCCCTTCACCACATTCTGGGCACCAGATGTCAGACACTTTTGAGATGTGACGGGTAGAACACACACCAGAATCAGGAATTGGTTTCGACATTGTCTGGAAATAATAGATTAACCAGATGTATATGACATAACACATTTTCTAAAGTAATAATTAAGCCAAATTGGCATATGCAAATGTATTTGAAATTGTACTTTGCATTTTAAAGACTTATCTAAATATACTGTACTAGACTTTTATCAGGCTATACGTTAATCTATTAGTTACTGTGTTGATCCTCAATACAAGTCGAAATAAATGAAATTTGTAAACGTATTATATTCCAATTCACTTAAAGCTTATATATATATATATATATATATATATATATATATATATATATATATATATACCATACAATTAGAGGGTTCTCTGATTTGTGTTTCTAATAAATGTGCATGGTTTTGTTTGTTTTTATTTACCTTTTATCCGTATGCTAAACGTTAACAATGGATAACATGTAGGTTCAGATTGGGGTCAAATCTATTTATTTCTGGTTAGTGTTCACTAGTAATGTGGATATCAGTTCGTCTTATTACCGAAGAGTTGATAGTTATTGTAAGACGAAGGGACATTGCTATTCTACTCAACCCCATCCACCTCGGTGGTGTAATGGTTAGTGTGCTCATCACGAGTTCGGAAGATGATAAAAATGTAGACGCGTTTCTGGAAAAACCTTCATCAAGTACGCTTTATAGTCAAAAGACAGGAAAGTCATTTCTTCCATTATTACGGCGTTTTAACCCCGCTGAACCAGTAGTGGAAAAATTTGTAATCCTTTAGAGGATTAAAATGTCTCGTGCATTTCCCCACATGTTGTCAAATCGGTAATTTTGAAGGATTTTGAAATAAAGTTCGTGTTAAATAATGGGAGAAACAAATTCTCCTTCAGTTGTCCATGTGGGTTATGATATTTCTCCACTCTCGAGAGTTAAATTTAAAATATTAACCACTCGCCTGACGGCTTGTGGTTAAAATTTTTCATCTAACTCTCTTGAGTGGAGAAATATCGTAACCCACGGGCAACTGAAGGAGAATCTATATATTTATCAATCTTTGACAACAGTGAACCAAAGACCAAAGACAGGACAGCCAATTTGGTTAATGTTACCTATACTTCAGGGAGGTGTTAATAATAATAATATGAAACCCATTCCAAGACATTGAATATTAGTCCGGTGATACCCTCGGGGATTAAAAGTCTACCAGTTGTGATATCGACCAAGGGATGTAATAAATATCTAGATGTAGGATTGGTATTTGTTGTGTTTTTATTAAATACGCATCATTGATTAGAATATTGGTTGGCTTGGAGAAATATGTAAGAGTGGTGCGACATGTCAATCTATTGACTGTTGCTTAAGTCACCTATCACTATAATAAAAAAAAAAAAAAAAAAAATCCAACTCAGCATATCGGTTTAGTGCCAAGCGAACATCATCCACTCATCTATGTTACACGTAAATCTAGTCCGTAATACTTCGGGCTTAAATTACATAAACGACCAGTGTAACATTTTATTAACGAAGTGAAGACATCTATAAATAACTGAGAACTGACTATAAATGTGGGAAGGCACTAACTTTATACTTAGTAATATAGTAGTAAATGACAATAAAGACATGTAAGAAAAGCGAGGTTGTGATGGGAAACAGGAAAAACAATTTTTGACTGCCATGGCCTGGAATAGGGGTGAGCTGGATAGGGGCGAGCTGGATAGGGGCGGAAAATTTTGCCATCTGTAGCGGCCCCAAGGTAGCATAGGGGCATACTCTTACGAAATCTACAGATGAGATCTTTTACGTGCATGAAGAGTGTCACCCTCCACACACGTTGGCCTACTATGGTCCGCGGTAAGATTTTCCTCTAATAGCCTGACAATTCCCGAAGCGAGGGCTACCCTATTTAGCCAACGAGTCGCCTAAGATACACACCTTAGTTGCTCGGGGGGCTCAGCATCCGACCCTCGATCAGACTCTAAGTACTCTTAGTCGGCTTTTACGACAAACCGATATCTGCTTCAGGCCTATTCTTTATGACGCCCGGGACTCGCACAGGGCTTTCGGAAAACAACATCTTGAAAAATGTCTTCAGTCAAAATTATGCACATCAACTATATAATTTCATCATATTACATCTTGAATATTTTTTTTAACGGGATAAGTCAGTAAGTGCACATTTTTGGAGCTAAGTGCCCTAAGCACGGGATGTTCGGTCGTCAGAGACCAGGCAAAATTTATCAGGGATTGGGACCGGTGCATTTCAATTTTGCCACTTAAAGTCTTTGTCCCATATTCAATATTTATGAAAAAAACTACATGTCCCATGCCTAATTTCAATGAAAATAATATAGAAAACAAAACTAACAAAGCCTTGAGGTTCCTAATTGAGGGTAGGCGCAGAAAATGCGACAGGGTTTAAGCTTCTTAATGCGGATGAGTTAATATCACCATACAAGAGGCTCCCAGGAGCCTGAATCGCTCACCTGTCTCCTGTAGTTTCAGCAGAGTTGAACTTTGAAAATTCACCTATCAGAATCTACGATAGCCTCTGTCTGCCATCTTGTTCAATCAAGTGGAACCAAAAGTAGATCGACAGTACAGATCCTAACATTCATCATTCCAGCCAAGTTTGGTTACTATTGGCCATGTATTTGCAGAAATATAGGCCAAAATGTGTTTTCTGATAGGGTTTCAACAACTTTGAGCGGCCGCAAACGCCCAAGTAACCACCTGAGTGGCACAAATAGTGGATCATTTGTAAAGATCATTACTGTGAGCAATCCTATAAAGTTTCAAAATATTTGGTCTTGTGGTTTCAGAGAACAAGATTTTTGAAAATCGGCCAATCAGAATCTAAGATAGCCTCTGGCGGCTATCCTGTTCAATCAACCGTAACGAAAGGTGTATCTGTTCAGTGGTTCTCAAGAAGATGATTAAAATATTCGAAAATTTGGAAAATTTCAGGAAATAAGGGCAAAAACTCCAAGACGGGTTATCTGGGGTGCGTTCAACATCGTAGCTGCTAGGTTGAGCTATGTAGAAAAATCCTATTGAACCGAAAGCTATCCTAGCCACTACATAGCTCTAGCTAGCTTAAAAAATGTCTGCCAGCTTTTGAATCCAAGATGGCGGCTAAAACTAAATTTAATTTCGTAAGGTAAAAATAGTGGCATTGCAGGAAGTGGCAACGCTTTTAATACGGATGATATTTTATTAAGGTAACTAGACAAACACGATTAGCTAAAATGTTCCAAGAAATTATTCTATATGTTTGGCGCCATATTTGTTAGCACTGCTACGTAGCTAATCGTTCAATAACGTCATGGCTAGTTTACCTAGCTGCTACGATATTGAACGCAACCCTGATTTGCTTCAAAATTACAGGGCAGATCTTGTCATGCTGATCATTTGTATTCCCTGTCAGATTTTTTATATCTGTAACAGTTTTTGAGTTATTTGGCAAAATCTGCAATTTTACCCCCATGTTCTATTTTTAGTAACGGCCGCCATGTTTTTCATCCGACCGGAACAAATTGAGGATCGTTTGTAGAGGATATGCCATAGATCATTGCCAAGTTTCAACAGATTTAGTTCAGTGGTTTCAGAGAAGATTTTTTTAAATGTTAACGACGGACGGACGCCAAGTGATGGCAATAGCTCACACTGGCCTTCGGCCAGCTGAGATGAAAACGTGGTACACAACGCGTTGGACTTGTTAAATGCATTTCTACACATGCATATGTTCCATTGTGCTTACATGATCTATTGACAGATGGGTGGACAGACAGGGTCATTACCTATACCTTGTTTGCGGAGAATTTGATCTTTAAAATTCAACAATCATACAAGCAAGTGTTAGATTTCGATCCTATCGGAAATTTTTGTAGAGCTTTTAATTTAGAATAATTGTTCCATTTCATTTTTCTGTATCCGTATTAGAAGACAAGAGACCAAATCGGTGAACCGACCTTTTTTGCGTGTATGACCCATGACCATATGTTTTCTTCTGTAAACGGAGTGAGTCTAAATACCATCAAGATGATTATGGCAAGATTCGTTTCGATTTACCTAGCATGCAGATACGTAGGAGAAACTTATTTAATGTTCACGAACGACGGACGCCAAATGATAAAATTGCTTGCAATGACTTAAAAGGAATACATGTATATATTTATTTGTGCACATTTTAATTATAATTTTATATCTTTATTCCCATTTCTTCGAGTTCTTTTGAGACCTCAATAGGAATTACATCCTTTGATTCCTTTGCAATAATCAGGTTTCTCTTTTCGAAATCTGGAAACCTTTTTCTAATGCAGCTAATTCTAGGATGGAAATATGCAAATTGTAATCGCGACTTCTTCTGACCTACTGTTGTAAATTCACGTTCGCAAAACTTTCGAACAACCAAAGTATTATTTTCTTCATCCCTTTTATATTTAAGACCACATCCATAGCAGGAAACCGCTTTGGTTTGAAAAAGATAGATTATTTCAAACGGCTGCTCTTGTTCCATCAGTTGCAAAGCTTGTAATGTTTCCTGTGTAGAGATTCCTTCCAGTAGAGGCTTTCTGATTGAACTCTTCACGGTGGGCGTGTTAAGCGGTTTCCTATCGCCTTTTCTGGGTTTTACAACTTTAGGCTTTGCTCCCTTTTTACCCGAAACCAGTCCACTCATTACTAGTTCAGTGACATTTGTGCTTGATTTAGATTTTCTTCTCCACTCTAGAAATTGTTCTATTTTTCCATTATATTGTGCAAATGATACTGCATGTTCACATATCTTAGATGATTTAAACAAATTGCAATCGCAACTTATTTTCCCTGATGCCGATTGTGTGACAAGATGTGGCTGGATCCCTGTATCATCAGGTGAATGTCGGACAAATATACCATCGAAACCTGGTGCTTGTACGAGAGCGTTTGGCGTGGTTAGAAGCTTTTCCGACTTCATCCAGATTTCACGCACAATGTCCGCTGGAACGTACTCATTCAGCCATTCAACATCTTTAAGAGACACGGACAGTAAGACACCTACTTTCATCTCACGGGGAACTCTTTTCTAGCCCCTTTTCCTCTGGTAGATGATGGTTTCCAAAACAAATCAAGACATTCTTCTCGTTCGCGTGCTGTCATTCTGTTCCAAATAGGTCGGTCTTTTCGAAGAGATGCGCGGGTTTCTGACAACTGATAATGCCCGTTCGCATAGACAGAAATTTCGAACTCTTGCTGCTGGGTTTTTACTAGGTGCTTCACCTGAGAATTTAATTTAGAAAAATGTACTTTCCCTGATCGCCCACCCCAATCTTTCAAGTTGTTATTGATGCTTTCAATTCTGTTGTTGTTGAAACTGGTCCAAAAACGAGCTTGGGTTGTGACTTCAGCAATTAAATGTCGCTTGAATAAATCGGCTTGGTAACGGACAAACCAAGAATAAAACCCAGGAACCAAACAATCCCATGTTGCTTTATACTCTTTCAGTTGATTGTCAAAGAAATCTGCGACATAGAGTCGATAAGCCCCTTCTCTGATCGCCGTTCTCTTCCAAAAATGTCGGCGATAATATGATTTATAGACGAGGTAACAGCTTTCAATGATTTCAAATGTCTTTCAATGTTTTCTTGTTTGTGTCCAGCGCAAAGAAGTTTAATTGAATCCTGGAAACATATTTCGATAGCATTTTGAAGAGCTTCATCGCCATCGCTTCCGATCGTCTGAATTGATTTTAAATTCGGATTCATCTGCTGTAACAGACTAAAAAAGCTGACGTAGATATTTGTGTCCCTGTGTGTGTGTACGAAGACAGGTCCAAACTCAAGGGGATGTTTTCCACGGTAACGCCCTTCTGCATGATCAATCTTCAGATTTTCGTAACAAGTGGTAGTTACATAATAGTTACCGACGTTGAATGTAGAATCGATAGAAAATATTGAAAATACCAAAGGGTTTGTACAAAATTGTTCTATATCAGAGAGTTGTTTTTCTGATGTCAATAGATACTGCATAGATTCTGTTCCAATGGTAACGTCATGGACAAAAGGGTCGTTCTTCACTTGTGCTATAAGACTGGTAATATCATCAGGTTTACTAGGCTGAGAAGACTTCCTTGCATTATAAATCTGCTGTATATTTCTTGGTTCATCAGATGCTGATCTTAAATGCAGTCGACCTCCTGCCTCGTCCATTAATCTTTTAAAGGTTTTTCTTGGTTTCATTTCCATTGGTTCATCTTTAAGCTTATCAAGGACTCCTTGGTCCGTTTTATAGTATGGTCTTTTACAAAATGTTGAGCTGCCATGGGGTTTCACTACAACATCTTCTTCGGAGCCACATTTAAGGATGTATTGTACCACTGCAAATCTACTTCTTTCTCCGTTTTTGGATGTGACAGTCGAAATGATTCTTTGGAATGTTATCCCTTTCTCTGACAATGTGGCCTGGTGTGTACCATATTGTCGTCTAACGAAATGCGTGAAGTTATGTTGCGTACTAGAAGTGACTTTCGACACCATACCATTCTCTAATTCTATTATAAGATAATTTCTAGGTGACGATGTACTCCACACGCCGTTATCATCGGCGTACAAAGAACACATGTTTACCCCTTGGAGATCAACAAAAAACACTGCGTTTGTCCTAACGCTGGTAGGTTTTTGCTTACATACCATTACATTGTCTACTTCACCAAAGCATAGTTTTACTAACTCCTCAGCATGAAGTGTCGCTTTTGGTCTTCCGTAAACCGGAATGCCTAGATCATGTAGATCGCACGTTGCTTTATTCTTCTCTTCTGCAGTTACTTCATCATCTTCAAAGATTTCAATCTCATCATTTGAACTTGATGAAATCACTATGCAGTCTGACTTCATTTCCAAATCCACAGCTACCAGGCATTTCTCTTCCTTGTTGCTATGTTTTTGCTGGCTAGGTGCTGGGCACAGATTAGGCAAAATGTCATCAAGTGGTGATGATGGCAGGTATAATGGAGAGCTATCTGGTAAATTTATGATCGGCTCTGCGGTGTGATCGAGAAGACTTTCAACTAATATAAATGATCCAGATTCGATCTGTATGTCTTTGTTTTTTGGTGAAGATGTCTTATTTGGCAAGAAAGGTTCTAGAATCATAGACTCATCTGACTCTTCTTTTACCGTTAAGGGCAGTGGAGAAAACCCTGCAGATTCGCCATAAAACAGATAAACATAGAATAGAGAATGGAAACGGAGGGTGTGTCAAAAAGACAACAACTGACTAATGAGGCAAATACAACCCATGGCCACCAATGGGTCTTCAATAAACGACGAGGAAACCCCTGTACCCCGAGGCAACCACCGGTCCACTTCGTTCCTAAGAGGGTTACGATTCTTTCATATTCAGTTCAACGTAGCAAATCTGCATTATGAAATTTAAACAAGTTTGATACACGTAGCTGCATTTTCCCCACCGAGGCTTTTTTAATGACTCTTTAATGTAGAACATGCTTTACTGAACTGAATAGGTAGGGATCCTAGCCCTCGCCATATACCAGTGAACAAAGAGTTAAATTGTAGTATCTAGCGCAAATGGTGACCCGATGAAGCCATTTAGCGTTTTTATCTTAATTGGGGAATCCGAATTAGTTTTTATCTTAATTGGGGAATCCGAATTAAAACCATTACCATGCAATGGTAATCATTTTGTCATATTCTGTAGTAAGGTTAATTAAAAAAAAAAGGCAACGCAAAGCATGGCGTATATCCTCGCCGTGAACCCCAAAAAACTAAATGTCAACTTTGACCTTGACCTTTGATCTTTGACCTTGAAAATTAATAGGGTTCTAGAATCATAGAATAATGGAGAGCTTTGTTTTGACTCTAGAGTGTTACCAAGGATCATCAAACAAAAAAACCGCTTTAAGTCCAAATGTGACCTTGACCTTGACCTTAAAGCATGAACATCAATAGCGCTCTAGATCTTTGTCAGTTCTAAGTTCTAAGTGCATACCAAGTTTTGATAAAATCCATTGAACGATGTCGACCGCCTAGTGTTACAATAAAAGTTACGGACGGACGGACAGACTGACGAAATTTACCGTTATTATATTCCCTGGAGAGGCGATAATAAAAAAAAAACCAGTACAGACGACATTAAATTATTGTGTTTTGTATTTTATTTTTAACACTTTCCTTTCTAAGAAAACATTCAGTCATATATGTAATATCTGAATGCCTAAAAAAATTAAGTGTAACTGTGACCATGACCTTGGATCTATGCCATTAACAATTGTTAGGCTTCAAGATAGGCTCTTCCAAATGTTTATTTATTGGTACTTACTGTGAAACAAGTTTTAAAATCTATAAAACCACTTTGACTCTAGAGTGTTCACAAATTAGAGGCTCCCAGGAGCCTGTAATCACTCACCTGGTTTTCAATTTGACATCTAAAGTTGATAGAAAATGGGGGTGTTACACATAATTTTAAAAGTAGGCCACCCAGAGATCATTTCAAGTCATTTCTGAGCACAAGATTTTGATGAGATTTGTATCTCATAATATTCCTAAACTGGCTGAAAAAATCTCACAGAAAAACCCAGAATATATGTTAAACTACTCATTGCCTTGTAGCTGCAGTTAAAATTTTTGAGTTCATTTTGATTTGTAGTAAAGCAGAAATTGACAACTAAAGAAATTTTTATTTTTAGTAACAGCAGCCATTTTGAATGGAGGGCGTGGCTGTCGGATACAATTTTGAAATGGGACTATCCACAGACTATCCCAGCCAAATTTGGTTTAATTTGGTTTAGCGGTGGCAGAGAAGAAAATGTAAATGTGATCTTTTATCAAAATATACCTAATTTGCATAATCGGTATAAATCGGCTGAAAGAAAAATAAATCACAGAAAACTCGGAATATATGCTAAACTACTCATTGCCATGTAGATAAGGTTAAAATTTTAGCTAATTTTGGTTTATACTAAAGCAGCAATGGACAATTGAAGACATTTCTATTTTTAGTAACAACAGCCATCTTGAATGGAGGGCGGGTCTGTCGGGCACAAATTTGAAAGGGATCTACCCAAGAACCATCCCTGCCAGATTTGGTTTAATTTGGTTCAGGGGTTTCAGACAGACGAACGGACGGACAGACGACGGACGCCAAGTGATGGAAAAGCTCACATGTGACCTAAGCATGATATGGACCGACGGACACTTCCGTTACTACATAACTTTCCAAGTTCGTGGGCGAGGAAATAAAATATCTTACCGAACTGTAATCATAAATAAAGGTCTTCGATTCGTCTTTATCTTCCATGTCTTAGTCTAGAATAGAATATTGAAATAAAACTGTTTAATTGTCGAACCAGTTATGAAGTGTATAATATTAATAAGGACATCCATGCACTACGAAAAAGATAGCCCCTTTTTAAATACGGTACCCAAATAATCATTTGACACCTCAAATTCTTCATGAACAAACAATTCCGATGACGATTTCATCGAATCAAATAGAATAGAGAATGGAAACGGGAAATGTGTCACAGAGACAATAACCAAAACAAAAACAGCGAAAACAACCCAAAGGCCACAAAACATTTATTGTTTTGATTTGCATGAATGTAATGCAAATACATGTAATGATAAAAGTTACTGTATTGATCAATAGATCAAAGAGCAGAATTACTGTGACTTGACAATTTGAACAGGCTCAGAATATCATTGTTATAATGTAATTGTAAGTTATTTATTATTTCAACTTATAATTCGACTTGCAATCGACTATCATAGAGTAGAAAATGTATACGGTGAATACGTCGAAGAGACAACCACCCGATCAAAGAATGAAAAACAAGTTAAGGCCACCAATCAATAAATGACAAGAAATGCCCCGCAACCTAAGACGGCTCAAGTACGTCCCTGGCTTCACTGCATCATAGAATACATTGTATGTGTGCCGTTCTTGGCTTGTAAAACGCACAACTTTGAATACAGTACGTGGCAAACAGTAATTTCATCACCTGAAATATTCCCATTTCTTTATGTGTTAAATGGTTCTTTTTTCCCAAAAACATATTTGGAAGCCATTCCTTGGTCTGAGAACTGGTGGGCCTAAGCGAAACAAGAGGCTCCAGGGAGCCTGAACCTCTCATCAGGACAAAATATGACCAAACTTGGGTGATAGCAGCATGAAAAGTCGTCTGAGAATTTCCTTCTCATTCAGTCTTTTTTTTTAAGCATACACATTTTGTAAAGCACGATCTGCTGGTAATTTCAAGAACAGAAAGTTTTTTTTATCTGTTACTGTTTTCATGTTATAAGTCAAAAACAGCAAAAATCGCTATTGTTTATCTTTTCAGAGCAATAACTCCTACAAGGAGTGGTTTGACGACTTCGAACCAACTGAATCTATTGTCGAGCTTTAAATCTGAAGAACAAAAGTCACTTCGGATTTCCTGTATCTATAAGTTTTCGAGAAAAAAATAGCATAGAGGAGGTACACCTATATTCTATTTATAGCCATGGCGGCCATGTTTTTCAATCTGCAAAAATGCCGAACACATTATTTGAAGTAGATACACTATAGATGACTGTGGCCAAGTTTGGTAGCAATCAGTCTTGTAGTTTCTGAGAAGAATTTTTTTGCAAAGTTGTTAATGGACAACGGACAAGGACGCCAAGTGATTGCATAAGATCACTTGGACCTTTGGCTCAGTTGAGCTTAAAAAATGAGTAATCCATGGGAAAAATATTGGCCTGGGTAACCTTATTAATGGTGGACACTGTTGCCCTACCCAAGATAGACCCCAGAGTGAAGTATCATTCCTATACTATGTCTGGAATCATTCTTAGAATCGGACGTACTAGACCAAATTTTAACGCAAATGGGGACAGACGTATAGACGACGGGGCCGTAGCTATAATCCGACAATCAGATAGTCCGATAGTCCGACAAATGCTTTATTTCTTTGAAAGTTAACACTATAATATGTGTAATATGGGGCCAGAAACCGAACCGTTTACTCACCAAAGAAAGGTCCAGAACATCGGAAACACGATATCATAGACGGACAAACAATTGGCAGGGCTACACAAGAACTCAAAAAAACACATATATGAACAACACGGACTCCATAAAAACCTGGATCCAGTTGTTTATTTTGTCATATTCCGATGTTGTTTCATGTCACAGTTGTTTATTTTGTCATATTCCGATGTTGTTTCTTTCCGTGATATAAGGGGTCACTTAGGGACAATTCCTTCAATCGTAACTTTTTATATATGCGCTTGGCGTAGAAGGCGACTAGAGCAGGGTCACCCGTCGGAATCCAGGGGAATCAAAATAGGACCAACTTGTCGTTGGAAGAGACAGAAAAACAAGTTCCCGTGTTAAGTCATTGCTCATGTTGACCCAACCCAGAGTCCCCTCTTTCTGATTTTTTTTTACAAACTTTTCTCATCCTGAATATGACTGAAATATTGCTTGCTGGACCTTAAGCAATCAATCAATTCGCACACGTTATTGTATCCAGCTCTATTGATGTATCGACATTGCTTTTTATCATATATATACCATGATAAGGGGGGGGGGGGGGGGGGGACACTGGCACCCTCTACTTTTTGTCTTTTCCTTTTTTTTGTATTTCTTTTTTTTTTGTATTCATTTATTTCATCTGTCTTTTCAATAGTGACTTTTCTTGGCTGGACTCGGCTACAAGCTACTTGAATAAAGCCTGAAGTAGTCGCTACTAAAAAATATACGGGAAACTTACACTACCGGTTCATCACGACTTAATCCAGGTTTTTATGGAGTCCGTGTTGTTCATATATGTGTTTTTTTGAGTTCTTGCGTGGCCCTTCCAATTCTTTGTCCGTCTACGATATCGTGTTTCCGATGTTCTGGACCTTTCTTTGGTGAGTAAACGGTTCGGTTTCTGGCCCCATATTACACATGTTATAGTGTTAACTTTCAAAGAAATAAAGCATTTGTCGGACTATCGGACTGTCGGACCGTCGGACTATCGGACTGTCGGATTATAGGTCGGACCCCATAGACGACAAGAGTAAATCTCAGGGGCGGATTCAGGGAGTGGCGTGGCTATAATTCAGAAATAAAAATTATCTAGAGTTCTGTATTCTGTAATTTATTAGGGGAAAATACAATGGTGGATCCAGGAATTTTGTAAAAGAGGTTCCAGATGAAATTAAGAAAACAGCTTATTTTATATTTTTTTTTTGGGGGGGGGGGGTAACTTTCAAGCTAATTTCAACATTTTTACAACGTAGGGGATCGGAGCGAAGGGGAGTTCCAACCCCAAACTACCCTCCGGATCCGCCACCGTTATAATGGTGTGGATTTTTTGGTATTGAATTCTAATTTTCTAATAAAAAAATCTTAAATTTATGAGAGTTTTGAAAATATCAAAATGTATGAGTAGCAATCAAATTTTCGACTTTCTTAGGAACTGGCCTGGACGGACGTAACAACGAGTTTTTTTTTTTACTTACCTCTTTTTGTACAGTTCTCTGCTTCACTATTTTTTCATAAGTAAAAACCACCGAACAATCACGTGGTTTTCTAGCTAGTGTGGGAACCTCTTTATAAATCCCTTTTCGGTACAGGGTCGGTGCTTTATCAAAGGACGCTTTAAAGAAGTGAACTTTAAATAACATTTTAATATATTATTACATCAAAGGTGCGATGATTATATATTATTACATCAAAGGTGCGATGACTATGAAGAAAGGGAAATACTCGGGCATCGCATCTTCTGTGCAACATTTCTATGCGAATAAAATAAAATATATAAAATGAACAGATGATTAATTATGAAATTTAACCATGAAATTAAACTGTGGTGGGGATGGAGAGTTTGGGAAGTTCATTTATAGGCGAAATTATATACAACGGCGGAAAAGCGCTATCCACACGAACATTTTTTTCGAGAAAAAAATGTTGATAACAATACATCTGAATTAAGTGGCATTGTGTTATTTTAAACAATAGGAATGCAAAGCATGATGTTTCCTCTCACCGTGGATTGATAATTACATTGAAAATCATTAGGATTCTAGAGCTTTTTCAGTCACTAAGTGTGTACCCAAAACAAATGTTACTTTGTCTTTTGACCCGTGACCTTTAAAATCAATTGGAGTCGATAGATCTTTGTTAGTACTCAGTGTAAGCCAAGTTTGGTTAATCAAAATCCATTGTACCCTGTTGACAAGTGTTCACAAGAAAAGATACGGACAGACACTAGCCGTTATTATATCCCCCGCAACTTTGTTGGCGAGGTGATATAATTAATAATAAATAATGATAGAAACGTTATGAAAATAATTATAAAAACCTGTTAGTGTAAACCTTCCCTTTCCAAATGTCCGACTTAAGGCTCCTATAGAGTCCGTCATGGGACGTTCGCACGACCGTCGTGAGACACATTCTACTTCAAAATCGCGCGATAATGGCACGAATGTGGCGCGACAATAGCGGAATTCCTTAGACGGTTCATACATTTAAAATTAACACGGATGAAATATATTCATTATTTGGTGATTATAAGACTTTATTAAAACGATGATCGTGCGACTCTAAATGAGCTTTAACTCTTGAACGTCAATTCATTTCAGTCTTTTCGTTGGATTTCGTTTCTTTTCGTTATATTTTGTTTTCTTACTTTACAGATTTCGTCGTTTCTTTCCGTTGGAATTCGTTTTCTTACTTTACAGATTTCGTTTCATTTCGTTGGATTTCGTTTTCTTACTTTACAGATTTCGTTTCATTTCGTTGGATTTCGTTTCTTACTTTACAGATTTCGTTTCATTTCGTTGGATTTCGTTTTCTTACGTTACAGATTTCGTTGGATTTTGTTTTCGTTTCGTTTCGTTTCGTTTCTCAGTTTACCGGTACCCGTTGCGTAGATATGTAACAAATATTTTTTTGTGCGCTGAAAATAAAATAATCATCGCCCAGTGAGATCACGTAGGATCTTATTTCGATTTCTTGTATGTATATTGTGTTCCGTCATCTATGTTTTCAGTCACCAAATATGGCAAATAAAAGATAAATTGACAAAACGTACTGACTGTCTGTTGTGAAAATAAATCAAAAGTCGGAATGGAAGCGTTTCCTGATTCGGAAAGGAGGCAAGAACGCCGATTTAATCGGAAAGGAGTCGTTATGAATATACACCGTGATATTGTCTGGGAATAAAATAACAATGTATTGTAATTTGTAATATAATAGCAGAATAATATATTATGTAGAATGTAACCAAAAATAAGTGTGCAATTAAACACGATTGCTTCAAATCATGATGATAATGCTGTCGACAATTAAAATGTTAGTGACATGTTTTTCAACTTAATCCCTTGTGACAAGTCCTTTTAAAAAGTCACTTATCCAAAGAAAATATTGTAAATTCAGAAAAAAAATTGATGTTTTTATTAATGTGGACGAAGAAATCATTTATCAAAATACATTTTTGGGTTATGAACAAAATATTATTAAATTATTTTTCACACAGTGTGTATAATTGATATCAGATGGCTTTATTGAATTGGTCGAATAAGGAGTTTGTTTATGCTCTAAATGTATGGTTTTATCTTTTAATGTTTATTTGTACATATAATCCGTTTGTTTTATAGACATGTATGTTTTATTTCTAAGGATCTTTTAGGTGTCTTAAGTGTAATAAATTAATAATAAAATTTGTTCGCGCCACGATATAGCTGAAATATTGCTAAAGTTGGCGTTAAACACCAATCAATCAATGCTTATTCACTACAGAAATGTTTGCACCTGTAAGACATTAGTTTTAGCCCCACCAACCGAAACATGTGTTGTACTTTTCTTTGAATCTAGGGTGGTGGTTAGATTAATAGTACCTTTTTGTTCATCTTTGTGCCTAACCATAGACTTTTGCCTAGAAGAGTGAAGATACCAAAGGGGTAATCAGAATCCGTATATCGAAGAAGAACAGACAATATAATGGCCAAAAGAAAATATACAGGACAAACAACGATCTACAAAACATACACATAAAACGAAGATCGAGTAACACGATTCACACTAAAAACCTGGGGTGAACTCAGGTGCTCCGGAAGGGTAGACAGTTCTGCTCCACTAGTTATAGGCGCGATTCCCTGGTCTGACTGAAGATTGTTCACGCTTTAGTTTTAAAGAAGCTCTGAAAATGACCTACAGTCGAACCTCGTTGTCTCGAACTCGAAGGGACCACCCGCAATTACTAGAGTTATCCGAGGTTCGACTTGTCAGAGATCGATTACAACGTCAGCTTTTTTATTGATAAAGGTTCAGATGTGTGTTTCCATCATGTTTGAAGATGTGTAAAATATATATACATTGTATTTGATTGTCATGTTTACCCTTTATTTGATATGTACTAAATGTTTTGTTTGTGTCAATGAACGTATTGAATACAGAAATATCGATACACAAACTTTTATTTATTATTCTATGAATTTGATATTTAATATGATTCAACAATAATGGCATTTATATTGCACTAGGCCAGACTTAAACATATCTTTGTTTGCTGTTGGCTTACCCATACTTAGAAGGGGAGGGTAGGTAGGTAGGTAGCCTTTTTTTTTTTGAGAAAAAAATATGCATATACTAATGTATGTCGAAACTGTGTTATGATTCATGAAATCACAGTTTTCAGTGTTTCTATTACAATTCAAAGAAGTTATCACTTGGTGGCTTTGTTTTTGTCCATTCTTTATTTTGTAGATTTTACATTTTAGGTGTCTTATATACCAAAGTGTTTAATATATGAAGACTGACTGTCATTGATGTTTTAACAGTAAAGAATTTCTTTATAAAAGAAGAACTAAATCAATATGTTGGACATTTTAATAAAACAGAACTTAAAACAGAAAACAACAATTCTTTGTAGACATAAATTATAAATATAAAACTAGAACTTGTCAACAAATCTCCCCATAAAGAACAATATGCTGCAGAGAGCAACTGAAATAATGACATGCTGTGACGTTTCAAATCTGTCATTGCAAGTGTAGGTTTCTTCTGCTTCTTTTTTTTTCCAGTCATTGAATCCATCAAAATTATCACAGAATCTGGAATTTTAAAAGAAAATGATCAGTCAATTTTTCAAATAAACATTAGTCAAGTATTGCAGTTTAATTCAAATTGGCTTAGTGGTTTCTGAGAAGATTAAAATGTGTAAATGTTATGACAGGCGATGGATGGATGTGGAATGTCAAATGATGGCATTTGCATACAAACATGGCAAACTGAGCTTGAAAGTACAAATGTACCAACACGTTTGATAACTCTAGTTAATACATGTAGTAAGCAGTCCCTTATGTACTAAAAACTGACACATTAACAAGAAACTGGTTATGATAGACAGACTGCCAGATACACATGAAACCTTTTGCATTGTTCACCTTGCTCAATGTTGTATGTATTATGAAAAAAAGTCTTCAATGATACATGTACTGTTATTTGCTAAATTTCATTTATTTAGTAATTAAAAATTAATTGTATTCAAAAAATTGATAAAAGATACAATATCAAACCTCTCTCAACACCATATGGGTTATTTTATGATGGTCAGTTTTATTGGTGGAGGAAACATTTGACCTACAACAAGCCACTGACAATTTCTTGTCATCTTTTTAAATTAAAACTTATCTATAAGGAATGGGCTGGACATCTGCTGATGATCTACTTCTGGAATTTATTGTATCTTTGCAAACCGTCAAGGTACCATAATGCATTAGTCACTACCTCGACAACTTTTCTGATCTCTGAATCAAACATCGTTGATGGAAAGTTGGCTTCATTGTCTTTCATCTCTTGACATAATCTGTAGTACAGTCTGTCCTTGGCTATAAGAAAATGTCTTTAATAAATTGTCTTACATGGATATTATAATTCATTTCCTCTAAGTAAGATACACCTATTACGCCTACTAACATGTCTGCAGGGCCTCTGTCCCAAGGCAATTCTGTTAATTTTGTGTGGCATTATAAACGTATGCAAAATAAATATTGGAATAACAGCCATTGCTAAGGTCGAGACAGAAATAATCACTAGTATCAAGCGAGCCATCTAGGGCAAGCAGTGATACAAAATGTACTAGTGATAGTTTCTGTTGAGACCTTCACAACGGATGATATTGTTTTTATGGACAAATATGACATCAACACTACTCCTGGACATTAACACAGCCTTTCAAGAGATACTGATTGGTGCTCACAACATGTTTCTAGAATAATCTTCATCAGGTACGCCCGAGACTAAAATACTGCATTATTCTTAATACATGTATATTGTAACAAGATGAACTGTGAGCTAATGCTCACCTATGATACCCCCGCTCTTCGGCAAGCAGGAAGTAGGAATCTGACGGGTCAAAAAACGCTTTCCACGATATGGGGTACCTATATAAGGGTAATAACAAAATTACCGAACTCCGAACAATCTTACAAAGGGAAAGTCAAAACTCATAATTATATAAACAGACAAAATCAGTCAACAACCGGAAAACTGTGAAAACCGTAATGACCCTGACTTGGTACAGGCATTTCTATATGAAGCTTGTGACCAAATATCAGATTTCTGCCATCAATAGTTGCTGAGAAAAATGCGACGAAAAATGAGCATATATGTTCAATGTGTATACAAATCAACAAAGTCGGCAAACAGGAAGTAGGAATCTGATGGGTCCAAAAACGCTTCCCACGATATGGGGTATCTATATGAAGCTTGTGACAAAATATGAGATCTCTGCCATCAATAGTTGCTAAGAAAAATGTGACGAAAAATGTGCATATATGTTCAATGTGTATAGAAACCAACTAAGTCGGCAAACAGGAAGTAGGAATCTGACGGGTCCAAAAACGCTACCCACAATATGGTATACCTATATGATGCTTGTGACCAAATATCAGATTTCTGCCATCAACAGTTACTGAGAAAAATGCGACGAAAAATATCTTGGACGGACGGACAGAGGTAAAACAGTATACCCCCTCCCCCTTCGGGGAGCGGGGGTATAATGACAACCAACATGCCTGTCACAACCAAGGACACACAATTTATAAATACAATTGAATATTTTTTGCATCAATAACCCTTTTTTTTTTAAGTTAATTGGGAAGGGGTTCACCTGTATTTAAATAAATCTTCCCACCACCAGGACAATTTTATATAGTATGACAGCCAACAAACCTGTCTGAACCAAGGACACAACATAAGAACTAGAAGGATTGAATAATTTTGGCATATTAAATAACATTTTTTTTAAATTGGGAAGAGGTTCCCCTGTATTTTAATAAATCTGCCCACCACCCTGATCCCAGGACATGAAATTAATATAGCAGGACAACCAACAAACCTGTCTGACATTAGAAAGATTGCAATTTTGGCATTAAATAAGCCCTCCCCCTTTTTAAAAAAAAATTTGGGCAGGAGTACCCCTGTATTTTAATAAATCTGCCCACCACCCTGATCCCAGAACATATAAAAAAAAGAGGAGATGGGAAAAGGTTCCCGTTGTCCCAAAAGAACCAATCGCCTCTTTCAGAAAACAATTTGATTCATGAGTCATTCATACCTGTATTAGCTGTAAAATGTTCAGCTGTATGAGCCTTTATCCTTGGACTTAGTTACAGTACTGCTTCTCATTAAAATGTCAGATGCAGCCTCAATATTATTCATGCCAACATCAATATCCCGCACAATGTCACAGGTAAAAAGTCCATACTTCAGTGTTGAATCAAACTGTTTGACAACACGAAGTGGCTCCTCCATATCCGAAGTAAACACTTGTGCCCATCAATTTATCAGAAATTGTCACTGATAGTGCAGTATGCGACATGACGAAAGCAGACGCTGATTCATTCGGATCATTTCAATACTTTTACCTGATAAATGGACAGAATATACGAGTACTTCCGAGAATCTAGGACAAGTTCCGGTTACAATAAAATACGGATCAAACCTGAAAAGTACAAATCTTTTTTGTCATAACTGCAATAAAAAAAATTGGGTAGGCCACAATTTTAGAGGGTCGGTTGGCCAACAGCAAACAAACCTATTTTTATTTTAGGCCCTACGGTTTGGATTTCTCTGCTATAAGATTGGGACCTTATAACTGGTTTTCCCGCAGTAACAACTCCGCTTGGTTTTTTTTGGGAGAATAAAACGAAGATAATTTCCAGCTAAATGTCATTTATTAAATGACGTAATACAAGTAAACTAACAAGCATAAATACATTAGTAAAATGAGGGAGTAAAGTAAAAACCAAGTATCAAAGAAAAGTACAAAGTTGCTCATTGACACTTCACTCCCTTGCAAAATGTATAATTCCCCAAAACAAAAAGGGGTGGCACTCAAAAAATGGCATAAATTATTCTAAATAGCAAATATTAACAACATAAAAACAATGCCTCAAAATGAATGAGGTGGACTAGATGGGGAGGTGGTGGGAAAATAAACAAAAAGTTGTTGTAAATCAACAAGCGTGACTTTCCCCTTTAAGAATCTTCCAACAGCGAACACGTGATCTGAATGAATTAATTTCATTGATTTAATATAAAAAAATTAAAATCAACGATTTAAAATTTATTTGATAAAAAGAACTGTTATTCAAATAAGAAAAGTTTTAGTCTGAAAACTACAAAGTCTAAAAATAAATTATCTGTACTTCTTTGATTGAACCTAACAAAAGGTAGATTACGATGCAATCACAACTCTATGTAGTTGTAACTAAAACTGAATGAGAACCTAGGCAACATAAAAAGATTTTATTGAAAATAAAAGTGCATTTACATTGCACTACTGTTTGGATTTCTCTGCTATAAGATTGGAACCTTATAACTGGTTTTCCCGCAGTAACAACTCCGCTTGTTTTTGTTGGGAGAATAAAACGAAGATAATTTCCAGTTAAATGTCATTTATTAAATGACGTAATACAAGTAAACTAACAAGCATAAAAACATTAGTAAAATAAGGGACTGAAGTAAAAACCAAGTATCAAATAAAAGTACAAAGTTGCTCATTGACACTTCACTACCTTGCAAAATGTATAATTCCCCAAAACAAAAAGGGGTGGCACTCAAAAAATGGCCACTGGACGCCAATCATGTTAGCTTCTTCAAAGGATACCCCAAAAAGATAACATCAGAAGGTGGCCTGTACCTGAATTTAAAGACACTGGCTGACTCATTAATAACTGATCAATTAAACTGTGCAGATTGTTCTGTACAGAAGATGAAGGATGCACTGTTGATACTGGACTTTGATGAACGGGAATGTTGGTCAAGGAGGATGAGTTCACATCATTTATTGAATGTTCACCGGTCAAGGGTAGAGTTGACAACGGCGGTAACAACTGAGCTGACACAGTGTCATTCTGGCGATTTGCATGAACTGGATGTTCTGTAGCCAATGCATGTGATTGTTGCGAATTCTGAACGGCACTATTTGGTAATGGGGTGTTAGATTGTGTTACAGAGTCATTTCTATTGTCAGCAACATTGTCTCTGGTATCCAATTGTACATTCTTATTAGAATTTTGTTGCCGTAACACTTCTGCAGCCAATTTGACATATTCTATATTCAAAACTGCATTTGAGTGTTCATTTTGGCTATGTTCATCAATAATGTTATTGTTCCCAGATGTACTAGCACTTGGTTGCCGATGGCAGGAAAATCTAGATTTTGTTTGTCTCACAGGTCTATCTCCTGATGGTCTTGCCGTACCAGTATTTGTGTCTTTATTAATAACAATATTGCTTGTCTTCTGCCTCTTTCTGGGAGGTCCCATCTTGGTACTTGTACACTTCAGCTGTTAAAATAGAAAGTGCCAAATACAGTAAACCAAGGTAACATTATGTCTCCTCCCACTTTTGTGGGGAGACATATTGTTTGTGTCCTGTCCGTCTGTCTGTCCGTCACAGTTTGTCAGCGCAACTCCTCTGAAACTACTGAACAGAATTTCATGAAACTTGGTAGGTAGTAAGGACACCATATGTAGTTGTGCATATTACCAGGAAATTTTGATCTCATGAATTTTGTGAGAGTTATGCCCCTTTGAACTTAGAAATTTCCCGAAATTTACTACTGAAGCAGCTTTTCAGCGCAACTCCTCTGAAACTACTGAACAGAATTTCATGAAACTTGGTAGGTAGTAAGGACACCATATGTAGTTGTGCATATTACCAGGAAATGTTGATCCCCTAAATTTTGAGGGAGTTATGCCCCTTTGAACTTAAAATTTTCCGAAATATACTTCTGAAGCAGCTTGTCAGCACAACTCCTCTGAAACTACTGAACAGAATTTCATGAAACTTGGTAGGTAGTAAGGACACCATATGTAGTTGTGCATATTACCAGGAAATTTTGATCTCATGAATTTTGTGAGAGTTATACCCCTTTGAACTTAGAAATTTCCCGAAATTTACTACTGAAGCAGCTTTTCAGCGCAACTCCTCTGAAACTACTGAACAGAATTTCATGAAACTTGGTAGGTAGTAAGGACACCATATGTAGTTGTGCATATTACCAGGAAATGTTGATCCCCTAAATTTTGAGGGAGTTATGCCCCTTTGAACTTAAAATTTTCCGAAATATACTTCTGAAGCAGCTTGTCAGCACAACTCCTCTGAAACTACTGAACAGAATTTCATGAAACTTGGTAGGTAGTAAGGACACCATATGTAGTTGTGCATATTACCAGGAAATGTTGATCCCCTAAATTTTGAGGGAGTTATGCCCCTTTGAACTTAACATTTTCCGAAATATACTTCTGAAGCAGCTTGTCAGCACAACTCCTCTGAAACTACTGAACAGAATTTCATGAAACTTGGTAGGTAGTAAGGACACCATATGTAGTTGTGCATATTACCAGGTAAACTTGGTCCCCTAAATTTTGTGGGAGTTATTTGCAAATAGTCTAGTGTAATATCCCTTACTGAAACTTGTATATATATATATATGTACAAGAGTCTATCATAATGTCATTATTTCCCTGAAAAAGTTTTCATCACCAATCCATTGATATTAGAAGAACAAAACTCCTTTAAAATCATTGGAACATAGGCTGAGCAATTTTCTGGAATAGTACCTGTAACCCTTGCTTTAGCACTTTTGATCAAATTTTGTTTGTGTTTCATGGATTAAAAACAGCTTTTTTTTTGTTATGCATTGAAGCTTAATTTTATTTGTTACCCAAATAGATTTTTTACCTATGACTACAGTTTGTGGGACGGGGGAGACATACGTTTTTGCGGGCAAAAACAAACTTTAATTAAATATGTTTATAGACATGATATTGTGGTGCCCAAATGGTATGTTGCTGAATTGCAGACGAACAAACTAAATATTTGACAGTTATAGCAAAAATGTAAATTCATCCTGACTGAGTAACTGTCCGATTTATACTAGTGACAACAAATACTAATAATGTATAATAAAATAAGTGATCTTCTTGCAACTGCAAGTTCGATTGAATCGTAAACTCTTTCATGTTTGCACCACTTACATGTATATACTTTAACAGTATCAACATTTCAATAAAATATTATAGCTGAAGAAAATGTACCATGTACCAATTAAACAGTCTGTAAGCGCACCATGTACAACAGTATGCAAGAGTACCATGTACAACAGTATGCAAGAGTACCATCTACAACAGTATGCAAGAGTACCATATACAACAGTATGCAAGAGTACCATGTACAACAGTATGCAAGAGTACCATGTACAACAGTATGCAAGAGTACCATGTACAACAGTATGCAAGAGTACCATGTACAACAGTATGCAAGAGTACCATGTACAACAGTATGCAAGAGTACCATGTACAACAGTATGCAAGAGTACCATGTACAACAGTATGCAAGAGTACCATGTACAACAGTATGCAAGCGTACCATGTACAACAGTATGCAAGAGTACCATGTACAACAGTATGCAAGAGTACCATGTACAACAGTATGCAAGAGTACCATGTACAACAGTATGCAAGAGTACCATGTACAACAGTATGCAAGAGTACCATGTACAACAGTATGCAAGAGTACCATGTACAACAGTATGCAAGAGTACCATGTACAACAGTATGCAAGAGTACCATGTACAACAGTATGCAAGAGTACCATGTACAACAGTATGCAAGAGTACCATGTACAACAGTATGCAAGAGTACCATGTACAACAGTATGCAAGAGTACCATGTACAACAGTATGCAAGAGTACCATGTACAACAGTATGCAAGAGTATCATGTACAACAGTATGCAAGAGTATCATGTACAACAGTATGCAAGAGTACCATGTACAACAGTATGCAAGAGTACCATGTACAACAGCATGCAAGAGTACCATGTACAACAGTATGCAAGAGTACCATGTACAACAGTATGCAAGAGTACCATGTACAACACTATGCAAGAGTACCATGTACAACAGTATGCAAGAGTACCATGTACAACAGTATGCAAGAGTACCATGTACAACAGTATGCAAGAGCACCATGTACAACAGTATGCAAGAGCACCATGTACAACAGTATGCAAGAGTATCATGTACAACAGTATGCAAGAGTACCATGTACAACAGTATGCAAGAGTACCATGTACAACAGTATGCAAGAGTACCATGTACAACAGTATGCAAGAGTACCATGTACAACAGTATGCAAGAGTACCATGTACAACAGTATGCAAGAGTACCATGTACAACAGTATGCAAGAGTACCATGTACAACAGTATGCAAGAGTACCATGTACAACAGTATGCAAGAGTACCATGTACAACAGTATGCAAGAGTACCATGTACAACAGTATGCAAGAGTACCATGTACAACAGTATGCAAGAGTACCATGTACAACACTATGCAAGAGTACCATGTACAACAGTATGCAAGAGTACCATGTACAACACTATGCAAGAGTACCATGTACAACAGTATGCAAGAGTACCATGTACAACAGTATGCAAGAGTACCATGTACAACAGTATGCAAGAGTACCATGTACAACAGTATGCAAGAGTACCATGTACAACAGTATGCAAGAGTACCATGTACAACAGTATGCAAGAGTACCATGTACAACAGTATGCAAGAGTACCATGTACAACAGTATGCAAGAGTACCATGTACAACAGTATGCAAGAGTACCATGTACAACAGTATGCAAGAGTACCATGTACAACAGTATGCAAGAGTACCATGTACAACAGTATGCAAGAGTACCATGTACAACAGTATGCAAGAGTATCATGTACAACAGTATGCAAGAGTACCATGTACAACAGTATGCAAGAGTACCATGTACAACAGTATGCAAGAGTACCATGTACAACAGTATGCAAGAGTACCATGTACAACAGTATGCAAGAGTACCATGTACAACAGTATGCAAGAGTACCATGTACAACAGTATGCAAGAGTACCATGTACAACAGTATGCAAGAGTACCATGTACAACAGTATGCAAGAGTACCATGTACAACAGTATGCAAGAGTACCATGTACAACAGTATGCAAGAGTACCATGTACAACAGTATGCAAGAGTACCATGTACAACAGTATGCAAGAGTACCATGTACAACAGTATGCAAGAGTATCATGTACAACAGTATGCAAGAGTATCATGTACAACAGTATGCAAGAGTACCATGTACAACAGTATGCAAGAGTATCATGTACAACAGTATGCAAGAGTACCATGTACAACAGTATGCAAGAGTACCATGTACAACAGTATGCAAGAGTACCATGTACAACAGTATGCAAGAGTACCATGTACAACAGTATGCAAGAGTACCATGTACAACAGTATGCAAGAGTACCATGTACAACAGTATGCAAGAGTACCATGTACAACAGTATGCAAGAGTACCATACATCCATAACTAAAAGATATTATATAGGGTACCATGTACCCAAGTAATAAAGAGCAGACCACAATACCATGTAAATGTGGAGACCGTTACCATGTAACAGCCCTGATGATACCATGTACCTCAGCTGCCAATATGGCTACAGAATAGTACCATGTACTATCACTAATGATGCATTTAATTATGCATTTAAACAATGAAACCTATCATTGCTGTATCGACTGAGCATGCCAATTAAAATACACAATTCTATTATTGTGCAAGTAATAATATATAATTTTAAACAAAACTGATATTACCAAGAACTGACTGGGCATGAAGGACAGAGCTTCGTATGCTGCGGAAGTATTTCCTCATCTCATAATAGTTAAGGTGCACCCCATCTCGACACAGGAAAGAAAATCCTCCCAAAAAACCGTGATGTCTCCAAAATATTAAATTGGGCAAGTTATCCAGTTCTATTTTCTGTAGAATTGACATATTAGTGGGAACTACTTTGTCATTGTAATCCTTTCCAACGTTTGATGAGTTACGAAAAAGAAGTTATCCAATAATCACAACAGGGATGTGTAATCCAAAATGCAGGAAATTTGCAAATGGATAAATTTCGTTGGCCACTGATTCATTACTTGGCATGGTATTAGAAAGGTCATTTCCGCCTATTTGTAAATATACTATGTCCGGCTGACAAACACTGAAATCGTACAAATCGGGACGTTCATGGATTAATCTGGGGACTGTCAAACAACCTATTTCCAGTCAAATCGGCCTCAAAATGAAAGTCAAATCGGCCCCAAAATAAAAAAATAAAAAAAGAATAAATAAATAAAAATTATGTATTAATATAAATTAATATTTTTGGTTAAAAGATGTCAAATTTAAATTTTATTGATGAGCGGATTCTATTGTAAGGATCAAAGAAATTAATTAATGATTAATTTATGGCATAATTAAGTGATTAACAATTTACATAAAACGTGATTGGCGGCAATTATATAATGATCTGTATGTTGATTAGGAACATTCTTTGATGATTTTTTCTATTGTCTATAAATTGGCCATTTAATAAAAAGAGTGCATCTAAATAACCAAGCCAAGAAAAACAACTCAGATTGAGAAATTCATTAGTTTATAAAAGAGTCAACATCAATCGTAATCATTCTTTTTGAATATTTCATTACGTCTTTTCCTTGTGTAATATGTTATAATGATGTCAGACCAATACAGCATGCCTTAAGGCCCGTTTACACAGCAAGTTTTAACGTGCATGTTTAGACATTCATGTTTTAGATTGTTTACACATGCAAGTTTTAAACACATGTTTCCAACATTTCCCGCCAATATTGCTAAATGTAAACATTGTATTCCTTAAAATACCAACTGTACACAATGGAAGAAGACGATATTATAGCAGACCTGTTTACCCCTATTGACTAGCAGTAGTAGTTTCAGACTTACCTAAGTGTAGTTTTCAATTTTTAAGAGTAGTTTTCCTAATTGTGACCTGAATAATATTTTGTTGATGGGTAAATAAGGGTAATAACAAAATTACCGAACTCCGAACAATCTTACATCTGAACAAATGAGCATATAGTATGTAAAACAGCTGCTTATGTCATACGTTTGTTGCTATATTATGTGACCTCCTTGAACCCATTACATTATTAAAATTTGGCTTATTTAAAAAAGAAAATAACAAAATAGCTATTTGTTCTAAGAATTGAAAGCAAAATTTCAAATGCTAATGATACATGCCAATGATAGGTTTTATTTCTTCAATTTTTTTTAATACATGCATACTCCACCCTTAGGCATGCATGCATAAGTTTCAATCTGATTAATATATTCTTCAAAATGATTTCCTGTTTTCAACTTAATCCCAAGCTCAAATAATACTTTCATTAAAAAATATTCAACATTTCAACATTTTTATTCAGAACTGTTTTACATAAAACTCTGTAGATACATCAATGATCATTGACTAGACATAACAATCAACCTAAAATTACATAAAACATAATAAAAGTAAAAATGATATCAGTAAATGACAATAAAAAGACTGACAATACTCAGGGGTTGGGAAGAAGTTTTTGTCAAAGAGACTATGGCCCCTTACTTGACCACATCAAGGGGTCATTTTAGAGAATAATGTGCCATTTCAAATTAGCAACGGACCGCAACTTTGGTTAGTTAAACTGTGTGGTAGCCTATGCATTGATAAATATCATTTTTTAGACTTGTATGGATTGTGTAACATGAAAAAGCAAATAGTCAAACCAAGACATCCAAATTAAGAAGTTGTATAGGTTAGACCTGAAACAAGCAAACCTAGCAATCATACAGTTGTTAAGTTTGTTTGTTTCAGATCTAACCTACAATATGTACAATGTATCTTCTTAATTTGGATGTCTTGGTTTGGCTAGTAATAAAAAAAGCTTGGATGAACAGATGAACAAACATTTTAATAAAGAGGTCTACACTGTAATAAAAGTCTTTTCTTTGCTACCTTAATCTGTTTAAAGAGCTTTGGAAGTCATGCTTGGTTATTGCCTTGCCTTGTGTTCTTACCCTTAAAAGTCTGTCACTGATTTTAGGATTTAGCTTAGACCTAAGTCTGGTAACTATCAAGTTTTGGTTACCGAACACTCTTTCACAGCTACAAGTGTGAAGTGGTAAAGTGAGAGCATATTGAGCCAAATTAATAATTTCAGGCACTTCATCCTTGTGAAACAGAGTGATAGTTTTCCAAAGGGATGGCATATTATCAACTGGGTACTTTGCTGATTTGACAATTGTTTTCACTAAGCTAAGATGGAAAAAACAAAGTGCACATGTTCTAAAAAAAATATCAGTTCATGTTATGATTGCATTTTGGATTACACAATTTTTTTCTCAAAATTTAACACAGGAACGTGACATCAATGGTCATTGACTTGAACTTAAATAAAGTGAGGTAACAATAAACTTAAAATTACATAAATCATAATAAAAGTAAAGAATGAGATCAGTAAATGATATTTAAATGATTAAAGTAACAAAAATGACAATACTTCATAAATCAAATGATAAGAGTTCCCGACTAGAAAACTTTTGACCATGACAAGTTACTCAGAAAATTGGTTGGTGGCTACCACTACCAAACTTGAAAATTGTTTGGGCATAGTGACCCCCTAGAAATTATGCTTTTTAAAAAACCCTGGCCTACCAATATCCCAGGCCATAAGTAGGGACGAAGAGAGAGAGAGTACAGACAAGCCTGGACCAATTTCACTTATCTTAATGAAATTTTACTTGTCTTTATGAGATAGAATATGTGATGGTAAAATAATTTACATACCTGCAGCAATTGTTGAGTCAGAAAACATTTCCTTGAATGCACTAGTGAGGAGTGGGGCTGTGCTAAATAAAATATTTACATAAGCTGTACATAAGAAAACCAACAACCAAGTAATTGACAAACTTTATCAGAGAGGAATATTTACATAAGCTGTACATTTATTTTGTATAATAGGTAATTGTATGCATACAGAACTATATTCATTCAATGTTTTTCAGGACACTGAAACAGTATCCGAGCATGATGTGTCCATGGTTGACGCTCTAGAAGGTTCCATTCCTTCATTAGATGGTACATTCATCATTGAACAGCAAGACCACTGCCAGTCCTTCAATGTGTCTGTAGAGTTTGAAGAAGAAGAGGTCATTGTTGAAAGGTATGTTCATATTTTTGTAACAAATGAATTTGAATTTTAGTGTTTAACGCCACTTTCAGCAATATTTCAGCTATATCATGGCGAACAGTTTTAGTGTTGGGGGCAAGCAACTATTTAAAAAATCTGTTTATGAACATTATGAAAAACAATTAATAGAAACACTTATTTATTAATAATGACTCTTCAAAACTTTTTTTATACTGTAAACTAAAATCTGATATTAGATTAGAACAGTGAAAGAAATTTAAAAAAGTGATCATAACTTAGAATTTGCTATGCACAAATGGGTTTTATATGCAATAAAGATTATTTAAATTGGTTCAGTGACATCGAGGATCCAGACCCTTGACTCCATAATAGAAGACCAACCGGTCACATTTGATATAGTAGAAGACGGTACCAACAGAAGGACAAAGAAGATAGTTAGTAGTGATGGTTACTCATACACAGTTAAGGTAGGTATACATTGTTGACTATTTCAACAGTAACTAAGTTATATTTAAGAAAATAATGTAAGAATAGTTTGAAGATACCAAAAGGGAAATCAAATCTGTAAATTGAAGGACAGACAACACAATGGCCAAAAGATAAATTACAAACAACTATCTACAAAACATACACATAAAACTAAAGATCTTGAAAAGATCTAAAAGCACTTGAAATAACTCGTATTGATTAATTAATTGATTGATTGCTTAACGTCCAGCTAACAGTACGACACATAATTATATTAGATAATAAAAATAAAATAAATGGACGATTTTTTTCAGATTATTTATATTCTTTTCTTTTTTTCAGAAAGCAAGTGCTCGTACAACAAACTGGAGATGTTGCGTCAGAAATAAAAGAGTATGGTGTAAAGCGACAGTTATACAGAAGGGTAACCAGTTTGTTGCAGGACCAAACCAGCATGTACATTCCAGCGACCCTGGTTTGACCAAAAAGACAAAGATAAAAGCCCAGGTATTAAAGCATATATGCATTGCAATGTAAAATATGTGAAAGATTTATGTATCTGCTAGTTAACAATTTTTAATTCAATATTTTACATGGTTTTATTGTACAGTTGTTTTGTATCCGAGTTCAGATTTTAACAGATTTTTCTGACTTAAATATAAGATACAGTACTATTGAAACAAAAAAAGCGGCCCATATTGGATATAACAGGTTTCTTTTTACACCTTCTCTATTAGCGGTGATATTATGTTTATGTTTTTAACAGCATTATTGGTTTTTTTCAGGCTATACGAGAGGCACCAGTACATGTATACAAGTAAGCTGGTGACATTGTCCAAGACGCCATGGACGAGGTGATTGCCGACAATGACTTCAACCTACACAACCCAACTTATGTTGAGGTCCGTGAACAGATTTCGCCAGACACTACGACCTGCTGAACCTACTGATTTGTCTTTTGAGGTATTTATTGGGTAAATTAATTTGTTATACGTACGTTTTCAGTTTTATCGTGGTTATTGCATTAGAAAAAGTAAATTGAATAACTATACACTATGATACATGCATATTATTATAATAATGAATGAATTTGAAATAAACAACATTCATTCTGTTTGAAAGAGGAAACACACAATATAAAGCGAATATTTTTATTGAATAACTATACACTATGATACATGCATATCATTATAATAATTTAATATAAAGCAAATTTTTATTATTATTTTTATTATTACAGATAGATACAGATTTCCTTAATTGTGAAGACTTCTTAGTTGATGACGTCACCGTTGGAAGCCAACGCCATGTTATGTTTGCCACACAGCAGCAATAAAATCGTAGCTAATGCCTCTTTAACCATTTGTATGCATCAATATAATAACTCATTTTTACATTTCAGGTTGGCATCGCCGCTTCATAGGCAAAGCTGGTGGGTCAAACCTGCACTCTTACAAGTTGGTTCCTACACTTATGAAAGAAGCCAGATCCGTCGGGGTAACTGTCCGTCTAGTTGAAGAACAGTAGTTGCGTAGATACCAAAGGGTCATCTTCAAGAAATCCCGGGGCAGACTGGCAGAGTTGTGGAACAAATATGAAGCCAAGACCATCAAGACTTCAGACTTTCTAAGAAGTGTTGGCAATATTTATGCAACCGCCGTACCAACATCCCAGGACAGTGTTAGTGGGTCATAACTATATTGTGTTTGTATGCTATAATGTATATCACTTGTGAATGTATCTTATATAAGTCATAACTCTTTTGCATAATGATGTGTTTATATACTGATAAACTTAATGGTTTATAGTAAAGAATTGAAATATAAATAGTGCTTAGTATTGTTAAATTATATTGTTACATGATGATGAAATAATAAAAACTTACAATCTGATAATTGCTTTGTTTTTTATGCAATATAAAAGAAAATTAACCAGGTACTTCTATAATTTACATTCATATAGACAAAATAAGCAAAAAGCTTAATGGATATACTTCACAGCTGGGAGTAATCAAACTTCCAGACTTGACAAATACATTTTATTGTTTCTTTTCTTTGCATTTCAATCATTACAAGATTTTATTGTCCAATCAAGGTCCCAGCAAGGGGCAGTCATTACAGTGATTTATATTACAAAAAACATTCTAATACATAAATGTAATAAACAGTATACAAGCAAGCAATGTTCAGAAATTAGATTGGTACATAAGTACTAAACATATCTATGTCTCTGATGAGTAGTATTTGGAAGAGTCCACTGGACAATTACAAAAAAAAAACAAACAAAAAACTAAATATATATCATTTGTAGATATTTAACAAGTTATTAACTTCTTCTGAACACCGAAATAGAAATAAACCCTTTTATATTTACAAGGGGCTAATTCAATGACAGAAGGCAAATCCAGCGTCCTCCCCATGACCAATGTACATGTATCAGAGCAATGCCATTCATATACAGAGGTCATCAAGGGCCGGTGCCTAAAGGACATTTAGACTGGAAATGATTAAACAAAATGAAATTAAAGTCCTCCTCATGGCCAATGTACATGGAGGAAATTTGCATCATATATATGCAGACACTGAAATTTTATCGGCAAGATTATTGATTATTTTAAGCATGGCTAGATATAGTCAGACGTTTATATTTAGTTTATTTTCGTATCAACGGTAAACATTTACTGGTACAAAACACAACTGTACTTACTAGACAGTTTTAATTCTTCAATAATTAAAATGTATTGGATGTATTTAAATATTTTGCTGAATATTGTCCAAACTATTTAAGAAATATTTAACTTTGCATGTTAACAATAGTAAACAACAAAAATAGCGGACATGTGATTTCCCGGTGTGAAAAAAAAAGAGTGAAACACAATAAATAAAAAAGAAAACATAATAATACAATGATTTGATCTGGGGTCGATTTGATGTGGGGCCGATTTGACCTGCTACCAAACCACCTTGTGCACGACATATAGTTTTGAAGTTCCTGGGATCCAGTCGTAGATTACTATCACCATCTGTGTTGGTCATATGTTAGTTCAATCGACGGATAAAGCTGTGACCTAATAACATCACGTGTGTGGCTAGTCCGAGATTCCCCTGCCGTCCGACGGCATTACTATTTTTTGCTAGAACCGTGGGACGTCAGAGAGCTCTACATACGAAAACAGCGGATTTTCCCTCCAACTCTGGGTCAGCACATTTCCACGTTTCGTGGCTATAATGGCTGTAAATCGTGCTGTAAAGGAGTGTAACACCACTTTCTGAGGGTAAGATGGTTATGAATGAATAGAAAAATGATTGATGAAGCGATTTATATAAGGGTTTCTGATGGAAAATAAAATCCGATAGCCACGAAACGTGCAAATGTGCCGACCAAGAGTTGGAGAGGCAAATCTCGCTGTTTTCCGTATGTAGAGCTCTCTGACGTCCCATGGCTCTAGCAAAAAATAGTAATGCCGTCGGACGGCAGAGAAATCTCGGACTAGTGTGTGGCCATCTTGTTTGTTGACAAAGCTAGTTATTGTTGACATGCGCAGTACATACTATTATAGGTACCTAAGTTTTTGCACTATCGTCATTTTCTTGACCACTATGATTGTTAATCGCTGATGGAATAAATAAATACTCACATGTCCAACACATAGAATTGTTACAAACTCGTCGCAAACATCATCCTGATTCAGTTTGTGCACTTAAACACGATGTTAATAGTCCAAATAAAGAAAATAAACAAAAAGTTGTTGTAAATCAACAAGCGTGACTTTCCCCTTTAAGAATCTTCCAACAGCGAACACGTGATCTGAATGGATTAATTTCATTGGTTTAATATAAAAAAAATTAAATCATTTATTTGATAAAAGAACTGTTATTCAAATAAGAAAAGTTTTGGTCTGAAAACTACAAAGTCTAAAAATAAATTATCTGTACTTCTTCTAACAAAAGGTAGATTGCGATGCAATCACAACTCTATTTAGTTGTAACTAAAACTGAATGAGAACCTAGGCAACATACAAGATTTTATTTAAAATAAAAGTGCATTGATTAAAACACAAGGCACTGTGAAAAAGCACTAAAGACAAATTAATAAAATAAGCAAGAGCACTAGATAAGTACAGGCAGCAAAGAAATATAAAACCGGTGTGACTTTTTACACAAATATACACAAATACACCCAAATACAGCTTCAAATTATATTATTTCTATTATTTTGAGATGTTTTATGAATAATTAATAATTTATTAGCTCCTCTATCGTTATTTTTTCATAAATTTCAACAAAATAGTCAGGTTTTTACGGACAATATCAAAGGATCCCGATCTCGGTCGGGTCGCTTACACTCAAGAATATACCCTCCGATTTATTGCAAACACCAAACTTTTTATGTATTTCGTAGGTTGTATATATTTTTTTCTCTGCTTAAATATTACGGGTTTGGCGAAAAATAACAAGATTAAGAATTTCCCCGTTATAGCTATATTGATTTACCTTTTCTAAAGAGAAACAACCCTTACAAAAATGAATCCTGATTCTTTGAAAAGAGGAAATGATAATAATATAAAGCTCAGTATTCTGTACCTTGGCCTTAATAATTGTCAAAATATGCAATGAGACAAAACTGTTTATTTTAGGAAGATGTACATCCTCCTCTTTTTGGTTACCAGACAAACCAGTTTTTATTACCAAGTTTCTCCCTGCAATCAAGAATGGGAAATAAATAACTCAACTTCGTTTATGTACAGATAAAAAATAATACCCATAATGTATTAAAGTGTTTCCAGTTAAATATAAATGAAGCTTTACCGAAAATGACAGACCCATAATTTTTTTTATTTGTTGTAAGTGGCCAGGTGTTACTCTTATTTCGTTTTTTTTTTTTTTAACAAAATAAGATAAATAAATAAAATAACTAAAAGAGTGTTGGAAGAAATATATTTGTTGTATGTAAGTAACACATACCACATGAATTTTGAGTGTGTTTGGGTACATTTATATTTGTTGGAAGCGGCCATGTTGGTGTATCGATGTTTATAATAGTTATAAAATTGATCATTTTGATTACTCTTGTGACAAATTTATGAAATTTGATTTTTTTTATGAAAAATAATTCATATAGAACCTTTAACTAATACAATAAAAACGATTTTATGGTGTATTTGGGTATATTTGGGTAAAAAGCCACACCCATATAAAACACACAAAACTGTACACAACAATGTTTACAGGTAAATGTCAATAATTTTTCGAAATGTCACTAATGAAACGAAAATTAACCAATTAGGTCTGTTAAAAGTTGACTGCTTCGCTTGAAGTTGTTTCCTGCTAAATAATTGTGAATTTTGCGAGTAGTGGAAGTAGGTTTTCAGTGTCGTCTTGTGATTCGAAGTAGACCTGGTAAGATTCTGTCTTCTAAATAAGGGTAATAACAAAATTACCGAACTCCGAACAATCTTACAAAGGGAAAGTCAAAACTCATAATTATATAAACAGACAAAATCAGTCAACAATCGGAAAACTGTGAAAACCGTAATGACCCTGAGTTGGTACAGGCATTTCTAAAGAAATGGTGGGTTGAATCAGATTTTAAGGCGCCAAACCTCCCGCTCTCATTACGGTTCAAAGGTTCCGGCTGTCACTATAACAGTATTTAAATACAGGAACAAAATAGGTAAAATAGTTGTCAAAGCAGTACCATATTCGGTGACGTAAATGTCAAAAATATTTTTACGTCACACATTGATAAAAAAATATCTTTGACATTTTTCTTGACTTCTTTATCTTTATACATTGCTTGTCGTTCATCGTCGTTACTTTCGATTGTATCGGATGAATCTTTGCTAGCAGTGGTCTCTTCTACGATGTCATCATCTGTCAGTGTTGCTGTTGAAATTGTGTTATGTCAACTGATGTGTACTCTGCGAAGTTGAGACCAGCAAGGCGTGCTAACGGAATGTCGTCATCTTCTTCGTCGCTATCTTCGTCGTCGGTCTCTGGTGTCTGATGTGGACACCTGAAGCAGTTGTTGGTGTAACAGATGTCCAGGCTTGCTGTAGTAGTTTAAGTGCGTCGAGTACAATGATTACGAAGTCTGTCTTTTTCTCGGTGTAGGTGATCTGTTTGAGTAACACTCGCTTACGGTATTGAACTTTCAAGTTCTGAATAATGCCTTGGTCGCAGGGATGTGTTTTGCTGGTGGTATTCGGCGGAAGAAAGACAAGTTTGATGTTCTGGAGTCCGCGTTCTTTCGGGTGTGCCGGACAATTGTCTACGATCATGGCGACTCTGCGCTGTCGGTTCTGGAAATTTCTGTCGAGCTTCGTAATCCAGTTGGTGAAGATCTCGGCGTCATCCAGGCTTTCTTGTTTGATGTGTACTGAGTTGGAAACTTCTTTACTTTCTTTTTACAAAAATTACAAATTTTGTTTGATGCCGGCCATATTGACCTTTTGCTACAGGACTTGCCATTGCCCCCACAATACTGACATTCATCTCTGTTATTAACTGGTTGCTTATGCTGGAATACATTATGTTTTTGTCCATCATAGCGAACTCGGTGTTGTTCTGGTCGATTCACTGCCGACAAACTAGTGTTCATTTTCGTTATTAAGGATTGTTTTCACATGAAGCCACTGCAGGACACGGCAGGGTTAGGATTGCTTCAGCTTCTGGCATGCGCTGCAGTGTGATGAACGCCATCCATCTGGTCCACCACTTCATTGTTTCTGTCTTGCCATCATAGGATTGTAACGTTACACTATACCTATGCTGCTGAAAACCTGGTGGAGGCTGGATTGTAGCTGTGACCGGAGCTACCTGGACAGGAGTCGTCTGCATTAGAGTCAACCTGTTTTCAACGGACTAAGATGCATCAGCTGTTGGTTGCGAATTTACCACAGTTCTGTCCGAGCTGCTGCTGGTTCCTGGCTGGTTTTCGGGTCTCATGTTGTTGTGTTGCTGCTTGTTCGGTCTGAGCCAATAAGACATTAATCTCGACCCTTTTCTGTTCCCCGCCAGTTGTATCTAGTTGTGGGTGTAGATGGATTTTCGGCGTATTAAATTCCAAGTGAGTAAATTGGTCAAAAGCGACACCTTAACTGCCGATTGTTTGGTTTTACCTATAATCTCACATTATTGGAGATTATCTGTTGGGGTGGCAATTAGCGCCTTTGAGCTGAATTACTAATTTGTATATCTCCAACAAAAGATTATTATTGCCGGTCACCTAATGTCAATTGATAATCGTGGATTGGAAATAGCGTTGCTATCCACATGTTCTTAGTGTTCGACTTTTAGATTAGCTTGTAGTACATACAAAAATAAAATATACAAATGTGAAACTAAAGTAAATTAAGCTTCAAATTATTTGATTTGTAAAAATTTGAAATATCTTTACAAAAAGTTCTATTTTAAAAATAAAAACATTTATTTTTAGCTATTAATTTTGGAAGCAACATTACTATACGAGATCACTGTGTGATTATTTTTATCTCGAGATTGTGAATTTATAAGGGGGAAATACTGGATATACAGTGGAACCTATCTAATCCGACTCACCAAGGGATCAGGGAATGTGTCAGATTGTACAGGATGTCGGAATACTCAGGTTTAATTTTAGTTAACAGAACTACTCTGGGACCATAGATTTTTGTCGGATGTCACAGGATGTCGGAAAACTCAGGTGTCGAATTGGACAGGTTCCACTATATATATATAATCTGTTCACAATATAATTATGATATGATTCATTATAAAAAAAAACAATATTTAAAGATAAAATTGAAGGAAAAAATATGCTGTATGTTGTATTGATAACTATATATACATATACAGTGGAAACTGTGCAATCCGACACCTTAGTTTTCCGACATCCTGTGACATCCGACAAAAATCTATGGCCCCAAAGTAGTTATGTTAACTAAAATTAAACCTGAGTATTCCGACATCCTGTACAATCTGACACATTTCCCTGATCCCTTGGTGAGTCGGATTAGACAGGTTCCACTGTATTAGTTTATTTAAAAACGTAACAGTACAGGGGCCGCCGTGATCGTATGGTAGATGGAATTACAACTACCTATGCAATCAGTGCCTATCACCACTGATGTGAGTTCGAATCTTGATCAGGGCGAGGTGTGCAACATTATGTGATAAAGTTCCTCCACCAATAAAGCTGACTGCCACCATATAGCTGAAATATTGTTGAAAGTGGCGTTAAAACATCATCAAATTGCAACATATTAGTTTATTTAAGAACGTAACAGTACAGAAAAAGTAAGAGCCCTATAATTTAGAAGTCATCCGGAAGCTGATATGTAGGCGTCAGTCGATCTACGAGAGTATGGAAGGCTTCGGGCATATTTGTTTCATTGATCGTACCATTTTCTTCCTTCATCGTAATTTTCCCGTTTGTCGTTCAGAGATGTTCAATCTTTTTGTTCTTGAGAGGTTGCCTCGCATAGTAGAAAATCTTGATACGCGTTCTAGTGAGGTCCTCGTTCCTGTTAACCGATTTAAAGTTATGCGAATTTTAGAGATTTTTGCGTGATCTCATAAGTCTCATTTCCACACTTGGGTCAGCTAAGCGCACAATAATTTGTCTGGTCTTGCGGTTGAAGGTGCTTGGTTGTGAAATTTTACCAACTCTGTGTGATATAATGACATCTGATGACTTGTACTTGGGATCTTTACTTTAAGCATATTTTATTGTCAAGCAAATACAGACAGTGGATCAGACACAAGTTATAAACTTACTAGGTCTTCTCTGTTACATATAAATAATTAAGAAGACAATATATTACAAATACATAACATCCCACCTCACAAAAATAAAAATTCTCAAATTTTATTAAATGGTCTATTGGTTTTTGAAAATAGATGAAAACGTTAAAGATACAATAAACCATAACTTTTCATAAAAATATCTCAAAAATACATAAAAACGATAACTGCGCATTCTCAAAAACATCTACCATCCATCGGCAACTACAATCCAGTACCGCTATGCAGAAAAACCGAGAGCGGCATCGAAACGTCTCCCCCTTAGGTCTCCATGCACGCATTACTCTCACACAAAATTCCTTAATTGAAGTATGGCACCAGGTATCCACCACAGGATTTGCAATGCACGCATTACTGCCACACAGAGACAAACATACAATATAACGATACAAAAAAAAATGCATAACCGGATACTTTACTCCAACATCCTCAGGAAAATTGTCATATATGTAGCTGAATAAAATATTGATATAGCCATCGGAGACCTTACAATGGTATAATATATAACTCTTGTGAAATTATTATAAGTTTGAGATCAATTTAAAAAAAAAATACGACTATCCTCCTCTCCCTATCGTCCAGGACTCGTACAACTCGCTCACAGTGTAACAAAAAATATAAAATGGAACATATAAAATCTCCAGAAAAGAAAATATCAACCGAGGTTTCATTTATGACATACTATCACACTGCTACAGACAATTCACAATCAAATCAGCATCAAATTTAAATGTAAAAATTGACAATGTCATAAACATATTTAACCCAAAATAGAAATATCCAAAGAACGTTAATTAAAATTCACAATTTAAAGCTGTCATGGCGGTGCAATCATCACCAATAAAATGTTAAAACTGTGTCAATCGTCAAATCTGTCTCCACACAACATCAGGAAAATTATTTAGCGGCATGGCGATGCAATCATCACCAATACACAATCTTCTTAATTTCAAACGGTAGAAAAAAATCTTCGGCGTTGGCGATAAAGTCATCACCAAACAACGACAAATTTCTTCAAACGGTCGTGGCAATACACAAAGTTGAAATCGGGTCTTCTAACGAATTGGAGGCAGGTCTGACATCGACACAACGATCTTCACGTGCAAAGAATTCAAATTGAGACACATTAAAAACGGCAATATACATAGACATAGAAATGGCAAAATCTGGACAGTTCATCTCTTAAATATCAGAAAAATTCGATGAAATAGATCTTCAAACAGCATTATAAATTGAACTGATTGAATTTAAGCATAAATCCATGACAATATTTTCAAAGTAAAGGCGCTTACCACTGGTCAACACGTACAAATGAAATCAACTGGTCAAGCATCGAATGTAACAATCCAATCAAATGAAATAACTTAATGTAAATTCCACCAATATAAAGTCGAAAAATTCATTGAAGTTCAATAAACAGCAGGTTCCATGGAGAGCAAGTGGTCGATCGGTAATTTCACAATGTTCAAAATATCTCTGGAAAACTAGTCCAGCTCACACAAATCGCTACATATTTCCTGGCCCCATTTTCCCTTATTTATAAAGGTCAATTTTTATTGGTAATATTTAAAACTTAGCAAACAAATCTGAATATATAGACTTAACGTCTTTGATTTTTATTCATAAACATTTATTTTTCAGTGAAAACTGTCAAATATAAACAGATATTTTTGCCAAAATCTAAGTTTTACATATGAAATATTTAAAATGCCTTTGTGAATTGTTATCAGGTGCCACTAGTGGAGCAAGAACTACTTACCCTTCCGGAGCACCGTAGTTCACCCCCAGTTTTTAGTGGGATTCGCGGTACTCGATCTTTGGTTTTATGTATATTTTTTGTAGATCGATGTTTGTCCTTTTTCTTTTGGCCATTGTGTTGTCTGTCTTTCATCTATTTACGGTATCTGATTGCCTCTTTGATATCTTCAAACTCTTCTAATTAATCTACCAGGGCCCGGTGGCTCAATGGGTTAGGTAGTTGGATTACTTAACAACTCATACAAGCCTATCACCAATACGGCGTGTGTTCGTACCCGGCTTTGTAAATTACAAAAAGGGTGCACTCGACTCGCAGCCGCAAATGATAAAGTTTACCAGTTACTTTCCCATGGTCGGTGGTCCTCTCTGGGTACTCCGGCTTCTTCCACCACTAAAACTGGTCGCCATGATATAGCTGAAATATTGCTGAAAGTGGCGTTAAACAAACAACCAAAAATCAAATCAAATCATATTAATCTATCCATGTTTGTGTGTAATGTTATAACTCATGAATGCAGAACTTAACATGTGATGTAAAATTAAAAATAATAAAACATTGATAAAGGTTTTAAGCTTTTTTCATATACATGATTATCATTAAATGATTGAATCAGATTCAAAGTCAGTTAATGTCATTCCACATATCATCTGTATCATTTTCATCATCAATACTATCCTCATTATCATTATCAAAAATCCATGGGTAGCCCAAGAATCTTTGCTGCTCGGTTCATTAACTTCATCACAGTCGTGTTCCTCCTTTTCTGCTAGTTCAGTATCTAATATATTAAAATTGCAATCAGTCTGAACACTAACATTGTTTCTTTCCACACACGTCATTGTGTTTCCTTTCGTGGTAATATGTCCTGGTAGTTTGGTCCTTTTCTCAAGTCCTGTCCATCTTATAGTTGCCTCTTTAACAAATTCATCAGCTTCAAGTACTTCAGGTTCATTGATTGATACATGGAGAAGGGCTGACATCATATCGTGTTTTAGACAGCTACGTAGTCTGGTCTTTATTTTTTTAATGGCACTTCCACCTCTTTCTGGCCATGCATTGCTTACAGGTAGACAAATTATTATTCTAGCAATGTGGCAAAGTTCTCGGTACATTTCCCCCCATATATGGTGTACTGACAAGTTTATGAAGGCTCCACTCTAATGGGTTTGGAGTTTTAATACTTTCGGGAGCTTCACCTTTCCACTTTAGCAGTTCATACTTTAAATGTCCCCATGCTGCTATCATCTTTTCTTCCTTCATTTGTTTGTGTTCCTCTGTAACAGACTGGAGAAAATGGTTTGCCAATTTCTTTAAACTTGTGTTACCATATGTCTTAAATTCTGGGATCCTCTCTCTGGTAAATTAAGCGGGTCAAATATGGTGAAACATTCTAAAATTGGCAGACAAGATGAAAACCTTGATTTTAGGTCAACTGCCAATGCACTGATGTAGTTAGTCAGAAGATTCTTCATTTGCTTCCATTCTAAATCCTTTGGGTGAAGTTCCAAGGCTTCAAGACGACCCCCTTCTGCTATATCAGCCTTCAAATCATTAGTTACAACAGAAGAGAACAGATCATTGTCATCAGTTGGCAACAGATCTTGCAAATTATCAAATGCATAGTTAAGAGCCGACTGCACTAAGCTGTTATTCTGTGCCAAGGATAATAGTATTAGCAATTAAAACAATCTGTCAACTAGAACAAAAGAAATGACTGGAAACCATCTTGTCTACATGCGAATCATGATAGAGCCATAGCACAATAGGATTAGGGTTATGGTGTTTAACGCCACTTAAAACAATGCTTCAGTTATATCGTGGCGGTCAGTTTTACTGGTGAGGGAAACTGGAGAACCCGGAGAAACTACCTACCTGCCGAAAGTCACTGATATCACTTTATCACATAATGTTGTATCGGGTACACCTTGCCTGAGCGAGATTCGAACTCGCAACGTTAGTTGTGATAGGCACTGATTGCATAGGTAGTTGTAAATCCAACTACCATCCGATATAATATATGAAACCGGCACAGCCATGAATGCTCGCGAATCTGAAAATTATCTGGCAATTTCACGCTCATCAGTGCATCAAAAAGTGTCGAGATTTTTTGAGCCGAGATATATCGGGGACGACTTTTTCTTAGGGCCGAATCTAGTCTCATTCAATCGAGCTGTCGTTCCTTACGAAATCTCAAAAGTTAACATCCTCGTAGAAACAAAAATTCTTGTCAGTATGTCAGAAGGAATTTAATAAATTAAAAAATATCTATCTACATTTTTTGTAAGTAAAACAAGCTAACAAAATGACTTTTATTACACACGGGTTCCGGGTTTCAGTGGTATCGGACGTACGAGACTTCATAATCACCTTTGCGCTTTCTGTTAAGAAGATCTTCATTAATGGAGTGTGTTACACGGAACGTGTTTACAAAGCGTCGAATCTTTTTTTTATTCATCAGTATGTGCATCCATTTTTGTCAAAAAATCCTAAGTACACATTTTATACCATAAAGAGCTCGCTGACGCTCGCATATAATCTTTTTTAATAGTATTATTTCTTTTATTATAAGTAGTTTCAATATTTAAATAAAAAAAATAACAGAATTATTATGATATTCTCAAAACAGAAATTAGTATGAAAACCTCAATAAAAAACAAATATTAACAAATACAACTTGCATAAATATGAACAAAAGCATGCGAAATTATTTTGCAATGCTTGAATTTTGTTCTCTGTTTGTGGACTATTTGCCCCCTAGGGTAATATGAAACAGGCACGGCCATGAATGCTCGCGAATTTGAAAATTATCTGGCAATTTCACGTTCATCCAGTGCATCAAAAAGTGTCGAGATATTTTGGGCCGAGATATATCGGGGACGACTTTTTTTTAGGGCCAAATCTAGTCTCATTCAATCGAGCTGTCGTTCCTTACGAAATCTCAAAAGTTAACTTCCGCGTAGAAACAAAAATACTTGTCAGTATGTCAGAAGAGATTTAATAAATTAAAAAATATCAATATAAGTAAAACAAGCTAACAAAATGACTTTTATTACACACGGGTTCCGGGTTTCAGTGGTATCGGACGTACGAGAGAAGGTACGAGACTTCAGGATCACCTTTGCGCTTTATATTAAGAAGATCTTCATTAGTTGAGTGTGTTAGTGTGTTACACGGAACGTGTTTACAAAGCGTCGAATTTATTTTTATTCGTCAGTATGTCCAGCCATGTTTGTCAAAAAATCCTAAGTGCACATTTTATACCATAAAGAGCTCGCTGACGCTCGCATATTATCCGCCCAGTAGTCAGTGCTTTGGCACTGACATGTTTTATTTCCGGTTTATTAGATATATTTATTTCTGAAATGTACACTTCCTAAATCATGTAATTATTAATAGAGGACGGTAGTCCTCATTACGGTATACCACATACTGATGGATTATTTCTCGCGTCGGTCTCGCGAGACTAAAAATGTTCGGGGGCTGACATTTAAATCTGGATGTGTAAAGCCAACATAGACACGAAACATAGACAATAAAGTCAAAAAATTTCAAAACTACTAGCAACTGCGTCAATTCCGTAAAATCGTGACATGTGTAAACAAACACAGCACCTTTAACAAGCGTGTCCAGAAAAAAAACTACTTTCTACAGTAGTTTGAATTAGTAAAAGATGATTATAGAATAAATTTGACTTAATTTAGAACTACAATATTTTCAGAAAATACCAAATTTATTTGCCGGAGCAGGACCATTGCAGCCGATGTAGAAAAACTCGCCTTCAGGCTTGGCGAGTTGTTTTTTGCTTTTTGTAGAATCTACGCGAGTGGTCTAATATTTACTCGGATCGATCAAAACTTTGACCAATACAACGCGGACGTACTGAAAGGACTCTAGGTTAACATGGACTACTTTTAAGGACAACTCCTGTTCATTTTTTTGCACTGAGAATGACTCTAACTCTAAGACAACTTGGGTCATTTCCTGACGTACGGGCATTTTATGTCACGCCCACCTGCATTTCACTGTCGAACTCCAGGTTAGTGACATTTCGTTATATATGACTTACCAGTTTAAAAGAAATCCAAACACAATTCCTGTCTAATTAACCAAGATTATTTGTACCACAATATTCCTACAGGTTTACAATAAATGCGTAAATAAAAACGAATCTTGCCACCAGCCATGTTAATAAAGTAATCACGTCATATTTTACGTTGCAACAAGTCAAGGACAACGTTGGAATCGTATTTGGGTCACAACAGACACGCAAAGATGACGATGTCGACATAAAATCAATATTTTTTAAGTTTTGTTCTGTTAAAAATTCTGTTCTGTTACGCTTACAATAACTAGAATGAGGAGATAAGGGTAATAACAAATTACCGAACTCCGAGATCCCATACATGTACGCTGTTCATCCAAGTTTGACATTTGTTCACTTTCTTTGCTGGTTCTTTTTGGCTCTTTTTGACTTTTTTTGTTTTTGTTTTTGTTTTTTTTATCTCGGAATCATAAGAAATACATGTACGTCTGAAGGGAAAAACCTTAACAATATCAGACTCGAAATGAAATACATAATTTTGGACGTTGACCATTTTGCCCTCACGTATATTTGAAATGATAAAATTACAACAAATTTGTTGAAACACACTTAAAAGAAGACTTTTTCAAATTGCATTAAAAACAAAATGCAGAAAACAAACTGCATACAACAAAGTCTTAAAATAAAATAATACAATTTTAGATGTTGGTCACTTTTAACTCCCTAGGCCCTTTCTATCTCGGAAACATTTTTTGGATGGTGTCTACACATGCATTGAATTAGCAGATGAATAGGAGTGGACCAGCAAGTTGGGGACTAGCTTTGAGGGTGGACCAGAATAAGTGGCAAGGTTTCAAAACTGATAAGAAAAAAAAAAGTCATTTGAATGCATGCTTCTATACTAAAAATCCAGCTTTTTGAAATTTTGAAAAAAGGGGGCATGTGCCCCTTGCCACCTGCTCATATGTCTGATAAGAAAAGATAGTTGAATTTAAACATTTTTCATTTTTATACAATTTTTCATCTATTATTTCTTTAGCTAAGATAATACAATAAACGCTTTCTAACCATTATGTGCTCGCATGGAACAAGGAACACAATTACATTAGTTGTTCCTTATTTCTGTTAGTGTTAATTATTTCTATCAGTACCCGTTTATTTATTCATCTTGCTACCCAAAAAAGGAGAGAAAAAAAGAAATTATACAAAATATCTATAGATACATTGTGAAAAATATAAAGAAAAGAAGATTTTTTTTTTTAAATAGTAAGAATAAGAGAATAGAATATTTGGCCACAGTTACTCAGGGACAGAATAGCCGCACCTTTTTTCCAACACCAACAAAAAAATTATATCATATCGTATCCTTCAGCTATTATTTTCAGCTTAAGCATTCGTTAATTTGATATGCATGCATATTATCGCAAAATGACGAAAAAAAATCCATCTTCAATTTAGTTTTACATTGCATTTGTATGACAGTAGTTCCGTGTACAAAGATTTCGTAAGATCATCCGTCAGTCTGATCCTATAAAATATTTGAATACTACCAACATCTGCCGAAAATGGTTTAGAATAGTAATAGTCCAGCGGCGAAATATGAAAAGACGCTTATTTAAGGAGATTAATGCACCCACAGAACACACACTTGGAAACGCTTTAAAATATTTTACATGCCGTAAGAAAATCGTATGGTCTGATTTCTGTAAAAACTGTTTTTGTTTTTGTTTTTGTGGTTTTTGAAAATTTATACGTATACACAACAGTCTTAATATTTTAAATGATTCGTAGTTTTCCAGTCACATTTTCATATCCGAATATATAAATAAGACATTAATGAACAAAACTAACAATCTGTTTTTGTTTGGATGTGTATTATTAATTTTTAAATCTCTTTGAATTCAAGAAGCGTGGTTAACACGAAATTTCACTGATTTCGTTTGATACCAAGCGAAAACAACACGATTAACATATTTCATTTTCCATCTAATTACACTGAAACATTGCTTACACAAAACAAATCCCATTAAAAGCCAATTATGATAGCTTTTCGGGAAATTGATTATTTAAATAAGGCATGCTAACCCGTGACAAAATAAATTTACATCCGGAATTCAGTCCGAAGTTTCTACTGTGATTTATTCCTCAATCCGATCAATTCTATTACATTGAGACCAAAATTCGATTCGCAGTGTTTCATGGAAATTCTATATTTTACTTCGCTTTCATGCATTTTCTTGTATTCAGGTTTTGCTGTTAATTTGATTTGTTGTTAATTTAATTGTTGTTGTCGTATAGAATAACCAGAAAGGTTATAAATATATTTTTTCTAACATTGTTTACATTGTGTTCATACATTAGTTGTGATACCAATTCCGGATCTGTTGTGTAAAATTTCCGGAAAATGTCACAGTTTAGTAGTCCATTGAAACTTGCTCCAACTAACGCAAAGAGAGGCAAGGCTTCTTTAAATTGGCAATAATGCGTTATTTGTCAAACCAAAAGCCCTGAAAAGTTATATATATTCACGAACAAGGGCAAATTAAGTTTTGTTCAAGCCACTGAAGTGCGAAAGGATGAGGTATATAGACGAATTGTAGAAGAGCTGTCGTCTGTTAATCATATCATATCTGAAAATATTGAGGTAAAATACCATAGATCGTGTTGTAAATCATACACAAGTAAACAAAATCTTACTCGTTATTCTCACGAAACAGTTTCAAAACAAGAAAGTACAGATAGTGCTTGTATGAATTCACCAGCTGCCTCATCTGTTATCACAACTCGATCAGACTGTCAAGCTTGTATATTCTGTACGAATAAAACATACAAAAAGGATGGAAAACTACACAAAGTCGAGTCAGAAGAAAGAATGGAAAACAAAAACATAAAAATCAACTGAAGCAAACCTCGTCTTTGATGACACAATACGATCTACCTGGAAATTATATCGTTTTTCATTATTATCATTATTTAGGAAATAGCATCATATACAATAACAATAACAATAACAAGAAAAAGAACAAAATACCACACTGTCGGAACATTTCCAAATCTGATTGAAAATTCGCAGACAGGAACTAAATCGACACCCCTAAAATAAAAACAACATATCATTTCACAAATTTAACATATAACTTTGTTTGTATGGCCTAATGCTAGATCTATTTTATACAATAATTTTAATACACACACACACACAGTGGTTCAGTCATTGTTCGTTTTGTTGGTATTAGTGGAATTAATGACCCTCACAGTTTAAACTTTCTTTTCATTGGTATATATTATATTTGTTGAATGTTTCTATACATATCAATGTCCTTCTTTGTTTGTCGCGTTTATTATTTTAAAAACGTTTCACGATTTACTGCATTTAATAATGGAGCATTTAGAACACATTCCTTTCGAAACAAATTGATGAAATGAAATAATTATTGTAATTAACATAATAAAAACGTGGACGCCTAATCTATGTAGTGAACATGATAAGTTTCTGTAATGACCTTCATCAGGTACTCTCAAAGACAACTGATTGGGAATCCAAATAATCTAAAAGTTTTAGGGCATATAATGCATTAATTCGATTGACTGTAATTCACTATTAACATGTTACACTAAACCGTGGGTGAATGACAGATACTAATACTTATCCTACACTGCATCTAATTGAGCAGTAAAATTACATTTACTGGTTAATTTATTTGTTACTTCCCACGATATAGTTTGTTCTTGTACATAGTTCATGCTTAGCGACGATAAGAAACGGTACCAGTATAAGCACGAACTTCACAGAACACAACATAGAAACGTTTATAAACGATCTTCTTTCTCCATTTTAGAGACAAGTTTCACTTTATGACATAGAAGGAAAAACACAAAGTATACGTACATTGTAGGAAAGTATAGCATTCATTTGCATTCGCTGCTAAAGAGGTCAGAAAATATTACACAAATCTCGCTTTTCTGTTTGTTTATAAAGCTCGTACAAATATTGATGAGGATTAGCTTTCTGGTATCTAACGCTACTTTCAACAATATATCAAATATATCGTGGCGGTCAGCTTTATTGGTGGATAACTGCGGAGTACCCAGAGAAAACTACCAACCTGTCATAAGTCACTGACAAACTTGATCATATATTTTTTTATGGAGTATACCTCGCCTGAGCGGGATTATCGTACAAATAAATGTTATATTTACCAATAATGCACGGTAATGTACGTATATTGTACACATATATATTAAATGTCCCTTGCTTGGTATCTCCATCTAAAATATTGAATGAATATGTTTAAATACCCTATATACACTTCCGATTTCAAATATGAAAATGTATCGGTACATGAATTAGGAAGTTACCTGTACCGACAGGTAACAAGGAAGTATTATAATCATTTGATAATGTTGCTATCATCTTTACTGTTTTTGGTATTTTTGACAATCTACGGTAAGTGATATAGTTTATTTTAAGTCATTGGCAGTCATAGTATTGGTCTTAACTCGTGGTTATTAAAAATAGTATTAATAAATGGTTGTTTTCATAATGGACCGGTTATATGTCTAAAGTTAGTCATAATGTCCCAAGGAAGGTTGTATTTGCCCGAGGCAACGGGTGGTCTTATAAATGGGCCATTATGACTTGACCGAGGACATATAACCGGTCCATTATGAACAAAATAATAATGGACCGGTTATATGTCCAAGGTTAGTCATAATGGCCCAAGGAAGGTTGTATTGTTTATCCGTTTTTTATTTACGGCTTCTAATTACCCATTTGATACTGTATTATGTAGAATATATGTGACCTACATTCGTCTTTCCAGATAAACAAAATAGCCTTTGTATTGAAACATGTTGTGATATGTCTGCATTTGTAAATATTAAATGATAACATGAAGGGAGCTGGCATCAGTAGCTCAAATTTATTTTGAGATATATGTTCTCGCGCCACTGATGACAACACTCTGACTGCATCAATGTTGATTTATATAGCATGTTTTCTGTGTCTTGTAGGGACTGATAAAATAGTCTTCATGTTAAGCATAGGCGCCTTCTTTATGGCTGTCTGTGATATTATTTGGTGTCTTCATGGCAATCGTTCATCGTCGGTATTTGTGATGGATTTTTAATATCCTGCTCTACCAAATGGAACCAAACCTAACATCGGATGATAATATATGTCTTATAATTATGTAAAGCGTTCGAATCCTGTTAAAGGAAATATATCATAACCAACAATAACAAGGTTGTCAGCCAAAACATCTAACATTCAACACTGTTGGGTCGCATTATTAGAAGCAATACACTATCCGGTATCTGAGTGGATGGCATTGTGCAGACATACAATCTACATATATATTTCAATGGCACTTGACATACTACTAAATATGTATAGACATCTCCTTAAAAACTATTTGAGCACTTCAGCTAAGTATATATTAATAATAAAGTAATTTTTCTGGACTAAGCTATATGAACCAGGAAGAATAGTACTCAGTTAACGATGTTGCTGTCTACTTTACTGTATGTGGTGTTTATTGCGATCTTTGGTAAGTGATATATAGTTTATTTCCTGTTCCTGCAATGCCTACTCACTGTCGTAGAAAAGTGGACATACTATTACTGCCGTTAGATCAAACAGAAAATATCGTTACTGTGGGATTTCATGTGATTACAGCGATTATGTTCATAACAAATACTGTGTACAGAAATATGTAAAAGCGTGAATTCAAGTGTAGCTCGTTTTAGACATATACCAAATAATAAGTATGTGCTTTACATAAGATAACTCCACTTTCAAAAACATTCTAGTTATATCATGACGGTCAGTTTTATTGATGGAGGGAATCGGAGTACCCGAAAAAAACCACGACCTGACAAACTTCATCACATAATGTTGTATCTAGTACACCTCGCCTTAATCGGGTATCGAACTCACCACTTTAGTGGTGATAAGCACTGATTGCACAGGTAGTTCCATATCCATCTACATGCGATCACGAGCACGACGATCCTCTATTTTTGGTAGTTGTTTTTGAGCGTGACAGACTATTTCATAAGCAGTTGAAGAGCAGACTCGCAAAAATTCTAATTTTCCGGTCCGCGGAATATTTAAAAATCCAAGGGAGATAATCGTCAATATGTTCCGCTAGATGGCGCTTCACAAACCCAAACAATTATACATACTTGGAAAACTACGTTTTTCTTCTATTAAACCAATGAAAATGATAGAAATATGATTAAAATTCACATTTATATTTATTAATGGTCATGATTTTCAGTCTGGTATAAAATCGGTCTGCGATGAATGTAAAAATAACGGTTTTTTTCTTTACTTCGGAAAATCGTAATTTTTTTTGTCGCCTATGTTTACACTTTTTGCATCTGAGAGAATAAAGTTCCCGTGTATGAAAAAAATATAAAAAAAATGGTTCCTTGGACAGAATAATATCTACACTTCATTGGGTAAAAGGGAATTTACATCACTCGAAACAGTTTAAGAAAAATAGTCCATATTCCAACGTCACCCAAACATAGTCAAGGTTGAACAATTTGCTCCTCCCATTTTGCTCGTACAATCAATATTTACACATGTAAACAATGGAATAACGGTAGGCATGTGAGGTAAAGCACACTGTTTTGATGTACAATGCAAATTGTCTAGAAATTCGATGCATTTATCCCATTCTGTCAATCGCGTGGGTTCACAACTACAACCCGAACTTGGTTATATGCACCCCCTTTTCTGAATTATGCCACCAAAGTCAAACTGTCAACGGGTGCAGGCCTTTTAGTAAGGTACGGTACCAGGTACCCACTTAAAATAGTAATTGGTACCTCCTAATTTCAAAGAATGTTGTACAGCATGTTTATTTGCTCATTGTGTTTATATGACTGAGTGGTTTTTATTTGTAGATAATTTAAGCAGGTTTGTTAATTTTTAGGATTTATTTTTAGTTGAAATATATAGGAATATCAAAGTCAATTTTTATTTGTTATATCTAAATTATGTACAAATAAAAACCACTCATATAAGCATAATGAGCAAATAAACAGTCAAAATATAGACAATTCTGAATGTTTTGGTGTAACATTTGTTAAAATCTATCCAGAAATGACTTAACAATAATTTTTTGAAAAAATATGGTTTTGGTTGATTATATAGGGATTTTGTTTACATGTGGCAATACTTTTGGCCACATACTGTATAAGATATTTATCAAAAATGTTCAATTTTTAAGAAAAAGTACTGCCTGTAAATAGTGAAGTACTGGTACATTTGAAATATTTTGAAAGCACTGCGGGGTGAATGAAGGCAGACCACCAAGCCCTTGCATACACTGTAAACAAGAATATGTGACTAAGCGCTACTGGCACCCTTCACAGGGGCGAAATCAACCACTGTTTTATACTTTTGTCAAAAATGCATATGCATTCAAAGATGATGACTGTATTTGTAGAATGTGTGGGGCTTGATTTAAAAAATCACTCAAAATGTCCCACGATACAGAAGCAACATCAAGCAAAAGAAAATTGAGAAAATATGATTCAGCCATAGATACAAGCTGTGCATTTGAAACAAGTGATTTAAATTTAACAACAGCAAACTTTGACAGCTATGGTAATGTGTCATTTGACCCATGTGAATTTACACTCCATACTGCGACTAGTGCAGAAAATAATGACTGTAGTAAAAAACTTGTATGCTTTTTGCAACACATGAACATGTGTGAAAAAAATGGTGACCATTCGACATCAGTTAATGTTGACTTATTCCAGTCGTACTTTCAGATTTAGCTAGATCAGAATAACAACGAAGCATGTACATCTAATCAATTTTTTCTCTGTATTGATCACTACAAGAAATATAGAAATTTCAAACCCCAACTAGAATATTGCTTTTGTGACAAAAGTATATACAGTCAAAGAAAGACCATTTAATTTAAGGGAAAGGATCTTCTAGAAAGAATAAAGTTAATTTTAAATTCTGATACATTTGTGTATGCAAATTTTCTATGGTAATGGCATCAGTATATTCAATTAGAATTTTAAATTAGAGCCCCATCCGGTTTTCTCCTATTATTCAAATGTTTTATTATTTTTAATAAAAAAAATTAGTTGAAGTTTTTGTGAATTTTGTTTTTTAAAAAGTTATTAAATAATGGATCTAAGTACAGTATGATCTGCTTTTGTTTAAAAAAAAAAGGTTAAAAACATTACACCCCTCGCCCCTTTTTCTAAAGAAACATCTATAAAATAGTAAATATTGGCTAACACGAGTTCTGCTCAAGAGTCATTACGAGGATGTACTATGCATGTGATAAAATTTTATATTTTTTTCATTATCATCATTTTCTTTCATTTGTTTTTTATAAGGTCATTTACATTGAAAAAAGTATCACTTGTATCAAGTACATTGCCATCAACATACTCGTGGTGGGTCGCTAGGAGGCGCTATCCATGATTTGTATGGTGAATCCACCAATAAAACCGGTGGACGTTTGAATAGCTTTATATGTTAAAAAAACAGTTGAAAGTAATTTTTAATATTCCAAGATTTACCATTGCATATGAAAATATGACTGTTTTTTTTTCTCAAGTTCATTCGATAAATTTAGTAGACCATTACAGTTGATTCTTGTTTTATTATACCTTCATGGAACAACTTTACATGTATTTCGACCGAAAAGTCAGCTTAACAGGATTACTTTTACAGTAATATAATTGCGCCTTACTTAATACTGTTGTGGTTCCATAAAATCTCAAATTTGGACTCATCTTTTAAATTATATTTGATCAATTTAATAGCTGTAGATATAATAGACAATTATTCTGACTAATTTCAACATTTTAAATACAAAATAATATTTGTTTTATTGAGAAAACATGTATTTACTTACACTCGTTCTATAAATAGAACGTTACAAATTACGGAGTATGTGATGATTCTAGTTACCTCCCTTGAATCCAACCAAAATGTGACACGATCCATCTGACAGAAAAAAGTTCTATTGTATGTTTAATTACAGAAAATGTTTCTTTGAAATACTAATATAGAAATCTATAGAATTATATATATGATTTTCCATCACCCTTTCGCAAATATTTAATTTTTTAATTTTTCGTGTTTTTTTTAAAAACTTCCGCCATTTCCGTGTCGTTTTAATTTCTGCATTACTCCTTTGTTACAAGAAGTTCAAGCACCGGGCCTCAAATTTATATGAAAGAAACAATTTTCTATGTTTTTCTCGCTTCTTCGGTTATATTTGACGCTCGCAACGATTAAAACGAGTGAATTTTCAACACTTGGTCGATGTATTCTAAAACGTGTCCGATTTCTGTAAAAAATGTACGTGACAAATTAATTGAAACGACGCCATTATCGAGTCTGCTCTCCGACTGTAGGTATGATCTCTTTACCTACAACCATACATATATGCTGTTCTAGTTGATTCCGTAGATTATTGCATATTTACACTTGTCATAATATATCATTTGTCTTATAAATAATTAGATGAGAACTCTGTGTTTTTGTTTTACAACCTAGCACTGCTACAACCAATATCCATTTCATATGAAAACATTTTTATCTGTAAACCTTATTGTATTCGTGTCATGTACATTGATGTTGTTAAGATAGCGTGTGATATTATCTAACTAAAAAATATGTTTGTTTGCAACTTCAAATAAGGAAGAAAACGTCTGAAGTGCACTAGAGGATGATTTTCATATTTAATTTATCATAACTTTGTCCTTTAGATTGTAGTAACACACAGAAGGAAGAACAAATGAATATAAATGTTTCTGACGGTTTGTGGTTAAAAGTTTTAATTTAACTCTCTTGAGTGGAGAAATATCGTAACCCACGGGCAACTGACGAAGAATCTATATGTACATGTATTTGTTATACATTTCATTTTGATAATGCATTCAGATATTTGAGATTTAGTTAGTTTAGTTTAAACATATTTTTACTTGTTAAATATAACAAATAGGGATCGGACACCACTTTTTCCATCTTATGAAGTCTTCTCCCAATTACAATTAATTACAATATGTATTACCATGCGCAATGAAATGATATAATATGTATATAATATGCATAGAGATAAATAAACACAGAATGATTTTATACAAGGGTTATGGTGTTATAAGCACAAACATAGGTAGAGACAATATATGAAAGAAAAGAAAGGAGAATAAATACATTTGGAGATGTGTGTGGTTTTTTTTTTAGATCATTTAAAATTGTTTTTGACATTTACTTCACTGAATTTGGTACTGCTTTGACAACTATTTTACCTAATTTGTTCCAGTATTGTTATACATACTGATATAGTGACAGCCGGAACCTTTGAGCCGTAATGAAAGCGGGAGGTTTGGCGCTTTAAAATCTGATTCAACCCACCATGTCTTTAGCAATGCCTGTACCTCGTTGGAGACCAGAAATCTTTCCTTTGGGTGTCTGATATTTTTCCGTCTTGACCTCTAACCGGTGTGAGATCATTTATATCCAGGCTTGTAGCTTTTTATTTTTTTTTCACTTTTGTTTTTCAATTTTTTGTTGGATATCAGCCTTATTATTTCTGATGTTTTTTGTTTCATACAACATTTTCAAAAAGCAAAAACATAAAATTATGTACAATGGTCGTTGGTTCCACAGGATTTTCTAAGAGCCTGGTGACGTCTGTCATGCTATGTCCTGCACATCCATGAATGAGGTAAAAAATGCAATGATGTTCGCACACGGTAGATCCTTCTTCTTGTACTCGAACGGATTCATGCGGAGGACGTCTGGTTGGATCGTAATATTCTCCTCTAGAATTGGCATCGATGTATATAGCGACTCAGTGTGTTTCCATTTGATGGTCTGGATCCGTATTTCCCACAAGGCCCACAGGTACGTTCAATCTTCTGGTTAATCTGTTTCTGGCATACACTCCTTTGAAAACGTTTCTGGTACTGGGGTGTTTTTTCAATAGAGTGTCAATTTCTAGCGTATTCATTATGCACTGCTTGTCCTGAGTTATTTCCCTTTTATTTATGTAATACTATTTCAGGTTTATTTTACCAATGTGCTTGTCTTGAGTTATTTCCACTTTATCTATGTAATCATTGTTTGCCTAGAGTTATTTCCCCTTTATATATGTAATACTATTTCAGGTTTATTTAACCAAGTTGTTTGTTCTGAGTTATTTCCCCTTTATCTATGTAATCCTATTTCAGGTTTATTTTACCAAGTTCTTTTTTTCTTCTTTTCTTAACAACGTAATATCTTTTATTCAAATGCTTGCTACAATTAACACGCCAAAAGTACAAGCTCCTTTTGGTGTTTCCCTGTTACATCTTGTTCTGATTATCCAGGGCTATAATCAGAATTACATGAAATATATATACAACCTAAATACAATTTCTGTTTAATACCTTTTGGAAACATTTATTTATTTTGCATTTATTAAATAAGTTCTTTGTTCTGAGTTATTTTCCCTTTATCTATGTAATCCTCTTTAAGGTTTATTTTACCAAGTTTGTTGTCTTGAGTTATTTTCCCTTTATCTATGTAATCCTATTTAAGGTTTATTTTACCAAGTTGTTTGTCATGAGTTATTTCCCCTTTCTCTATGTTATCCTATTTAAGGTTTATTTTACCAAGTTCTTTCTTCTGAGTTATTTTCCCTTTATCTATGTAATCCTATTTAAGGTTTATTTTACCAAGTTGGTTGTCTAGAGTTATTCCCCCTTTATCTATGTAATACTATTTCAGGTTTATTTTACCAAGTTGGTTGTCTTGAGTTATTTCCCCTTTATCTATGTAATACTATTTCAGGTTTATTTTACCAAGTTGGCTGTCTTGAGTTATTCCCCCTTTATCTATGTAATATTATTTCAGGTTTATTTTACCAAGTTCTTTGTCTTGAGTTATTTTCCTTTATCTATGTAATACTATTTCAGGTTTATTTTACCAAGTTCTTTGTCCTGAATTATTTCCCCTTTATCTATGGAATCCTATTTTAGGTTTATTTTACCAAGTTGGTTGTCTTGAGTTATTTCCCCTGTATCTATGTAATCCTTGATTGTCTTGAGTTATTTCCCTTTTATCTATGTAATCCTATTTCAGGTTTATTTTACCAAGTTGTTTGTCTTGAGTTATTTCCCTTTTATCTATGTAATATTATTTCAGGTTTATTTTACCAAGTTGTTTGTCCTGAGTTATTTCCCTTTTATCTATGTAATACTATTTGAGGTTTATTTTACCAAGTTGCTTGCCTTGAGTTATTCCCCCTTGATGTAATCCTATTTCAGGTTTATTTTACCAAGTTGTTTGTCTTGAGTTATTTCCCCTTTATCTATGTAATACTATTTCAGGTTTATCTGAGCAAGTTGCTTGTCTTGAGTTAGCATGCGCGACTGAAAATGCCCTTGTGGTGCTCTCTAAGGCATCCGCGTCCTATAACCATATCATTTCTACGAACTAAGCCTTTCACTTGTTATTTTTTCTTCTGCGATTTCCATATCTTTTCACTATTCAACTTACTTTTCTTCCATATTTTCCAAACATTTCCACTATTCAAATTTCTTTTCTTCCATATTTTCCAAATCATTTCACTATTCAACTCACTTTTCTTCCATATTTTCCAAATCTTTTCACTATTCAATTTTCCTTTCTTCCATATTTTCCATATCTTTTCACTATTCAACTTACTTTTCTTCCATATTTTCCATATCATTTCACTATTCAACTTACTTTTCTTCCATATTTTCCATATCTTTTCACTATTCAATTTACTTTTCTTCCATATTTTCCAAATCTTTCCACTATTCAACTTACCTTTCTTGCATATTTTTCCAAATCATTTTACTATTCAAATGACTTTTCCTCCATATTTTCCATATCTTTTCACTATTCAACTTATTTTTTCCCTTAATTTCCAAATCTTATCACTATTCAACTTTCTCTTCTTCCATATTTTCCCTATCTTTTCACTATTCAACTTACGTTTCTTCCATATGTTCCATATCTTTTTTTCATTGTTTCTAATGATTCTTTCAAATCATAATTTTCTTCTCTCCATGTTTGCTGATTTACAAAGACTAATTCTGCTTTGCTAATTCTGGAGATATAAAAAAATGATTAAAATCCTAACTTCATACGCCATGACTATGATATTGTGGTATTTACTCTCAGAACAGTGAAATCTATATAAACATATTAAAACTCTGTAATACGAATATAACTTGCAACGTGACTTATTTTCTGAGTACATGACTTCATAATACATTTCATTTTACCGTACTTTTTCAAACCACAACGTTTGAAATACAACGTTACTTGTTTTCCGCGTACATGATGTCATTTTTCCGCGTATCATTTTCCCGTACTTTAAAAAAAAATATCATTTTCGTCACAGAATCTATTTTTACTATCAATACTACAGCATGTTATAGCTTCTAAATGCAGCCACATTAATACAATGTTACCCAATGAGATGGTCTTATCTTCTCTACAAAAGCTGAAGATTAAATATGAATTGTCTTACCAATCTACTACCAGGCTGAAATATATTGAAAAAATTGACCAATTACTGATCATCCACCAGTGAACGTCTACGGTTGATAGCACTGTACGATCGTTGATACATTTCACCATTTGTATCTGATACTATGTAGTAAAACATTATCCATCATTTATAAAATCATCATTAAATAACTGGTGTCCAATTACAATGTTTATAGCATTGCATGTCTGGATCCTGTTTACGTGACACAGAAAACAATAGAAGTGATTATATTACATAAAATACATTACAGTATAGAGGTTCCGAAAGCAAAAACAAAAACGGATTATTGGTTTTCAAAATATAATAGGGTTCTTCATCATTACTCTGTGAGTATTGCAGCGGTGGTGGAGGTGGTGGTGGTGGCGGTAGTGGTGGTGGTGGTGGTGGCGGCGACATGTTAGGGGTTTGATCAGTTTGACTGTTTTGAGGACCTGTAGGCCATTATAATTTGGGAAAGATGTGCTACTGGAAGTGACGTCACCGGAAATTACGTGACTGGAAGTGACGTTAGTCACGTGACAGGAAGTGACGTCATTTTCCCCCGCGCTTTTTTCTTACTATAGTAGTAGTACAAAATGTCCCCTTACACGAAAAACTAAAGGATACTAAAGGAATAATCAGAAGCCGTAAATCGAATGACAAACAACACATGACCAAAAGATACCAAAGGAATAATCAGAAGCCGTAAACCGAGTGACATACAACACAATGACCAAAAGACACCACAGGAATAATCAGAAGCCGTAAATCGAATGACAAACTACAATGGGACATTTTGTACTACTACTATGGTAAGAACAAAGCACGGAAAAATTACGTCACTTCCCTCGACGTCACTTCCGGTCACGTGACTGATGTCACTTCCGATCATGTCACTTTCGGTCACGTCACTTCCTGTAGCACACCTTTCCCAAACTATGATGGTCTACAGGTCCTCAAAACAGTCAAGTACTGATCAAACCCCTAACATGCCGCCGCCACCACCACCACTACCGACACCACCACAAACACCTACCACTTCCGCCGCCAACACCACCACCACCGCTGCAATACTCACAGAGTAATGATGAAGAATCCTATTATATTTTGAAAACCAATAATCCGTTTTTGTTTTCGGAACCTCTATACTGTAATGTATTTTATGTAATTTAGTCACTGCTATTGTTGTCTGTCACGTAAACAGGATGCACACATGCAATAATATACCCATTTTAATTGGACACCAGTTATTTAATGATGATTTTATAAATGATGGGAAATGTTTTACTACATAGCATCAGAAACAAATGGTGAAATGTATCAACGACGTACAGTGTTATCAACCGTAGACGTTCACTGGTGGATGATCAGCAATTGGTCAAATTGTTCAATATATTTCAACCTGGTAGTAGATTGGTAAGAAAATTCATATTTAATCTTCAGCTTTTGTAGAGAAGATAAGACCATCTCATTGGGTGACATTGTATTAATGTGGTTGCTTTTAGAAGCTATAACATGCTGTAGTATTAATAGTAAAAATAGATTGTGGGACGAAAATGAAAATTTAGGAAAATAATAAAACTTGTAAAAAATAGATTCGGTGACGAAAATGATTTCATTTTGAAAAAGTACGGGAACATGAAACGTGTAAAATGACGCCATGTACGCGAAAAGCAAGCAACGTTGCATTTCAAACGTTGCCGTTTGAAAGAGTACGGTAAAATGAAATGTCTTAAGACGTCATGTATGCAGAAAATAAGTCACGTTACAAGTTATATTCGTTTTACAGAGTTTTAATATGTTTATATAGATTTCACTGTTCTGAGACCAAACACCACAATATCATAGTCGTGACGCATTAAGTTAGGATTTTAATCATTCTTTTATATTTCCAGAATTACCAAAGCAGAATTAATATTAGAAAATCAGCAAAACATGGAGAGAAGAAAATTGTGATTTGAAAGAATCATTAGAAACAACGAAAGAAAGATATGGAACATATGGAAGAAAGGCAAGTTGAATAGTGAAAAGATATGGAAAATACAGAAGAAAGGCAAGTTGAATAGTGAAAAGATATGGAAAATGCAGTAGAAAAGTAGGTTGAATTGTGAAATGATATGGAAAATATGGAAGAAAAGTAAGTTGAATAGTGAAAAGATATGGAAAATATGGAAGAAAAATAAGTTGAATAGTGAAAAGATATGGAAAATATGGGAGAAAAGAAAGTGAATATTAATAAGATTTGGAAAGTATGGAAGAAAAATAAGTTGAATAGTGAAAAGTTATTGAAAATATGGAAGAAAAGTCAGTTGAATAGTGAAATGATTTGGAAAATATGGAAAAAAGGTAATTTGAATAGTGGAAAGATTTGGAAAATATGGAAGAGAAAAATAACTTGAAGAGTGAAAAGATATGGAAAATGCAGTAGAAAAGTAGGTTGAATTGTGAAATGATATTGAAAATATGGAAGAAAAGTAAGTTGAAATGTGAAATGATATGGAAAACATGGAAGAAAAGAAAGTTGAATAGTGAGAAGATTTGGAAAGTATTGGAAAAAAACAAGCTGAATAGTGAAAAGATATGGAAAATATGGAAGAAAAGTAAGTTGAATAGTGGAAAGATTTGTCAAATATGGAAGAAAAGTAAGTTGAATAGTGAAAAGATATGGAAAATACAGAAGAAAAGCAAGTCGAATAGTGAAAAGATATGGAAAATGCGGTACAAAAGTAGGTTGAATGGTGAAATGATATGGAAAATATGGAAGAAAAGTACGATGAAATGTGAAATGATATGGAAAACATGGAAGGACAAGTCGAATAGTGAAAAGATATGGAAAATATGGAAGAAAAATAAGTTGAATAGTGAAAAGATATGGAAAATATGGAAGAAGTCAGTTGAATAGTGGGAAGATTTGGAAAATATGGAAGAAAAGTAAGTTGAATAGTGAAAAGATATGGAAAATATGGAAGAAAAGTAAGTTGAATGGTGAAAAGATATGGAAAATATGGAAGAAAAGTAATTTGAATAGTGAAAAGATATGGAAAATACAGAAGAAAGGCAAGTTGAATAGTGAAAAGATATGGAAAATGCAGTAGAAAAGTAGGTTGAATTGTGAAATGATATGGAAAATATGGAAGAAAAGTAAGTTGAATAGTGAAAAGATATGGAAAATATGGAAGAAAAATAAGTTGAATAGTGAAAAGATATGGAAAATATGGAAGAAAAGTCAGTTGAATAGTGGAAAGATTTGGAAAATATGGACGAAAAGTAAGTTGAATAGTGAAAAGATATTGAAAATACAGAAGAAAGACAAGTTGAATAGTGAAAAGATATGGAAAATACGGAAGAAAGGTCAGTTGAATAGTGGAAAGATTTGGAAAATATGGAAGAAAAGTAAGTTGAATAGTGAAAAGATGTTTAAAATACAGAAGAAAGACAAGTTGAATAATGATAAGATTTGGAAAGTATGGAAGAAAAATAAGCTAAATAGTGAAATGATTTGGAAAATATGGAAGAAAAGTAAGTTGAATAGTGAAAAGATATATAAAATACAGATCAAAGGCAAGTTGAATAGTGAAAAGATATGGAAAATACGGAAGAAAAGTCAGTTGAATAGTGAAAAGATATGAAAAATATCGAAGAAAAGTCAGTTAAATAGTGGAAAGATTTGGAAAATATGGACGAAAGGTAAGTTGAATAGTGAAAAGATATGGAAAATACAGAAGAAATGCAATTTGAATAGTGAAAATATATGGAAAATGCGGAAGAAAAGTCAGTTGAATAATGAAAATATATGGAAAATACAGAAGAAAGGCAAGTTGAATAGTGGAAAGATATGGAAAATGCGGAAGAAAAGTAGGTTGAATTGTGAAATGATATGGAAAATATGGAAGAAAAGTAAGTTGAATAGTGGGTAGATTTGGAAAATATGGAAGAAAAGTAAGTTGAATAGTGAAAAGATATGGAAAATATGGAAGAAAAGTAAGTTGAAATGTGAAATGATATGGAAAACATGGAAGAAGGGCAAGTCGAGTAGTGAAAAGATATGGAAAATATGGAAGAAAAATAAGTTGAATATTGAAAAGATATGGAAAATATGGAAGAAAAGTCAGTTGAATAGTGGAAAGATTTGGAAAATATGGAAGAAAAGTAAGTTGAATAGTGAAAAGATATGGAAAATATGGAAGAAAATTAAGTTGAATAGTGAAAAGATTTGGAAAATACAGAAGAAAGGCAAGTTGAATAGTGAAAAGATATGGAAAATGCAGTAGAAAAGCAGGTTGAATTGTGAAATGATATGGGAAATATAGAAGAAAAGTAAGTTAAAATGTGAAATGATATGGAAAACATGGAAGAAAGGCAAGTCGAATAGTGAAAAAATATGGAAAATATGTAGGAAAAGTCAGTTGAATAATGAAATGATTTGGAAAATATGGAAGAAAAGTAAGTTGAATAGTGGAAAGATATGGAAAGTATGGAAGAAAAATAAGTTGAATAGTGAAAAGATATGGAAAATATTGAAAAAAATAAGTTGAATAATGAAAAGATATGGAAAATATGGAAGAAAAGTCAGTTGAATAGTGGGAAGATTTGGAAAATATGGAAGAAATGCAAGTTGAATAGTGAAAAGATAAGGAAAATATGGATGAAAAGCAAGTTGAATAGTGAAAAGATATGGAAAATGCAGTAGAAAAGTAAGTTGAATTGTGAAATGATATGGAAAATATGGAAGAAAAGTAAGTTGAAATGTGAAATGATATGGAAAACATGGAAGAAGGGCAAGTTGAATAGTGAAAAGATATGGAAAATATGGAAGAAAAATAAGTTGAATAGCGAAAAGATATGGAAAATGCGGAAGAAAAGTCAGCTGAATAATGAAAATATATGGAAAATACAGAAGAAAGGCAAGTTGAATAGTGGAAAGATATGGAAAATGCGGAAGAAAAGTAGGTTGAATTGTGAAATGATATGGAAAACATTGAAGAAGGTCAAGTCGAATAGTGAAAAGATATGGAAAATATGGAAGAAAAATAAGTTGAATAGTGAAAAGATATGGAAAATATGGAAGAAACGAAAGTTGAATAGTGGAAAGATTTGGAAAATATGGAAGAAAAGTAAGTTGAATAGTGAAAAGATATGGAAAATATGGAAGAAAGGTAAGTTGAATAGTGAAAAGATATGGAAAATATGGAAGAAAAGTAATTTGAATAGTGAAAAGATTTGGAGAATACAGAAGAAAGGCAAGTTGAATAGTGAAAATATATGGAAAATGCAGTAGAAAAGCAGGTTGAATTGTGAAATGATATGGAAAATATAGAAGAAAAGTAAGTTAAAATGTGAAATGATACGGAAAACATGGAAGAAAGGCAAGTCGAATAGTGAAAAAATATGGAAAATATGGAGGAAAAGTCAGTTGAATAATGAAATGATTTGGAAAATATGGAAGAAAGGTAAGTTGAATAGTGGAAAGATATGGAAAGTATGGAAGAAAAATAAGTTGAATAGTGAAAAATATGGAAAAAATGGAAGAAAAGTAAGCTGAAATGTGAAATGATATGGAAAACATTGAAGAAGGACAAGTCGAATAGTGAAAAGATATGGAAAATATTGAAGAAAAATAAGTTGAATAATGAAAAGATATGGAAAATATGGAAGAAAAGTCAGTTGAATAGTGGGAAGATTTGGAAAATATGGAAGAAAAGTAAGTTGAATAGTGAAAAGATATGGAAAATATGGAAGAAAAGTAAGTTGAATAGTGAAAAGATATGGAAAATATGGAAGAAAAGTAATTTGAATATTGAAAAGATATGGAAAATACAGAAGAAAGGCAAGTTAAATAGTGAAAAAATATGGAAAATGCAGTAGAAAAGTAGGTTGAATTGTGAAATGATATGGAAAATATGGAAGAAAAGTAAGTTGAAATGTGAAATGATATGGAAAACATGGAAGAAGGGCAAGTCGAATAGTGAAAAGATATGGAAAATATGGAAGAAAAATAAGTTGAATAGCGAAAAGATATGGAAAATATGGAAGAAAAGTCAGTTGAATAGTGGAAAGATTTGGAAAATATGGAAGAAAAGTAAGTTGAATAGTGAAAAGATATGGAAAATATGGAAGAAAAGTAAGTTGAATGGTGAAAAGATATGGAAAATATAGAAGAAAAGTAATTTGAATAGTGAAAAGATATGGAAAATACAGAAGAAAGGCAAGTTGAATAGTGAAAAGATATGGAAAATGCAGTAGAAAAGTAGGTTGAATTGTGAAATGATATGGAAAATATAGAAGAAAAGTAAGTTAAAATGTGAAATGATATGGAAAACATGGAAGAAAGGCAAGTCGAATAGTGAAAAAATATGGAAAATATGGAGGAAAAGTCAGTTGAATATTGAAATGATTTGGAAAATATAGAAGAAAGGTAAGCTGAATAGTGGAAAGATATGTAAAGTATGGAAGAAAAATAAGTTGCATAGTGAAAAGATATGGAAAATATGGAAGAAAAGTAAGTTGAATAGTGAAAAGATATATAAAATACAGAAGAAAGGCAAGTTGAATAGTGAAAAGATAGGGAAAATACGGAAGAAAGGTCAGTTGAGTAGTGAAATGATTTGGAAAATATGGAGGAAAGGTAAGTTGAATAGTGGAAAGATTTGGAAAATATGGAAGAAAAGTAAGTTGAATAGTGAAAAGATATATAAAATACAGAAGAAAGACAAGTTGAATAATGATAAGATTTGGAAAGAATGGAAGAAAAATAAGCTAAATAGTGAAATGATTTGGAAAATATGGAAGAAAAATAAGCTGAATAGTGAAAAGATATATAAAATACAGATCAAAGGCAAGTTGAATAGTGAAAATATATGGAAAATACGGAAGAAAAGTCAGTTGAATAGGGAAATGATTTGGAAAATATGGAGGGAAGGTAAGTTGAATAGTGGAAAGATTTGGAAAATATGGAAGAAAAGTAAGTTGAATAGTGAAAAGATATGGAAAATGCGGAAGAAAATTAGGTTGAATTGTGAAATGATATGGAAAATATGGGAGAAAAATAAGTTGAAATGTGAAATGATATGGAAAACATGGATGAAAGGCAAGTCGAATAGTGATCAGAATGTACAATATGGAAGAAAGGCAAGTTGAATAGTGAAAAGATATGAAAAATATGGAAGAAAGATAAGCTGAATAGTGGAAAGATTTCGAAAATATGTAAGAAGTGTAAGTTGAATAGTGAAAAGATATGAAAAATACAGAAGAAAAGATAACCAGTTCGTAGAAAATGATAAGGTTATAGGACGCGGACGTCCTAGAGAGCACCACAAGGGCACTTCCGCTCACGCATCCTAACTGAAGACAAACAGCCTGGAAGAATAAACCTGAAAAAGTATTACATAGATAAAGGGGAAATAACTCAAGACAAGCAACTTGGTAAAATAAACATGGAACAGGATTACATGAAGGGGGAATAACTCAAGGCAAGCAATTTGGAAAAATAAATCTAAAATAGGCATACATAGATAAAGACAGAATAACTCAAGAAAATCAAGGATTACATAGATCAAGGAGAAATAAGTCAAGACAACCAACTTGGTAAAATAAACCTGAAATAGGATTACATAGATAAAGGGGAAATAACTCAGGACAAACAACTTGGAAAAATAAAACTGAAATAGTATTACGTAGATAAAGGGAAAATAACTCAGGACAAAGAACTTGGTAATATAAATCTGAACTAGGATTACATAGATAAATGGAAAGATCTCAAGACAAGCAACTTGATAAAATAAACCTGGAATAGGATTATATAGATAAAGGGGAACTTACTCAAGGCAAGCAACTTGGTCAAATATACCTAAAATATGATTACATAGATAAAGGGAACATAACTCAAGGCAAACGACTTGGTCAAATAAACCTAAAATAGGATTACATAGATAAAGGGGAAATAACTCTAGACAACCAACTTGGTCAAATAAACCTAAAATAGGATTATATAGAAAAAGGGGAAATAACTCAGGACAAACAACTTGGTAAAATAGACCTGAAATAGTATTACATAGATAAAGGGGAAATAACTCTAGGCAAACAACTTGGTAAAATAAACCTGAAATAGTATTACATAGATAAAGGGGAAATAACTCAAGACAAAGAACTTGGTAAAATAAACCTGAAATAGTATTACATTGATAAAGTTGAAATAACTCTAGGCAAACAACTTGGTAAAATAAACCTGAAATAGGATTACATAGATAAAGGGGGAATAACTGAAGACAACCAACTTGGTCAGATAAACCTGAAATAGGATTACATAGATAAAGGGGAAATAACTCAAGACAAGCAACTTGGTAAAATAAACTTGAAATAGTATTACAAAGATAAAAGGGAAATAACTCAGGACAAACAACTTGGTAAAATAAACCTTAGATAGTATTACATAGATTTAAAGGGAAAATAACTCAGGACAAAGAACTTGGTAAAATAAACCTGAAATAGTATTACAAAGATAAAAGGGAAATAACTCAGGACAAACAACTTGGTAAAATAAACCTTAGATAGTATTACATAGATTTAAAGGGAAAATAACTCAGGACAAAGAACTTGGTAAAATAAACCTTAAATAGGATTACATAGATAAAGGGGGAATAACTCAGGACAAAGAACTTGGTAAAATAAACCTGAAATAGGATTACATAAAGGGGGAATAATTGAAGGCAAACAACCTAGGGGAATTAACCTGGAATAGGATTATATAGATAAAGGGGAAATTACTCAAGGCAAGCAACTTGATAAAATAAACCTAAAATAGGATTACATACATAAAGGGGAAATAACTCAGGACAAAGAACTTGGTCAAATAAACCTGAAATAGGATTACATCAAGGGAGAATAACTCAAGGCAAACAACTTAGGAAAATAAACTTAAAGTAGGATTATATAGATAAAGGGGAAATTACTCAAAGCAAGCAACTTGGTAAAATAAACCTAACATAGGATTACATAGATTAAGGGGAAATAACTCAGGACAAACTTGACAACGTGATCGAAATTGATAGAAACAGACAAGTCTTGTTTGACTACAGTGCAAAATGAATATGCTAGAGATTGACACTTTATTGAAAAAAACACCCAAGCACCAGAAATGTTTTTAAGGAGTGTATGCCAGAAACAGATTTCCCGGAAGATTGAACGTACCTTCGGCCCTTGTGGGAAATACGGATCCAGACCATCGAATGGGAACACACTGCGTCGCTATATACATCGATGCCAATTCTAGAGGAGAATATTACGATCCAGCCGGACGTCCTCCGCACAAATCCGCTTATGTCAATTTCATGAACAAACATTGCCTTCATTGGACTTACAATACCGTTCGAGTACAAGAAGAAGGGTCTACCGTGTGTGAACATCATTGCATGTTTTACCTCATTCATCGATGTGCAGGACATAGCATGATAGACGTCATCAGGCTCTTAGAAAATCATGTGGAAGCGAAGACCATTGTACAGAACTTTGTGTTGTTACTTGTTGAAAATGTTGTATGAAAACAAAATATATTAGAAATAATAAGACTGATATTAAAAAATGAAAAAAAAGGAAAGAAAAAGTGAAAAAAAATTAAAATAAAAAAAATAAATAAAAATGAAAAAAAAATATAATAGAAATAAAATGAAAATAAATGAAAAAAAAAAAGAAAAAAAATGGTTAGTGGGGCCTCTATATGTAGAGCCTGTCACAAGCCTGAATACATGCAGAGTGACCTTCTATTGGGTGATCAAATGTACCATTTCATTCATTTGACTCTTAGGTTATTCAGTACCCCCACAGTGAGAACGTGATAGACTACTTGGAGTACTACACAACATAACCGAAAACACCGTAGGTGAAAATCATTATTGATGGCGCTTCCCATGAAAATAGCGAGAAAGGGACAGATAACCAGTGAAAGGGCTAGAAAACGATAATACGACGCGAACGTCCTAGAGAGCACCCCAAGGGTACTTCAGATCACGTGACTTCCAGGGGAAGCCCTACGGGTAACGTCATTTCCGGTCAAAAGACTCTAATATGGAGAAATCCCTACTTCCGGTTGCGCGCACCTCACCCAAGGGAAACCATTCGGGGTCAAGTAACCTTAGGTCACATCCGGTAGCCATGGTACTTGTGCTACTGTAATGCATTTTGTACTACTAAGAAAAAAGCGCGAAAACCGGTTGCGCATGCGCAGAACATGCTTCTGGTACAATGTTTATTAGTGTATATATGACGTTAACAATAGTGTGACGTTCACAATAGTGTGACGTTAACAATATAAAGGGAGACTATGATGTTACGTTTTCGCGCGTAAAATATATTACATATAAAATTAATGAACATCTTTAAAGTTGTTTTATTACTTTAAAGATTTTCGTTAATCTTACAATGACTTTAAAGATTTTTTATTAATCTTATAATAACTTTAAAGATGTTCATTCATTTTATAGATAATATATTTTACGCGCGAAAACGCAACATAATGTTAACGTCACACTATTGTTAACGTCATATATACACTTATAATCATTGTACCTGAAGATTTGCAACAGCAGTGAAAACGTTAGTAAAAGAATGTTGTGAAAAATCCGTCTTGTTCTTTTTTTTTACTAATATCTTTGATATATACGCATATATATATTAACTTTTCATGATTTTAATGACTTTGATATTAAGCACATTATTTGATGTATAGGCAGCGTCTATTGTACCGATGATATATCAAATCCTACTCCAGTATATGTAGTAGAAGGTGGAGAAGCTGTTCTACATTGTGGATTTGAAAGTAGCAGTATGACTTGGCAAATGTATAATGGTGGTTGGTGGAACAATGTAGCACTTGGTGGTGATGTTTTAGATGATTCTAAATATTCAGTATCTACGAATCCATCAACAGGACTGTATTACAGATTACATATACTGAATGTTGGAGCTGCAGATATCAGTATAGATGTCAGGGACTTGTTAATAGAGTGAATCGAATATTCTTTTTAATGTTAGATCTCTTAGGTAGGTGTAATTATATATTGGTGATCTTTATGGTGGAAAACAAATGTTACTTCAGTTGGTCACTCGTCAATTATGAGTGCGATAGAGCTACCAGGAAGGTGTGTGAAATTTCTCTTTTCCCTTGTAAGTCCATGTTATCAATTGCATTGTGAGCTTCTGCTATTGAGACTAAAACTGATTTAGTTCAGATACATAACATGTCTGATTGATTCAGTTTTAAAATCCGATAGATACACTTTTTTTGTATTTATAATACACTTCCTAGTCACGATATTAATCTATGCTTTCGTATAATCTTATGGAGACCAAATGTACTTAGGAATATCATGTAACATACATTTTAGATGGAAGACTACAAGTTGTAGCCACAACAGGACTGTCACTATGGTGCAATCTAATAGTAGTATATACTTTTGTTTTATAATTAGACAGAGGATGGGACAGTTGGGTGATATGAGATGTCTGTTATTGAATTGTACTAGTTGATAAAGCTACATCGCCATATTAAAGCATAATAATTGGGGATGTATGAGTAAGATAAGAGGAACAGTTTAAACTAATTCAATCGTAAAACGATATAATGGATATTCTAAGTTAAGTTAAGCTGCTTTTGGTGAAACGCAACAAGCGTTATTAGGTCGCGATCAATAAAGCAAAAAGACACCATGACAGATCTTTATAAATAAAGGAAAAGTCAAACTGTTCAACATAGAATAAAGGAGAATCGAACAAAACGATCAGATCCAAATAACAAAGCGAAAAGTACATAGCCTCAGTTGCGGGCAATTTTAACACGGAAGATACTCACAAAAGCGATAAACAGGGTATTATGTAGCCTCCTTTCAAGATTTGTTGATTAATGATGCAGATAGATATTTAGTTCATCAAATACATAATCGAAGATGAAAGATAAAACACAGTTCATATGCACATTTGTATTAATTTATTAGCAAGAAATGAGAATATAAATAAATAAATAAATAAATAAATAAATGCAAATGCTACTAACAATTCATTTACAATCAAATTGTCATTCTAATTAAACAGCCATTGCCCATTATACCTTAGTGAACACGTTGATTTTCGTTATTTCAATTTCGTCTATAAATCAATTACAATATTCTAAAAATTAATAAGATCTACCAAATATCACACTAATATAACAAACATTAATGATATAGGATCGAATAAAACATTTAAAGACATTATATTTGGCGTGACACTTCTTTACCCGTATATGTATACATATTCACTCTTTGTGACCTTGACTTTTTAATATTTCGCTGAATGCTCAAAATTATACTCCTTTAAGCATTTCAAGAACCCTGTGATTAGGCGTTTAGCATGTCTATGTTTAAATATGAAATAAAATAATAACCAGTGAATAGGTGTTTCTTATATCTTATATTTATTGTTGTCGAAACTATCAACATTAACGCCATACACGCACACCATTCATAATATTTTCCACTATACCATTATTACCTTCATATGAAGTGAACAACGAAAGCTATGATTAAGTAAGGTATAATAATATACCATTAATGACTTTTGCTAAGTCGTGAAAGTGAGCGGTCATGTATTTTTTGTGCTAAGAATATTGATTTTGCATTTTTCTACGATTTTTGTATTGCATTTTGGAACTGATCCGACAGTGTAATATTTGTATTTCATTTTATATTCCATAATTGGAAGAACACTTCCGAGAATGTGACATGAGGTAAGAGGTAGTGTGTATTTATGTTCTCATTTTTGGTTTTATACAGTGCCACCATCTAGCTTGACTATAGAGGACGCTACGCCAGAACACAGATTATTAGGAACAGAGGATCAGGATCTAACTGTGTCATGTGAAGCAGTAGGAGGTAAACCAGCTCCTAATGTTGTACTGATAATAGAGGGACAGACACTAGCAAATCAGACTCGGACAGCACAGTACACGTTGACTACTATCAACAGATCTTATGATAGAAAGACAGTCACATGTCAAGCTAGTCATGCTGATTATTCACAGAATCCAATGACTATTTCAGCAGTGATATATCTAAACTGTACGTAGTTCCACATCTGCTAATTTAATTTATTTCCACATTGTCCAAATACCAGATAACGTCACTAAGTGGAGGCAAATTTTCCTTTAGCCTTGGTTAAAAAGATCATAATAGACAATAATAATTAAACGCATAGTGGCTGCGTTTTGAATTTTCTTAAATATATTGACAAGGAATGTACAAACACAAAATAACATCAACCTGGCGGTTTGGAAATATAAGCTTTTCTTGATTTATATTGTGAAAACATCACCCGAAAATGGTTATCGTCTGTTAGCAACACCATTTGCATATTATTTCAGTGAGACCACTCTCGCCAACCATTACTGGATATGCAGAAAGAATAGAGGAGACAATACCAAAGGTTGTAACATGTAACACAATATATAGTCGTTCTGTTTGAAAGAACATTTGTATATTATTTCAGTGAAACCACTCGCACCAACAATTACTGGATATACAGGAAGCATAGAGGAAACAAAACGGCTGGTTGTAACCTGTAGAACAACAGGTAGTCGTCCTAGAACTACATTACAATGGACAATAGGACAGACTGATGTTACATCTAATGCTACAGAACGGTCCAGTTATATCACAGCTGGTGATACATATACAGTGATATCTGACTTGACATACAGTGTAGGAAAGAGTGATAATGGACATGTGTTTACATGTAAAGCTGTTAATGTGGCTGCTTCTAGTGGTGTACAAACCTCCATAGCTTTAAATGTTAAATGTAAGTTGAACACAATTAGCTACCAATAAACGTAATGTCACTTCTGAACTAGTAAATTTGTTTTATTATTGTTCATATAATTATAGCATTACTGTTGATTTAATTCAAACATGGGTATCCAATGAATACGTTTTGATATTGTTCATGTCTATGTTGTCATTTGTATATGAAAGCATATGTTGTATGAAGCTAATCTGTGGTGGATTTCCAATTGTTTACATTTGCTTAGACACTAGGAATAGGTTTGGATCCATTTTCACCAAGTTAGCCTTGCCATATTTCGTTGCCTGTCAGAAGTACAGACCTACATTGCCCTGTCGTATTCTGTTATACATTTGCCATAGAAACACTTCAGCTGAAATTTAATATCCCACGTTTTCCACACTGTTGACAATTGTTATTGCAATTTCGATATTTGCACATTTTTCACAAAGTTGGAAGTAGCTAAGTATTTTATGGGTAGAGGAAAGAAGGTCAAATAATGTTATTCTTAGACAGCAAGACAAACAAAAGACATTAACGTGATAGCAAAAACCATGTATCATGAGTGTTGATAGTTTAAGCAAATCTACCAAAGAGAATCTGCTACACCATTGTTACTTCGGTGTTCTTCTGCATTGTATACACTTCTTCCACAATTTCAATGGAACATTGTAAGCTTTTCTTTTATGGGTAGATAGTATGACATGATGAATAGAAGCTAGTGCGATCCTTTAATGTTACGTTCTGTTATATAGATGATGGCCTTTTACTAACTAAGTGTACTTTTGGTGATTTGATTGATCGCATCTGTCCCATTGAACATGAAATAAGGATACTACAGATACAGCTAAATCTGCTTCATGCCTTGCCCTAGGCCTCAATATTGACAGTGAGGGTCGGTTAAGAAAACAAACTACGACAAAAGAGATGGTTTAAATTTTCACATTGTGAACTTTCCATTAATATGTAGTAACATCCCAGCAGACCTGCATATGGAGTATGTATCTCTCAATTGATCCGATATTCCAGAGTCTTTTCTTCCTATCATGAATGCCTTGATAGAGTGTTGCTTCTAAAAGGGAAGCTACTGAACCAAGTGTTCCTAGTGATTAAGTTGACGTCATGACTTTGTTAGCCGCTAAGGAATATCTGTGTCACATATGACCACAGATATGTTCCATTTGTCGCAATCACTATCCGTTCCTTTATTATAACGAGAGTAACATGACGGGTGTCACATGTGGAGCAGAAATTATTTACCTTTCCAGAGCATCTGAGTTCGCCCCCTGTTCATACTTGTCGTAGTAGGGATCGTGTTGTTCATATTGTCAAATTGCATGTCTTCACGTTTTTAGTTCCGTGTTGTGATGTATGCTACGATATCCGGGTAAAAACAATATTCGATTCGTGTTGACTCCCATTTGTTTTATAGTGAGTTCATTGATTTATTTTGTTATGTTATTTGTATTTATTTACGCATATTGTTGTTCAACACGATCTCCATTTCAAATGATGTTCGTGTTGTTTAATAGTAAAACGACGGGCGAAGTGCTAAGCTTTCCGGAGTTCTTCCCCGGTATTTAGTGGGGTTTGTGTTGCTCGATATTTAGTCTCTATGTAATGTTTTGTAGATAGTTATGTATCCTTTAGTCCTTTTGGCCATTGTGTCGTCTGTCCTATTTTGATTTACGGCTTCTGATTACCCCTTTGGTATCTTCAAACTTTCTTTACATACAATTTGTTTGTTAGTATTACCAAGACGAATAACAATTTGTACTACGCATATTGACTACTACATTTCGTGTATTTTCATTAACAGATGCACCAACTGTATCAGTACCTGATTTTACCTATGATCAAAGTGAAGCCACCAGAACATTGACATGTGTCCCTGATGGTAACCCTAGTACATATACTTTCTATATATGGCAGCATCAGTCTAAGCATGGTGTACTGATTCGTGAGTTAAATGCAGGACAGAACGGTGTACTAACATTACCAAATATTCCTGTAGAAGATAGATACCAGGACAGTGGTGAATATGTATGTACAGCTGGTAATGGTATTGTCGGTAGAGATGGGAAAGTAAAACAGACAGGATTTGGCTATATCACAATAAACGGTATATAAAACAAACAGGATCTGGTTATGTCACAATAAAGGGTATGATAAACACACAAGATTTGGTTGTGAATATAAACGGTATGTTAAACAGCTATGATCTTGTTATGGCAAAATAAAATGTTTGTAAGACAGACATGATCTGGTTATGTAAAAATAGGCGGTATATAAAATAGACAGAATCATATTAGGCCATAATCATCTGCAAATAATGCAATACGGTTGTTTTTAATCATTTCCATTCGTCAAAATTATGTTATTTTCGTCCGCCACACCACGTGATTTCGATGGAATGTAAAGCACTGGAATTCCGGTGTCAATGTAGACAACAAAAACTCCAATCGATATGTGCCGTTTTAACGTTCGACCCTCAACTTAAAAAATCTGAACATTTTCTGTAAAAGACAGATATCAATTAAATTATTTTATTTGTATCAAAGACTTCAATGCAGAGAAAATTACTTCTTTATAATTAAATTTCTTTTCTTTCTTTATATGCTGCTGTCAGTATCATGAAAGGAAAACGATCTGCCTTTATATATTTCTGATATCAGACAGATAGTGGGGTACCGAACACCAGTATTTATTCAGCCGTTTCCTTGGCGTCTCCATATTACAATTACTTATAATCTATCGCATCTACGACTATGATATGCTGACGTTGTCACAGTAATAGCGTCAATACCGGAAGTCGTCTGCCATACCTTTCAGACGTCAAGACACGAAACAGACGGAACGGAGTCGGAATTGACATGATTCGGAACTACCTTATTAGGATCTGGTTATGACAAACAACAAGTAACAGGACTTCTTCAGTAACAGAGATCGACAAAATAGTGTATAATCTGAACTGCAGCCGGACTTTCTCTCCTGAAATTTCAACTTTAGAATGCTTTGTAATCTTTGAAACGATTGTAAGCTCTCGTGAAGTATTTAACTGTAGATTTCAGATATACGTTAAAATCTTAAAATAATAAATAATTCAAAGCTAGATCTATCCCTGTTGTGTGACTATTTTATTTATTTTTTATTTATTTAGGTTGGGTCTTTCTAGAATAAGAGTAACAGTGGTTATTTAGAATATGTTGATCAATTGATCTATTAAAATAGCTTAATATAAGAACTCTGTTTTAGATATCAGTCGACTAACATAATACAAATACTTGTTCCTACTCCAACCGATATCAATGAAACAAAATATAAAAAAACAACAATGAAGAACACATAGATAAGTACTATCCACAAATACCTGTGATTTGCTTACTCAAGAGTAAAGAGATACCAACATAGCAACGAATTCGATAAAAGATGGTGATTTCCACTGTTGACCTATTAGATAAATACTCGTAAAGAAAAATGCCATGGTCTTAACAAATTAGCGGGAAAATTTAAATGGCAGTAAATAAAAGACATTTTTGTTAATGAAAGATAAAAACACTATACTGTAAGGTAGAATTTAATTATTGAAGTTGAATGTAGCACCAAATAAAAGAGATCGCCATTTTTTATAACTCTTCAATAAGGGTAATAACAAAATTACCAATCTCCGAACAATCTAACAAAGGGAAAGTCAAAACTCATAAATATATAAACAGACAAAATCAGTCAACAACCGGAAAACTGTGAAAACCGTAATGACCCTGACTTGGTACAGGCATTTCTAAAGAAATGTGAGGAGACAAAAGGCATACTCCATTCCCGGATAATACCTGCAATTAAAGTTCTTCCGAAAGAGCAGTGACTTCACAAAGTCGGTACCGTATATCAGCATCAGTTTCAATTTTATCATATTATGTAAATCGTAAAATAACGTCCTATATTTATCTTTATCAATATGATTTCATGTCAAGCATTTTATTGCACTAACGAAAAGGGAAAGTGTGAGAAGATGTTTTTGTGTGTAATTTATGCCGATCATATTCTTGTCAACACATCGATCAATAACCACGAAAACACGGGAAAACATGCTATACCTCCCCCCACAAAAAAATACAAATAAACTCATATGTTTTATGAAAATGTAACATGGGATGGGAATATTAAGAAAAAAATTAGGAAGATATACAAATTGTAAACCTTGTATTGCAGTTGATCTTATATTTGCCAAAAAGGCTCTAGGTTGAAAAGGGTCAGATACATAATTTATTCAACTATCATGAAGACAAATTTGTGACGTCACATAAAGACAGGAAATTCAAAATATTCATATTTCTAATCGGGTATATTAATTTTAATAAAGGTGTTTGTTTGCTTAATAATTAGTTATTTACGAATAAAAAGTTCTACTGTATTGAATTATAACATTTGTTCAACTGACTGGAGCTTTCCTTTAATATATATTATGTCATTGTTGATATATACGTCTTATGTCAGGTAACTGGAATCCGTGGAGAAAACGTCTCAGTTTTTGCTCTTCGTGCTGCCCCTCTTCGTTAAAATGATTAGCACAGCAGTACATGCATGCTGTACTGTGAAATGGAATCCTTTAAACCATTTGATATGGCGATTCAAATCAGGTATGTCAACCTGACGACAGCCTAAGTCAGTGATATACCATTGCACAATGTGAGAACGGGTAAACAGGAACCTGCCATCCGGTTACAATGGGAGAATAGCAAGAAAACTAATTACAAGATTCCCCTTAATTTATGTTTGTCCATTTGTTTGCTACGATATTTTACTAAATTTTCCTTTAAATCTATGTGCCCCATATTCATCAAATACACCTTGGGTTACACGTTTGTTTGCATTATAGACGCGGACGTGATAGAAAGCATATTACAGACATAAAAGAAAATGTTGTCTCTTATTATATTCAGTTGTCAATGATTAACGGCTATATACAACATGGCATTTCTTCAGTGAATGCAAGCTATGACTTCAGATTTAAATGGGATCTCTACCACTCCTAAGTTTTGTAGTAAAGCTTTATCGTAACTTTTAATTTCTATTTATTATTAAAATGGTCGTAATACCTAAGAGGCCTCTTGCTTCTACGCTTACATTATTTTTGATTGCGTGCGCACAACGCGTTTATTGAATTAGACTTCACCAGGGACGCTCACAGTGGAATGATTGGACAGATATATATCTTAAAAGTCTTTGTGAGAAATAAAGTCAAAGGGTCCAAACATAGAGAGAGGAGAACCTTAGTTTTAATAATAATTATATTATTTAGGAACTGTAAGTTTCAATAATATAGGGATATCTAATAAACAATGTCAATGTCGACTACTGGGTGGATGATGACCTCGGGGAACATATATAATAATAATTATTATTATTTATTTCATCATAGACGTACCTGAATTATGATCTAGGACCGACATTGTTTGAACCTCATATAATATATACCATTAAACATTGTACTATTTTATTTTTTCAGCTCACCCAGCATTTACAAATGATAACAGATTAACACAGTATGGCGAATTTGGTAAAAATATAGATATCAATGTTTATGTATACAGTATACCTAAATATACTACACCAAGGTGGTACAGAGGTAACACACCAGTGTCAACATCAACCAAATATGTCGTATCAGAAAGAACAGCAATAGTTAATGATTCATTCCATGGTAAAGATGTACAACTGGATGGTTACAGTGTTATGTTGACCATCACGAATTTGAAGGAATCAGACTTCAATGTTAGTTATAGATTACAGCTGTCATATGGTGCCAGTCAAACTGTACAGTATACTGTTTTGCTGGAATCTGCAAGTAAGTATTTTGAACAGATATATCATGATTGGAAGGGTTATTTGCGATAAATACCAGTCACGAGACGAAACATTTCCCGAGCTTGTAGAACACTGGCTCAATTAATAATACCTTTTGTTTGTCGTTTTCAGGAATATTTTAAGCTTACATCGGAACACTTCCAGATTTCAAATTTGATTAATCACTTTACCTTACGTATATAGGTAAAGAAGAACTATTCCCAATGAATATGGCAGTTTGAGGCACAGGGGGTAAAAAGGTGAAATAAGTTTTCGCAAATACCATGGCACAGAGGGGAAACAAGTTAAATCCTCGTGCAAATACTCCGGCAGCGGTAAAAATGAACGAAATTAATCCTAGATATGAAATTACACGACAAATACACCGGCTATTAACGAATCAAAATCCAGGATTCTTATAAAAGGTGTAATTAAAAATAGAAGAGAAATACAACAAAATATCAACAACAACAACTAAAAAAAAATAAGATAAAAATAAAAGAAAAGGAAAAAAACAAAAACAAAAACAATAACAACAACGAAAAGAAAATACAAAAACAATATTGCACTTGGTTACAAATCGTTTGATGTTTGTCATTAATTCCGAATTTGGAATTCTTTATATTTACTAATTTTTTCTCTAAATGAAAACAGAAAAAAACAAACAGATACATTGTATCTCATTTAGTCCCCACGACGCGTTTCTAGAATACCTTTCTCATGTACGGATAGCCAGACTGAGCTAAAGTTACTTATGCCTGATGGAGCAGAACCTTATTTGTAATAATACTAACATTGTTCAGGAATTATCAAATGTAATAACGAATGCTCATCTTATTATCGATCATCTTATATTAAGAATGCGGAAAAGATAATTACTCATTTATTCCAAGATAACTACTTTAAAAAAATATACTGCATATTTGGTGCTCAGTAAGATCCAAAGGACTCAATTAATTATAGCTGTCTCATTGTTTGTATAGCATTTGATGATTAGATTGTACGTATATGAAATACTCTGTCCAAAGGTTTTATCACTCGTAGCAAAATATCTTCAATTTGCAATTGAAATCAGGCATTGATCAAGCTATAATAGAGATATGCAAATTGTAGTTGTATGTCTGAGAAAAATGAGTTTACATATTCATTCAAAAAGAATAATCTTTCAAAATACAATGTAGATGATGTTTAATAATGTCGAGAATTTAGGAGAAAGAACTCAAAATGATAATATGTGTGGTTATATAGAACTAAAAGTGGAGTTTGTATATACAGTAAGTATGTTAACGACATGATGCATCTTTTGTTAAACATCTTGAATTTAAAATGAAAAAACGGAAATCAATCAAAAGTGTAAGCCAATTACAAATTTATAGCAAACAGGATATGACTTTGTAGGATATATTTGAACTCTTGTTACTTGAAGTACATGAACTATTTTAAAACAACATTGAAAAGTCATGGTGATTGTACTGTAGTTGATATTCAATATATATGCAGTTATTTTATCCTTAATAGGATCTCAATGTTTTATTTCATGCATTTGTTAGCTCAATGTGAAATCAGTGCCTATCACCACTAACATTGTGAGTTCAAATCCCACTCATAACGAGTTGTACTCAATACAAGAATATGTGATAAAGTTTGGAAGTGAATTACGACAGGACGGTGGTTTTCTTCGGGTTTCTTCCACCAATAAAACTGACCTCCATGATAATAGTTGAAATATTGTGGCGTTAAAAATCACAAGCCTGTTGATTCAAGTTTTCTTGAACAATTTAACATTGATAAGATAGAACACAATGACATTCGCCAACATTTTTTTTTAATAGAAGTGAAAAACGAGTCAGACTTTAAACTATATATGTTAAGAATTGTAAACCATTTGGGATTTGTTCATTTAAATATAACACTGATACCCAAAGGTAAGACGTCTTACTGTGTCTTGGTTTGAAAATTGTTGTTCTAAATCGGCAATAAATTTCTTATTTAGATTTGTAAATACAAAGTGCATAGTAGAAAAGGGATGAGCCGAACTCCGTTAATTGTTTGTTGAAGGGTGCACGGGAGTATGCATGCGTGGATGGTTTTAATTGTTGGTTTACATACATTTAATGACGTTTTTGTTATCCAATTCACTTGAAAGCTAAGAACTCGATTTGTAAAATTAAAACTACAAACGTATTAGTAGAGGTGGGAAGAGCTGAACTCCGTTAATCGGTGATGTGTTCGTAAAGAAATTGTCCTGAATTTACTTTTGTTATTAATTTTATTACATAAAACTACAACCAGCGCTAAGGGTTTTAAAACAATTCGATATTTTTACGAGTTTGTTTTTTAATATGTTATTTTATTTATTTTACTCAACTATTGTGTCAGACTGAGTGTTGAGTAAATTTAGAGATACATTTCAGATCGAAACCAGAAATCTACAAATATATCCCACCATGTACATGTTACTACTTTTTACATTTACCATTACACGTGGAATAGTTTGGTCATGTAAAGTGTAATACTTATTTTGTTCGTGCTTTTAATTTTCAATAGGTTATTATGGTTTCTCTGTTTCCTATGTTAGTGGGGTTCGTGTTACTCGGTCTTTAGATTTCTGTGTAGTGTTTTGTAGATCGTTGTTTGTCCTGTGTACATTTTCTTTTGGCCATTATGTTGTCTGTTCTTCTTCGATATACGGATTCTGATTACCCCTTTGATATCTTCACACTCTTGTTAAAAGTAACTGCTCACATTGAGTTCAAATGAAAATAAAATATTTACTAAAATACAAACATTGATAAGCCTTTGTAATAAACACAGTCTTGACGGCAGTTTGTTGTTGTCTTTGTCAATTCCGAAAATACGTGCATCCATTTTGGTGTCTAATTTTCCTTCACACATTTCCTGAAAAATCAGGAATGTTCTGTTTATATTTTTAATAATATTTAAATTATAATAGCGACAACATCGATACCAATAACATTCATGATTCAAATGATATTGGCTATTTATACAATAACGAAAGCTGGTAGATTATTGTATCACTATACTATGTACTATGGCCTTGTATGTTATCTAATTTTAAAAATGTTTGAAGCCATCGGCTTTGTTTAACAGAAATAATATTAAACATATGACAACTTCTGTTTCAGGAATAATTCATGTAAAATGTTCACAATCATAGCGTTCTTTATAATAACGCTGTTCTCCCAGTTATATGTGAAGGTTGATATATAACTCACATGTGGAAAAACTGACTGCCATGATATAGTTGAAATATTGTCTAATGTGACATTAAACGCCATCACACAAACAAACAAACAGTAGAATAATGAATACTTTATTACAGTTATACCTTGAATGTAGAATATTTGATATTATTGTTTGTAAAGAACTCTAAATATACTTATATTTGGAATATAAACGAACAGGAATTTTCTATCCAAAATGTTTCTTACGTATTTACTGTTCATCTTCCTTGTCATATTTCAGTTCACCCACAAATTCCCGCAAATTTCAGCTTAGTCAGTTCTACTGAAACAAGTATCTTGGTAGAGTGGACTCCAGGCTATAATGATGACCACGAACAGACTTTCTATCTAGAGTATCGAGCATATAAAACAGAAACATGGTCCTTAAAGGAGATATCTGATAATACCAAACAGTTGGCCAGTCTAACCTACGTTCTTTCTGGGTTACAGGATAGCACATTATATGAATTGAAAATGTATTCGAAAAATATGTTTGGCAGAAGCTTAAGTACAGATATAGACATCATACAGACAAGTGAAAAACAGGAAACAGGTATACAGCTAATGAGCTATGGTTCATAAATATTTGAATAAACTTGTGAAACAGACAATACCAACAGGAACTGTCTATCAATCAACAGGCACTGCCTATGCAATCAACAGACATGTTTAATACAATCAACATGAAATGCGTACACAATCAATTTGTAGTTGTCAAACAATCAACAGCTATTGTGCAAACAATAAACCGGAGCTACATGTACAAGCAACATGGACTGTATATACAAGAAACAAGCAATTCTAATAATATAATACGATGAATATTGTCCATACATTATCAGATTTGATATTGATAAAAAAAAAGGGGGAGTAAGTGTTACTGATGGGGACACGTGGGAGGGTTACGGATGGGAATAAGGGAAAAGGGTTTAGGGCAGGAAAAGAGGGAGGAGGTGTTAGAGGTGTGGAAAATGGTAAATGGGGGAAGGGCATTAGTTTCCTTCAAATTCACGACCGTTTATTTAATTGAACGACTAAGCACATTATATGTCTTGTGGAGATGTTATTATATATCAGGAATCACAAATTGTCATGGTTGTAGCTGATGTATGAGGATAGTGCAAGCTATTATATTATGTTCCTTGTTTATTTTCAGTAATCCAAGATACATCCTCAAGTGGATTGTATACTGTTATTGGAGGAATGGCTGGTGTTATGACTGTTTTAATCATCATTGTGATCATCTTAGGGACTCTACACTTTAGGAAAATGAAAGGTAGCATATATACTCCTTTTAATGTGACACACAAGGACACTTTATTTCTAAACGTTAGGTCACATGTGATAAACATAGAATACTGTTCCGATAGTTGAGTGACAATACCATGTATTCATCCCCACTTCGATTATTTGTTCTACAAATCGCAGTTGATATGCTATAATGTTCTAAATAAACAGGGTTTTGTTAATTAAAGACGTCTATGAAAAAGGTTTTAGTGTTATATCTATTCTGAATTATTGCATCATTACATTATTTCCATGTATCAACTGATTGTATGCAGATTAGATGCCACTATTAAAACATATAGTATACAGTGATGGGTATGTATGAAGCCACGTCTTTGTATATTAGGACTTAACGACGGGAATCATGCATTGGAAATGAGTAGTTTGTACTCTCCCTGCACCAAATATTTCGACTACCTGCATGCATGTGGGGCTGTGGGAATCTTGTTTAATAGATATTACATTAATTAAATATGTTATAAGAACAGGCAAATTATACCATACGCTGTAGTAAAACTGCAGATGAAAAACATACACATGGCATACAAGTATAAAATATAAAAATACATATAATCAATCAACGTGGACACAGACATTAAAGATGATCATCACGGAGCCCACCAAAACCGGAACTGAACTCATGTTCTTCGATTTCCGGATTCTGATTACTCCTTATCTTCAAATCCGTCATGTGAAACTGTTATTGGAGGAAAAGCAAATGTGGCACGCGCTTGTCCGCCCAAATGCAAGACATCCGTAAAAGTTCAGTAAATGCCATAAGTAGAAAGAGTCATCACTTCGAAAGGGTTGGCTACCTATTATACGGAATACATTTGTCACAAATAACCAAGGATATGTTCTGTTTCCGATTTTTTCTCATTCATGACTTGTTATCGGTTTGTAGCCACAGTAACACGACAGGGCCACTAGTAGAGCAGAGTAGCACCATAGTTCACCCCCAGATTTTTGTTTTAGTGTAGGATTTGTAGATCTTTGCTTGTTCTTTTGCCCTTTTTCTTTTGGCCATTGACATTTGGCTTTCAGCTGCCTTTACGACAGTACAAGTTGATCCGTCGTCATTATTGAGACAGAGACTGAGAAGTGATTAACACATTCATGATGGCGACAGTAAAACGTCGAGGTGAAGTCGTCAATCTAACTGTCATGAACTTTGTTATGGGAACTACTTGAAACTTGATACAAAATAAAACAAAAAAACATGAACAGTTTTTGACTGGAAAGCTAGAGTCATAGCGTTTGCCGTACCATTTTAATCGGTGATCATCGTCAATTCAGCAGTAATTGTTATATTTCCTGTGACTGCCGTTCTGTTCGCGTTATGCAATAACATGTTAAATGTGTTGTATTATGTTAACTACAATCTATGCGTAAAACGATATTCAGTTCTAACTCATTTAATACATGTAATTTCTGTATAGAGAACTATTATACTACACGAAGATGATAATGCAGAGATCAGGCGATTCTCACACTTTAGTATATACACTTAGCTTTAATTAACATAACAATTGATCTTTCAAAATAAATAGTTTTTTTTTAACTATGATCACATATTTACATGCACATTTTATGAATATTGCAAATTTTGACACATCAATTTCTTTATTTAACCTTTTAATTTTGCAGATTGGTCAGGTGGAACGCGCAATAACATTTCGAACAGGTAATACAATTATTTTTATAGTATATCGAGAAAGAGTGTAAATCAAATTCAATTCACATAAAATAACTGGTTTTCTCCATCATCCTTTCTAAATAGGGATATATTTAAAACAAACAAATATTTTATCGCTGACCCTTTATTTCGTCGTCAACCAGAAAAAAAGTCACATCAATTTTGGACCAAGACAATGTCAATTACTTTAAGCATGATTGCAAACGACTTAAATTGACACTTGACAATGAATGACCGTTCAGACCACACTTTAATACACTGACTTTATAATATTAATAGTACTTTATCAATCATACAATTATACTAAGTGCTGTAATAAACAATAATGACTTGATCAATATTTTGACTAATAGGGTTTTTGCTATTCCATTTACTTACAGTTTCCTTGAAATTTTTTATTAAGCGAAAAGAAAAGAGAATATTTAGAAATATATTGATTCTTTTAAATTAATCGTCTTTTCTCGAATTATCCTTTGCTACATACTCATCTCACTTATTGGTCTTCACCTTGAATCCCTCAATACAAATGTTTTCAGTGTGGTTGAATTAGTCCAACTGAATATAGCTCACATTATATACGCTTTAGATTGTTCACATGTCGAGCGGTGGCATATATTTTAAGTTTTCAATCATATTTATTGGATACATATATTGATTCTTTTAAATTAATTATATTTTTTTCGATTTACCCTTTGCTACATACTCATCTCAACTTTTGGAGGGGCCGTCGTGGCCGTGATCGTATGGTAGTTGGACTTACAACTACCTATGCAATTAGTGCCTATCACCACTGATGTTGTGAATTCGAATCTCGATCAGGTCGATGTGTACAACATTATGTGATAAAGTTTGTCGGAGACTTGCGACAGGTTGGTGGTTTCTCCGGGTCCTCCGTTTTCCTCCACAATTAAAACTGACAGCCACTATATACCTGAAATATTGTTGAACGTGGCGTTTAGCATCAACAAACAAACACTTTTTGGCCTTCACCTTGAATCCCTCAATACAGATATTTTCAGTATGATAAAGTCAGTAATTTTATTTTAGTCCAATTGAATATCAATCACGCTATATATGTTTGAAATTTTCTACATGTCGAGCGGTGGCATATATTTGAAGCGTTCAATCATATTTATAATGCTATATTTGAATATGATGTTATGTATTATATAGGTCGGATAATATAGACGAAATGTCTTCTCCAAACCGAACAACCAATGATATGTATGAAGAAATCAGAGAGGGTACGAGTGGTACGAAAAATGAAGGTAATAATTACAGCATACTTCTACATATATCGAGAATATTTAGCTAGAATAATATTTAAAGCACCAGTCTGGTATTTATGTCATTATATTCAATAATGCATGTCCTACATCTAACATTGCAATGCACGCAGTCATTCAAGGCATGTATATATTTTTTTTCATTTGTAACCGTGGCATCTCCATATAACTTGTTTAATCTAGTTAAGTACCTGTATCAAGACTGCAACGTGACCTGTCATTTATATATGCGTGTTGGGGATATAATATTTGCCTCTTTCTACGATTTTTCAATTGGATTATGGATCTATTCCGAAAGTGTCGCATTTTTTTCAATTTTATCTGATAACCTTTTTCTAGCAGTACCTTATGCTATGCATGTAGACCACCTCCATATAAACCAACAATCGTGATAGGATATTAAAGAAAATAATATCATATGTTAGTCTGTGTTGGAGATAAATTTAAAACCTGCTATAATCTCATACACAAGTTTCGCTATGCAAAACAGCATGAGTTGGGTAACCGTTAGCGTTCTCGCCTCGTTAAATCCAATACTATAAAATTGGTATTTACTGCTTTCCGTTAAGCATGTAGCATTTAGGAACTAGAGCGAAGACTGATTGTCTCGAAATCAGGATACGACATGTTTATCAACAGACTGGAGGTGCAGTGAGCTAGCACTATGAAGATCCAATTAAGCGTGTTCGTCGGGTACAAAGCTGACCTCTCAACATCATGTCATTAAATTAAATTTGTTCTCACCACGATATAGCTGAGTTTGTTTTCATCTGTTGTTAAATAACAGTAACTGACCCTTTAAGCACATATTACAGTATTTATCCTGCAATCAGTACATTTGCTGTACAAATATGCTATACGAATACATTTTTGCTTTATTCGTACTTGACAAATAAACTTTTCAGCCTACGAATAAACTTTTAAACCTACGAATAAACTTTTAAGCCCCGCCTATATATATTCCGGAACTACTTTTTTGTGTTTTTGCTCTCCTGTGAAGGAGTTAAAATATGAACCGTAACCAATGTCGATAATCGACCGTCGTGTTTTTCTAATAAATGTTTTCGTTCTCACTATTTGTAAATACAAACCGACAAAATGAATCTAATAAGTTTTAAATTTCATATTTTTTATACATATTTTACGATAAAAAAAATCATAGAAGTCAATAAAAAAAAAAAAAAAAAAATCTTAAACAAATCCGAATCGTTTATGACTTGACAGGGAAGCTTTGAAAACAAAACACAAGCAGCTAAAACTACAGGACAAAGGGAATAAACCAAAGAGGGCATGCCCTCCAACAGATGAGGAAATTAACATCCTTTATAACAGAAACGTTCTGGGCAGTCACACACCACAATCTTTACTAAACACACTTATGAGTTATATGGTTAAATAACTCAGTACAGTTTGAACATCAAACTCTAAGATTACTACATATATTTTATTATAAAATTTCTTCATATTAAATGTTCAATTAATTCACATCAATTACTTCAACATATCAGATAGTAGACTTCTTCAAGGTGAAAAGATCACATATTCCTGCTATTGCATCAAGTCACTTTAAAATTATTGATAATTATTTATATTCTGAATTCTTTATGACACCACAAAATATCTATATAATTTGTTTTAACCATTTGGAATAATTGTATTCAGTCACTTCCTCCAATCATTTTGCATCTTTTTTCAAACATTTTTTTCTTTTGCAAAATTCCAACAAAGTTGTATGATTTGTCAGTTGAAACTAGTGTTTTCACTGTTGATCAGGATTACAGTACATTTTTTATTTTTTGCAATTCCATTTGAAACTGATTCACATACCCCTGGCCTGTATCCAACAACTGAGTGATAGTTCTTGAAAAATGTCCTTTGTTTAATCAGATCTTTATAAAACGTTCATAGGTTTTTATACAATTATTTCTTTCATATATATAGTCTTTGCACTTATTTCAAACATCACATGTACATTATACACTGTTAGACCATTAACTCAACCATTCATCTGAAAGACATTAATATAGCATTGATTATAATTAAAATACATGTTATTATATATTTACTAATAAAATAACAAGAAAAAAGGTACAAAATGCAGACTAACTTAGCAATGTTTGAATATTTGTTTGAATGTTTGAAGCTTCAAGCTTTCATAATGTATTTTTGTATGACCTGACTCAGAAAATATATTCGCACATTAGTCATTACTCGCAACAGCCAACATTATCATGTAAATATTGTTCGTTCCAGAAAAATATATCATTCACTCTAATATTTTTCTGGTCACAACACTTATGCAATAAACATATGTCCATAATATTCATGGTTCCTTAGTGATATCGCTTTATGTAATTTACCAATCAATGGATTATGGTTTAATAATAGCAAATTTGATATGAAGAAAATTGTTGGTGGGGATTCTACATAGACTTCAATGCACATTAATTCATTTGATTATGATATACAAACAGAATTTAAATATAGTAATTAAAATCATATCTGGTGCTTGTTGACACTAAATCAGATTTCTATTTTGATTTTCTTCAATTTATATATGAAAGTTTTATTTTATTCTTATAAAAATAAATTCCAATTTTCCATTGAAACCTATGTAAAGTCCAGAGAATTGGTATTAGCTTCTCCTCCTTTATATACTTGCATTATCGCAAAATACGTAATCTATTTGTACGAGCTTTAGAAACAGGTAGAAAAGTGCAAGAAAGAAAACTTTCCAGTCTCATGAAAAAAATGAAGGAAAGTTGCAAATTAGACATTAATCAATCAGTGCCAGAAAATATCTTATCCCGTCCAGAAGTTAAGAGAAAACAATGTGGAAGGGATAGATATTATGCAAATATCAGGGCATAAAAATGTGGCATTTATTAATAATTACTCAACATTGAGTGAGGAAAGACACAAGCAAATATCAAACATCCTCAGCAACACTGAAACTAATAGAAATGCTTTGGTACCAGTGCAGTTTTCAGAAGATTTACCTCGTAAAACCTCCACAAATTCTACAGCCAGTAGCACTTCTGATGTTTCGTGTCGAAGTAATCCAAATGTTTCTTCCTATTGTGCCAATACAAATATGTCAAGCGAAATTAGTTCTATGTTTTACGGGGCAGTCCTCCATGTCAACACACTGAATGTGAATTTGTACACAAATCCTCATAACTGAGCCTTGTATTGTTTGACAGCGTTGGTAAATACATTTCTGTAAATCAGTTCAGTTTGTTGAAATAAATGATTAATCTTTCTGTTTTCTCTACTCTGCCTAGGTTACATAAAACTTGCTCGAACCGTCGATGTGTAATGTTTACAATCTGTGCACATTTATGAGCGTCGTACACACACATGTGACGTATGCGATATAAATTAATGTGTTTTCATATCTATGAAAAACATATTGAATATATATATTTCAGGTTCTAAACTATCAATTTTCTACATAGATTTTCATCTTAATCAATAAATCTTCATTTAAATAAAGTTATTTCACTTCCTTTTGAGAACTATTTGTTTGCGAATTTTTTTCGGTAAAAGCAAATCTGGTATTTTACTACGCCAAATAGTGAGGATTCCGTTGGGATATAATGCATTATAAAAAATGCATTTTTACGAGTTAAAATGATTTTTTAGGACATCGTGGATTGCAGGATAAATACAATATTGGTCTCTTGACGGTAAATATAGAATTTATTTGACTCGGCGCGAAACGGGGAGAAAGACTCGCTAAAAGCTCGTCTTTGACCCCGTTTCTCAGCCTCGTCAAATAAATTCTATATTTACCGTCAACAGACCAATATTGTATATCTATTGGTGCCGTGTTACAACATTTAGGCGGATACTCAAACATGAAAGACATCATTATAAATGACTGTTACTTAGTATTCAGAATTATATGTTAGATTATCAAACAAAGGAAAAGAAAATCAACGCATTACGCATAAATAAGTTTCTTCACAAAACATACGTGGAGTAATCTACATTTCAATACAAATTTCGCTGTAAAAATATCAAAAGTACGTGTGTTTGTTATTAGCTCAGACATGTGGTAATTTATTTTGCCAAATTACCTCTATTCCTTTTGCCAACCGCTGTATTAATTCATGAAGTGATAGGCCAGTCGATGCTTGGTCGGTTGAAATATGTCCCTGACACAGTTTGTTATCAGAGGATGGAAGCAATATTTTTTTTCTTTTAAAAATTCACCTCCATCTCTGATATTGAAATAAGTGGTGTGTTAGATTATCAACATCTTATAAGTTATCACTCTTAAGTCTCATTGTGATTTTGTAACTTCTGTTTGAGAGAATGAGTTTCCACGTAGTAAATGGAATGGAATAGGAAGGACAAGAAGCTTCATATTACTTTACAACTACATATTTGCTCTTGCATGCTCCTGACAACATTCCCGTACGTTTGCATTCTATTTATTACTTTTTTTCAATTTTCAGATCTACAGCAGAGAGGTGGAAATGTGTGAGTATCTAAAAACATCATATTGCTATAACACAACACTGATTGTAAAAAGATTCCGATACAAATACCAGGATCAAAAATATAACTGGTCACCAGAAAATAATTTGATTTTCTTGAAAATAGAATATGTATTACTAACTTTTTTCTGTGGTACAATCATATTATTCATAATTCTTCCAGACAGAATTCAACAAAATAGCTAATATATGATCCATTGTATTAGATTATCATCAATGTTATATATTAAAGGTGGATACGTAAAATTGTAACATCGTTTAAGCATTGTTGGTTAATGTAATATTGAATTAGCATACGGTTGGGGTTATGGTTCTTGGCGCCAATGTCATCAATATTTCAGTTACATCTTGCCTCTCAGTTTTATTTGTGGAGAATAAGCACCGACCTGCCGTAAGTCACCATCAAATTTTATCACATAATGTATCGTGTGCACCTCACCATAAACGGAATTCAAATTCACAACTTTAGTGGTGATAGGCACTGATTACATAGGTAGTTGTAAATCCGACTACCATACGATTACGACCAGACGGCCTCTTGAATTATTATAATCAATAAACGTATTTACTGGTGAATTATATAGCAATCATTCTCTATAGTATTGTACATCTGAGAAATTTTTCGCCACGAAGATTAAATCATAAATGTACTATGTTCAACATTTTGATAATGCGCTTTATACAACCATCTTACATCTTAGACACATACAACAATAGTTCAACCCACTACTGTTTATTGAAATGCGTGTACCAACTCGTAAGATTGAGCGGTCGTGTACGTATGTGCAAGGGCTATCCATTTTACCCTCCGTTTCTACAATGTTCTGATTTGAATTTATTCAGACGTTGTGCTACTTGTTTCAATTTCACTCCATTTTTTACTTTATTCATTTTAGTGGAATTTATACATTTGAAGATATTTGCCAATTCTACTCTGTATGTTTATACTATAAAGTAGGATTCTATGTATTGTAGTTCTACAACGACTTACGAAATGTTAGGTATGCAAGACATTCCAAATACCTATGGTGATTTGTCAAGTGAACAAGGTACGATGAATTTATTATCTTAATTCGTGTCGTAAAACAGTATGGAGAATGCATTTTTTTATTAACCGAAGTCTATCAGTAACAATCGTAGGTTGTCCTAACAAATCTATATACAATGCTTTAATTTTATGTGTGTACTTGTTAAAAACAGTGTTGTGGTCCTTCTGTTTGTTGTCATTGATTACGCTGTGAACCATTATTTAGTTTATATTCAATGGTGCAATAGGAGATGGTAAAATGATAATACCATAACTATTTGAAAGATCTGTCCTAGTGAGCTATTAAACGAGAGATTATAAAACTATCTTTTCTACAACGATGACAGCAGAGACATTGTCATATGATATGAGGTAGAACTAGTGTACAGTAGAATATATTCAAATGAGAAGTTATATTGTACTATTGTACGCATTGCTTTTATCAATAGTTACAAAGCATTACAAACTCGGATTATTGGATAGAAAATTGCTATTATGTGATAATTATCAAGATGTTCAAGCTGTTTTTTTATATAAAATACCAAGAAAGTGCAATCAGATACCATACTTCAAATAAGTACATACAATACAATGACCGGAAGAAGAAAAGCAGAAAAATATGCAATGATCTACAAAACAAAGCACAGAAAACTGACAAGTAAGCAACAGTAACCCCATTGAAAGCAGGGAATGAAATTCAGAAACCCCATTCCTTCCTCAGGTAGCGGCACCCGTTATATTATGCTGATTATAAAGCCAACGATAAGTCATGAAGGAGAAGAAAACGTTGTCACTTCGCTAGATGGCACATATTCGTGGTCATTTGTGACACAGATATGTCATCACAGGTAACCAAGTCATTATAGCCACCATAATACCTTTGACGCGATGACTTCATTAAAGGAAGAGGCAAACCGTAAGACAATTAAGAATGGAACAGAGACAATCAAAATGTGGTGTAGGACAAATGAAATTGAAAAGATGAGCAATACAAGCCCAACAAAATATGGGAAAGCTCAGATGATTTCTATGGTAAGCAGTTCCTTTTCTTATAAGACACCTGTCGTGTTGCCCATAGTCAAAGCCAGTAAAAGTATTGTCAGTGAAATAGAAAATAAAATATGTATCTTAAAGAGAAAGGATTCAATGTTATTGCCAGTTCAACCAATAGTAACCCATAGTTTAGTGACGTCCTTGATAGCAGCAAACCTCTACCATCTCCGTTATGTATCTATCGTCAATAGAAACCCACCAAGAACACATTTCTGTATTCCTATGCATTAAATGACAGTGTACATAGCTGGCTGACATTCTCAGTTCGATTTCTAGGATTGTTAATATGGTTTTCATAGAAATAGATAAATAACAGTACCTACATATATATGATCGGGAATCTGCGATTAAATCCCTGGTATCGGTAGTATGAGTTCAATAGAACACGATAAATAACAGTACAATAGACATACCCTGCTTAACCCATAGTACCATTGAAGATACGATGATTGTCACAATTAAATTATGAGAGGAATTCAAGGAAGGAGCAGATTAACAGCATTGTTGGAATAACACATTGCAACATTTGGCTTAGGTTACACAGTGATGTAAGTCAATACAACAAGCAAAACACATACAATAACACAACCACTTTTATAAAACAGTAAGCCCTTTGAACAAAATGCACATGACCAGGGTCGGTCTTAAACCAATAGGACCAATTGGTGCCAATTCGCTCCCGGCCTTTAATTATCTACTCTCGGCTGTTCATGCACACACAACAACACACTGCAGTTTAACAGAGAGCATCATTAGGCCTCGCACGTCCTAATGCTGGCCATGTATATATCTACATTTGCTGTTAGCCACACAAATGACATGTTGTATACTGTTTCATTTATTAGTATTTAGAGTGTAGATTTGGTAAAATTGTCCTTAATCATATTTACATTCCAGAACAAAGACAGTCTGAGTCGTAAGTATCTTAATTTGACAGTCACTGTCTTGTAACCTTTTCATCTCCATTATGTACCGATTGTTGTTACGTTTGATCTCAGTAAATAACTAATATTGTTCAGCTTTGACATGACACGATCAATAATAAGATTGGTCCTCTAGAAGCCTTTTAGAGAGTGTATGACAATTAATGGGGCAAAATGCATATACATATACGACCGAACGGTATGATATCATGCTTCTAATATGACAATATTTTACATTGTATAACTGTCCAATAGTTAACTATATGTAAACTACGACAGTACAATGTGCTACCTAACTGTCTCACAGTACAACTGGTATCCATTGGCATCACAATGCTCAAGCCTTCATCGGGTCCGCTCATAATATTAAAACCGGAAAGACAAACGGTAAAATCATTTTGAGAGCAAATAAACCAATGATAATCATGCGAGAGATTGGCCTTAGCTTTTTTAGCTTTAATAAATTACATTATTTAGAATTTGTTATCTTAAGGGGGCATTGGCTACGATTTCGACCCAACAAATGATGTTTTCGAAATTGGTAAATAGCTTTAAAATGATGAAATAAAGGTAAATATTTCACATTAAACAGCTTATCGTACCACTTTTCGCCTTTTGAGAACGAACATTACCATCGATTTATTATTTCCTTGCAAACAAATAATTTGACCTCGTTTTCTCCGTATGCAACTGACCTTACTAGTGACAGGTAAAAACGAATAATTTGTATTTTGTCGCTTATTAACTGCAAACTTGCACTAAATGCTACATCTACTTAAGTATGCTGCTACCCGATTAAAAGCAGATTCACAGAAAATAAGAAATAAGTGCATTGTTATACTGATTCAATGGCGATTCGGCAAACTCCGTAAGCAATGCCGATAATTAATAAGATGGCGTCAATTTCTTGATAATCTCAAAACACGAGCAGTTGCACCTTTTTTCCCCGATGCGCGTACATTTCAGAACATGTATAAGTTACAGAAACACGTTGTATTAAGGCATCAATCATATCTGATAGTTTTTATGGGTAACACAAATTTACGATTTTGGCAGATAATGGCTCTTTAAATACAACAACATTAACCATGACAACAATACAATCGACTGTCAAACGAACAGATTCAGAACAGTATAACGATATAGCCATTATCATTAAAATAGTGTAAATTATGTGTTCTTTTGTGATGTACCGTTCTTTTCTATTGCTATATTTAGTTTTGTTAATATAATTTAGTATATATTAAATTACAGAACAACAAAACAGTATGAAACGCTGGGTGAACAGGATAAGACTAATGTTTATGAACGGATAAAGAACAAGCAAGGTAAATAGTAAGACATTGCTCAAAGTAGATTACAAAAGATTTGTCTTTTGGTGTGCCTTGTACTTAAGTATGGTGCTATCTGATATCAATGTTATAGTTTTATGACACAGTAAATTAACATAGTTACGTATTGTGAGTGTTGTATTGGAAATATACAATTAGTTTCATAAAAAGCAAATCAGGTTTATATTAAATATTCTACCCTGCGAAAATATTGCACTAAATGCTACATCTACTTATCTAAATGAGTCTAATAACCACGAACATTACCGCACTAAATATGAGATAAGATAACTTGCGATTACCTTGCGTAAACCTGTGTCAATACCTCAGGTGATGGACTATTAGTCGCCGAGGATATCATCTGTCTAGTAATCAGTGTTTCGACATATATATATATATATATATATATATATATATTCGATATATATCTTTAGCGAAATTCATAGTTCCTTAATAATGTAATTGTTATTAATATTAATATCAAGATTTTTCGCCATCAGGGTTAGGTGTCCTTAGCCGAATTTGGCTATCTGCTTAGACCCTTTTGGTTTTGTTTTGCTCCCAAAGACTTTTAGGTTAATTTACTTTCAAATATTTTGGCTTTGAGCGTACCTAATGAAGATAATTCCAGAAGCACCAGTCAATTTGATATCTACCTTTATAGTTCAAGCTCAATGAGATAGACATGATCGACAAAATCACAAGACTAGTGTTTTTTCTCCAAACTTGGTAAATATTTTAATGGATTTTTTGTCAACTAGTTGAACCTCTAGTTGTAGTCACACTTGCTTTATTACGGGTTTTGTTGTTCACTAGTTGAACCTCTAGTTGTAGTCACACTTGCCTTATTAAGGGGTTTGTTGTTCACTAGTTGAACCTCTAGTTGTAGTCACACCTGGCTTATTAAGGGGTTTGTTGTCCACTAGTTGAACCTCTAGTTGTAGTCATAGTCACACTTGGCTTATTAAGGGGTTTGTTGTCCACTAGTAGAACCTCTAGTTGTAGTCACACTTGGCTTATTAAGGGGCTTGTTGTCCACTAGTTGAACCTCTAGTTGTAGGCACACTTCCCTTATTAAGGGGTTTGCTGTCCACTAGTTGAAGTTGTAGTCACACTTGCCTTATTAAGGAGTTTGTTGTCCACTAGTTGAACCTCTAGTTGTAGTCACACTTGACCTATTAAGGGGCTTGTTGTCCACTAGTTGAACTTCTAGTTGTAGTCACACTTGCTTTATTACGGGTTTTGTTGTTCACTAGTTGAACCTCTAGTTGTAGTCACACTTGCCTTATTAAGGGGTTTGTTGTTCACTAGTTGAACCTCTAGTTGTAGTCACACTTGGCTTATTAAGGGGTTTGTTGTCCACTAGTTGAACCTCTAGTTGTAGTCACACTTGGCTTATTAAGGGGCTTGTTGTCCACTAGTTGAACTTCTAGTTGTAGTCACACTTGTCTTATTAAGGCGTTTGTTGTCCACTACTTTAACCTCTAGTTGTAGTCAGACTTGGCTTATTAAGGGTTTTGTTGTCCACTATTTGAACCTCTGGTTGTAGACACACTTGTCCTATTAAGGAGTTTGTTGTTCACTAGTTGACCTCTAGTTGTAGTCACACTTGCCTTATTAAGGGGTTTGTTCTCCACTAGTTGACCCTCTGGTTATAGTCACACTTGCCTTATTAAGGGTTTTGCTGTCCACTTGTTGACCCTCTAGTTGTAGTCACACTTACCTTATTAAGGAGTTTGTTGTTCACTAGTTGACCTCTAGTTGTAGTCACACTTGCCTTATTAAGGGGTTTGTTTTCCACTAGTAGAACCTCTAGTTGTAGTCACACTTGTCTTATTAAAGTGTTTGTTGTCCACTAGCTTTTATACCTGAACCTCTAGTTGTAGTCGCACTTCCCTTATTAAGGGGTGTGTTGTTCACTAGTTGCACATCTAGTTGTAGTCACACTTGCCTTATTAAGGGGTTTGTTGTCCACTAGATGAACCTCTAGTTGTAGTCACATTTGTCTTATTAAAGGTTTTGTTGTCCACTAGTTGAACCTCTAATTGTAGTCACACTTGCCTTATTAAAGTGTTTGTTGTCCACTAGTTGAACCTCTAGTTGTAGTCACACTTCCCTTATTAAGGAGTTTGTTGTCCACTTGTTGACCCTCTAGTTGTAGCCACACTTGTCTTATTAAAGAGTTTGTTGTCCACTAGTTGACCTTCTAGTTGTAGTCACACTTGTCTTATTAAGGAGTTTGTTGTCCACTAGTTGATCCTCTAGTTGTAGTCACACTTGCCTTATTAAGGAGTTTGTTGTCCACTAGTTGATCCTCTAGTTGTAGTCACACTTGCCTTATTAAGGAGTTTGTTGTCCACTAGTTGATCCTCTAGTTGTAGTCACACTTGCTTTATTAAGGTGTTTGTTGTCCACTAGTTGAACCTCTAGTTGTAGTCACACTTGTCTTATTTAAGGTTTTGTTGTCCACTAGTTGAACCTGTAATTGTAGTCACACTTGTCTTATTAATGGGCTTGTCCACTAGTTGAACCTCTAGTTGTAGTCACACTTCCCTTATTAAGGGGTGTGTTGTTCACTAATTAAACCTCTAGTTGTAGTCACACTTGCCTCATTAAGGAGTTTGTTGTCCACTAGTTGAACCTGTAGTCACACTTGCGTTATTAAGGAGTTTGTTGTCCACTTGTTGACCCTCTAGTTGTAGTCACACTTGTCTTATTAAGGAGTTTGTTGTCCACTAGTTGACCCTCTAGTTGTAGTCACACTTGTCTTATTTAAGGTTTTGTTGTCCACTATTTGAACCTCTAATTGTAGTCACACTTGTCTTATTAATGGGTTTATTGTCCACTAGTTGAACCTCTAGTTGTAGTCACACTTGTCTTATTAAAGTGTTTGTTGTCCACTAGTTGAACCTCTAGTTGTAGTCACACTTCCCTTATTAAGGGGTTTGTTGTCCACTAGTTGACCCTCTAGTTGTAGCTACACTTGTCTTATGTAAGGTGTTTGTTGTCCACTATATGACCCTCTAGTTGTAGTCACATTTGTCTTATTAAAGGTTTTGTTGTCCACTAGTTGAACCTTTAGTTGTAGTCACACTTGCCTTATTAAGGTGTTTGTTGTCCACTAGTTGACCCTCTAGTTGTAGTCACACTTAGGTTTTGTTGTCCACTAGTTGAACCTCTAGTTGTAGTCACACTTGCCTTATTAAGGGTTTTGTTGTCCACTAGTTGAACCTTTTATTGTAGTCACACTTGCCTTATTCAGGGGTTTGTTTTCCACTAGTTGACACTCTAGTTGTTGGAGTCACACTTGTCTTATTAAGGGGTTTGCTGTCCACTAGTTGAACCTCTAGTTGTAGTCACACTAGCCTTATTACGGGTTTTGTTGTCCACTAGTTGAACCTCTAGTTGTAGTCACACTTTCCTTATTACGGGTTTTGTTGTCCACTAGTTGACCCTCTAGTTTTAGTCACACTTGGCTTATTAAGGAGTGTGTTGTCCAATAGTTGAACATCTAGTTGTAGTCAGACTTGCCTTATTAAGGGGTTTGTTGTCCACTAGATGACACTCTAGTTATAGTCACACTAGCCTTATTACGGGTTTTGTTGTCCACTAGTTGAACCTCTAGTTGTAGTCACACTTGCCTTATTAAGGGGTTTGTTGTCCACTAGTTGAACCTCTAGTTGTAGTCACACTTTCCTTATTACGGGTTTTGTTGTCCACTAGTTGACCCTCTAGTTTTAGTAACACTTGGCTTATTAAGGAGTTTGTTGTCCAATATTTGAACATCTAGTTGTAGTCACACTTGCCTTATTAAGGGGTTTGTTGTCCACTACTTGAAATTCTGGTTGTAGACACACTTGTCCTATTAAGGAGTTTGTTGTTCACTAGTTGACTTCTAGTTCAAGACACACTTGTCTTATTAAGGGGTTGGTTGTCCACTACTTGAACCTCTAGCTGTAGTCACACTTGCCTTATTAAGGATTGTGTTGTCAACTAGTAAAACCTCTAGTTGTAGTCACACTTTCCTTATTAAGGGTTTTGTTGTCCACTAGTTGATCCTCTAGTTGTAGTTACACTTGTCTTATTAAGAGGGTTGTTGTCCACTAGTTGACCCTCTAGTTGTAGTCACACTTGTCTTGTTAAAGTGTTTGTTGTCCACTAGTTGAACCTCTAGTTGTAGTCACACTTGGCTTATTAAGGGGTTTGTTGTCCACTATGTGACCCTCTAGTTGTAGTCACATTTGTCTTATTAAAGGTTTTGTTGTCCACTAGTTGACCCTCTAGTTGTAGTCATACTTGCCTTATTAAGGGGTTTGTTGTCCATTATATGACCCTCTAGTTGTAGTCACATTTGTCTTATTAAAGGTTTTGTTGTCCACTAGTTGACCCTCTAGTTGTAGTCACACTTGCCTTATTAAGATGTTTGTTGTCCACTAGTTGATCCTCTAGTTGTAGTCACACTTGCCTTATTAAGGTGTTTGTTGTCCACTAGTTGACCCTCTAGTTGTAGTCACACTTGTCTTATCTAAGGTTTTGTTGTCCACTAGTTGAACCTCTAGTTGTAGTCACGCTTGCCTTATTAAGGGTTTTGTTGTCCACTAGTTCAACCTTTTATTGTAGTCACACTTGCCTTATTCAGGGGTTTGTTTTCCACTAGTTGACACTCTAGTTGTTGTAGTCACACTTGTCTTATTAAGGGGTTTGCTGTCCACTAGTTGAACCTCTAATTGTAGTCACACATGTCTTATTAAGGGGTTTGTTGTCCACTAGTTGACCCTCTAGTTGTAGTCACACTAGCCTTATTACGGGTTTTGTTGTCCACTAGTTGACCCTCTAGTTTTAGTCACACTTGGCTTATTAAGGAGTTTGTTGTCCAATAGTTGAACATCTTGTTGTAGTCACACTTGCCTTATTAAGGGGTTTGTTGTCCACTACTTGAAATTCTGGTTGTAGACACACTTGTCCTATTAAGGAGTTTGTTGTTCACTGGTTGACTTCCAGTTCAAGACACACTTGTCTTATTAAGGGGTTGGTTGTCCACTACTTGAACCTCTAGCTGTTGTCACACTTGCCTTATTAAGGATTGTGTTGTCAACAAGTAGAACCTCTAGTTGTAGTCACATTTTCCTTATTAAGGGTTTTGTTGTCCACTAGTTGACCCTCTAGTTGTAGTTACACTTGTCTTGTTAAAGTGTTTGTTGTCCACTAGTTGAAACTCTAGTTGTGGTCATACTTGCCTTATTAAGGGGTGTGTTGTTCACTAGTTGACCCTCTAGTTGTAGTTACACTTGTCTTGTTAAAGTGTTTGTTGTCCACTAGTTGAAACTCTAGTTGTGGTCATACTTGCCTTATTAAGGGGTTTGTTGTCCACTATATGACCCTCTAGTTGTAGTCACATTTGTCTTATTAAAGGTTTTGTTGTCCACTAGTTGACCCTCTAGTTGTAGTCACACTTCCCTTATTAAGATGTTTGTTGTCCACTAGTTGATCCTCTAGTTGTAGCTACATTTGTCTTATTAAGATGTTTGTTGTCCACTATATGACCCTCTAGTTGTAGTCACATTTGTCTTATTAAAGGTTTTGTTGTCCACTAGTTGACCCTCTAGTTGTAATCACACTTGCCTTAGTGAGGTGTTTGTTGTCCACTAGTTGACCCTCTAGTTGTAGCTACATTTGTCTTATTAAGATGTTTGTTGTCCACTAGTTGACCCTCTAGTTGTAGTCACACTTGTCTTATCTAAGGTTTTGTTGTCCACTAGTTGAACCTCTAGTTGTAGTCACACTTGCCTTATTAAGGGTTTTGTTGTCCACTAGTTCAACCTTTTATTGTAGTCACACTTGCCTTATTCAGGGGTTTGTTTTCCACTAGTTGACCCTCTAGTTGTTGTAGTCACACTTGTCTTATTAATGGGTTTGTTGTCCACTAGTTGAACCTCTAGTTGTAGTCACACTTGTCTTATTAAGAGGTTTGCTGTCCACTAGTTAAACCTTTTATTGTAGTCACACTTGCCTTATTCAGGGGTTTGTTTTCCACTTGTTGACCCTCTAGTTGTTGTAGTCACACTTGTCTTATTAATGGGTTTGTTGTCCACTAGTTGACCCTCTAGTTGTAGTCACACTAGCCGTATTACGGGTTTTGTTGTCCACTAGTTAAACCTCTAGTTGTAGTCACACTTGCCTTATTAAGGGGTTTGTTGTCCACTAGTTGAACCTCTAGTTGTAGTCACACTTGCCTTATTACGGGTTTTGTTGTCCACTAGTTGACCCTCTAGTTTTAGTCACACTTGGCTTATTAAGGAGTTTGTTGTCCAATAGTTGAACATCTTGTTGTAGTCACACTTGCCTGATTAAGGTGTTTGTTGTCCACTACTTGAAATTCTGGTGGTAGACACACTTGTCCTATTAAGGAGTTTGTTGTTCACTAGTTGAACCTCTAGTTGAAAACACACTTGTCTTATTAAGGATTGTGTTGTCCACTAGTTGAACCTCTAGCTGTAGTCACACTTGCCTTATTAAGGATTGTGTTGTCAACTAGTAGAACCTCTAGTTGTAGTCACACTTGTCTTATTAAGGATTGTGTTGTCAACTAGTAGAACCTCTAGTTGTAGTCACACTTGCTTTATTAAGGTGTTTGTTGTCCACTAGTTGAACCTCTAGTTGTAGTCACACTTGCCTTGTTAAGGGGTTTGTTGTCCACTAGTTGAACCTCTAGTTGTAGTCACACTTGCCTTATTAAGGGGTTTGTTGTCCACTAGTTGAACATCTAGTTGTAGTCACACTTGCCTTATTAAGGGGTTTGTTGTCCACTAGTAGAACCTCTAGTTGTAGTCACACTTGCCTTATTAAGGTGTTTGTTGTCCACTAGTTGACCCTCTAGTTGTAGCTAAATTTGTCTTATTAAGATGTTTGCTGTCCACTAGTTGTAGTCACATTTGTCTTATTAAAGGTTTTGTTGTCCACTAGTTGAACCTCTAGTTATAGTCACATTTGCCTTATTAAGGTGTTTGTTTTCCACTAGTTGACCCTCTAGTTGTAGTCACACTTGCCTTATTAAGGGGTTTGTTGTCCACTAGTAGAACCTCTAGTTGTAGTCACACTTGCCTTATTAAGGTGTTTGTTGTCCACTAGTTGACCCTCTAGTTGTAGTCACACTTGTCTTATCTAAGGTTTTGTTGTCCACTAGTTGAACCTCTAGTTGTAGTCACACTTGCCTTATTAAGGGTTTTGTTTTCCACTAGTTCAACCTTTTATTGTAGTCACACTTGCCTTATTCAGGGGTTTGTTTTCCACTAGTTGACCCTCTAGTTGTTGTAGTCACACTTGTCTTATTAATGGGTTTGTTGTCCACTAGTTGAACCTCTAGTTGTAGTCACACTTGTCTTATTAAGAGGTTTGCTGTCCACTAGTTGAACCTCTAGTTGTAGTCACACTTGTCTTATTAAGGGGTTTGTTGTCCACTAGTTGACCCTCTAGTTGTAGTCACTCTAGCCTTATTACGGGTTTTGTTGTCCACTAGTTGAACCTCTAGTTGTAGTCACACTTGCCTTATTACGGGTTTTGTTGTCCACTAGTTGACCCTCTAGTCTTAGTCACACTTGGCTTATTAAGGAGTTTGTTGTCCAATAGTTGAACATCTCGTTGTAGTCACACTTGCCTGATTAAGGTGTTTGTTGTCCACTACTTGAAATTCTGGTGGTAGACACACTTGTCCTATTAAGGAGTTTGTTGTTCACTAGTTGAACCTCTAGTTGAAAACACACTTGTCTTATTAAGGATTGTGTTGTCCACTAGTTGAACCTCTAGCTGTAGTCACACTTGCCTTATTAAGGATTGTGTTGTCAACTAGTAGAACCTCTAGTTGTAGTCACACTTGTCTTATTAAGGATTGTGTTGTCAACTAGTAGAACCTCTAGTTGTAGTCACACTTGCCTTATTAAGGTGTTTGTTTTCCACTAGTTGACCCTCTAGTTATAGTCACACTTGCCTTATTAAGGGGTTTGTTGTCCACTAGTAGAACCTCTAGTTGTAGTCACATTTGTCTTATTAAGGTGTTTGTTGTCCACTAGTTGAACCTCTAGTTGTAGTCACATTTGCCTTATTAAGGGGTTTGTTGTCCACTAGTTGAACATCTAGTTGTAGTCACACTTGCCTTATTAAGGGGTTTGTTGTCCACTAGTTGTAGTAACATTTGTCTTATTAAAGGTTTTGTTGTCCACTAGTAGAACCTCTAGTTGTAGTCACACTTGCCTTATTAAGGTGTTTGTTTTCCACTAGTTGACCCTCTAGTTGTAGTCACACTTGCCTTATTAAGGAGTTTGTTTTCCACTAGTTGAACCTCTAGTTGTAGTCACACTTGCCTTATTAAGGAGTTTGTTTTCCACTAGTTGATCCTCTAGTTGTAGTCACACTTGCCTTATTAAGGTGTTTGTTGTCCACTAGTTGAACCTCTAGTTGTAGTCACACTTGCCTTATTAAGGGGTTTGTTGTCCACTAGTAGAACCTCTAGTTTTAGTCACACTTGCCTTATTAAGATGTTTGCTGTCCACTAGTTGTAGTCACATTTGTCTTATTAAAGGTTTTGTTGTCCACTAGTAGAACCTCTAGTTGTAGTCACACTTGCCTTATTAAGGTGTTTGTTGTCCACTAGTTGAACCTCTAGTTGTAGTCACACTTGTCTTATTAAGGTGTTTGTTTTCCACTAGTTGACCCTCTAGTTGTAGTCACACTTGCCTTATTAAGGAATTTGTTTTCCACTAGTTGACCCTCTAGTTGTAGTCACACTTGCCTTATTAAGGTGTTTGTTTTCCACTAGTTGACCCTCTAGTTGTAGTCACACTTGCCTTATTAAGGTGTTTGTTGTCAACTAGTAGAACCTCTAGTTGTAGTCACACTTGCCTTATTAAGGTGTTTGTTGTCCACTAGTTGAACCTCTAGTTGTAGTAACACATGTCTTATTAAGGGGTTTGTTGTCCACTAGTTGAACCTCTAGTTGTAGTCACACTTGTCTTATTAAGGGTTTTGTTGTCCACTAGTTGAACCTCTAGTTGTAGTCACACTTAGGTTTTGTTGTCCACTAGTTGAACCTCTAGTTGTAGTCACACTTGCCTTATTAAGGGTTTTGTTGTCCACTAGTTGAACCTTTTATTGTAGTCACACTTGCCTTATTCAGGGGTTTGTTTTCCACTAGTTGACACTCTAGTTGTTGGAGTCACACTTGTCTTATTAAGGGGTTTGCTGTCCACTAGTTGAACCTCTAGTTGTAGTCACACTAGCCTTATTACGGGTTTTGTTGTCCACTAGTTGAACCTCTAGTTGTAGTCACACTTTCCTTATTACGGGTTTTGTTGTCCACTAGTTGACCCTCTAGTTTTAGTCACACTTGGCTTATTAAGGAGTGTGTTGTCCAATAGTTGAACATCTAGTTGTAGTCAGACTTGCCTTATTAAGGGGTTTGTTGTCCACTAGATGACACTCTAGTTATAGTCACACTAGCCTTATTACGGGTTTTGTTGTCCACTAGTTGAACCTCTAGTTGTAGTCACACTTGCCTTATTAAGGGGTTTGTTGTCCACTAGTTGAACCTCTAGTTGTAGTCACACTTTCCTTATTACGGGTTTTGTTGTCCACTAGTTGACCCTCTAGTTTTAGTAACACTTGGCTTATTAAGGAGTTTGTTGTCCAATATTTGAACATCTAGTTGTAGTCACACTTGCCTTATTAAGGGGTTTGTTGTCCACTACTTGAAATTCTGGTTGTAGACACACTTGTCCTATTAAGGAGTTTGTTGTTCACTAGTTGACTTCTAGTTCAAGACACACTTGTCTTATTAAGGGGTTGGTTGTCCACTACTTGAACCTCTAGCTGTAGTCACACTTGCCTTATTAAGGATTGTGTTGTCAACTAGTAGAACCTCTAGTTGTAGTCACACTTTCCTTATTAAGGGTTTTGTTGTCCACTAGTTGATCCTCTAGTTGTAGTTACACTTGTCTTATTAAGAGGGTTGTTGTCCACTAGTTGACCCTCTAGTTGTAGTCACACTTGTCTTGTTAAAGTGTTTGTTGTCCACTAGTTGAACCTCTAGTTGTAGTCACACTTGGCTTATTAAGGGGTTTGTTGTCCACTATATGACCCTCTAGTTGTAGTCACATTTGTCTTATTAAAGGTTTTGTTGTCCACTAGTTGACCCTCTAGTTGTAGTCATACTTGCCTTATTAAGGGGTTTGTTGTCCATTATATGACCCTCTAGTTGTAGTCACATTTGTCTTATTAAAGGTTTTGTTGTCCATTAGTTGACCCTCTAGTTGTAGTCACACTTGCCTTATTAAGATGTTTGTTGTCCACTAGTTGATCCTCTAGTTGTAGTCACACTTGCCTTATTAAGGTGTTTGTTGTCCACTAGTTGACCCTCTAGTTGTAGTCACACTTGTCTTATCTAAGGTTTTGTTGTCCACTAGTTGAACCTCTAGTTGTAGTCACGCTTGCCTTATTAAGGGTTTTGTTGTCCACTAGTTCAACCTTTTATTGTAGTCACACTTGCCTTATTCAGGGGTTTGTTTTCCACTAGTTGACACTCTAGTTGTTGTAGTCACACTTGTCTTATTAAGGGGTTTGCTGTCCACTAGTTGAACCTCTAATTGTAGTCACACATGTCTTATTAAGGGGTTTGTTGTCCACTAGTTGACCCTCTAGTTGTAGTCACACTAGCCTTATTACGGGTTTTGTTGTCCACTAGTTGACCCTCTAGTTTTAGTCACACTTGGCTTATTAAGGAGTTTGTTGTCCAATAGTTGAACATCTTGTTGTAGTCACACTTGCCTTATTAAGGGGTTTGTTGTCCACTACTTGAAATTCTGGTTGTAGACACACTTGTCCTATTAAGGAGTTTGTTGTTCACTGGTTGACTTCCAGTTCAAGACACACTTGTCTTATTAAGGGGTTGGTTGTCCACTACTTGAACCTCTAGCTGTTGTCACACTTGCCTTATTAAGGATTGTGTTGTCAACTAGTAGAACCTCTAGTTGTAGTCACATTTTCCTTATTAAGGGTTTTGTTGTCCACTAGTTGACCCTCTAGTTGTAGTTACACTTGTCTTGTTAAAGTGTTTGTTGTCCACTAGTTGAAACTCTAGTTGTGGTCATACTTGCCTTATTAAGGGGTGTGTTGTTCACTAGTTGACCCTCTAGTTGTAGTTACACTTGTCTTGTTAAAGTGTTTGTTGTCCACTAGTTGAAACTCTAGTTGTGGTCATACTTGCCTTATTAAGGGGTTTGTTGTCCACTATATGACCCTCTAGTTGTAGTCACATTTGTCTTATTAAAGGTTTTGTTGTCCACTAGTTGACCCTCTAGTTGTAGTCACACTTCCCTTATTAAGATGTTTGTTGTCCACTAGTTGATCCTCTAGTTGTAGCTACATTTGTCTTATTAAGATGTTTGTTGTCCACTATATGACCCTCTAGTTGTAGTCACATTTGTCTTATTAAAGGTTTTGTTGTCCACTAGTTGACCCTCTAGTTGTAATCACACTTGCCTTAGTGAGGTGTTTGTTGTCCACTAGTTGACCCTCTAGTTGTAGCTACATTTGTCTTATTAAGATGTTTGTTGTCCACTAGTTGACCCTCTAGTTGTAGTCACACTTGTCTTATCTAAGGTTTTGTTGTCCACTAGTTGAACCTCTAGTTGTAGTCACACTTGCCTTATTAAGGGTTTTGTTGTCCACTAGTTCAACCTTTTATTGTAGTCACACTTGCCTTATTCAGGGGTTTGTTTTCCACTAGTTGACCCTCTAGTTGTTGTAGTCACACTTGTCTTATTAATGGGTTTGTTGTCCACTAGTTGAACCTCTAGTTGTAGTCACACTTGTCTTATTAAGAGGTTTGCTGTCCACTAGTTAAACCTTTTATTGTAGTCACACTTGCCTTATTCAGGGGTTTGTTTTCCACTTGTTGACCCTCTAGTTGTTGTAGTCACACTTGTCTTATTAATGGGTTTGTTGTCCACTAGTTGACCCTCTAGTTGTAGTCACACTAGCCGTATTACGGGTTTTGTTGTCCACTAGTTAAACCTCTAGTTGTAGTCACACTTGCCTTATTAAGGGGTTTGTTGTCCACTAGTTGAACCTCTAGTTGTAGTCACACTTGCCTTATTACGGGTTTTGTTGTCCACTAGTTGACCCTCTAGTTTTAGTCACACTTGGCTTATTAAGGAGTTTGTTGTCCAATAGTTGAACATCTTGTTGTAGTCACACTTGCCTGATTAAGGTGTTTGTTGTCCACTACTTGAAATTCTGGTGGTAGACACACTTGTCCTATTAAGGAGTTTGTTGTTCACTAGTTGAACCTCTAGTTGAAAACACACTTGTCTTATTAAGGATTGTGTTGTCCACTAGTTGAACCTCTAGCTGTAGTCACACTTGCCTTATTAAGGATTGTGTTGTCAACTAGTAGAACCTCTAGTTGTAGTCACACTTGTCTTATTAAGGATTGTGTTGTCAACTAGTAGAACCTCTAGTTGTAGTCACACTTGCTTTATTAAGGTGTTTGTTGTCCACTAGTTGAACCTCTAGTTGTAGTCACACTTGCCTTGTTAAGGGGTTTGTTGTCCACTAGTTGAACCTCTAGTTGTAGTCACACTTGCCTTATTAAGGGGTTTGTTGTCCACTAGTTGAACATCTAGTTGTAGTCACACTTGCCTTATTAAGGGGTTTGTTGTCCACTAGTAGAACCTCTAGTTGTAGTCACACTTGCCTTATTAAGGTGTTTGTTGTCCACTAGTTGACCCTCTAGTTGTAGCTACATTTGTGTTATTAAGATGTTTGCTGTCCACTAGTTGTAGTCACATTTGTCTTATTAAAGGTTTTGTTGTCCACTAGTTGAACCTCTAGGTATAGTCACACTTGCCTTATTAAGGTGTTTGTTTTCCACTAGTTGACCCTCTAGTTGTAGTCACACTTGCCTTATTAAGGGGTTTGTTGTCCACTAGTAGAACCTCTAGTTGTAGTCACACTTGCCTTATTAAGGTGTTTGTTGTCCACTAGTTGACCCTCTAGTTGTAGTCACACTTGTCTTATCTAAGGTTTTGTTGTCCACTAGTTGAACCTCTAGTTGTAGTCACACTTGCCTTATTAAGGGTTTTGTTTTCCACTAGTTCAACCTTTTATTGTAGTCACACTTGCCTTATTCAGGGGTTTGTTTTCCACTAGTTGACCCTCTAGTTGTTGTAGTCACACTTGTCTTATTAATGGGTTTGTTGTCCACTAGTTGAACCTCTAGTTGTAGTCACACTTGTCTTATTAAGAGGTTTGCTGTCCACTAGTTGAACCTCTAGTTGTAGTCACACTTGTCTTATTAAGGGGTTTGTTGTCCACTAGTTGAACCTCTAGTTGTAGTCACTCTAGCCTTATTACGGGTTTTGTTGTCCACTAGTTGAACCTCTAGTTGTAGTCACACTTGCCTTATTACGGGTTTTGTTGTCCACTAGTTGACCCTCTAGTCTTAGTCACACTTGGCTTATTAAGGAGTTTGTTGTCCAATAGTTGAACATCTCGTTGTAGTCACACTTGCCTGATTAAGGTGTTTGTTGTCCACTACTTGAAATTCTGGTGGTAGACACACTTGTCCTATTAAGGAGTTTGTTGTTCACTAGTTGAACCTCTAGTTGAAAACACACTTGTCTTATTAAGGATTGTGTTGTCCACTAGTTGAACCTCTAGCTGTAGTCACACTTGCCTTATTAAGGATTGTGTTGTCAACTAGTAGAACCTCTAGTTGTAGTCACACTTGTCTTATTAAGGATTGTGTTGTCAACTAGTAGAACCTCTAGTTGTAGTCACACTTGCCTTATTAAGGTGTTTGTTTTCCACTAGTTGACCCTCTAGTTATAGTCACACTTGCCTTATTAAGGGGTTTGTTGTCCACTAGTAGAACCTCTAGTTGTAGTCACATTTGCCTTATTAAGGTGTTTGTTGTCCACTAGTTGAACCTCTAGTTGTAGTCACATTTGCCTTATTAAGGGGTTTGTTGTCCACTAGTTGAACATCTAGTTGTAGTCACACTTGCCTTATTAAGGGGTTTGTTGTCCACTAGTTGTAGTAACATTTGTCTTATTAAAGGTTTTGTTGTCCACTAGTAGAACCTCTAGTTGTAGTCACACTTGCCTTATTAAGGTGTTTGTTTTCCACTAGTTGACCCTCTAGTTGTAGTCACACTTGCCTTATTAAGGAGTTTGTTTTCCACTAGTTGAACCTCTAGTTGTAGTCACACTTGCCTTATTAAGGAGTTTGTTTTCCACTAGTTGATCCTCTAGTTGTAGTCACACTTGCCTTATTAAGGTGTTTGTTGTCCACTAGTTGAACCTCTAGTTGTAGTCACACTTGCCTTATTAAGGGGTTTGTTGTCCACTAGTAGAACCTCTAGTTGTAGTCACACTTGCCTTATTAAGATGTTTGCTGTCCACTAGTTGTAGTCACATTTGTCTTATTAAAGGTTTTGTTGTCCACTAGTAGAACCTCTAGTTGTAGTCACACTTGCCTTATTAAGGTGTTTGTTTTCCACTAGTTGACCCTCTAGTTGTAGTCACACTTGCCTTATTAAGGAGTTTGTTTTCCACTAGTTGAACCTCTAGTTGTAGTCACACTTGCCTTATTAAGGAGTTTGTTTTCCACTAGTTGATCCTCTAGTTGTAGTCACACTTGCCTTATTAAGGTGTTTGTTGTCCACTAGTTGAACCTCTAGTTGTAGTCACACTTGCCTTATTAAGGGGTTTGTTGTCCACTAGTAGAACCTCTAGTTGTAGTCACACTTGCCTTATTAAGGTGTTTGTTGTCCACTAGTTGAACCTCTAGTTGTAGTCACACTTGTCTTATTAAGGTGTTTGTTTTCCACTAGTTGACCCTCTAGTTGTAGTCACACTTGCCTTATTAAGGAATTTGTTTTCCACTAGTTGACCCTCTAGTTGTAGTCACACTTGCCTTATTAAGGTGTTTGTTTTCCACTAGTTGACCCTCTAGTTGTAGTCACACTTGCCTTATTAAGGTGTTTGTTGTCAACTAGTAGAACCTCTAGTTGTAGTCACACTTGCCTTATTAAGGTGTTTGTTGTCCACTAGTTGAACCTCTAGTTGTAGTAACACATGTCTTATTAAGGGGTTTGTTGTCCACTAGTTGAACCTCTAGTTGTAGTCACACTTGTCTTATTAAGGGTTTTGTTGTCCACTAGTTGAACCTCTAGTTGTAGTCACACTTAGGTTTTGTTGTCCACTAGTTGAACCTCTAGTTGTAGTCACACTTGCCTTATTAAGGGTTTTGTTGTCCACTAGTTGAACCTTTTATTGTAGTCACACTTGCCTTATTCAGGGGTTTGTTTTCCACTAGTTGACACTCTAGTTGTTGGAGTCACACTTGTCTTATTAAGGGGTTTGCTGTCCACTAGTTGAACCTCTAGTTGTAGTCACACTAGCCTTATTACGGGTTTTGTTGTCCACTAGTTGAACCTCTAGTTGTAGTCACACTTTCCTTATTACGGGTTTTGTTGTCCACTAGTTGACCCTCTAGTTTTAGTCACACTTGGCTTATTAAGGAGTGTGTTGTCCAATAGTTGAACATCTAGTTGTAGTCAGACTTGCCTTATTAAGGGGTTTGTTGTCCACTAGATGACACTCTAGTTATAGTCACACTAGCCTTATTACGGGTTTTGTTGTCCACTAGTTGAACCTCTAGTTGTAGTCACACTTGCCTTATTAAGGGGTTTGTTGTCCACTAGTTGAACCTCTAGTTGTAGTCACACTTTCCTTATTACGGGTTTTGTTGTCCACTAGTTGACCCTCTAGTTTTAGTAACACTTGGCTTATTAAGGAGTTTGTTGTCCAATATTTGAACATCTAGTTGTAGTCACACTTGCCTTATTAAGGGGTTTGTTGTCCACTACTTGAAATTCTGGTTGTAGACACACTTGTCCTATTAAGGAGTTTGTTGTTCACTAGTTGACTTCTAGTTCAAGACACACTTGTCTTATTAAGGGGTTGGTTGTCCACTACTTGAACCTCTAGCTGTAGTCACACTTGCCTTATTAAGGATTGTGTTGTCAACTAGTAGAACCTCTAGTTGTAGTCACACTTTCCTTATTAAGGGTTTTGTTGTCCACTAGTTGATCCTCTAGTTGTAGTTACACTTGTCTTATTAAGAGGGTTGTTGTCCACTAGTTGACCCTCTAGTTGTAGTCACACTTGTCTTGTTAAAGTGTTTGTTGTCCACTAGTTGAACCTCTAGTTGTAGTCACACTTGGCTTATTAAGGGGTTTGTTGTCCACTATATGACCCTCTAGTTGTAGTCACATTTGTCTTATTAAAGGTTTTGTTGTCCACTAGTTGACCCTCTAGTTGTAGTCATACTTGCCTTATTAAGGGGTTTGTTGTCCATTATATGACCCTCTAGTTGTAGTCACATTTGTCTTATTAAAGGTTTTGTTGTCCACTAGTTGACCCTCTAGTTGTAGTCACACTTGCCTTATTAAGATGTTTGTTGTCCACTAGTTGATCCTCTAGTTGTAGTCACACTTGCCTTATTAAGGTGTTTGTTGTCCACTAGTTGACCCTCTAGTTGTAGTCACACTTGTCTTATCTAAGGTTTTGTTGTCCACTAGTTGAACCTCTAGTTGTAGTCACGCTTGCCTTATTAAGGGTTTTGTTGTCCACTAGTTCAACCTTTTATTGTAGTCACACTTGCCTTATTCAGGGGTTTGTTTTCCACTAGTTGACACTCTAGTTGTTGTAGTCACACTTGTCTTATTAAGGGGTTTGCTGTCCACTAGTTGAACCTCTAATTGTAGTCACACATGTCTTATTAAGGGGTTTGTTGTCCACTAGTTGACCCTCTAGTTGTAGTCACACTAGCCTTATTACGGGTTTTGTTGTCCACTAGTTGACCCTCTAGTTTTAGTCACACTTGGCTTATTAAGGAGTTTGTTGTCCAATAGTTGAACATCTTGTTGTAGTCACACTTGCCTTATTAAGGGGTTTGTTGTCCACTACTTGAAATTCTGGTTGTAGACACACTTGTCCTATTAAGGAGTTTGTTGTTCACTGGTTGACTTCCAGTTCAAGACACACTTGTCTTATTAAGGGGTTGGTTGTCCACTACTTGAACCTCTAGCTGTTGTCACACTTGCCTTATTAAGGATTGTGTTGTCAACTAGTAGAACCTCTAGTTGTAGTCACATTTTCCTTATTAAGGGTTTTGTTGTCCACTAGTTGACCCTCTAGTTGTAGTTACACTTGTCTTGTTAAAGTGTTTGTTGTCCACTAGTTGAAACTCTAGTTGTGGTCATACTTGCCTTATTAAGGGGTGTGTTGTTCACTAGTTGACCCTCTAGTTGTAGTTACACTTGTCTTGTTAAAGTGTTTGTTGTCCACTAGTTGAAACTCTAGTTGTGGTCATACTTGCCTTATTAAGGGGTTTGTTGTCCACTATATGACCCTCTAGTTGTAGTCACATTTGTCTTATTAAAGGTTTTGTTGTCCACTAGTTGACCCTCTAGTTGTAGTCACACTTCCCTTATTAAGATGTTTGTTGTCCACTAGTTGATCCTCTAGTTGTAGCTACATTTGTCTTATTAAGATGTTTGTTGTCCACTATATGACCCTCTAGTTGTAGTCACATTTGTCTTATTAAAGGTTTTGTTGTCCACTAGTTGACCCTCTAGTTGTAATCACACTTGCCTTAGTGAGGTGTTTGTTGTCCACTAGTTGACCCTCTAGTTGTAGCTACATTTGTCTTATTAAGATGTTTGTTGTCCACTAGTTGACCCTCTAGTTGTAGTCACACTTGTCTTATCTAAGGTTTTGTTGTCCACTAGTTGAACCTCTAGTTGTAGTCACACTTGCCTTATTAAGGGTTTTGTTGTCCACTAGTTCAACCTTTTATTGTAGTCACACTTGCCTTATTCAGGGGTTTGTTTTCCACTAGTTGACCCTCTAGTTGTTGTAGTCACACTTGTCTTATTAATGGGTTTGTTGTCCACTAGTTGAACCTCTAGTTGTAGTCACACTTGTCTTATTAAGAGGTTTGCTGTCCACTAGTTAAACCTTTTATTGTAGTCACACTTGCCTTATTCAGGGGTTTGTTTTCCACTTGTTGACCCTCTAGTTGTTGTAGTCACACTTGTCTTATTAATGGGTTTGTTGTCCACTAGTTGACCCTCTAGTTGTAGTCACACTTGCCGTATTACGGGTTTTGTTGTCCACTAGTTAAACCTCTAGTTGTAGTCACACTTGCCTTATTAAGGGGTTTGTTGTCCACTAGTTGAACCTCTAGTTGTAGTCACACTTGCCTTATTACGGGTTTTTTTGTCCACTAGTTGACCCTCTAGTTTTAGTCACACTTGGCTTATTAAGGAGTTTGTTGTCCAATAGTTGAACATCTTGTTGTAGTCACACTTGCCTGATTAAGGTGTTTGTTGTCCACTACTTGAAATTCTGGTGGTAGACACACTTGTCCTATTAAGGAGTTTGTTGTTCACTAGTTGAACCTCTAGTTGAAAACACACTTGTCTTATTAAGGATTGTGTTGTCCACTAGTTGAACCTCTAGCTGTAGTCACACTTGCCTTATTAAGGATTGTGTTGTCAACTAGTAGAACCTCTAGTTGTAGTCACACTTGTCTTATTAAGGATTGTGTTGTCAACTAGTAGAACCTCTAGTTGTAGTCACACTTGCTTTATTAAGGTGTTTGTTGTCCACTAGTTGAACCTCTAGTTGTAGTCACACTTGCCTTGTTAAGGGGTTTGTTGTCTACTAGTTGAACCTCTAGTTGTAGTCACACTTGCCTTATTAAGGGGTTTGTTGTCCACTAGTTGAACATCTAGTTGTAGTCACACTTGCCTTATTAAGGGGTTTGTTGTCCACTAGTAGAACCTCTAGTTGTAGTCACACTTGCCTTATTAAGGTGTTTGTTGTCCACTAGTTGACCCTCTAGTTGTAGCTACATTTGTCTTATTAAGATGTTTGCTGTCCACTAGTTGTAGTCACATTTGTCTTATTAAAGGTTTTGTTGTCCACTAGTTGAACCTCTAGTTATAGTCACACTTGCCTTATTAAGGTGTTTGTTTTCCACTAGTTGACCCTCTAGTTGTAGTCACACTTGCCTTATTAAGGGGTTTGTTGTCCACTAGTAGAACCTCTAGTTGTAGTCACACTTGTCTTATCTAAGGTTTTGTTGTCCACTAGTTGAACCTCTAGTTGTAGTCACACTTGCCTTATTAAGGGTTTTGTTTTCCACTAGTTCAACCTTTTATTGTAGTCACACTTGCCTTATTCAGGGATTTGTTTTCCACTAGTTGACCCTCTAGTTGTTGTAGTCACACTTGTCTTATTAATGGGTTTGTTGTCCACTAGTTGAACCTCTAGTTGTAGTCACACTTGTCTTATTAAGAGGTTTGCTGTCCACTAGTTGAACCTCTAGTTGTAGTCACACTTGTCTTATTAAGGGGTTTGTTGTCCACTAGTTGACCCTCTAGTTGTAGTCACTCTAGCCTTATTACGGGTTTTGTTGTCCACTAGTTGAACCTCTAGTTGTAGTCACACTTGCCTTATTACGGGTTTTGTTGTCCACTAGTTGACCCTCTAGTTTTAGTCACACTTGGCTTATTAAGGAGTTTGTTGTCCAATAGTTGAACATCTCGTTGTAGTCACACTTGCCTGATTAAGGTGTTTGCTGTCCACTACTTGAAATTCTCGTGGTAGACACACTTGTCCTATTAAGGAGTTTGTTGTTCACTAGTTGAACCTCTAGTTGAAAACACACTTGTCTTATTAAGGATTGTGTTGTCCACTAGTTGAACCTCTAGCTGTAGTCACACTTGCCTTATTAAGGATTGTGTTGTCAACTAGTAGAACCTCTAGTTGTAGTCACACTTGTCTTATTAAGGATTGTGTTGTCAACTAGTAGAACCTCTAGTTGTAGTCACACTTGCCTTATTAAGGTGTTTGTTTTCCACTAGTTGACCCTCTAGTTATAGTCACACTTGCCTTATTAAGGGGTTTGTTGTCCACTAGTAGAACCTCTAGTTGTAGTCACATTTGCCTTATTAAGGTGTTTGTTGTCCACTAGTTGAACCTCTAGTTGTAGTCACATTTGCCTTATTAAGGGGTTTGTTGTCCACTAGTTGAACATCTAGTTGTAGTCACACTTGCCTTATTAAGGGGTTTGTTGTCCACTAGTTGTAGTAACATTTGTCTTATTAAAGGTTTTGTTGTCCACTAGTAGAACCTCTAGTTGTAGTCACACTTGCCTTATTAAGGTGTTTGTTTTCCACTAGTTGACCCTCTAGTTGTAGTCACACTTGCCTTATTAAGGAGTTTGTTTTCCACTAGTTGAACCTCTAGTTGTAGTCACACTTGCCTTATTAAGGAGTTTGTTTTCCACTAGTTTATCCTCTAGTTGTAGTCACACTTGCCTTATTAAGGTGTTTGTTGTCCACTAGTTGAACCTCTAGTTGTAGTCACACTTGCCTTATTAAGATGTTTGCTGTCCACTAGTTGTAGTCACATTTGTCTTATTAAAGGTTTTGTTGTCCACTAGTAGAACCTCTAGTTGTAGTCACACTTGCCTTATTAAGGTGTTTGTTTTCCACTAGTTGACCCTCTAGTTGTAGTCACACTTGCCTTATTAAGGAGTTTGTTTTCCACTAGTTGAACCTCTAGTTGTAGTCACACTTGCCTTATTAAGGAGTTTGTTTTCCACTAGTTGATCCTCTAGTTGTAGTCACACTTGCCTTATTAAGGTGTTTGTTGTCCACTAGTTGAACCTCTAGTTGTAGTCACACTTGCCTTATTAAGGGGTTTGTTGTCCACTAGTAGAACCTCTAGTTGTAGTCACACTTGCCTTATTAAGGTGTTTGTTGTCCACTAGTTGAACCTCTAGTTGTAGTCACACTTGTCTTATTAAGGTGTTTGTTTTCCACTAGTTGACCCTCTAGTTGTAGTCACACTTGCCTTATTAAGGAGTTTGTTTTCCACTAGTTGACTCTCTAGTTGTAGTCACACTTGCCTTATTAAGGTGTTTGTTTTCCACTAGTTGACCCTCTAGTTGTAGTCACACTTGCCTTATTAAGGTGTTTGTTGTCAACTAGTAGAACCTCTAGTTGTAGTCACACTTGCCTTATTAAGGTGTTTGTTGTCCACTAGTTGAACCTCTAGTTGTAGTCACACATGTCTTATTAAGGGGTTTGTTGTCCACTAGTTGAACCTCTAGTTGTAGTCACACTTGTCTTATTAAGGGTTTTGTTGTCCACTAGTTGAACCTCTAGTTGTAGTCACACTTGCCTTATTAAGGTGTTTGTTGTCAACTAGTAGAACCTCTAGTTGTAGTCACACTTGTCTTATTAAGGATTGTGTTGTCAACTAGTAGAACCTCTAGTTGTAGTCACACTTGTCTTATTAAGAGGTTTGCTGTCCACTAGTTGAACCTCTAGTTGTAGTCACACTTGTCTTATTAAGGGGTTTGTTGTCCACTAGTTGACCCTCTAGTTGTAGTCACTCTAGCCTTATTACGGGTTTTGTTGTCCACTAGTTGAACCTCTAGTTGTAGTCACACTTGCCTTATTACGGGTTTTGTTGTCCACTAGTTGACCCTCTAGTTTTAGTCACACTTGGCTTATTAAGGAGTTTGTTGTCCAATAGTTGAACATCTCGTTGTAGTCACACTTGCCTGATTAAGGTGTTTGTTGTCCACTACTTGAAATTATGGTGGTAGACACACTTGTCCTATTAAGGAGTTTGTTGTTCACTAGTTGAACCTCTAGTTGAAAACACACTTGTCTTATTAAGGATTGTGTTGTCCACTAGTTGAACCTCTAGCTGTAGTCACACTTGCCTTATTAAGGATTGTGTTGTCAACTAGTAGAACCTCTAGTTGTAGTCACACTTGTCTTATTAAGGATTGTGTTGTCAACTAGTAGAACCTCTAGTTGTAGTCACACTTGCCTTATTAAGGTGTTTGTTGTCCACTAGTTGAACCTCTAGTTGTAGTCACACTTGCCTTATTAAGGGGTTTGTTGTCCACTAGTAGAACCTCTAGTTGTAGTCACACTTGCCTTATTAAGGTGTTTGTTGTCCACTAGTTGAACCTCTAGTTGTAGTCACATTTGCCTTATTAAGGGGTTTGTTGTCCACTAGTTGAACCTCTAGTTGTAGTCACACTTGCCTTATTAAGGGGTTTGTTGTCCACTAGTAGAACCTCTAGTTGTAGTCACACTTGCCTTATTAAGGTGTATGTTTTCCACTAGTTGACCCTCTAGTTGTAGTCACACTTGCCTTATTAAGGAGTTTGTTTTCCACTAGTTGAACCTCTAGTTGTAGTCACACTTGCCTTATTAAGGAGTTTGTTTTCCACTAGTTGATCCTCTAGTTGTAGTCACACTTGCCTTATTAAGGTGTTTGTTGTCCACTAGTTGACCCTCTAGTTGTAGTCACACTTGCCTTATTAAGGTGTTTGTTGTCCACTAGTTGAACCTCTAGTTGTAGTCACACATGTCTTATTAAGGGGTTTGTTGTCCACTAGTTGAACCTCTAGTTGTAGTCACACTTTTCTTATTAAGGGTTTCGTTGTCCACTAGTTGAACCTCTAGTTGTAGTCACACTTGCCTTATTAAGGTGTTTGTTGTCAACTAGTAGAACCTCTAGTTGTAGTCACACTTGTCTTATTAAGGATTGTGTTGTCAACTAGTAGAACCTCTAGTTGTAGTCACACTTGTCTTATTAAGGGGTTTGTTGTCCACTAGTTGAACTTCTAGTTGTAGTCACACTTGCCTTATTAAGGTGTTTGTTGTCCACTAGTTGAACCTCTAGTTGTAGTCACACTTGCCTTATTAAGGTGTTTGTTGTCCACTAGTTGAACCTCTAGTTGTAGTCACACATGTCTTATTAAGGGGTTTGTTGTCCACTAGTTGAACCTCTAGTTGTAGTCACATTTGTCTTATTAAGGATTTTGTTGTCCACTAGTTGAACCTCTAGTTGTAGTCACACTTGCCTTATTAAGGTGTTTGTTGTCAACTAGTTGAACCTCTAGTTGTAGTCACACTTGTCTTATTAAGGATTGTGTTGTCAACTAGTAGAACCTCTAGTTGGAGTCACACTTGTCTTATTAAGGGGTTTGTTGTCCACTAGTTGAACTTCTAGTTGTAGTCACACTTGCCTTATTAAGGTGTTTGTTGTCCACTAGTTGAACCTCTAGCTGTAGTCACACTTGCCTTATTAAGGATTGTGTTGTCAACTAGTAGAACCTCTAGTTGGAGTCACACTTGTTTTATTAAGGATTGTGTTGTCAACTAGTAGAACCTCTAGTTGTAGTCACACTTGTCTTATTAAGGGGTTTGTTGTCCACTAGTTGAACTTCTAGTTGTAGTCACACTTGCCTTATTAAGGTGTTTGTTGTCCACTAGTTGAACCTCTAGTTGTAGTCACACTTGCCTTATTAAGGGGTTTGTTGTTCACTAGTTGACCCTCTAGTTGTAGTCACACTTGCCTTATTAAGGGTTTTGTTGTCCACTAGTTGACCTTCTAGATATAATCACACTTGCCTTATTAAGGTGTTTGTTGTCCACTAGGTGACCCTCTAGTTGTAGTCACACTTGCCTTATTAAGGATTGTGTTGTCAACTAGTAGAACCTCTAGTTGTAGTCACACTTGCCTTATTAAGATGTTTGTTGTCCACTAGTTGAACCTCTAGTTGTAGTCACACTTGTCATATTAAGGAGTTTGTTGTCCACTAGTTGAACCTCTAGTTATAGTCACACTTGCCTTATTAAGGTGTTTGTTTTCCACTAGTTGACCCTCTAGTTGTAGTCACACTTGTCTTATTTAAGGTTTTGTTGTCCACTAGTTGAACCTCTAGTTGTAGTCACACTTGCCTTATTAAGGGGTTTGTTGTCCACTAGTTGAACTTCTAGTTGTAGTCACACTTGCCTTATTAAGGTGTTTGTTGTTCACTAGTTGAACCTCTAGTTGTAGTCACATTTGTCTTATTAAGATGTTTGTTGTCCACTAGTTGACCTCCTAGTTGTAATCACACTTGTCTTATTTAAGGCTTTATTGTCCACTAGTTGAACCTCTAGTTGTAGTCACACTTGCCTTTTTAAGGTGTTTGTTGTCCACTAGTTGAACCTCTAGTTGTAGTCACACTTGCCTTATTAAGGAGTTTGTTGTCCACTAGTTGACCCGCTAGTTGTAGTCACACTTGTCATATTAAGGAGTTTGTTGTCCACTAGTGGAACCTCTAGTTGTAGTCACACTTGCCTTATTAAGGTGTTTGTTGTCCACTAGTTGACCCTCTAGTTGTAGTCACACTTGCCTTATTAAGGAGTTTGTTGTCCACTAGTTGAACCTCTAGTTGTAGTCACACTTGCCTTATTAAGGTGTTTGTTGTTCACTAGTTGAACCTCTAGTTGTAGTCACATTTGCCTTATTAAGGGGTTTGTTGTCCACTAGTTGACCCTCTAGTTGTATCCACACTTGTCTTATTTAAGGCTTTGTTGTCCACTAGTTGAACCTCTAGTTGTAGTCACACTTGCCTTTTTAAGGTGTTTGTTGTCCACTAGTTGAACCTCTAGTTGTAGTCACACTTGCCTTATTAAGGAGTTTGTTGTCCACTAGTTGACCCGCTAGTTGTAGTCACACTTGTCATATTAAGGAGTTTGTTGTCCACTAGTTGACCCTCTAGTTGTAGTCACACTTGTCTTATTTAAGGTTTTGTTGTCCACTAGTTGAACCTCTAGTTGTAGTCACACTTGCCTTATTAAGGGTGTTGTTGTCCACTAGTTGACCCTCTAGTTGTAGTCACTCTTGCCGTATTAAGGGGTTTGTTGTCCACTAGTAGAACCTCTAGTTGTAGTCACACTTGTCTTATTAAGGTGTTTTTTGTCCGCTAGTTGTACCTCTAGTTGTAGTCACACTTTCCTTATTAAGGGTTGTGTTTTTCTCTAGTTGAACCTCTAGTTGTAGTCACACTTGCCTTATTAAGGGGTTTGTTGTCCACTAGTGAAACCTCTAGTTGTAGTCACACTTGCCTTATTAAGGATTTTGTTGTCCACTAGTTGAACCTCTAGTTGTAGTCACACTTGCCTTATTAAAGGGGTGTATTGTTCACTAGTTGACCTCTAGTTGTAGACACATTTGTCTTATTAAGGGGTTTGTTATCCACTAGTTGAACCTCTATTTGTAGTCACACTTCCCTTATTAAAGGGGTGTATTGTTCACTAGTTGACCTCTAGTTGTAGACACACTTGTCTTATTAAGGGGTTTGTTATCCACTACTTGAACCTGTATTTGTAGTCACACTTCCCTTATTAAAGGTTTTGTTGTCCACTAGTTGAACCGCTAGTTGTAGTCACACTTACCTTATTAAGGTGTTTGTTGTCCACTAGTTGAACCTTTTATTTATTGTAGTCACACTTGCCTTATTAAGGGGTTTGTTGTCCACTAGTTGACCTTCTAGTTGTAATCACACTTGCCTTATTAAAGTGTTTGTTGTCCACTAGTTGACCCTCTAGTTGTATTCACACTTGTCTTATTTAAGGCTTTGTTGTCCACTAGTTGAACCTCTAGTTGTAGTCACACTTGCCTTTTTAAGGTGTTTGTTGTCCACTAGTTGAACCTCTAGTTGTAGTCACACTTGCCTTATTAAGGAGTTTGTTCTCCACTAGTTGACCCGCTAGTTGTAGTCACACTTGTCATATTAAGGAGTTTGTTGTCCACTAGTTGATCCTCTAGTTGTAGTCACACTTGCCTTATTAAGGTGTTTGTTGTCCACTAGTTGACCCTCTAGTTGTAGTCACACTTGTCTTATTTAAGGTTTTGTTGTCCACTAGTTGAACCTCTAGTTGTAGTCACACTTGCCTTATTAAGGGTGTTGTTGTCCACTAGTTGACCCTCTAGTTGTAGTCACACTTGCCGTATTAAGGGGTTTGTTGTCGACTAGTAGAACCTCTAGTTGTAGTCACACTTGCCTTATTAAAGTGTTTGTTGTCCACTAGTAGAACCTCTAGTTGTAGTCACACTTGTCTTATTAAGGTGTTTTTTGTCCGCTAGTTGTACCTCTAGTTGTAGTCACACTTTCCTTATTAAGGGTTGTGTTTTTCACTAGTTGAATCTCTAGTTGTAGTCACACTTGCCTTATTAAGGGGTTTGTTGTCCACTAGTTGAACCTCTAGTTGTAGTCACACTTGCCTTATTAAGAATTTTGTTGTCCACTAGTTGAACCTCTAGTTGTAGTCACACTTGCCTTATTAAAGGGGTGTATTGTTCACTAGTTGACCTCTAGTTGTAGACACACTTGTCTTATTAAGGGGTTTGTTATCCACTACTTGAACCTCTATTTGTAGTCACACTTCCCTTATTAAAGGTTTTGTTGTCCACTAGTTGAACCGCTAGTTGTAGTCACACTTACCTTATTAAGGTGTTTGTTGTCCACTAGTTGAACCTCTAGTTGTAGTCACACTTGTCTTATTAAGGGGTTTGTTATCCACTACTTGAACCTCTATTTGTAGTCACACTTCCCTTATTAAAGGTTTTGTTGTCCACTAGTTGAACCGCTAGTTGTAGTCACACTTACCTTATTAAGGTGTTTGTTGTCCACTAGTTGAACCTCTAGTTGTAGTCACACTTGCCTTATTAAGGAGTTTGTTCTCCACTAGTTGACCCGCTAGTTGTAGTCACACTTGTCATATTAAGGAGTTTGTTGTCCACTAGTTGATCCTCTAGTTGTAGTCACACTTGCCTTATTAAGGTGTTTGTTGTCCACTAGTTGACCCTCTAGTTGTAGTCACACTTGTCTTATTTAAGGTTTTGTTGTCCACTAGTTGAACCTCTAGTTGTAGTCACACTTGCCTTATTAAGGGTGTTGTTGTCCACTAGTTGACCCTCTAGTTGTAGTCACACTTGCCGTATTAAGGGGTTTGTTGTCGACTAGTAGAACCTCTAGTTGTAGTCACACTTGCCTTATTAAAGTGTTTGTTGTCCACTAGTAGAACCTCTAGTTGTAGTCACACTTGTCTTATTAAGGTGTTTTTTGTCCGCTAGTTGTACCTCTAGTTGTAGTCACACTTTCCTTATTAAGGGTTGTGTTTTTCACTAGTTGAATCTCTAGTTGTAGTCACACTTGCCTTATTAAGGGGTTTGTTGGCCACTAGTTGAACCTCTAGTTGTAGTCACACTTGCCTTATTAAGGATTTTGTTGTCCACTAGTTGAACCTCTAGTTGTAGTCACACTTGCCTTATTAAAGGGGTGTATTGTTCACTAGTTGACCTCTAGTTGTAGACACACTTGTCTTATTAAGGGGTTTGTTATCCACTACTTGAACCTCTATTTGTAGTCACACTTCCCTTATTAAAGGTTTTGTTGTCCACTAGTTGAACCGCTAGTTGTAGTCACACTTACCTTATTAAGGTGTTTGTTGTCCACTAGTTGAACCTCTAGTTGTAGTCACACTTGTCTTATTAAGGGGTTTGTTATCCACTACTTGAACCTCTATTTGTAGTCACACTTCCCTTATTAAAGGTTTTGTTGTCCACTAGTTGAACCGCTAGTTGTAGTCACACTTACCTTATTAAGGTGTTTGTTGTCCACTAGTTGAACCTTTTATTTATTGTAGTCACACTTGCCTTATTAAGGGGTTTGTTGTCCACTAGTTGACCCTCTAGTTGTAGTCACACTTGCCTTATTAAGGGGTTTGTTGTCCACTAGTTGAACCTCTAGTTGTAGTCACAGTTGCCTTATTAAGGTGTTTGTTGTCCACTAGTAGAACCTCTAGTTGTAGTCACACTTGCCTTATTAAGGGTTTGTTTTCCACTTGTTGAACCTCTAGTTGTAGTCACACTAGCCTTATTAAGGTGTTTGTTGTCCACTAGTTGAACCTCTAGTTGTAGTCACACTTGTCTTATTTAAGGTGTTTGTTGTCCACTAGTTGACCCTCTAGTTGTAGTCACACTTGCCTTATTAAGGTGTTTGTTGTCCACTAGTTGAACCTCTAGTTGTAGTCACACTTGCCTTATTAAGGGGTTTGTTTTCCACTAATTGACCCTCTAGTTGTAGTCACACTTGCCTTATTAAGGTGTTTGTTTTCCACTAGTTGACCCTCTAGTTGTAGTTACACTTGCCTTATTAAGGAGTTTGTTTTCCACTAGTTGAACCTCTAGTTGTAGTCACACTTGCCTTATTAAGGAGTTTGTTTTCCGCTAGTTGAACCTCTAGTTGTAGTCACTCTTGCCTTATTAAGGAGTTTGTTTTCCACTAGTTGAACCTCTAGTTGTAGTCACACTTGCCTTATTAAGGAGTTTGTTTTCCACTAGTTGAACCTCTACTTGTAGTCACACTTGCCTTATTAAGGGGTTTGTTTTCCACTAGTTGAACCTCTAGTTGTAGTCACACTTGCCTTATTAAGGAGTTTGTTTTCCACTAGTTGAACCTCTAGTTGTAGTCACACTTGCCTTATTAAGGAGTTTGTTTTCCACTAGTTGAACCTCTAGTTGTAGTCACACTTGCCTTATTAAAGGTTTTGTTTTCCACTAGTTGACCCTCTAGTTGTAGTCACACTTGCCTTATTAAGGGGTTTCTTTTCCACTAGTTGAACCTCTAGTTGTAGTCACACTTGCCTTATTAAGGAGTTTGTTTTCCACTAGTTGAACCTCTAGTTGTAGTCACACTTGCCTTATTAAGGAGTTTGTTTTCCACTAGTTGAACCTCTAGTTGTAGTCACACTTGCCTTATTAAGGAGTTTGTTTTCCACTAGTTGAACCTCTAGTTGTAGTCACACTTGCCTTATTAAAGGTTTTGTTTTCCACTAGTTGACCCTCTAGTTGTAGTCACACTTGCCTTATTAAGGTGTTTGTTTTCCACTAGTTGACCCTCTAGTTGTAGTAACACTTGCCTTATTAAGGGGTTTGTTTTCCACTAGTTGAACCTCTAGTTGTAGTCACACTTGCCTTATTAAGGGGTTTGTTTTCCACTAGTTGAACCTCTGGTTGTAGTCACACTTGCCTTATTAAGGGGTTTGTTGTCCACTAGTTGAACCTCTAGTTGTAGTCACACTTGCCTTATTAAGGTGTTTGTTGTCCACTAGTTGAACCTCTAGTTGTAGTCACACTTGCCTTATTAAGGGGTTTGTTTTCCACTAGTTGACCCTCTAGTTGTAGTAACACTTGCCTTATTAAGGGGTTTGTTTTCCACTAGTTGAATCCCTAGTTGTAGTCACACTTGCCTTATTAAGGAGTTTGTTTTCCACTAGTTGAACCTCTAGTTGTAGTCACACTTGCCTTATTAAGGAGTTTGTTTTCCACTAGTTGAACCTCTAGTTGTAGTCACACTTGCCTTAGTAAAGGTTTTGTTTTCCACTAGTTGACCCTCTAGTTGTAGTCACACTTGCCTTATTAAGGAGTTTGTTTTCCACTAGTTGAACCTCTAGTTGTAGTCACACTTGCCTTATTAAGGAGTTTGTTTTCCACTAGTTGAACCTCTAGTTGTAGTCACACTTGCCTTATTAAGGAGTTTGTTTTCCACTAGTTGAACCTCTAGTTGTAGTCACACTTGCCTTATTAAGGAGTTTGTTTTCCACTAGTTGAACCTCTAGTTGTAGTCACACTTGCCTTATTAAGGAGTTTGTTTTCCACTAGTTGAACCTCTAGTTGTAGTCACACTTGCCTTATTAAAGGTTTTGTTTTCCACTAGTTGACCCTCTAGTTGTAGTCACACTTGTCTTATTAAGGGGTTTGTTTTCCACTAGGTGACCCTCTAGTTGTAGTCACACTTGCCTTATTAAGGTGTTTGTTTTCCACTAGTTGACCCTCTAGTTGTAGTAACACTTGCCTTATTAAGGGGTTTGTTTTCCACTAGTTGAACCTCTAGTTGTAGTCACACTTGCCTTATTAAGGGGTTTGTTTTCCACTAGTTGAACCTCTGGTTGTAGTCACACTTGCCTTATTAAGGGGTTTGTTGTCCACTAGTTGAACCTCTAGTTGTAGTCACACTTGCCTTATTAAGGTGTTTGTTTTCCACTAGTTGACCCTCTAGTTGTAGTAACACTTGCCTTATTAAGGGGTTTGTTGTCCACTAGTTGAACCTCTAGTTGTAGTCACACTTGCCTTATTAAGGGGTTTGTTTTCCACTAGTTGACCCTCTAGTTGTAGTAACACTTGCCTTATTAAGGGGTTTGTTTTCCACTAGTTGAACCTCTAGTTGTAGTCACACTTGCCTTATTAAGGGGTTTGTCTTCCACTAGTTGAACCTCTAGTTGTAGTCACACTTGTCTTATTAAGGGGTTTGTTTTCCACTAGTTGAACCTCTAGTTGTAGTCACACTTGCCTTATTAAGGGGTTTGTTTTCCACTAGTTGACCCTCTAGTTGTAGTAACACTTGCCTTATTAAGGGGTTTGTTTTCCACTAGTTGAACCTCTAGTTGTAGTCACACTTGCCTTATTAAGGGGTTTGTTTTCCACTAGTTGACCCTCTAGTTGTAGTAACACTTGCCTTATTAAGGGGTTTGTTTTCCACTAGTTGAACCTCTAGTTGTAGTCACACTTGCCTTATTAAGGGGTTTGTTTTCCACTAGTTGAACCTCTAGTTGTAGTCACACTTGTCTTATTAAGGAGTTTGTTGTCCACTAGTAGAACCTCTAGTTGTAGTCACACTTGCCTTATTAAGGTGTTTGTTGTCCACTAGTTGAACCTCTAGTTGTAGTCACACTTGTCTTATTAAGGAGTTTGTTGTCCACTAGTAGAACCTCTAGTTGTAGTCACACTTGCCTTATTAAGGTGTTTGTTGTCCACTAGTTGAACCTCTAGTTGTAGTCACACTTGCCTTATTAAGGTGTTTGTTTTCCACTAGTTGAACCTCTAGTTGTAGTCACACTTTCCTTATTAAGGGGTTTGTTGTCCACTAGTTGACCATCTAGTTGTAGTCACACTTGCCTTATTAAGATGTTTGTTTTCCACTAGTTGACCCTCTAGTTGTAGTCACACTTGTCTTGTTAAAGTGTTTGTTTTCCACTAGTTGAACCTCTAGTTGTAGTCATACTTGTCCTATTAAAGGGGTTTGTTGTCCACTAGTTGATCCTCTAGTTGTAGTCACACTTGCCTTATTAAGGTGTTTGTTGTCCACTAGTTGACCCTCTAGTTGTAGTCACACTTGTCTTATTAAGGTGTTTGTTGTCCACTAGTTGACCCTCTAGTTGTAGTCACACTTGTCTTGTTAAAGTGTTTGTTTTCCACTAGTTGAACCTCTAGTTGTAGTCACACTTGTCTTATTAAGGGGTTTGTTGTCCACTAGTTGACCATCTAGTTGTAGTCACACTTGCCTTATTAAGATGTTTGTTGTCCACTAGTTGACCCTCTAGTTGTAGTCACACTTGTCTTGTTAAAGTGTTTGTTTTCCACTAGTTGAACCTCTAGTTGTAGTCACACTTGCCTTATTAAGGAGTTTGTTTTCCACTAGTTGAACCTCTAGTTGTAGTCACACTTGTCTTATTAAGGGGTTTGTTTTCCACTAGTTGAACCTCTAGTTGTAGTCATACTTGTCCTATTAAGGGGTTTGTTGTCCACTAGTTGATCCTCTAGTTGTAGTCACACTTGCCTTATTAAGGTGTTTGTTGTCCACTAGTTGACCCTCTAGTTGTAGTCACACTTGTCTTGTTAAAGTGTTTGTTTTCCACTAGTTGACCCTCTAGTTGTAGTCACACTTGTCTTGTTAAAGTGTTTGTTTTCCACTAGTTGAACCTCTAGTTGTAGTCACACTTGTCTTATTAAGGGGTTTGTTGTCCACTAGTTGAACCTCTAGTTGTAGTCATGCTTGTCCTATTAAGGGGTTTGTTGTCCACTAGTTGATCCTCTTGTTGTAGTCACACTTGCCTTATTAAGGTGTTTGTTGTCCACTAGTTGACCCTCTAGTTGTAGTCACACTTGTCTTGTTAAAGTGTTTGTTGTCCACTAGTTGACCCTCTAGTTGTAGTCACACTTGCCTTATTAAGGTGTTTGTTTTCCACTAGTTGACCCTCTAGTTGTAGTCACACTTGTCTTATTAAGAGGTTTGCTGTCCACTAGTTGAACCTCTAGTTGTAGTCACACTTGCCTTATTAAGGTGTTTGTTGTCCACTAGTTGACCCTCTAGTTGTAGTCACACTTGCCTTATTAAGGGTTTTGTTGTCCACTAGTTGACCCTCTAGTTGTAGTCACACTTGTCTTATTAAGGTGTTTTTTGTCCACTAGTTGACCCTCTAGTTGTAGTCACACTTGTCTTGTTAAAGTGTTTGTTTTCCACTAGTTGAACCTCTAGTTGTAGTCACACTTGTCTTATTAAGGGGTTTGTTGTCCACTAGTTGATCCTCTAGTTGTAGTCACACTTGCCTTATTAAGGTGTTTGTTTTCCACTAGTTGAACCTCTAGTTGTAGTCACACTTGCCTTATTAAGGAGTTTGTTGTCCACTAGTTGACCCTCTAGTTGTAGTCACACTTGTCTTATTAAGGTGTTTGTTGTCCACTAGTTGACCCTCTAGTTGTAGTCACACTTGCCTTATGAAAGACTACACAATCTAATGTTGCTATGTTGTTATCGATGTTTTGTCTTCTTCATTTCAGAACCAGAAGACAGAGCATACACCAATTTTGAAATATAGCCTTACAACTTTAAATTAAACATAGAACTTATGTTATGATTATAGCATAACATTAATTCAAACTATTATTTTTTTTATATGACCATAGCTAGTAATGTGACCTTTCCTCGTCATTCTGTGTCCGTCATCAACTCTTCGGAAATTGTAATGTCTACACATTTGTATATCTGTCCGTCCGTCATGTATTTGTAGTTGATGGTGTGAAATGAATAATAGGACGATATCAAAATATTTTATGTTAAAACGTGGATTTGTATTGACAAAATTTTGTAATTGTGAAAATGGTCATTGTTTATAACAAATCATGTATACTTGTTGTTAGATTTAGAGATTATTTCATTACAAATATTTAAAACCGAGAATCTTGACAAATTTAGAAAAGAGACTATATTGTACATTGTTTGTGAGATTTTGAAAATTGTCCATTTTTTATACCCTAACATGCGAAATTGTTGTTAGATTTTGATAAAATTAAAACGGTTTTTGTTGAAATAACAGGTCTTGAGAAGTTTGTCTTGTTTACGCGATAACTTGAGTTAACAACTTTGTTTAAACTTACAATGACTCAAATCAGAAATCACTGTCGTTTTGTTTCGTTTCTAGTTTATATCTCCACTCCTGTTAAAAAAAAATCTTCAGTTTGTTTATATTGCATATTTGATACAGATTTAGCATGTTTTTGTTTATTTTTATTGAGTTTGTTTATATTGTATATTTAATACAGATTTAGCATGTTTTTGTTTATTTTTATTGAGTTTGTTTATATTGTATATTTAATACAGATTTAGCAAGTTTTTGTTTATTTTTATTGAGTTTGTTTATATTGTATATTTAATACAGATTTAGCATGTTTTTGTTTATTTTTATTGAGTTTGTTTATATTGCATATTTAATAAAGATTTAACATGTTTTTGCTGTGTTGTACATACTTAGTTATATGTAACATGTTGTTGTGAAACACTTAGACAAAGTCTGTAATTATTAAAACAGGAAACCGACACTTTTTGTACTTCTTTGTTTCTACTTTTGTGGTGTGATTTATTCAAAAAACCAACAATAATGTTCTAGTTGTTATTACCATACGATACGTCAGTAAAAATAAAGTTGAATGTAATGATGTTATACAGTTTCCGTAATGTGCTTTCAACCTGAATTTAGTGTTACCTCCAAGTAGTAATAAAGGTATTGATTTTGCCTTCTTCCATGATTTTTTTCTATTGGATGTTAGAACTTTTCCAACAATGTGGTATTTTATCGCAGTTTTAAATTTCTTAAAAACCTAAATTTAAATTAAACAAAAATATTATTGGTTTAAGTTCATTGTTGTTAAATGAAAAAAAAATTTTTTTTTGTGGTTAATATTTAAGTTGTTATAATAACTTATAATAAATATATAGAGTTAATTTTATCTTTGTGTGTTTGTCTATATGGTCGTACCCTGGATTATACTTTACCTCTGAACAAACCTATAGATGTACATTTTGTAGTAGATAAAAAGTGACAATTCCATTTTGATTTGAATATTGCTGTTTCTTTAAGCCTGCATTTCATTGGACGGAACAGCAAATATTAAAAAGTTTACCCATGGATAATACTATTCTGCTAACGTGTATTTTTATTAGTTTTGAAAGCAATAAAGTAAGAATAGATCAACCAAAAACAATAAACAAGAAATAAGCAAAATGAAATACTCTAAAAGTTTGAAGATCTTAGACAAGTCTAATGTTGACGTGATAGATAAGTTTACAACGTCACTTAAGTAAACAAACCACACAATCGACAATAAACATATGCAGCCTGGCATCTTGTAACATTTGGTACTCTTCAAATCAGAATTAAATCATTCAAAATGTAGGTTTTCTAATCTCCTGACTTTGATTGAAAGATTATCATTGCTTTATCTGAAGCAAATGTTTGTTAAAAATAGCATCGGAAACAAAATGACTGACTATTGAACATCGTGATTAAAAGGGCTGAAAATGGCGGTATGGTTACTCTTAAGCTGAAACTGACTTAATAGAATCAAATACGATAAGCTTATCGACTCCAGTGTACTCTACATTTCGTGCACAAAATTTATATACAGTCCTTTGGACTTTATTTAGTTTGTGAGTGACTTGGTCGAGTGTACCCATCCATAAACTCCTACAAATATATATTTAATTATATCAAAAACACCCCTGCTATTTTGTTGATTACCGCCAAAATAGCAATTTGTTCGGCTATCTCATTGCGGGAACCAATCACATTTGAATTAGATGATGAAATCCCGGCTTTGTACCAGATCAATACGGTTAGTCAGAGGGAACACATGTCGCTCCACATTACCCTTGTTCCGAGCCAACCATTATTTGATTGTGCTCATTACTGCTGCGTACTTAGCGATGAAGCAACAAATGCGATTTTGATGTCTTTCGTCTACTACTCTAACCATGATACCACCAATGTGGTTGTGTGCTTTAGTTGATATTGTGGACTTTGATGTGAAGAGTACAGTTTTATCTTAAAAACAAGTCTCTTTCATTGAACTGTAGCAAAGCACAGAACGACAGGAAAATGAAAGATTATATATGTTCCTTCTGAAATCAATATATTTATCTATTATATACAGTCAAACCTTCCCAAGTGATCACCTCTATTAAGCAGTCACCTGTATTAAAAGGTCACCATTTTCTTGTCCTGTCACAGAAAATTCCATATCAATTGAACCTCTTTGAAGATGCCTCCTGTCTTAAAAGGCCACTTTTTCTTTGTCCCAAAGGTGACTTCTTAATACAGGTTTGACTGTGTTTACATACTTTGAACACATATTTGTTATAATAAAGCTTGTAGCATGTCAATAATATGTCTATCTTAACAATATGTTGTTGTCCTTAATAATTGCAAACACATCTGGTTTTACAATCTTATAACACATTTTGAGGAATTTGTCTCGATCTCTGATTACTAAAGCAGACGTACTGAACAATTGATGTTCTTGTATATGGAATGCTAGCGTTTGTATGATATTGAAGAGTTATTTTAAGCAAAGTTGTGCATAGTAATTTGAATAAACCTATCCTTGATCATAGCTGTATACTCCACGTACTTCTGAATAGACACAGAAATAGATACATGTATTATATTAAAACCAGGATAAATGTTTTAGAATTATACGCATACAATAAGAAGCTAGATATGCCAGACCAGAGGTCTAGCATAAGACGACATGGGTAAAATTAGCCTATACATTCACGTTTTAAAAATGAACTCACAATAGGCTGAATATCATTCTACATTATTATCGCTAGATTCCAGATTTTTTAAGTAAGAAGATAAGTACTTTATACATTTCAACTTCGTAAAATGTATCTTGTACTTGCTTCCCATAGACAGACCGCTATGACTTACTGAAGCTGGGTAATGTTCTTCCATAGACAGACCAAGGTAAACATTATGATTTACTTAAGCCGGGTAAAGTTCTTCCATAGACAGCCCAAGATTATTGTTTTGACTTACTGAAGCCGGGTAAAGTTCTTCCATAGACAGCCCAACGTCATCGATTTGACTTACTGAAGCCGGGTAAAGTTCTTCTATAGACAGACCAAGGTTACCGTTACGATTTGCTAAAACCGGGAAAAGTTCTTCCATAGACAGACCAAAGTAAGTGCTATGATTTACTGAAGCCGGGTAACGTTCTCACATAGACGTACCAATGTTAACGCTATGATTTACTGAAGCCGGATAAAGTACTTCTATAGACAGCTCAAGGTTATTGCTTTGACTTACTGAAGCCGGGTAAAGTTCTTCCATAGACAGACCATTGTTAACGTTATGATTTACTGAAACCGAATAAAGTTCTCACATAGATAGACGAAGGATAATGCTACGATTTACTGAAACCGGGTAAGGTTCTTCCACAGACATACCAAGGTTAACGTCATGGTTTACTGAAGCCGGGTAAAGTTCTCACATAGATATACCAATGGTAACGTTATGATTTACTGAAGTTGGGTAAAGTTCTTCCATAGACATTCCAATGTTAGAGTTATGATTTACTGAAGCCGGGTAGCGTTCTCACATAGACGTACCAATGTTAACGTTATGATTTACTGAAACTGGGTAAGGTGCTTCCATAGACAGCCCAAGGTTATTGCTTTGATCTACTGAAGCAGGATAAAGTTCTTCGATAGACAGACCAAGGTTAACGTTACGATTTACTAAAACAGGGAACAGTTCTTCCATCGAAAGACCAAGGTAAGCGGTATGACTTACTGAAGCCGGGTAGCCTTCTCATATAGACGTACCAATGTTAACGTTATGATTTACTGAAGCCGGGTAAAGTACTTCCATAGACAGCCCAAGGTTATTGTTTTGACTTACTGAAGGCGGGTAACGTTCTTCCATCGACATACCATTGTATACGTAATGATTTACTGAAGCCGAGTAACGTTCTCACATAGACATACCAAGGTTAACGTTACGATTTACTGAAACCGGTTAAGGTTCTTCCATAGATATACCAAGGTTAACGTTATGATTTACTGAAGTCGGGTAAAGTTCTTCCATAGACATACCAAGGTTAACGTTATGATTTACTGAAGTCGGGTAAAGTTCTTCCATAGACATTTCAATGTTAGCGTTATGATCTACTGAAATCGGGTAAAGTTCTTCCATAGACAGGCCAAGGCTAACGTTACGATTTACTGAAGCCGGGTACAGTTCTCCCATGGACATACCAATGTTAGTGTTAAGATTTAGTGGAGCATGTGAGTTACAGGCAAGTCTTAATTATTGCTACTGTTTGTACTATGTGACTTGATTGTGCTTAATAATAGTACGAATAATGACATATGACAGAGCAAAATGCAACCAATCTGTCTGTTTTAATTATCTCTATCATTCATCATGTTTACATTTGTGCAACGTTAACAAATAACTTCAAATGTTGACTTGTGACTAAACCCTTTTTTAAATATCGAGTTAATCATTCAGTCACATAATTGTTGACAAGATTAGCACGACGGTTGCACTTGTGGAGCAGGACCAGAGCACTTGAGGTTTTTTTACGTGTTCGTGTTGTACAATCTTTAGCTTTTTATATACTGATTTGTAGATCATAGTTTGAATTTGTATCCCCTTTACTTGGTCAGTGTATTATTGTCTGTACTTCTTCGACTTACGGTTTCTGATTATACCCTGTGTTATCGTCAAGCTTGTCTTTCGTCAAATAATTCACCAGTAAAAGAATATTACCATTAACGTTTATATTGGACACACTGTTTTATCAGAATGAAAGCACATCTGACTGTGTGAATTACAATTATAATATTAAGCAGAACAAAAGTAACCTCCGAACTGTCCATCAGGTAATTGAACTAATTTTTGTTTAACAATATGATGTAATATTCCCGCTCATGAGAGCATTAACCGATTATATGAAGTTGTTGATCGTCTAACACTCACTGTCAGATGTTAGTTATGCTCAACATTAATAACTAACAGCCCGTGTTCCTTAATTTTGCCAGATATTTCATATCCACGCACGTGCATTCGTCTTGTTCTCGTGCTACCTTTACATTTGTTTTAAGAGGGGTAGGTAGAAGTGATAATGTAGGTCAGTTTTGCTAGCAGAGGTATCAACTCAGTGTTAGTAAAGAAAACGTAGATATCCAATTTAATGCACACGACGCGCTTCTGGAATACACTTCATCAGGTACGCTCAGAGCCAGATACAGAATATACAATTACGATATCTATGCGTAAAACATTGATATATATTTACAAACTAAATATTTTCAATGACCTCAATACACAACACAATATAATAATTGAAGTGGTGTATAAACTAGAAAACAATGAAGCATTGTAAACATTTAACAATGTTGCTATCACCTCTACAGTTCTTGGCATTTGTGATGTCTTTGGTACATGTATGAAGTATTTGTTTATTTTTGTGAGGGTCTTTGGTAAGTAGTATTTGTTAATTTTTGTATGGTCTTTGGTAAGTAGTATTTGTTTATTTTTGTATGATCTTTGGTAAGTAGTATTTTTTTATTTTTTTGATGGTCTTTAGTAAGTAGTATTTGTTTATTTTTTTATGGTCTTTGGTAAGTAGTATTTGTTTATTTTTTTATGATCTTTGGTAAGTAGTATTTGTTTATTTTTTTATGGTCTTTGGTAAGTAGTATTTGTTTATTTTTTTATGATCTTTGGTAAGTAGTATTTGTTTATTTTTTTATGATCTTTGGTAAGTAGTATTTGTTTATTTTTTATGGTCTTTGGTAAGTAGTATTTGTTTATTTTTTGATGGTCTTTGGTAAGTAGTATTTGTTTATTTTTTTATGGTCTTTGGTAAGTAGTATTTGTTTATTTTTTTATGATCTTTGGTAAGTAGTATTTGTTTATTTTTTTATGATCTTTGGTAAGTAGTATTTGTTTATTTTTTGATGGTCTTTGGTAAGTAGTATTTGTTTATTTTTTGATGGTCTTTGGTAAGTAGTATTTGTTTATTTTTTTATGGTCTTTGGTAAGTAGTATTTGTTTATTTTTTTATGATCTTTGGTAAGTAGTATTTGTTTATTTTTTTATGATCTTTGGTAAGTAGTATTTGTTTATTTTTGTATGATCTTTGGTAAGTAGTATTTGTTTATTTTTGTGAGGGTCTTTGGTAAGTAGTATTTGTTTATTTTTTTATGATCTTTGGTAAGTAGTATTTGTTTATTTTTTGATGGTCTTTGGTAAGTAGTATTTGTTTATTTTTTTATGATCTTTGGTAAGTAGTATTTGTTTATTTTTTTATGATCTTTGGTAAGTAGTATTTGTTTATTTTTTTATGATCTTTGGTAAGTAGTATTTGTTTATTTTTTGATGGTCTTTGGTAAGTAGTATTTGTTTATTTTTTGATGGTCTTTGGTAAGTAGTATTTGTTTATTTTTTTATGGTCTTTGGTAAGTAGTATTTGTTTATTTTTTTATGATCTTTGGTAAGTAGTATTTGTTTATTTTTTATGGTCTTTGGTAAGTAGTATTTGTTTATTTTTTGATGGTCTTTGGTAAGTAGTATTTGTTTATTTTTTTATGGTCTTTGGTAAGTAGTATTTGTTTATTTTTTTATGGTCTTTGGTAAGTAGTATTTGTTTATTTTTTTATGATCTTTGGTAAGTAGTATTTATTTATTTTTTTATGATCTTTGGTAAGTAGTATTTGTTTATTTTTTGATGGTCTTTGATAAGTAGTATTTGTTTATTTTTTGATGGTCTTTGGTAAGTAGTATTTGTTTATTTTTTTATGGTCTTTGGTAAGTAGTATTTGTTTATTTTTTTATGATCTTTGGTAAGTAGTATTTGTTTATTTTTTTATGATCTTTGGTAAGTAGTATTTGTTTATTTTTGTATGATCTTTGGTAAGTAGTATTTGTTTATTTTTGTGAGGGTCTTTGGTAAGTAGTATTTGTTTATTTTTTTATGATCTTTGGTAAGTAGTATTTGTTTATTTTTTGATGGTCTTTGGTAAGTAGTATTTGTTTATTTTTTTATGATCTTTGGTAAGTAGTATTTGTTTATTTTTTTATGATCTTTGGTAAGTAGTATTTGTTTATTTTTTTATGATCTTTGGTAAGTAGTATTTGTTTATTTTTTGATGGTCTTTGGTAAGTAGTATTTGTTTATTTTTTGATGGTCTTTGGTAAGTAGTATTTGTTTATTTTTTTATGGTCTTTGGTAAGTAGTATTTGTTTATTTTTTTATGATCTTTGGTAAGTAGTATTTGTTTATTTTTTATGGTCTTTGGTAAGTAGTATTTGTTTATTTTTTGATGGTCTTTGGTAAGTAGTATTTGTTTATTTTTTTATGGTCTTTGGTAAGTAGTATTTGTTTATTTTTTTATGGTCTTTGGTAAGTAGTATTTGTTTATTTTTTTATGATCTTTGGTAAGTAGTATTTATTTATTTTTTTATGATCTTTGGTAAGTAGTATTTGTTTATTTTTTGATGGTCTTTGATAAGTAGTATTTGTTTATTTTTTGATGGTCTTTGGTAAGTAGTATTTGTTTATTTTTTTATGGTCTTTGGTAAGTAGTACTTGTTTATTTTTGTATGATCTTTGGTAAGTAGTATTTGTTTATTTTTGTGAGGGTCTTTGGTAAGTAGTATTTTTTTTATTTTTTTATGATCTTTGGTAAGTAGTGTTTGTTTATTTTTTTATGATCTTTGGTAAGTAGTATTTGTTTATTTTTTTATGATCTTTGGTAAGTAGTATTTGTTTATTTTTTTATGATCTTTGGTAAGTAGTATTTGTTTATTTTTTTATGATCTTTGGTAAGTAGTATTTGTTTATTCTCAGTAATTCACATTCCTAGTAATCATCTTATTAATAAGTGTAATGCATAATTACTTTGGAAACATAAATCTCCTGTCTACAGCATTAACATCCATAACTCATCATCTATGTAGAAATGTGTCAAAAACAACATAAAATCAAGTAAAGCTCGTTATAGTAACACATCAATGATATCAGTAAATTATGTTCCCTTTTCCTATCAAATGGCTATGTATGAAACCACAAAATATTAACTGCCTTTAGTTATGTATTATGATATCGGTAATTACATATTGAACCTTAAGGAACGTGTGAATACTGTTATGTACTTATTTAGTTTGTCGTGTAGAAGTCCCAACTAACTCACTCAACTGAAAGAAAAATACCCCATAAGCAGGTATTTTTTTAACATATATATGAAATGAATACATAGATATCTTAAATTAGCCAAACGAGGCGTTTAAGGAATGCTCATGGCAAACAGATTCGACAGCTAAATAATCTAATGTCCTTGGTAGCAAATAAACCAACGGGTCTGAACACCCCGAGTGATATTGATCTTAGTAATAAAAGTTCAGAATTGGAAGTATTAGAATATCATAACACTGGCTTTCTCATCCATCGAACAAGCCGATGTAGTCTATTTTGAGGGGTTTGACTCCATTAAAATAATGAAGCGTTTGTTAATTGTTCAATGCAACTTCAAAATGAATTACGCTTAGTGAAAACCAATGAAGTTCTACATAGTGTATTACGTTTAATGAAGACCACTGAAGTCCTACATTGTGGATTACGCTTAGTGAATACCAATGAAGTCTTACATTGTTGATTATGTTTTATGAAGATCAATGCAGTCCTACATAGTGGATTACGCTTAATGAAGACCAATGCAGTCCTACATAGTGGATTACGCTTAGTGAAGACCAATGAAGTCCTACATTGTGGATTACGTTTAATGAAGACCAATGAAGTCCAAAATAGTGGATTACGTTTAATGAAGACAAATGGAGTCCTACATTGTGGATTACGCTTAATGAAAGCCAATGAAGCCCTACGTAGTGGATTATGCTTACTCAAGACTAATGAAGTTCTCCATAGTGGATTGTGTTTAATGAATACCAATGAAGTCCTACATAGTGGATTACGTTCAATGAAAACCAATGAAGTCCTACATAGTGGATTCCGTTTAATGAAGATCAATAAAGTCCTACATTGTGGAATACGCTTAGTGAATACAAATGAAGTCTTACATAGTGGGTTACGCTTAATGAAGATCAGTGAAGCCCTACATTGTGGATTATACTTAATGAAGACCAATGAAGTCCTACATTGTGGATTATACTTAGTGAAGACTAATTAAGTCCTACATAGTGGATTACGTTTAATGAAGACCAATGAATTCTTAAATAGTGGGCTACGTGTAATGAGGACAAATGAAATCCTACATTATGGATTACGCTTAATGAAGACCAATGAAGTCCTATATTGTGGATTACGTTTAATGAAGACCAATGAAGTCCTATATTGTGGATTACGTTTAATGAAGGCCAATGAAGTTCTACATTGTGGATTATTCTTAGTGAAAACCAATGAAGTTCTACATAGTGGATTACGTTTGATGAAGACCAATGAAGTCCAAAATAGTGGATTACGTTTAATGAAAACAAGTGGAGTCCTACATTGTGGATTACATTTAATGTAGACAAATGAAGTCCTACGTAGTGGAATACGCTTATTGAAGACCAATGAAGTTCTATATAGTGGATTATGTTTAATGAATACCAATGAAGTCCTACCTAGTTGATTACGCTTAATGAAGACCAATGAAGTCCTACATTGTGGATTATACTTAATGAAGACGAATGAAGTCCAAAATAGTGGATTGCTTTTAATGAAGACCAATGAAGTCCTACAATGTGGATTACACTTAATGAAGACCAATTAAGTCCTACATAGTGGATTATGCTTACTGAAGACCAATGAAGTCATACATTGTGGATTACGTTTATAGACGACCAATGAAGTCCCACATTGTGGATTACGCTTAGTGAATACCAATAAAGTCCTACATTGTTGATGGCGCTTAATGAAGACCAATGAAGTCCAAAATAGTGGATTACGTTTAATGAAGACAAATAGAGTTCTACATTGTGGATTACGCTTAGTGAAGCCCAATGAAGTCCTACTTAGTGGATTACGCTTATTGAAGACCAATGAAGCTTGGCATAGTGGATTACGTTTAATGAGGACAAATGGAGTCCTGCATTATGGATTACGCTTAATGAAGACCAATGAAGTCCTACATTGTGGATTGCGCTTAATAAATACCAATGAAGTCCTACATAGTGGATTACGTTTAATGAAGACCAATGAAGTCCTAAATAGTGGGTTACATTTAATGAGGACAAATGAAGTCCTACATTGTTGATTACGATTGATGAAGACCAATGAAGTCATACGTATTGGATTACGCTTAGTGAAAACCAATGAAGTCATGCATTGTGGAATTAATCCTGAACTTGAAATAGAAAATCGAAAATTAATTAAAACTTTCAAAATTATAGGCAAATTACAAATTTATAATTAACAGGAGAAGACTTTGTAGGGTATATTAAAACTCTTGTTATTTGAGTTTAAAACAAACTTTTAGAACAACATTCCAAAGATAGTGTAAATAAATGTTAACAAATATCACAGGTGTCCAGTACTGATGATAAACGTTTAAAATGCATTACGTAGAACCTGCTTTATATATCAATGATCATTTTATGTGATACACATACTATTGTTAGGGACATAAGTGATACATACTCAAGTGGGCCTCTAGTTCTGTATTGTACATGGATGTATGACATAATTAATAGAATGTTTAGGGCTCGTGCGCTTATTAGTAACTAATTGTCTCCGAAAACATTTAACTATTGAAAAGGTACATTGACAGTACTGTGTAGGGGTACCGATGGTGTTCTAAGATAACTTGTATTGATATGGTTGATATAGTACATTGTATCAAACAAAATACAATATTATAGATACGTGTGTAAGATGTACAAAGCATAATTATTGAACCCAAACCAGAAATCAATGATTATCAGAAATTTAGAACAATTATATATTGTCTGGTGATTCAAGTTTGTTTACACCAATTGATCTTTTTCATGAGAGAGCGCACTGAAAATCGTCACAAATATTTTCATCAATTCTAAATATCTAAATATCTAATTTGATATAATTTGATATGCAATAGGTCCCCCATAGACTCCCACAACATTTACATTAGTTAGATCTACTGACACAAGTAGTGTGGTTGAGTGGATTCCTGGATACAATGGAGGACATGACCAAACGTTCAACATGCAATACCGTATTATTAATGAATTCAAGATGTGGATTACACAGAAAATTCCACAATATAACAGACAGATCTACACACTATCAGGATTACAGGGTGACACATGGTATGAACTGGGAATGTTTGCCGAAAATAAGTTTGACAGTAGCCTTGCTACAGATAATCAAAGTATATCAACAATACCATCTGTTAAAAAGGGTATGATTTTTTTAGAGTATCTAAATTTTGTTTTGTTTTTGAAAATATAGGTTTTCATCCAACAATTGGAGGGTGGACACTATGCCCATAAGTGAAGATCTCATCAACATCATTTTTATTCTTAAATGAAAACGAAGATATCTAATTTAGTGCACATGGCGTGTCTCTGGAATAACGGTCATATTAATAAAATAGAAATCCAAATAATTCTAACGCCTGTGGGAGAAAAGCAAAAACATAGCCAACATCTACCAAGGCTATATATGCCATAGGGAGATGGATCTTAGTTTTAATAAATTACACTATTTAGGAACTGTAAATTTCAAGCATAGATATATCTACTAAACCATGATAGTGTCGAAGCAACATTAAATTAGTGTTAAATTATCTGATAGTATTTGATCATTGTTTGAGAATATTGTTTTTTTTCCTTAAAAATAACGGCTACTAGGATGACACGTTAAACCATTATTTATACATAAAACAAAATCACCTTAGGGTAAATCTAATAATAGGATGTACTGCTATATATCTTCATTTATTATATGAAAGATGGTCTAACATATATTTTCCTTTCATAAAATGTTCACAATGGCTAATTAAAACCTTAAAATTGCCATAACAGCGATATGTGCTATAAATGTTCTTCAAAATGTAATGCATCACTGTGATTCACACACACAAAGATAAGCACGGGTTGTATGCATATATTCTGGATAAACCTGGCTAAATATCGCTTACAATCAGACTTATGAAATTATCGAAGCTGAGCAATATACCATTATCGTATAATCTAGAAGTATGTAATCATGAGAACTGACAAAACATAATCGCTATGACAATTATAAACGGTATGTTGTGTTGATATAAGGAAATTATGTACATAATAGATCTGATAGACGTTATTTAGTTCTTTAATTAAAAAAAAAAACTCTGCAACTGAAAAGATTTAAATAACCATTACATCTGTGATCTATTTATTTCATTCTAACAAACAAAATAAAATGAAGAAAGGAAAAAAACCATGTTACAATATATTATATTAAATAAGCAAAAATTGCTATATCAAGAATGTATTTTTATATGGAACATTGGTATTGTTAAGGATTTCTGCTTAACCCGAAACAGTCTAATTCGTCATATTTTCTATCAAATATTTGCCGTAAATTTCCAAAGTATAAAAATGAGGTACGTTTTTACACTGTGATGTGACCATCCTCGACAAACGTTATGTACATTGAAATGTATATATTGACTTCATTTTAAGACAGTTCATTTAATTTAAATAAATATGTATTATAAGAATCAATATAAATGAACAAAAGAACAAAATGTATAAAAAACTTTAATTGATGTTCTTTACCTTCAACATAAAACCTGCAATTCCGAGAAAACTGAATGATCTATGATCAGCCAATGTCGAATAATAAATGGTACTGCACTAATGGTTCAGCAAATATTTTGACATCTAAATAAGTTTGCATTTATTTGATCTATGCACGACTTTTGTTTCTAGGAAGTAGGTTTGGCACATTGGATTGACAGTGCTATCGTATAATGGTGTGTTGTAATACTGAGCTGCAATACTGAGTTATTCAAATATTATGGATACAGCATGTAGTCCACTGCTGGAGCTTCCTATAAACTATTGTTATCGTTGTGGTGCTATTGTTATGTACATTTTCAGTCATTCATTGAATCATCGTCCTGTTTTGAGGAGTTCCAGGATGACTTGTTGGCATTTATAATTATAATTATTTGGTATATTTCCAGAACCTCATGAATCCTCATCAAGTGACATGTATGGAGGTGTTATTGGAAGAGTAGCTGCTGTAATAATTATTGTAATGATCATTTTAGGGATCATATTCCTTAGGAGAAAGAAAGGTAACACATTAAGAATCACGTGTTGGAAAGCATAGGTACAAATAATGTCAGTTTATCCAGCATACATCTAGGTATAAGCATGTTCAACCGTCATATGTATCGCTGATGATACGCCATTTAAGAGTATGTTTTAATTATCAGAGAATTGTAGACATGGAAATCACAGGTTATTAAATAAGAAAAATTTGAAGATACCAAAGGACAAGCAACACAATGGCCATAAAATGGATAAACATACAAGCATTAATCGACAAAATTCTACACAAAAAGCTAACGATTTAGAAACACGCCGAAATCAGGCACTCTCTGCTCAACTAGTGTCACCCGTCGTGTTACTGTTAAAGGACAAGAGTATTATAATGACATCGACCTGTATGGGTAAATAAATACAAATATCATAAATAAAACGAATCCGCAACAAAGCAAATGGGAGAAAGAACGCGTAGAACATCGTTTTGACGCAGAATTTGTATTTCAGTAGTAATAAAAGTTAATATACAAACTGATAGTTCGATGAACTATCGACACGAATTAAAAGTGATATTACAATTGTAGCTTGGTGATAAATATTTAAAGTTATGATTAAAGTTAATTGCGTACCTTTCAATGACAAACGTAATCAAATAATGTTTTATTGAGTACACCTCGCCATGAGCGGGATTCGAACTCACAATTTTAGTGGTGATAGGGACTTATTTGCACAGGTAGCTGTGAATCAAAGTACCATGCAATTACGACCACGCTAGCCCTAAATATTTTGCTTGTCAGATTTAAGCCATATTTCCCCCTCAAAATGGCAATGTATGTGCAGTGTAAAGGCTTCAGCATCAATAAAAAAAAATAGATTTTCATTTAATATTTCAGGTTTGTCAGATGGAAGAGATAAAACAAAGTCGAACAGGTAATACATACACGAATAATTAGCAATACATACAAGAATAATTAGTAATACATACACGAATAATTAGTAATACATACACGAATAATTAGTAATACATACACGAATAATTAGTAATACATACACGAATAATTAGTATATACAGAACATACTTATCATATCTCTGAATACAACATATTTCTAGAAAGCTTCTATATGTAGAAATGTAAGAACTTCCAGGAATTTCACACCTACAATGTCTAACAATTTAAAACCTTCCTAAATATACAAAATGAAAATAAGTTGAACAATATCTAAGAAAAGCAGCTTTCGTAACTGCTACAACACGGCTAATATTTTCGAAATCTACAAAAGAACTAATTAATGATCAGGGAGCATGACATTTTGAAACACCTTGCACACTATGGTCCACAGGGGCGGATCCAGGATTTCAAGTTAGGGGGCGCACTTAAAAAAATTGCGCCGAGCGGAGGGAGGCGCGAAAATATTTGAGGTATTTCGTGTGAAAAATCACGATTTTACGCCAACAAATCTTATTTTTTTCCAATTTTAGGGGGGGGGCGCGACGGGGGCGCCATCCCCCTTGGATCAGAAGTAGACTGTCTGTATAATAACCTGAGAGCAAGCACCTTGGATGGTCGAGAGGAAAGTCTATCTGCAATCTAGCCATAGGGAAGAGCTGAACAGCTCTGGGTAATGTGTCATGTGAGTCGTCAACAGCAATACAGGCTCTATAGTGTCAATGACTATATATCACATAAATGGTCATGCCCTTTTTATTGATAAAATAGAATGATCAAAGCTTTATAAACTTTTTGCTTTTATGTTATTATTAGGCAGCGCAGAGAAATATTAAAATGTGAACGATGAAAATATGAATCTCAGCTAAAAGAATTGATACTGAGTGCTGTGATGGCGAATTCGTGTCGTTCAAAAATCTTTTTTCTTTGTGTGTGTATGCTGGTTGTATTGATATTATATTGCGTCTTAGAATTGGACATGGTGATTTCTTGTTCTTAAATACAAGAATAATATTTACAAATTTAATCTAATGACTCAGGTAAGTCTTATGTGAAACAAGACAAATAAACACAATTATTGCTTCAGGGTTAGGTAATTCATATTTTCAACATGAGATGTAAACACACATATTGCTTCAGGGCTAGATAATTCCTATATTAAACATGAGATGTAAGCACACATTCTGCTTCACTTCCTTATTCCTCTATGTTCATATTATATTGACAAAAAGAAATGATGATTAGGTGAGGTAGAGATTAACCGTATTTCAACAACATTTCCATCAGATTAAACTTTTACAAAATAAATTCGTTTCCCCACCCATGGAATACAACCATCTCTGCCCCGTCAGAGCGATTGTCATAATACAATTGTTTTAAGAATGGTTAAATTAATACATGTATGTTAATCTGGCTTACTGTCTTGTATAATTTACAATGTATATCGTATCAATATTTAAGATATTATCGTCAACGTTAATCCACATATTTATATTACATCTGATAGGAACGAGGCAACAGCTGATGATAATCCAAATACCAATAATACGTACGAAGACATTGAAGGGGCTACAAGTAACCAGAGAAAGAAAAGTAGGAATTATAACATACGTCTGCATATATATATGCGTCTGAAAATTAAACCAAACAGTGTTAGAATTAGATTTTAGATCTGTCAATTTTTTGTTCTTCCCTCGACGGGATTTGAACCCACACCATTGATACACTGCAGCACCATTCGCTTAGCCTTACGTCCAGCGCCCTAGACCACTCGATCACATCCAGTTCAAATCCCGTCGAGGGAAGAAGAAAAATTTGACAGCTCTAAAATCTAATTCTAACACTTAGTAACTTTGAGATCCAGTGGGACAGATATATTGTATGGTTGTCACTTGCTTCTAGACGTTTGTATATAGGTTGTCACTTGCTTCTAGACGTTTGTATATATAAACGTCTAGAAGCAAGTGACAACCATACAACACAACCATACAATATATCTGTCCCACTGGATCTCAAAGTTACTAAGGATACTAGGTTAATACTAAATATTATATACGTCTGAAAATTAAGTGGATGTGGTCGAGTGGTCTAGGGCGCTGGACGTAAGGCTAAGCGAATGGTGCTGCAGTGTATCAATGGTGTGGGTTCAAATCCCGTCGAGGGAAGAACAAAAATTTGACAGCTCTAAAATCTAATTCTAACACTGTTTGGTTTAATTTTCAGACGTATATAATATTTAGTATTAACCTAGTATCCTTAGTAACTTTGAGATCCAGTGGGACAGATATATTGTATGGTTGTCACTTGCTTCTAGACGTTTGTATAATATACTTTATTTCCCGTGACTGTACAATGAATTCTTCATTATCCTATACATTATATTAAAAATTGCTGAGTTAGATTGCTGTCAAATTATAATATTAAATATATATGTACCATCTACACACACTTATACACATGTCTTACGTTTACCCCTAGATTTGCCTTACGAGAAAAGGTAACACTACGATTATTGAAGGTCCTTTTTTAGGGAGTGGATGTGGTCGAGTGGTCTAGGGCGCTGGACGTAAGGCTAAGCGAATGATGCTGCAGTGTATCAATGGTGTGGGTTAAAATCCCGTCGAGGGAAGAACAAAAATTTGACAGCTCTAAAATCTAATTCTAACACTGTTTGGTTTAATTTTCAGACGTATATAATATTTAGTATTAACCTAGTATCCTTAGTAACTTTGAGATCCTTTGTATAATATACTTTATTTCCCGTGACTGTACAATGAATTCTTCATTATCCTATACATTATATTAAAAATTGCTGAGTTAGATTGCTGTCAAATTATAATATTAAATATATATGTACCATCAACACACGCTTATACACATGTCTTACGTTTACCCCTAGATTTGCCTTACGAGAAAAGGTAACACTACGATTATTGAAGGTCCTTTTTTAGGGAGTGGATGTGGTCGAGTGGTCTAGGGCGCTGGACGTAAGGCTAAGCGAATGATGCTGCAGTGTATCAATGGTGTGGGTTCAAATCCCGCTGAGGGAAGAAAAATAATTTGACAGCTCTAAAATCTAATTCTAACACTGTTTGGTTTAATTTTCAGACGTATATATATATATATACTTCCGTCCTCTTCAAAGGCCGCGTCTTCTCATGATAAAACTAAGGTTCTTCTCCCTCAGACATAGTTCACCTTAGCCGATTTTGGTTATCCTGTTTGGGCCCTTTTAATTATTTGGTTTGCCAATCTTTCGGGTTTGAACTGGACCTGATGATGGGTATTCCCAGCTTTATGAAACCGGAAGAGAGGCCATATTTATTTCATGAAGCCTTGTGCATGAGATATTTTTGTATCGCTGAATTGAACATGATCTGGTGAAATTATTGACTTGAAATTCAGTAGTTGGATTTAAATTAGGATTTTATATTTATTTATATCACAATTGGTAAGTTTCGATGTAAAATTAGTTAAAAATTCTACATGCAAGTTCGTCTTCATTGATCAACGCATATTGTGGTATAGCGGATAATTTGAGGCTATAGAAAAAAAATAAAGGTGTCATTACAATGATTTTAAAATGACCGATTGCTTAATTTATTATATAATTCAGATGTTTTAACATTGTTTTATTTGATTATTATTTTTTAGAATGAAAATAATGCTTAAATTGCATTTGTTTGCAAACCAACATGTCACATGACTCACAATGCTTCTGGTTAAAAATAGCCACAATTTTTGGTTGAAATGTTAATGATATGCATATATGTATATATCCATATCACCAATAACACTTGGTCATTAGCTGCCTGTAATATCACTCATAGTCCAAATAACTCCAGGAGGCTATAATTTTCATTAGCAATTTTTAGATCAGCTTCCTCCTGTTAATACAGAAATTAATGCGACCTAGAAAATGCAAATCTCCGGAATGCTGGAAGATTCATTATTTTGACTAAAAATAACACTATGATCATGGAAAAAAGGAATATAACAATGCAGATCAAAGAGATGGCTAACTTCATCATGTATATACTTGTAGAATTTGTTTTCTCAGATAGCTACGTGTATTTTGATTTAAACTTGAATGCAATAATTATAAAACTGCATGATGAAGCCATCTATATATATTCCTTTTAGCATCGTCCCCTGGTGTCTTCTGCTGAAGGGCAACCGATGTGCTTGCCTTTCTGTTTTAGACACAGGGAGGATATAAATGGCTCATACCTGTACCTCAAAATTAAGGGTTGACTATCATCCTTTTAGCACCGTCACCTGGTGTCTCCTGCAGAAAGGTTATCATTGTGTTTGCCTCTCTGTTTCAGACACGGGTAGGATACAAATAGTCGGCTCTATCTATTTATTTATCATCATATTTATATGATACATATATCATAGCTGGATGTATTAAAACATATCAGCCACACTGAGCATATAAATGACATGTTATAAGTATATGTAATTGTATCTTTGTCTTTGTTAAACATATGTTATGTTTTAAATAATTATATATGTGAATATTCATGCTCCTCGTGGGCCTATATTTGGTAAATAAAGTATCTTCTTCTTTTATACATGTATACATATCGAAACGACAATGCATGAGAGATACAGGATCAGATGAGTGTCAAATTCTGTTACTCCTCTATTGATATCAACATGTAGTGTTCTACATGCAAGACAAAACAGCAATATATATACCTTAGTACTACATAGAGTAACTACAAAGTTTGTGATTTGACTGAGAAAGTGATGTACAGTATCAAACGAGGGAGGTACAATCAAAGTATATATCTTAAATAGAGAATTTTTTTACCATATAACATAAGTTTGCCTTAAAACACTGGTACCTCTTTTGAGACATCATCTATTTTTTTTAAATGTCATATTATTTTAGAATTTCTGTTATCAAGTACTATACTGATATTTTGTTACAGCTGGTGGATTCTAGAATGGTTGTCAGGAACTTGGTAGCATATACAACCTGAACTGGATGTTGGCTTAGAAGTCTTTCAGATGACAGATCAAATTCCAACATAGGAGGACCATTGCTATGACTAATTTTTACGCTGTTCATTTCAAGTCATCAAAACTTCATCCTAAATTTTATGTTGTTGAGTTTTTTGGGGGTTTTTTGGAGGGGGGGGAGAAGGGGTGAAAGAATATTTTTTTTAGCTGAAAATAGACAACTTTTCATGTGACATGAGTAATTAGTTAATTTTTTATAAATTTAACAGGAACCTTATTCATCGGAATACGTTAGCTGAGATATGGAAGGGAGGTTTTTTTTTAATTTGAAATTAATTTATTGAGACATTACATGATTTTGGAGGAAGTTTCCTTGTACAAATACTTTAACTAAATCAATAAAAAAAAAATGAGGTTATTTCATTATCATTTTGTTTTAAAAACTTTTTCTTTTATTAAATATTAAAAACAGGGATTTTATCTGTATTAATAATTTTACATTGTTTATGACATCACATACATGTACATGTAGTAGAAATAACCATATGCAACTTATTTGAAGACATTTTCATAGTTCAAAGATGTAGGATAAAAGACTGTTATTATGGTTTAAGACTCAGATTTTCTAATAAAAAAGTGATTTTGAAATTTTACCTATGTTTATTATATTTTATTGACATATATCAGTATCAGTTGAGAGTAAGAGTATATAAAAGAAAATAAATTATCAAGCAATTGACAACAAAGTTGATGAACTAAATTAAAAATAATGACTTTGCAATCTACATTTGTATTAATAACTACCATCCAGTTTGGTGACCAACATCATACTTACTGAATATTGATTGAATGAATTACATGTATTTTCTGATATATTTGGTTTGTTTGTTTGATCGTGTTTAACGCCACTTTCAACAATGTTTCAGTTATATTGTGGTGGTCAGTTTTATTGGTGGAGGACCCCGGAGAAAACCACCGACCTGTTGCAAATCACTGAAAAACTTTATCACAAAATGTTGTACACCTCGCCCTGATTGAGATATATTCTGTAGGATTATTTTCTAAGTTATGTCTTGTCTGGCTGCTGCAAAATATAGCAAAAAAGTATTCCACATATTCTGGTTAAAAATTATATATATTTTTTGTCTATTTTCAAAAAGTCGTAATACATTGTTGTACTAATAAGTAGAATGAAGAGTTAGGGTTATGATGTTTAAAGCCACAGTCAACAAAATTTCAGTTATATCATGGTGGTCAGTTTTATTGTTGGAGGAAAATGGAGAAAAACACTGACAAACTTTATCACATAAGGTTGTATCAAGCACACCTCCCCACGAGCAGGATTCGAAATCACAACTTTAGTGGTGATAGAAACTGATTGCACAGGTAGTTTTAAATCCAACTAGCATACCAACACGAAATAATGGCCCTAGGTAGAATGAACCATATATACAGGATCTGCCTTAAGCCAATTGAGCCCCACTGAAGTTGCATACTCTCAGCTGTTCAAGTACACACAAACAAAACCACTAGGTTCTACAGAGAACAGCAATGATTATTATTATGTTATGGGGTCCACACCTCCTAAGGCGACCCTGCATATGTATTTGTGATAAGAGTAAAATTAATATCCAATTTGGCTAATACCTTCTGTGATTTTCCGCCTGTTACCCCTGTATACTTGTCCAGATTTGATTTGATTTGATTTTTGGTGTTTTAACTCCACTTTCAACAATATATCAGCTATATCATGGCGAGCAGTTTTAGTGGTGAAGGAAGCCGGAGAGAACCACCGACCACGGGCAAGCAACTGGTAAACTTTATTACTTGCGGCTGCGAGTCGACTGCACCCTTTTTAGCTCACCTTGCCAAAGGCAACGTGAGCTTTTGCCATCACTTGGCGTCCATCGTCCGTTAACTTTTCACATTTTAATCTTCTCCTCTGAAACCCCTCAGCCAAATGAAGTAAAACTTGGTAGGAAGCATCTATGGCAGGTCCTCTATAAAGATTGCTCATTTCGTCCCGATCCATTAACAAACATGTTCGCCATAGGCAATTCTTGTTTCTGATTGGTTGATTTCTAAAAAATCTTCTCTTCTGAAACCGCTTTGCCAAATGAATCAAAATTTGATAGGAAGCATCCTTGGAAGGTCCTCTATAAAGTTGCTCATTTATTTCCGATCCGTTAACAAACATGACCGCCACAGGCAATTCTTGTTTCTGATTGGTTGATTTCTAAAAAATCATCTTCGCTGAAAGCGCTTGGCCAAATGAATCGAAACTTGGTATGAAGCATCCTTGGAAGGTCCTCTATCCAGAATGCTAATTTAATTCCGATCCGTTAACAAACATGGCCATCACAGGCAATTCTATTTTCTGATTGGTTGATTTATAAAAATCTTTTTCTCTGTAACTGCTTTGCCAAATAAAGCAAAACTTGGTGGGAAGCACCTATGGAAGGTGCTGTATTAAGTTTCCTCGAAGCAGAATGAAAGGTGAGCGACAGGCTCTGCCCCTATTAGTATGCATATCAATGATTCTTGATATATAGGAATACAAAGACAGGTTAATTTTTTTTTCACACTGATTAAAAGTTTTGCATCTGGAAAATCTTCTTTTCATTTTAAATCAGGATCCTCCCAACAGGAATAACAACTCTTCTTAGTATTTTCATGTAAGTAACTGTATGCAACATTAGTGTCTGGTACAGAAGCTAGATTACAAATTAGAAAATACCACTTTTGGCATGGAACATAGTTATTTTAATTTAATGCTTTATTTATTTCAAGAGGATTGCAAGCAGCCTGAAGGCTACAAAGTTGGTCTCCTCAACATACATATGATACAAGACAAGACAATACAACAGACTATCTCACACTCATTCACTCATAATAGTTAATACAAATTATATTTTCAATAGCAATTTAAAATATTTACAATGCATAGAATCTATAGAAATCTATTGCTATTTTCAATGAATTCATACACACACTGAAATATCCATAGATAAATCATCACTTCCTTGAAGAAAAAGCTCAACTAAATATGTGTTTATTTCATTTTTGAAACTATTTAAATTCACATTTGGACAGAGCAATGATTTAATCTTGTGAAAAAGTGTTTTTCTTAATTCATCATATTTATCACAGTTAAATAAAAGATCCTGTGGAAAATACATACAAACACTTCTTCTCAGAAACCACTTCAAAGTTTATAACCAAATTGTGTATGGGATCATATTGTGGGCTTTTATATAAAATTGTGGTGTCAATTGGAAATGCAAAAATTACCTCATCATGGAACATGATTTAGCAAAGGACCCTGCTTCTCCCAAGCTATTGGGTATTTGAAAAAATTATATGATGCATGAATTATCCTTTAGTGCTCATCATTTTCGCCTGGTTAGGGTAATATGAAAAATAGTTAAAAAGACATTTCACCATTATTAAAATGAAGTTGGACAAATTTGCAATATCTGCATGAGCACTGGCTTAGGACAGGCAAAATTTGCAGGCTAATATGATAAGTCACAGCAGGTAACTGGTCACAGTGAATGCATACACGTTGATAACAACATCGGGAGTAAAGCTAGACAGAAGGTTGCAAATGTTTCTGAAGAAAGGACTACATTATATATTTATACATGCATATTAGGAAATCAATGGTAACTGTAACAAATGAAATATTTAAATGGTTTTTTTTATTAAGGCAAAAATACTTTCCCGATCCCTTCGATGATTCATTTAAAGACGGGTGAGGGTATTCCCTCAGTATTATTATTATTTATAATCAAATGCATTATCCTACACAGAATTCAATATCATGTATCACGTTTTGAACACCAAAACATTCTCTGTATCCTTGCTGAGACCCCCTTCATGGTATTAAGACGATAAATAATGCTAATCCGCTCATTCTCCAAGGGTAGACCTATATTACAGATTTTTTATTTTAAAAAATCGCAAATGCTTGAAAATAGCGTTTGTCATTGTTGGTGGTTATGAAGAATAAATGCTTAAAAGAAAAAACCCACTAAACAGCTATATTCCTAAAATTTGAGTTACCCAAAAGCAAGTGGTAAAAATACCTATTTTGGATGTTTAACTGAAAAGGAAACAACTTTTAATTAAAACTAAGAACGTTTAACTAACAACTTAGTAAAGTAAAAATAAACGAAGTGTCGAAAGAACATTGGAAGATAAAAATATATTTTTCTGTTTTATTTTTAAGAAAGTGGCATATTATTTCAACCAAATATTATTATTTTTGACATTTATATGAAGGGAAAAACGTGTATACATGTACATTTAAAACTATCCCATTTCTAAAGAAGATCATCAAAAATGAATAAATAGCATTCATAACATAGGTAAGAAGAGTTTGAAAATACAAAAGCGGTTCTCATAATCCGTAAATCGAAGGAAAGACAACACAATGGCCTAAAGAAAAAGAACAAAAAAAGTATCATTTCAATATTAATGATTATTGTACATAGTTTTCTTGGTTCAAAATATCTGCATGTGCATACATTTGAAAACCTCTTTTCTGCACATACGAGAATAACAAAATTAATTTATTATCTTTATTCAGAAATTTTAAACTTCTGCATTGCTTAAATGAGCACTTAAAAGGTAATATTTTGAGATTTTTTTTTCCCTTTTACTGAAAATTATCAATTTTTAGATAAGGTTCTTTTTTAATACATTTTTGAATATACAAAGACGTGCCAAAAGTATTCGGTCACTGTAATTTTTTACTATATATTTCATATAAAACCACAATTTTTCAAGGCATTATTCCATTGTTCGATTTTGATGAAAGTTTTACCAACAGAAGCGAGAACGTACGTAGTTTTCTGTGATTATTTTAAAATATTTTTTGAAAGCACAGATTTTAAATATTCATGATTTAAACACAAACTTAAATTATTTGTCTTCAAATGTACTATCATTGTATTGTATTTTTGACGTTCAAAATTTAGTTTTGTGTTTAAATCGTGAACTCATAAAAATTATAGATTATAAAATTATGCTAAAATTACAGTGTAAAACTAAATTTAATCCTGTTTTTGTTGGTACAAAAATCATCAAAATCGAACAAGAGTCGACTTTGGAATAATGTTTTTAAAAAGTGTGGTTTTATATGAAATATATAGTAAAAAATTACAGTGACCTAATACTTTTGGCACGTCTCTGTGTATAATAAAAAATAAATTCGTAATCTTCCATTCTTTTACTATTCCAAAACTTAATTTAATTTTCTATAAAGTTATTTTTAACTCTATTTTAATTTCAAATGTATTTCCGTCCTCTTCAAAGGCCGCGCCTTCTCATATCAATAATATGAGACAGGCAACCTGTTTGAAGGACGAAGTCCTAAAATTTCAATAATACGATGATCCGTACACGTTAGCCTCACCGCCGCGGACGCAATTACGAACAATTTCGATGATATTGACCGTGACATTTGATAATAAATTTGAAACTGTTAAAATTGAAAGAGCATTCATTCATTTACGTTCACATATCTATTTGTATATAATACACATGACATAAAAACCTTTCTTTTATTCATACCATAAATGTGTGCCAGTTTGCATTCGGAATTCCTTGGACTCTTCAATGAATAAGGTACATCACGGATTTTGACATTTTGGGATAGATCAAGGTAAGGAAAATGTATCCTATTATATTGACTGTTTTTGTTTTAATTTCAATGTGTTCTACATATGCATAGAACTAGGAGATCATATTCTTTCCAATTACAGGCATAAGATAACAAAATATGCGTACTTCAATGAATTTTAGCGATAGATTCCAAGTGCAATTGTCGATCGTTTTCTGTTTACAAATATGAAAACCCGTCGTCTGCAACATTCAACAACTGCGCATGAATAATTTTCTCCCAAAACACGAGTAATTTAGCGGGGTATCTATTCATAAAAGCATTTTTTTAATTCATGTTTTGAAGGAACAATTAGGGGATATACTTTTTATTTCGTTCGTAACTGCGTCCGGTGAGGCTATTATCTTTTATTTTTAATGAATTGTGTAGCCGATTTGTTATGGCGTTCATTTTACCTACGCCGCTCTTCCATCGGGAGTTTCGTAGAAAGAGATTTTTTTTATTAGAATTTTATTAAAAGTTTATTTCGATTTTGCATAGAGTAAATAATCAAAGAATTGGGAATTTTTCATTGAAATATATTTCTTTTGCGTTTCTAAATTATCAATTGATCTATTTTTTAAACTTCCGGTGAGCAGATTTTTGGCTATCAATATAGAAGGAAAAATCGGACAGCTTACCGTTAGAAGGACTTCGTCCTAGGTTTAATATTCAGTTCAAAGTTCTTATTCGGTCATCCGTACAAAATTAACCCAGTAGTTGACCAATGAGATCTACAAGCACCGTTCCTCGCGTGATTTCTCAGTTGGAAGATATATTCCGAATGCACCACCCTACAAGGAATAATTATTGTATACTTCACAATGAAAAATACGAAAAACCTCGAACGAAAATCTTCCGCAGATCGTATAACGTATTTCCTTCCCCTACACTATAATCCCCTGGTATTCCAGAAACGTGTCGTGTGCACTAAATTTGATATCTTTGCCTTTGGTTTTATTATTAGAAATAAGTGTCAGAATATTATTGTAGACGTCACATTTACTGTCATCCTGAAATAAAGACGAAATCGCACATATACATAGATACCTATTGTATTATCAAGAGGGATTACATACTTGAAGAAGGAAAATTATAGAGTTTAACTCATTTTCGTTGATCAATCTGGATTGACTGGAAGTATTTCATGTATTAATGCATTCATCACGTTCATATAGGAATGAAAATATCAAATTTTCAAAACAAATGATAAAAAAATACTTAGCTACAGAATATTTCTTTATAACTGAGGGGGAATTTTTATTTTAAGGACTTTAAAAATACGTAACACGTTATATGCCGGTGTTTTGTTTGTTTACACTCGGTCGTCACATCGGAACAGACAGATTTGTTGTGTACTGCACTTGCGCTAAATTATAGAGTTGTTGAGTATTATCGTGTGCGCCGTTTTATAGACGTCATATTAGAATTAGCCATAATTTAATAAGAATATAATTTAAGACGCCGATATCTCAAACCCGATACATATTTATATGTATCTGTACATATCTGTAATGTTACGTCATAGGATCCCTGCTAGGCTATGATATGACGGGTGGAGAGCGACTTAGTCGCGATGTACCGCGAGCGCGGATTTGAAACTTTCGAGTTTCTCTGTGGACACAGTGTTTTCGTCCAGGTGATTCCAATCAACAGCTGTCCGTACAAAGAATGAGTGTTTATATTGACCGGTTTTACTCGGAGGGATCACTACAGGGGTGGATCCAGGATTTGTGGTTAGGGGGGGGGGGCGTGAGTAGGCGAGGGGTCTGGGGACCGCTTTAGGTCCCCAGCGGGTTCAAGGCAGAGCCCTGGTAGGGGATCAGGGGGGCGAAGTCCCCCGGAAGCTCTGGGGTTTGAGGAATTACAGACATTTATTTGAACGACGATTTTGAACCAATCACACCATTTTTATCAGACCCAAAAAAAGTTGACTTTGAGTCTTAATTTTGTCGGATAATTGTTAACAGTATGTTTTTGTCAGATTATAAGAAGGCATGCCTTATAAGAACCTAAAGTAAAAAATTTCTTTAACAACCGTAATGCGAATTGTTCAACTCATGACTGATCGATCACGATATGTTAACCCTTCAAAGAACTATTGGTTTAGTTTTAACGCATTCCTCATTTCACTAATTGATCTGTACTTTCGGTACTTGTCCTTTCGGGTGGTTCTAGTTAATGCTGCCCGTCCGGATGGAGCTTTTCAACGGTCGTTTAATTCATTCATTGAAAACGTATGATTCGACCATTCTTGTTTATAGACAAACAAAAGCGGAAATTGTCAATACATGAACTTGTTGTTGATTTCTGATAAGCTAACGTAACTAAATTAGATGATCAGAATCACAGGCACTTGTTTCATTCAAAAAATATATGCCCCCTCCTCTTCCTTACTTCAAGGTAAACATCTGCCCTTTACCCCTTTCCCCTCAATATTTTTCGCTTCTTTGTGATACTTTCGCTGACCCAATTATATCGTTACACTCCCGAGATATTTCTCTTTTCGACTGCCACATTTAAATATAAATACCGGGCCCCCCTCAAACGAATTGGACAAGAATATTCAGCGAAAGTCGCATTTTCTATTTTTCAGTCACTGAAACGAATACAGTTACTTCCGGTCCGTTCTAAATTGGTTTAGAAACTAAAAAAAAAGGTGTTTTAAAAATCAAATGTCAGTAATTTGGAGTTGAACATATTTTTATAATCTGCATTGGAACAATTATCTGTATTTTAAAGGCTTACTTTACATTTGAGAGGAGATTATCATGATGGCATTGTTACACATGGCCGGTCTAGAAAATTCCGAATGCATATGAAAAAGCCAGCGCAAACCGGAAGTGGTTGTGTCCGTTTCAGTGACTGAAAAATAGAAAATGCGACTTTCGCTGAATATTCTTGTCCAATTCGTCTGAGGGGGGGCCCGGTATTTATATTTAAATGTGGCAGTCGAAAAGAGAAATATCTCGGGAGTGTAGCGATATAATTGGGTCAGCGAAAGGATCACAAATAAGCGGAAAATATTGAGGCGAAGTGGGGAAAGGGTAAAGGAGAAGTTTACCTTGAAGTAAGGAAGAGGAGGGGGCATATATTTTTTGAATGAAACAAGTGCCTGTGATCAGAATCGTTTCATGCAGCATTAATGTTCATATATTAGCCTTTGTTTGTCTATAAACAAGAACGAATCATACGTTTTCAATGAATGAACCAACGGCAAAACGAAAAGTTTCATCCGGACGGACAGTATATTGATCATTTATCAATGGGTAGAGCTTTTTAGAATGATATCCCAAATTTACTCCTATTATCATTACTATACATTTTGACTTACTGGTCACGAGTTAACCATTCATGAAAAAGTTGTTTGTTGAACTGCTTAATTAACGTTGTATAACATATGCTTTGCGAATTTTAGGGGGGCGCACGCTCCCTCTAAATCCGCCTCTGCACTATACATTTACTGTTGTTTCTTACCGAGGAAGTCACTATATTGATAGTTACACAGTTGTCAATTTATTTTGCTCGGATTTGACGTTTTGGTTTCTGGTAATTTATAAATAGGTCCGGCGACATTGCTGGTACCTGTCCCTCAACCACTTTATAAAAGAAGATCAGGCGTTGTTTCTTTCTACTGGAAAGTAAGGTTGGTAAGTTTAGCTCATTTAGCATTTTAGTCATGCAGCCTTCTTCCCTGCTTTTGTAATCTTTGGCTTCTTTTCTTTGAATACTCTCCAGTTTTGTTATTTCCTGTTGTGTATATGGATCCCATATGATTGATCCATATTCCATAGTTGATCTTACGAGAGCATGTGGTTCTTCTGCATTCTTTAGGACAGTGTTGTATATTTCTCCTGAGGAATCCAATTGTAGAACTGGCTTTTTATTTAAGGACAAGAAAGGAATATTCATGATATGCCTCCCCCTCCCCCCCAAAAAACCTCAACAACAACAACAAAACAAAAACAAAACAAAAAACAACTTGCATTTAAAATGCACAACGTAAAAAATGAATACCGTGTTCCGTGACATACTCTATTTCCGAGATAATTGAGGTACTAATGTAGACGTTCACATCGTATTCTGCAAAAAAAGATGATTGCCTCTGCCAAAATCAGTTAAATAGGACCACATAGATATGAAATCTTCAAAAAATCAGTTTGCACCGAGACCAAAATCTCCATTAAAACATTAAACCTCTATGTCTTGAGGTTTCATTGATAAGAGCACCAAATATTGAGGTTTGACATATTTTTTAGGAAATCAAAGTAATCACATGTATTTATCCTGTGAATATTACGTTACATACAACACCCTATGATTTCTATTTCCAGAACTACCAAATAGAGCAGTAAATCCTATGAAAAAGGCCATTTTTAAAGAACTATATGACTATATAAATCGAAATTCGTCATAAATTTCCAGACCTAATACTCTATATTGATCTTCCTAGCTTTTATTTGACAAACTTTAAATAAGGTTCTGAAAATTTTAAGTAATAAAAAAAAACGGATTAAGATGGATAACTGATGAATTGTAAATAATAATTTTTACAAAGACAATAACACTGAATTTTGAACTACAAAAACACACTTGTTTTTATTTTCAGTGATCGATTTTGATTCATAGAAAATTATTTCAGCTCTTGGAAAATTACTATAAAAAGTAACGTAATTCACGTGAAATTTACGTTTATCGTAGTAGATGAAATAGTAGTGAGAGAATAACACCTAACACTTTCTGATAGCAAGAAAATGTAGTTTCAAGGATTGGAACATTAAACAACTGCCTTCAATAGACACTAAGCAGAGGCGGATCCAGGATTTCAAGACGGGGTGGGGGTGGGGGGGGGGGGGGGGGGGGGCGCACTTAAAAACATTGCAGGAGGGAGGCGAGAACATTTTTGGGGTATTTCGTGTGAAAAATCATATTTTTTCCAATTTTAGGGGGGCGACCCCCCCCCCCCCCCCTGCATCCACCCCTGCTAAGTGTGTAAAATCGTAAATTAATTTGATTGAATAAAATGATGTTCATTTGCATGTAAATTAAACTTTAATAATTTCAAAATAAACCAACAAATAAACTAGTATGTAATTCTAATGGAAAACTTAGAATGTTTAAGATTTATAGACATGTAGAAATTGCTGAATAAACACATCAAGATAATTGAGTTAGTCCACTCAAGGCTCAAGTTGAACGGTAACGTATTCTACATAGATCACGTAATTCACAAAATGGTCAGATTTCTGCCGCCTTGCATAAAAGTTATAAAAAATATATTCAGTGAAATACGTTACTGGTGTTTATTAAATAATCAACGGAATATATGGTGCAATCATTAGGTCAGTGTTTTTATTTTTCTATGTGTGGAAGTGGGGTACATTTTAACTTAACCAAATGTACCTCATTTATTATTTACAATAGTCGCTCATGCAAAGTATGAAATTCAGCATGTTTGTCAAGAAAGCCTATGTGCTTTCATTTCATTAAAACTGATTGATTCATTGCTTTTCCCCCACGATAAACCCTTCTGCAATGGGCAAAACGTAATACTTTTTACTGAGTTCACCGTCATATTCTAAACATGTAGTTTAATTTACAAAAGTGAATACGAGTAGGTTCATATATGTATTTGGTGAACTACGTTACCATACATGTGAATTACGTCATGGGTGTCACGTCATGTGAGTAACTGAGGAAATTGGCAGTACACTCAGTACGCCAGTACTTGATTTTCTATTTATAATTTGTGGGATGTTTATTCTCTTTTTTTTCATTCGCCCTCGTCATACACACCATTATTAAGATACCAATCGTGGTATTTAAAATGCTTACCCCAAAACGCACTGGTCTTAATATTTCACTTAAATATCAAAATAAATGCAATTTCCACCTAACATTCGTCTGCTATGGATATTTCCAGTAGAAAAACAGTGATAAAGGAAAGATTTTAAGAATATTTTATGAATAAAAGAAAGTTTTAATTTGTCATAGTAACGTAATTCACTTTATAACATTGTAAATCATTATCTTGTTAAAAGCATAAGATAACAAGAATATTTGTATGTACTAATAATTGAGACATAAACATTCTTCTGTCACAGGGATTATTTTATTATTCTTGTGATCTAAGTGTCTACTATCAGTAATAGGAGACACGTAGTTCACGTTCTTAAAAAAATATTTTTTTAGCCCACATTAATTTGTTTGCCTATGTGAAATTGTATGTAATATTGCACTTTGTGTTGCATTTTCGTTTTAAGGGGTTTAATTATTTTCTTTTAGGCTTTTCGTCCTATATGCATACAACAATACTAGTTATGAAAACCCATTTTCAATTAACGTAACGTAGTTCACAAAGAAGTAATGGACACTTTACAAGACATAATAAAATTCTTGACATAATATAGCTGCGGAACTGTAGCCCTTATGATCCTTGGGCAGTTTTTCTGATATTTGCGGACCATAGGGCTACGGATTTCACCCTATCAAAAACTTTCGAAAGTGCAAATTATTGTCATGAAAAAAGGGTCCGAGAACGATCAAACATACGATATATGTATCGTTTCGTTACTATTTATTTATTTATCTACATTCTTCTATACTTACTTACCTATTAATAATCATTTCCAGCTCATTATTATAACAAATGTCTCATTTGTGACAAGTCCCTCCTACTTCGTCAGCCATCTTGCTACTCCGGTAGTCTCGTTCCTGAGGTCACGTGATTTTTCCAATTATAACCCTATTTATTTATAAACCGCAAATACACGTGTTCAAATTCAAAAATGTTCAATGAAAGTCACCTCCAGAAAAAGAAATGAACAAAAAAGCATTTATTTATTAAGATTATTTGTTGAAAAATATATGCCAACAAGATCCAAACTCTCGTTTCCTTCTAAAACCGCCGAAAAACATCTTCGGTAAAATGTAAACAAACCGAACACGTGTATTTGAGGTTTATAAATAAATAGGGTTATAATTGGAAAAATCACGTGACCTCAGAAACGAGACTACCGGAGTTGATTGATTGATTGATTGATTGATTGATTGGAGTTTAACGTCCAGCGAGCAATTTTTCAGCTATATTCAGGACGAGAACATTTAAAAATTTAAACGCCACGGGACTCGAAACAAGGAAAGGTGATGGGTAGGGACGGATAATTTTGCCAGTGCAAGAGGTCTCTTATGGACCACTCATCATGAGCATGCTCATAATGAGCTGTTACACTGGGTTCTTTAACGTGCGGAGAGGGTGGCAATCTCTCAACACGGGACCTCGGTTTTATTTACGTCTCTTCCGCAGGACAGGTTGGTTGTGAATTTCTACATCCCGCACAACCGACGGACGCCCCTTCAAGCCGAAGAAGCTCTCTGTCCCATTTCTATACCCCGGGGTTCCCGCGGGGTTGACCCCTTTTAGAGGACTAGTGCCTCTAGGGCGGAGAAACCTGGTGCCTATTCTACCCCCGGCACACCCTCTATGAGGGGGGTTTAAGACTACCGGAGTAGCAAGATGGCTGCCAAAGTAGGCTGGACTTGTCACAAATGAAACATTTGTTATAATAATGAGCTGGAAATGATTATTAATAGGTAAGTAAGTATAGAAGAATGTAGATAAATATCTAACGAAACGATACATATATGTTTGATCGTTCTCGGACTCTTTTTTCATGACAATAATTTGCAAAAAGGGTGCGCAGGATTTTCTCCGCGCACTTTCGAAAGTTTTTGATAGAGTGAAATCCGGAGCCCTATGGTCCGCAAATATCAGAAAAAACTGCCCAAGGACCATAAGGGCTACGGTTCCGCAGCTAGACATAATAAAGACACATACCTTGCTTTTTTTTAGCCAAAAAAGTCTTGAAACAGAAAGAAAAAAATACCTGAAAAATAACCGTTTTCGTGCATCTTCATGCAGAAAACATCCAATATCTTGGGAAATTTTGCAAATGGACACTGTCTTTTTACTCTATCTCTGCTACTAATTTTATACAAATTTCATTTTCCCGGAGAATCCCACCGAATTTGGAATTTTAATTGCATACATACGGCTATTTGAAAAAAAATCAATAATATCGCCAGCTTCTCATCTAAAAAGTATATGTTTTGAGCGTGAAAATGCGTTGGACATGTATTTCTCTATTGGTTCCATTTTTAACTGATTTTGGCAGTCTGAAGGACTGTCTTTAAATTACATTATATAAAGCAAATTAAAAATAAAACTTGTAGCAAAGAACGTGAACAAAAGCATGCAAAATTAATTTCTAACAATACCTGGATTATTTACCTGAAAAAATTATCAGATTACCTCTACCCTCTACTTCCCGAATACACAACACACAAAACGTGATTGACTCCCTGGTGATAAGCCTATGTCGACATTGAATATTGTTTCTAATTTATTGATAAATCTATATATTGATAAAATATTTGTTTAAATAAATCTTTATGCCTTTTCATTGTATTTTCAAATTATTTTTATATCTTATGTTGTACATTAATTTCCGTTGACCATTTTCCCTTTATTAGGCTGTCCCGATAAATCTAAACTGGCGGGAAAAGAAAATGGAAGCCATCATAAAGCCCGGATTATGATATTTTATGCAAAACTCTTAAAAAATGGTATACGAATATTGAAAGTTGAAATGACAGCTATTTTTACTTTGTGTAATAGTTGAACTATTGCAGCAACTCATCCACCACGTGAAACTTAAAACTTCAAGAGGTCAACAAAGTTGGCGGGGAGAAAAATAAAAAGGAGGGATGTTGGGGCAACCTAGTCTAGACCGAATTAGAAAATAAAAATAAACATAAAAAGTCAGATAAGTAAAAGATAAATATAGAATAACAGTAAGGACTTTCTAAGCAAAGTGTTTCTAAACGACAAGAATACGCTCGTGGCACGGATTTACATGTACCACCCCCCTTTTTTTCTAACTTTCTGCTTACAAATTTATTTTCAATAAAATTTCTTTATTTCATCTCTTTTTCCATATTTTAACTTGTTCTTGTCAATATTCATACAATCTTGTGTTAACATCAAATTGCATGTGTCGACCTAGTCTGAGATTCCTCTGTCATCTAACGGCGTATATGGATTTGCTGTAGCCGTTGGACGTCAGAGCGCAATATATACGGATTACAGCGGATTTGCCTCTCCAGCTCTGGGTCGGCACATTTCCACGTTTCGTGGCTATCAGATTTTATTTTCTATCATAAACCCTTATATAAATCGCTTCACCAATCATTTTTCTATTCATTCATAACCATCTTACCCTCAGAAAGTGGTGTTACACTCCATTACAGCTCGATTTTGCCTTAGATCCTATTATTCCGCCATTTGACTTCCATTTTCGAATCTACAAACGTGATCTCGCGATACTAACTTAATGATAACAGTAACGCATTGCATGATGGGAGCTACTTAATTCAGCACGCCAAATTATTTGAGAATTATTTGCATACGTAAACATGCAGTAAACAACATTAAAATCACATGGAAGACGATACATTGAAGCGTATTCTGCAGGACAAACAGTTCATCTACAGATCAAAGCAGAGCAGAAGGAAATAATACAGAATGTGTTGGAAAGAAAAGATTCAATGACAGAGTGTTACCAACGGGCTTCGGAAAGAGCATGTGTTACGTTCCCCCTTTTTGGACAAGGTATTACAACATTTTTTTTTTTCTTATGGTTATCTGTAATTCACTAAATTTGCTGTTAAAATCATTACCAATCAATATAATCAACTGTATTAAATCTTATGTGAATTGTTCTGCCTTAACAGGTGCCTATGATTGGCAATAAAAATATTTGTTTGTTTGTTTATATGCAAATCATCTCCCATGATACATTGCGGTAATCGTAGTTTTCTCGTAGTCACGTGACAAATGTTTGAAAAATGGAAGTCAAATGGCGGAATAATAGGATCTAAGGCAAAATCGTGCTGTAATGGAGTGTAACACCACTTTCTGAGGGTAAGATGTTTATGAATGAATAGAAAAATGATTGGTGAAGTGATTTATATAAGGGTTTATGATAGAAAATAAAATTCGATAGCCACGAAACGTGGAAATGTGCTGACCCAGAGTTGGAGAAGCAAATCCGCTGTTTTCCGTATGTATTGCGCTCTGATGTCCAACGGCTACAGCAAATCCATATACGCCGTTAGACGACAGAGGAATCTCCGACTAGTGTCGAACCTATATAGATACTAATAATTAGTTCCAATTCCAGTCATCGAAATTAGGGTTTGGAATTTACAGGACCGAATTCAGGAATAATAAGTTTTTTCTAAAGATTGTGTTACACAATTCCTCAAAATCTACAGGTCAGAAGTGATTTTTACAGGACATGGGCTGTCGGTCCTGTGCTAATTTCGAAGACTGCAATTCTGACCCTATCGTTGAAGTTAATGCAGTGGTACGTCACTTCCGTCATCCGTGGGTCCTTATACGAAAAATTTGGCAATAAATGTGTGAAAATCTTAAAATTCTGGAGAACTGAGCTGTCGTATGCACAAAACAAAAACAGGGGCAAAAAGATGCGTCTTTTAGGAATGGATACATGTCCTAGTTTGAATGAGATAATGGAAATAAGGTGCAATAAATGTACTTGAAGCGAGCATGGGTACGATTTTTAAACCTGCCGAGTTGCATGCCTTGTGGATTATTAGTATCTATATAGGGTCGACACATGCAATTTGATGTTAACATAAGATTGTATGAATATTGACACAAACAAGTTAAAATAAGGAAAAAGAGATGAAATAATAAAGAAATAAAGAAATTTTATTGAAAATAAATTTGTAAACAGAGAGTTAGAAAAAAAGGGGGGTGGTAAGACCTTACCTTCGAGACTACATCATTGAGTGCTTGCCATGGCAACGTGATCTATGAGCTACTTATTGAAATCTTTACACCATTAAGGGGAAAAAATCATTAATATCTCTGACTTCAATCATTGAAAAATACACTGGCACTAGATTGTCGGATTATCAGTTTCTTCTTCTTTTGGTATACAGCTATCCATCCACCGGATGATCACTAGCTGTTTCCAGGGTTCCCAAAAAGTTTTTAGGTAGATGGAGAATTTTTGGAAGTAGGTGGAGACTGGACATGTCCCCATGAGTCCGGGGGTCCTTCCCCTGAAAATTTTTAAATTCTAGATGGCAGTAGATGCAATCGGGACATATATTTGAGGAAAATGAAGCTTTTAATTGGTCTCAAAAATGCAGGTTTTTAGGGTGAATATTTGTTCCTCTCAAAGAGAAATTGAAGAAATCCATGCTGCAGTCAAAATGCCACAAAATTTGAACCGACTGACAATGCCATGGCAAACACTTTCAACAGTGAAAAATGACGATATTTTTCTCTGTTTTGCCACAGGGACATATTCTGACATCTTAGTACCGCGGTTTTTTAATTATTACCGGAAATTGGTAACTTCTAATACATTCCAATTTCGGGAATCCAAATCCACGATCAACAAAACGTTTTGCGGTCATAGATTACACTGGTTCAAAAAGACGATTCAAAAAGATCAAGAGCGATCTGTTGTTTTCTAACGCGGAATGAAATTATAACAGAACGAGAAAAAAGTAAATATCTTGATAACATTTCAGTTTTACCTACTTCTATTTTTATTTTTGACAAATTTGTAGACGGCGCTCAACCAGAAGTCGCCGGCATATTTTGAGAACCCTGTGTTTCAGACCAGTTATTTTGCATATTAATTTCACGTCAACCTGTGTGATGTCACAATGTTTCATCCATAATGTATGGAGATGATTTATTTTGATTTTTAGGGTTTACTATTTTTGAGCCGTTTATGCTTAGTTTTGGCAACGGGTGACTATATACCTAGCGATGGGAACTATATAAGTTTGAATAGATTTTCCAGCGTTATATTTATACATTTTTGGCAAGATTTACCTCCGTTAAAGGGGCATTATCTGCCAAAATTGTAAATTTTTGTTACCCATGAATACTATCAGATATGATTGATACCTTAATAAAACGTGTTTCTGTAACTTATAAATGTTATGAAATGTACGCGCATTGGAGTTTGCTGAATCGTCATTAAATCGGTACAACAATGCACTTATTTCTTATTTTCTGTGAATCTTCTTTTAGTCAGCATTAATTACGAACAAAGAACCATGCAAGTTTGCAGTTAATAAACGACAAAATACAAATTATTCGTTATTACCTGTCACTATTAAGGTCAGTTGCATACGGAGAAAGCGAGGTCAAATTATTTCTTGCAAGGAAATAATAAATCGATGGTAATTTTCGTTCTCAAAAGGCGAAAAGTGGTACGATAAGCTGTTTAATGTGAAATATTTACCTTTATTTCATCATTTTAAAGCTATTTACCAATTTCCAAAACATATAATTTTTTTTGTCAAAATCGTAGCTAATGCCTCTTTAATATAGATGGCACTGTAGCAGAGCTCCAGATAAGCTGCGTATTTGCGTTTTTTACGCTATGAAAACGAGTAAAAACACATGTATTATCAGATCAGAGTGTACATTTACGCATACATATTGCTGTGTAAGCAAACTTTCCAAATTCGGAGCGTACTTGTACGATGTTGACGATAATACATCTTGTACATAGACAATACATTTTTGACTTTGAGAAATTCCCCGTAATTACTTCTCTTTATACTTTTCGAAAGAGAAAGTGTATACTTCCGAGGGGTACCGAATGTTTGCCTTTCTAAGCATCGATGTCAAAAGAGATCTGATTTGATGTTTAGGATAAATCATCCAATCGCGGTTAATATTACAAATAAATGCGGTTCAGTTAAGAACTAAAACGAAAGTGAATTTGGGAACATGTTGTTCGTTGAAAATGAGCAAGAACATGAATAAGCGTGCTACGGAAAATTATATACTTTTTTAAAAGTTCCTGGCAGTTTCATCTGTGTCTAGTGACAGTATAGTTAAAGGAATCATTGATGACATTATCAACACGGCTGTGAAAACTGCCGAAGTCGACGAGCAAAAAACAAAATATTTACAACATTTTATTAATAAACATGACACAATCGTGTCAAATTAAACAGGGATATAGATTTCACTTGCATCCTGTGTTTATTGAATAACACTTGTGTCCAACATAATTTTAAAAGTGTACATGTAAGCAATCTTTTCTGAAGTAGAGAGTACAACAGTGCAAAGGAAATATGCAAGTCTCAAATTCACCCATATTTGGCAAGCAATCATAATAAACACAGATATGCATTTGGACTTTGGACTTGAAAATTATCTGGAGCTCTGCTGTAGTTGTTTATCGTTTGCTGTCGCTGTGGCAAAGTTTGGCAATATAAACACTGACGAATTTACCTAAATTTTTTTATCATTATTTAGACAATAAAATATGTTTAAACTTAAATTAACCTAGTTTTTTCTTTTATGTCCAGAATGATATGTTATTGACTAAACATAAATATTGTCATTTTTTCCCTCGGGAACACTTTTCCTAAAGCTTCTTTGCCTGAATCTCCCTCTACAGTTAGCTCTGAGATTGATGCATTAAGGTTTACAATTACAATTAAAACTTCAAGTATTTGTCAGATACAATGGGTTGTTTTGTTATCTTAATAGACATTATTCATTTTTTTCAGGATATCAGAAATTTCTTTGGACCTCCAAAAATAACAAAAAATACCAGGGATATAAAAGATGAGAAATTTTCAAAAACTGATGAAAAGTCAAAAAACTTGAAAGTTGATAAAAAAGGAAGTGAGCCAAAAAGAAGCTTAGAACGACAAACATCTAAAGACAAACTGAAGAAAGAAACTCCTCAAAAATCTAAAAGTGAAAGTAGGAAAACACCACAAAAATCTAAAGGTGAAAGTAGAAAAACACCTCAAAAGTCCAAAAATGAAAGTAAGAAGAAAGAAGAGAAAATAATACTAATAGATTCAGATGAAGATGAAAATGGAAACGTGACATTGAGTAAGAAATCACACGACAAAAAACGTCAATCTAGAGATTTGTTTAGTGATAGTGACGAGGAAATCAAGAAATCAACTAAAAGAAAGAAAAAACAGGTTTGTAGATTTTTTCTCCCCAACTATTTTTCGTGAGAGTTGGTTGCATACCAAAAACAATTATTCTATTTTATGCACATTATAACCTGATCGGTGGTGTAATGGTTAGTGTTCTTGCCTCAAGTGTGGTAGATTGTTGGTTGCAAGTCCCAATTGAGTTGAACAAAAGATAAGCATGTATCATTTAAGAGTACATTTGTAAGAGCCTGTAAGCCTCAGAATCTGAATAATGTGTCAGAGTGGTGTGACGTGTCTACAAATTTACTGTTGTTTCAGTGAGTAGCTAGCATAAAGCAGACATCATTCTCATCTCATGGAATAAAACTGATTTGCTCATTTGGCGTTAAACAATTTTCTGGTTAATAAAAAAATATATATACTTCAAATATATACTTTGACTTTTTAAGATTGTCATTAGATAGCTCAAAATAGATTCATTCATAGAGGTTTATTAAATTATATTTTGTTTAGAAGTTTTGACATTTTACCGAATGTGTTTGTAACAGCTTTTCATTGATCAGTTTTGAATTGTTGAAATATTTAAAATTGGAACTCAAATAAAAATCTGTTTCCTGTTGAAGGCTGTCAGTGTTTGGTACATTTTTTGTAGTTCTACATTGCAGTAGAAGCCAGCCTATCAAATGCAGACGATTTACTAAAAATATATTTATGATATCAATTTGAAAAATAAACAAATTATTTCAGTTATCTAGGTGAGGGGCGTAAAACGTATTTCTTTTCTGGGGGTTGTTGTCAAATTTCTTTTTAATTAATCGCGGTTGTCGGTATTTTTACCATTTCGGTATATTAAAATAGACCTACTTGCCGGCAATTCGTGTTACTGTGTTGTTCGTTAAACGGTGTATAATATTCGTTTGTTTGTTCCACGATTTTGCTTCTTTTGCGTGATTTTTATGCCAAATTGTCTCCCTTTATCTTCCGAAATATTTCTAATGATATATGTTATGTAAAAGATGGAGAAATACGAATGATGAACTGGTACCTGGTTCTTTTATTTTTGTTCCTGGGTTCCGAGATAAAAAGTACCAGTCGAAAACGAAACGTGGTCAAATGCCAAAATGGACTGGGATAATGAACAAATTTGACACTGGTTAACAGCCGTCGGCCTGGGGGAATATGTTCAGGTGTATGTAGAGGTACATGTATGTTTGTCAAACTAGGTATCACAGGAAAGGAATCGTCTGCTTTTGAAGATTTGTATGACACCTCAAAAATAGATAAACAACACACTTTATTGGTCACACTTGTACTTGCATTGCTGCCATTAAACAGTATTACAGATTTGATCAGTCTGTTTCAAATTTAATTTCTATTTTCTAGGTGGGGGTCATTTTAAGTATTTGTATTTATGTGGTGGTACCCCAAAAATAATAAAAATTCTGGTGGTAGTACCCCAAATTATTGACGGAGTTCCTACCCCCCCCCCCCCCAGGTATTTTTTCCTGGAAAAGCCCTTATCGTTGGAGAAATCTACGTACATGAAGAAAAATATTGTCAACTTTTCAGGAATTTGTCTCTTTATTACAGATAAGTAGTGATGAAGATGGGGATCAGGATTCAGAGGAAGTGGTCAAACCAACAACCAAAAAGTCAAAGAAAACAAAGAAATCATATAGAGTTATAGAATCTGGTTTGTAATAATAAGATAATAAAGAGAGGGAGGGATTCCGTTGATGGATTTAACCCTGACATATTTTTGTTCCTGTCCCAAACCAGGACATGGATTTCCATCAGCAAATGTTTCGATCTTTTTCGTGTTCAGTGATTTGAGGTGAAAGTTGATTTTGTTGATATTGGTGGAATTGTTAACCATCATTGTTTAAAATTTCTGTCATGAATATAAGATAAATTCAACATCTGACAAACCAAATTAAAGAAAAAATATACTACCGTATTTGGCAGTAGATTATACACATTTGTACATAATACATACCCCTTCTCAGTAACGAAAATCATGGTAAAAATGTTAATTCTTCTAGATAACATGCAGCTACTTTCATATGAAATCGGCTGAAAACAGTCGTTTTACACATATATATAGTTTCAGCAAAGTTGAAATGATGGCCTAGATTCCGACTTTTTTTTATATTTACACATATTACTATAGTAGTACTGTGAAACTTATCTTAACTGAATCGCCTTGGGACCAATGTTTGTGTTGAGAATAGACAGGTGTTTGATTTATACAGGTTATTTAAACAAAAATTTCCTCCATTGGAACTTTATTCAAAGTTCGGTTTATACAGGATTCCATCGTAGTGTAGAGCCGTGAATGCAATGAGGTACAGTGATGGAAATGATGTTTGTTCATTTACATTACATTCATATTCTTACTCTTAACATAAACAAGATCATCTGGAACCTGAGTAGGAACAATTGACAGGTAGTCAGTAATTGGTGTTTAGGCCCCAAAAAAAAATATATGTGTTTACGGTCACCCGACCGACCCTAATTTTTGCTAGCGACCCTATGAATTTTTACACAGAATTTGGATAACCATTTTTGTTGTTTAACCAGCAGCAATGTTTTATTTATTCAACTGCTAGCTTTTTGTCGAAATTGAGAGCAAAGAAGGTAGAAAAACTGCATAATTCGTCATTTTAGCGGAAATTTCGAAAATGAAATATCGGATTCCGGAACCGGGAACGACTATTTCCGGTTTTACCGATAATAAAAAAAAAAAAATAATAATAATAATCCAGACCGGCCGACCCTATATTTTTTTGAAAATGTGACAGTAAACACACATATATTTTTTTTTGGCCTTAACACCAAATGAATTTTGTTTCAGCTATGTCGGTGAGAACAAGTTACAATGAGATAATGATGTCTTCTTAATACTATTGACTAACATGCTTAGTTGATAGATATGTCACTCCACACATTGTCCTGTTTCTGTAATGCTTAGTTGATAGATATGTCACTCCACACCGACATATTGTCCTGTTTCTGTAATGCTTAGTTGATAGATATGTCACTCCACACATTGTCCTGTTTCTGTAATGCTTAGCTGATAGATATGTCACTCCACACTGACACATTGTCCTGTTTCTGTAATGCTTAGTTGATAGATATGTCACTCCACACATTGTCCTGTTTCTGTAATGCTTAGTTGATAGATATGTCACTCCACACTGACACATTGTCCTGTTTCTGTAATACTTAGTTGATAGATATGTCACTCCACACATTGTCCTGTTTCTGTAATGCTTAGTTGATAGATATGTCACTCCACACATTGTCCTCTTTCTGTAATGCTTAGCTGATAGATATGTCACTCCACACATTGTCCTGTTTCTGTAATACTTAGTTGATAGATATGTCACTCCACACATTGTCCTGTTTCTGTAATGCTTAGTTGATAGATATGTCACTCCACACATTGTCCTGTTTCTGTAATACTTAGTTGATAGATATGTCACTCCACACATTGTCCTGTTTCTGTAATACTTAGATGATAGATATGTCACTCCACACATTGTCCTGTTTCTGTAATGCTTAGTTGATAGATATGTCACTCCACACATTGTCCTGTTTCTGTAATACTTAGTTGATAGATATGTCACTCCACACTGACATATTGTCCTGTTTCTGTAATGCTTAGTTGATAGATATGTCACTCCACACATTGTCCTGTTTCTGTAATACTTAGTTGATAGATATGTCACTCCACACATTGTCCTGTTTCTGTAATACTTAGATGATAGATATGTCACTCCACACATTGTCCTGTTTCTGTAATGCTTAGTTGATAGATATGTCACTCCACACATTGTCCTGTTTCTGTAATACTTAGTTGATAGATATGTCACTCCACACTGACATATTGTCCTGTTTCTGTAATGCTTAGTTGATAGATATGTCACTCCACACATTGTCCTGTTTCTGTAATGCTTAGTTGATAGATATGTCACTCCACACATTGTCCTGTTTCTGTAATGCTTAACTGATAGATATGTCACTCCACACTGACACATTGTCCTGTTTCTGTAATGCTTAGTTGATAGATATGTCACTCCACACATTGTCCTGTTTCTGTAATGCTTAGTTGATAGATATGTCACTCCACACATTGTCCTGTTTCTGTAATGCTTAGCTGATAGATATGTCATTCCACACATTGTCCTGTTTCTGTAATACTTAGTCGATAGATATGTCACTCCACACATTGTCCTGTTTCTGTAATACTTAGTTGATAGATATGTCACTCCACACATTGTCCTGTTTCTGTAATGCTTAGCTGATAGATATGTCACTCCACACTGACACATTGTCCTGTTTCTGTAATGCTTAGTTGATAGATATGTCACTCCACACATTGTCCTGTTTCTGTAATGCTTAGTTGATAGATATGTCACTCCACACTGACACATTGTCCTGTTTCTGTAATACTTAGTTGATAGATATGTCACTCCACACATTGTCCTGTTTCTGTAATGCTTAGTTGATAGATATGTCACTCCACACATTGTCCTGTTTCTGTAATGCTTAGCTGATAGATATGTCACTCCACACTGACACATTGTCCTGTTTCTGTAATGCTTAGTTGATAGATATGTCACTCCACACATTGTCCTGTTTCTGTAATACTTAGTTGATAGATATGTCACTCCACACATTGTCCTGTTTCTGTAATACTTAGTTGATAGATATGTCACTCCACACATTGTCCTGTTTCTGTAATACTTAGTTGATAGATATGTCACTCCACACATTGTCCTGTTTCTGTAATGCTTAGTTGATAGATATGTCACTCCACACATTGTCCTGTTTCTGCAATGCTTAGTTGATAGATATGTCACTCCACACATTGTCCTGTTTCTGTAATACTTAGTTGATAGATATGTCACTCCACACATTGTCCTGTTTCTGTAATACTTAGTTGATAGATATGTCACTCCATACATTGTCCTGTTTCTGTAATGCTTAGCTGATAGATATGTCACTCCACACTGACACATTGTCCTGTTTCTGTAATGCTTAGTTGATAGATATGTCACTCCACAGATTGTCCTGTTTCTGTAATGCTTAGCTGATAGATATGTCACTCCACACTGACATATTGTCCTGTTTCTGTAATACTTAGTTGATAGATATGTCACTCCACACTGACACATTGTCCTGTTTCTGTAATACTTAGCTGATAGATATGTCACTCCACACTGACACATTGTCCTGTTTCTGTAATACTTAGTTGATAGATATGTCACTCCACACTGACACATTGTCCTGTTTCTGTAATACTTAGCTGATAGATATGTCACTCCACACTGACACATTGTCCTGTTTCTGTAATACTTAGTTGATAGATATGTCACTCCACACTGACACATTGTCCTGTTTCTGTAATACTTAGTTGATAGATATGTCACTCCACACTGACATGTTGTCCTGTTTCTGTAATACTTAGCTGATAGATATGTCACTCCACACTGACACATTGTCCTGTTTCTGTAATACTTAGTTGATAGATATGTTACTCCACACTGACACATTGTCCTGTTTCTGTAATACTTAGCTGATAGATATGTCACTCCACACATTGTCCTGTTTCTGTAATACTTAGCTGATAGATATGTCACTCCACACTGACATATTGTCCTGTTTCTGTAATGCTTAGCTGATAGATATGTCACTCCACACTGACACATTGTCCTGTTTCTGTAATACTTAGTTGATAGATATGTCACTCCACACTGACATATTGTACTGTTTCTGCAATACTTAGTTGATAGATATGTCACTCCACACTGACACATTGTCCTGTTTCTGTAATACTTAGTTGATAGATATGTCACTCCACACCGACATATTGTCCTGTTTCTGTAATGCCTAGCTGATAAGCAGCAAATACCAATTTTATAGTCTTTGGTGTGACCCTACAAGTACAATGGATCAAATCCACGATCTACTGTACTTGTGGTGAGCCTACTAACATTTACACGACAGATGCGGTTTTTGACAGATGACATGCCAATTGTTCCTAAATTTAGAGTAGCTAAGATTATTTATAAACCAAAATCATTTTCTGTCACAGATGATGATGCTGAAGATCCATTACCAAAGTCAGAGAAGAAGACCAGAAAGAAGGGAGGCAAAAAATCTGGACTAGTATATATTGATGATTCAGGTTCGTTGTTTTATATATAAGGTTAAACTTGGTTTGAACTGTTGGACAATCATGTTATCATATGTAATGAAAAAAGTGAATGTGATCCAACACCTCATATGAATAAGTCTGTTGGAATCCCAGAAGTTGATACCTATGGTATTAGTAAGAAAGGATATGGATGTAAATGAACAACTAACCAACTTTACATGACTGGTATTTTTTTGGTTTTCATTTTTATTAACGTAAACAGCACTTTTATTGCTGTTCTGCATTTCACAGTAAGGTACGTAGAGTTGTATTTTTTAAATGTATTTTGTATATCCTGATTTGACTTTTAACAGTGCTTGTCCAGGTAGGCAAAACAAACTAGTGTCAGAAATGTTGGTCTGTAGCAGAAGCACATTTTTTTGAGGGGCCTTAATATTGATTAATTCTGTGATTATGTAACGTTGCATTCTGTCATCAAAATGAAAGAATTACCAGTGATTCAGCTAGGCACCGGTCTCAGGACATTTCCCCACCTATTTCTCAAATTGTCATGAAGAACTTTACAAAAAATAATTTAATTATTAAAGAATGTCCTGAAAAAAAATTGATAAGACTGGTAATTGTCCTGAAGATTTCAAAGTCTAGCTGAAACACTGAATTACCTGCAGAAATTTTAATCTTTTACTTATTTTTTATTACAGATGAAGAAAAGCATAAGAAATCTACTTTAGATGCATTCCTGAAAACACCAAGTCCTCACAAGGGCAAAGCTAAAAAAGAGGTTAAAAAACAGGACAGTACTGTTAAAAGAACCCCTGTCAGTGTTGCAGATTTCTTTGGTGGTGGGTCTGTTAAAAGGACTGAGAGACCAACAGTTGTCAGTAAAAGGAAATTGGTAAATGTGGTTAACAGTTAGAAATGACATGGTTTTTTAACAACATAATATAGTTTATTAAAAAAAACCGCCTGTTTACAATAATCTTAATGGCCCAGGTTTGCACATTAAAGGTCCCTGTTTTACTTCAATCTCACTTGTCCAGCGGTAGCAAGTGAAAATAAAAACAATTGGGATACAAGAGTAATTATACTATAATAAATGGATTAATGCAGGTTATCTGATTACATTTTATGAGATATAGCTGACATTGTTGAAAGTGGCGTTAATAAGCATAAACCAAACCATTTTATGACGTGGTACAAGTGTAATTATAATTGTTTATGATGTGGTACAAGTGTAATTATAATTGTTTATGACGTGGTACAAGTGTAATTATAATTGTTTATGACGTGGTACAAGTGTAATTATAATTGTTTATGACGTGGTACAAGTGTAATTATAATTGTTTATGACGTGGTACAAGTGTAATTATAATTGTTTATGACGTGGTACAAGTGTAATTATAATTGTTTATGACGTGGTACAAGTGTAATTATAATTGTTTATGACGTGGTACAAGTGTAATTATAATTGTTTATGACGTGGTACAAGTGTAATTATAATTGTTTATGACGTGGTACAAGTGTAATTATAATTGTTTATGACATGGTACAAGTGTAATTATAATTGTTTATGACGTGGTACAAGTGTAATTATAATTGTTTATGACGTGGTACAAGTGTAATTATAATTGTTTATGACGTGGTACAAGTGTAATTATAATTGTTTATGACGTGGTACAAGTGTAATTATAATTGTTTATGACGTGGTACAAGTGTAATTATAATTGTTTAAGATGTGGTACAAGTGTAATTATAATTGTTTAATATATTGACCAACTACAAATCAGGCGCGGAATCAGAATAATGTGTCGGAGTGGAACGACATGTCTACCTGTGGACTTGATCCAACTAAGTGAATTGGTCTAATACAAAGTGGACATCATATCATCTCATCGATATCTAACTTATTTTCGCCATGATATTGCTGAAAAATTGCTCAATTGGCACACGCATAACAATAATCACTCACTCACTCAAATTGTGCATTAACAAGTTTTAATGTAATAGAATCTTTCAAAACTTTTATTACAATTAAGAATAGAGATATGACTCCTATTTTTGGCTGTGTTGCACAATTTTATGCACGTATCTTTGAAACTTCACAAACTCTTTGCACATAGATATGGCACCTCCTATTGTAATCAATAATCACTCGCTCTTTTTCCTATAGATAGATTCTTCCTTTTTATTTTAGGAAGAAACAACAGAAGAAGAAGAGAAGACACTAGACTTTGATGATTTTGAGATGCATGAAGATGATGACTTTCTTAAAACACTAGATACTCTTGACGAGGGAAGACCTCCAAAGAAGGTATTGTCATATAGTTGGAATTGGTTTGACAAGGGAACAGTCAATCTTTTAACACTGGGGGCAAATCCTGAATTGTGAAAAGAAAGTTTAAACAGTGAAAGTCGACAATTTATTCCACGAATATCAATCAAATGAACAGTCACCACTTTCCTTAACTCACTGAACACAAAAAAAGGGGACAAGGACATAGGACGTTGGAAATCCAGTTCCGGTTTGGGACAGGCTCAAAAATGTGATGGGATTAAACCTGTTAATGAGAGCCCAACCCTCCCAATAGTTGTAATTGGTTTAGGAAAGGAATGGTCAATCTTTAACACTTGGTGCTGAATCCAGTACAATGAAACGTATCAAAACTGAACACTGAATATAACAGAATTATGTATTAAACTAACTTTGAATAAAGTCCCAAGAAGGTTTGTTTTAGACAGGTTCCACTGTAAATACTTTTTGGGGTTTTTGTTTTAACACAAACGACCTAACAAGATGACTATTATATTACAAAGTATTTGAGGGAGTTAGAAGAACAATTACCAATATTAAAAGTTTGAAGATAACAAAGTGATAATTAGAAGCTGTAAATCAATAGACAGGCCAAAAAATGGAGAAAGAAAAAAAAAAGAGTACAAAAAGACAAATAATTATCCACAAAACACCACTTGAAAACTATTATCAAAACGAACCCTACTGAAAACCTGGATGAACTCAGATGCTCATGAAGGGTAACCAGATCCTGCTCCACTAGTAAGAAGAGTTTGAAGATACCAAAGAGGTAATCCGAATCCCTATATCTGCTTTGTTACTCTTGGTAAAATTCCAGTGATAATTCATGAACGAGGAAAGAATGACATTATTGTGACTGACTTTTCATTGAATGAATTTTGTCTTCAGGCAAGAGTAGAAACTCCTGAGAAACAAAAGTCACCATCGAAGCCAACAGGTAAGTCTAATCTATTATCCAATCAAAATGTGAATTTATTATCCCATTTCTTGCATGTTGAATCCATAGAAACGAAAACAGAAAATAAACTTCTTCAATTTACATTAAAAAGGATGGGAAAAATAAAATATTTATTATAATGTAAATAATGTCCTTTAAATGGGTATAATCATGTCTCCCATTCTATGAGAACCAAACACACAACTTTAGTGGTGTTTGTGACCATGACAACACCCTTGGTTACATAGAGAAAAGACGTGTTCTTACCAAAGATGTATAAAAGTCACTCAAATGAAACCATGCTGCATTCCATTGTTCCCTTAACCTTTGAATTAAATTTTTAAAAGTTCTGATTGGACTTTTTTTTTTTTATTGTGCTGCTTTGTTTCATTGTATGTTTTCTATAATATTGTTCCAGCGACACTAGCCAGTAAGCTTGCAGCTAAGGCAAAGATTCTAGATGAAGATACTCCACAGAAAGATAAAACAGCAGTTCCTGACACACCAACAACTTCTATGAAGGTAGTTTACTACTGTGAATTCACCACTGCATCAGTGGTGTAATGGTTAGTGTGCTCGCCTCGAGTGCAGTAGATCGTGGGTTCAAGCGACTGTCGGGTCAAACCAAAGACTATAAAATTTGTATTTGTTGCTTCTCAGCTAAGCAAGCAGTATTAAGGAGGACAAACAAAGACTGATTCGCTCAGAATCAGAATAATGTGTCAGAGTAGAGCGCCATGCCTGTCCTCGGAAAGATTGCATATTTGGTGTTAATCCATAATCACTCACTCATTATACGTTCATAGAAAATGTGTGTAGTTCTATAGAAATTGATATGAATGAAGTAGAGGATGTAGATTTTAACCCTAGTACTGCCATATCTCTTATCAGTACACAGCTGTGCCATCATACTGATTAGCCTCTGTATCTGACTGTGCCAGGATGTTTTGAAAAAAAATTATCAATTATTCCTCTAATTATTATATCCTGCTTTTACAACCATTTCTATTCATTTAATGTCATTAAAACCATATATTTTTTAATTCAGAATTGAATTGAGATTCCAATGGTGCAAAAATAATTTAAATTGGTGACAGAGATATTCAATGATATGTTCAATAAAAGTGATAAAATCGTTGGGTTTTTTTTTAATATTTGCAATTAAAATTTTGCTAATTAAATAATAACAAATATATGAAGTAAATTGTTAATAAACATGCTATGATTGGTGTCAACATCGCTCCACATTTTGAACCGAAACTGTGATTTTAGTTGCTGTACCGACCTGAAGAATGCCGTCACATATCTGTTAGTCTCCTCAACAAGTAGATCAATAAACCCTTCATTTATATAGAGATGAAAAAAATCAATCCTAGCAGGATCATCTCCCAAATCAGCATTTATTTTACTTTCTCCATCAAATGGCATGTCACGAGCGTCCAAATTACCACGAACCCACGTGTTTTCGAACGGAGCAATTTCGTCGTCATTTACCAGATCATCGGCATCAAATCCTAAAGATTCCTCATCCGAATCTTCATTTTGAAAGATTTCTCTATAGAAATCTCTATTTTCCGGCTGTACTTGCTCTAATAATACACCACCATCAACGACTTCCTCGATCACTTCCATTATTTTACTCGATGTAAACAAAGCCCATTCATTATTTTTAGCAACAAATTACATATAGAAAGAATTTATGAAATCTACCAATCAAAACTGATGTAAACAAGGAATCTCTCTAGATACGTCATACTAACTTCGATATAAATATAATCCATTTATTTCATTGGATAATAGCTGAAAACGGGTCTAGGACAAAACCCCAAGGCCCCCCCCCCCCCGGACAAAAGCCCCCGACAAAAAACCCCCCAATAAGGAAAAGTATAAGTTAATGTTTTTTTTGTGTCCTATGTATTTTTTTATTTCTGTTTCTTTGTTTAACTGTTCAGATATGTAAAAAACAATTTTGTATTTTATAACATGATTTAAGACTTTTTTTTTTCCTCTGTATTTTACCTCAAACCATATTTATATATTTGTATCTTTGTACACATTTTGGACTTATTGTACTGCTATTTATGGATTAACATTATTTTTGAATATTATTTTTCATAATAAGCTATTTTTGGAACTTGAAGATATCATAAACATCGACTTCCCAAAACTTGCCGAGAAGTTGTCAGTCATTCGGACTGACAGACATGAAAATCTTGTCAGACCGAAAAATATTTTGCCTGTCCGAAAAAAAAGTCCCAAAAAATTCACTGTCACATGCATAATGTTTAGTTTGGCCTTTTTAAGAGTGATTTACCCTAGTATTAGCAATTTCACCTCTGGTTTTTATAGAGGTTAAAGTAATTCAATTTTCAGTTTTCAGTGTTGTTCAAAATTGTATATGTTATGTCTTTTATAGTGTGTGTCTCGAGTTTTGTTGTTTTGATGACGTTGTACAATAGGTCAATGGTTGTATGAAAGATGTCATGTCATTGGCTAATATATATACAAATAACCAATCGTGTAGTGATCGTCTTCACAAATGGGTTTGGTTGAAACCGGAAATGTATAAAAGGGGTGAAAACAATGAAAATTATGTAATTATCCCCTCGCCAACGAAGTTGCGAGGTGATATAGTAACGCTTCCGTCCGTCCGTCACAATCCTTGTGAACACTCTAGGATCAACATCCTTCAATGGATTTTGACCAAACTTGGTACATATTTAGTCCTTAAGAGAATCTGGAACCCTATTAATTTTCAAGGTCAAAGGTCAATGTCACTGGGTCAAATTTTTACCGCGTAACATCCTTGTGAACACTCTAGAATCAACATCCTTCAATGGATTTTGACCAAACTTGGTACATACTTAGTCCTTACGAGAGTCTGGAACCCTATTGATTTTCAAGGTCAAAGGTCAAGGTCACAATGTCAAATTTTTACCACATAACATCCTTGTGAACACTCTAGAATCAAGATCCTTCAATGGATTTTGACCAAACTTGGTACATACGTAGTCCTTAGGAGAGTCTGGAACTCTATTGATTTGCAAGGTCAAAGGTCAAGGTCACAGGGTCTAATTTTTAGGTGAGGGGATACGCCACGCTTTGCATTGACCTTGTTTAAAAATAAAATTAAACACTGATCAATGCCTTTCAGACAAAATATGAGGTAACTATTATACCAAACATTCGGTATTACAGAGTTGGCGAAAACTTTTTTTTTTCTGTCTGACATTGGGTCAGACAGGAACTAGGGTTCTGTCTTACCCATGGGCTTTGTGTCTGTCCCACCATTTTTTTGTAATATTGTATATAACCTGTCAAATTTTGTTTTTTTTATACAGAACTGAATGCAAGATTACCTATAGTCATGATCATTAAACAACTCAATTAAATGTTTTTCTGTATACATATTTTTATCTAAAAAGATAAGGCAGATATAGCCAACAATCCGTATCTAATGGTCCGATCATGTTCCGAATATTATTCATCAATGTCAGTTTCCGGTTTACCTACATTTTTAATTTCAGTTAAGAATATGAATCTGCTGTCATCTTCAATATATAAGCATCTCAAAACATATTTAATTAAACACAAACAATCTTTGATACTTGGGGAGTGTGGAAGTCAACTTATTTCTGTGCTCAGTAATATATTTCAGTTTTAATGTTCCACGTTTTGCAGGTGCTGGTTCCTACTAAAAGAATGTTTACATTTATGTACATTTGTATAGGAGTTTCGATTACAAAGAGGAACGTGTCGGTCTGACAGAATAAATAAACAAATTTCAAGTCTCTGTCTGACATTTTAATAAAACTGAAAACGAAATTTAATGCAATTGGCAGTGGAAACTTGGAGGGAATAAAATTTCAATCGCCGGTCCTTTCAAATATCTATGTTTTACCGGACATTCGGTCTGATATATGTTTTGAAATCGTCGGTCCTACTGCATTTCGGGAAGTCTGTAAACAATTGAAGCAAGAAATTAACTCGCTGATTACTTTTATAAATGAACATAACAATGAACAATATGTAGAAAAAAATGTTTTTAAAGTATTTTATTTTTTTTATTAATTCTTTAAGATATCATTTATTATGACCATCAATATAAAACAAATGTAATAAGATTGTATGATTATTTCTTTATTGGGAGTTTTTTGTCAGGGGGACTTTTGTGCTGTTCCCGCTGAAAACGTAACCATATATAGAAAGTCGATATAGTGACGTCTGGCAGTGGGTGATTCCATTACCGGAAACTGATAAATCAACGACCGGCAGTAAACAAACATATTATGGGTACTCACTATATCGATGTCCTGCAGTACTAGGGTTAAAAATCAAATATATATATATATATATATATATATAAAAAGTCTAAGGGAATCTACCAACCAGAGAACTTAATGAGTAACGGATCGTCGAGACATGATGATGCAGCACAAACAAAATAAATTATAGAAGTCTAGAAGATTGTGCAACGATATCGATAAAGGTGTGGTCGAGGGCGCTGGACGTAAGGCTAAGCGAATGGTGCTGCAGTGTATCAATGGTGTGAGTTCAAATCCCGTCGAGGGAAGAACAAAAATTTGACAGCTCTAAAATCTAATTCTAACACTGTTTGGTTTAATTTTCAGATGTATATATATATATATATAGTTTCTCTATAATAGTTGAATATAATTTAAGGGAAAATTAGAAAGTTGTTTTTCAATAAATTACATTCTGTAGAGGAAACCAGCAAATTATACCTTTATTTCACATATTAAAAACTATGAAGACAGAAAGATAACATGTAAAATGAGATTAAGCAACCATTTATTAGAAATTGAAAGGGGAAGATACAAAAATATTAAAAAGGAAGAACACATGTTTTGTCATTGCTCTCTAAATAAAATAGATGATTAAGACCATATTTTTTTTTAAATTGTAGTCTCCAAAGAAAGAATCTCCAGTAAAACATGTTAAAATATCGCCAGATAAACCAGAGAAAACATCCCCCAAGAAAACTTCTCCTAGCACCAGTGAGAAAGCTAGCACACCTAATCCTGACAAAGCTGCCAAACCAAAAGTCAGCCCTAGTAAAATGGTTAGTACTTGTATTAGTGTTAAATGTTGTTAGGATGGATGAAAGATGTGAATTTGACGAGTGGAAATTTCAAAAGAAAAAACTACAAACTTGTACACGACGATCACGTTGGAGACATAGGAAAAATAACCATGTAAAATATGTTTCGGTTTATTTAAGATCGGTCAGTTCTAGTCTGTAATAATTATACCCCCCACAACAAAGTTGTAGGAGGGTATACTGGTTTCACCATGTCCGTCTGTCCGTCCGTCCGTCTGTAGACAAATCCTATGTCGTACGATAACTTGAGTTGTGTTTCTTAGAATCTTATAAAATTTTATCGGCTGCTTACTGGTGAAGAGAGGAGGATCCCTTTCTTTTTCGACGATTTTCACTTTTGCCGTTCCAGAGTTATTGGACTTGATATGACGGAAAATATGATTGTTACCCTATGTCGTATGATAACTTGAGTAGTGTTTCTCAGAATGTTTTGAAATTTTATCACCAGCTTACCAGTGAAGAGACGAGGATCCCTTTCATTTTTGACGATTTTCACTTTTGCCGTCCCAGAGTTATTGGACTTGATATTATGGAAAATAGGATTTTTACCCTATGTCGTATGATAACTTGAGTAGTTATTATCGGAATGTTTTGAAATTTTGTTAGCAGCTTACCGGTGAAGAGAGGAGGATCCCTTTCATTTTTGATGATTTTTACTTTTGCCGTTCCAGAGTTATTGGACTTGATATGACGGAAAATAAGATTTTTACACGATGTCGTATGATAACTTGAGTAGTGTTTCTCAGAATGTTTTGAAATTTTATCCGAAGCTTACCGATCGGAACAATCAGTAATATTTTGGTTATGGAAATAGGTTGGACAGATGTGGGGAGTGGGGGGTATATCTTAGTGAGCTGTGCTCACAGTAATACTAGTTCAAGTATTACTGTTACCAAAAGGTAATTATTTGGGGAAAATGGTGGCTGTTTTGTAATGCTGCAGTGTTTTTTTTTAACGATTTACAGTTAATTAGTTCGTCATAGAGTGACCACTGACAGCGTTAGTGGCGTGACTGTTTATTTGAGATAAAATAACATGTAAATCAGGGAAAGTTTTAAACTGGATCTTTACAGCAGGTGACCTGTAGTTCAAGTTGACCATTTTGGCAAATAATTACAAAATTACAAAAAAAAATCATTTTTCTTAACTCATTCTCTTATTACTGATTTTTCTGAGTGTTTGATCAGTGTTTTGTACATGCATCTCCTACATTTTAAATGAGATATCAGCAAATCATGTTTGTAAAGATTTGGATATCATTGTGGGAGTTTGATCAGACCTTTTTTGCAGGAATTATTGCCCTTATGGACTAAGGAATATTTCATTAGAAGGATATTTTTTTTGGGGGGGGGGGGGGGGGGTGCAATTCAAGTAGAATTGTGAAATTATACACAGGATGATCTCACTATGAAATCAAAGCAATATTTAATATATTTACTTGAAGACATTTTGTTTTGTAGTCGCCCGATACACCAGCTACTCTGGGAAGAAAGGGTTCCATGTACAGATCGTATATGACCAGAGAAGGACCACAGGCATTAGGATCTAAAGAAATTCCAGAGGTATTTTTTTTAACATCCCAACCATTAACCATTGGGGGCAAACAAAGTTACGTCAAAAATGTATGTACCATTATTTACAAAAGTTCAGTGAATTTGAGGTTAACTAATGAAAATGCTGCCGGCAAAATCTTGGTAGTGGGTATGGTCAAGGTAAAATCCAGAGAGAATATAAATGTTGAACTTGACCTTGACAAATGATTAGAGTGAGTTGTGTCCTATGTTAGTGATCAATATGGTATAGCATATTTAACATGCATGAAGGATTTTAATCCGATTGAAAAAAATATGCACGACTGGTTTTAATCAGATTGAAAATTAACATTGTATTTTATGTTTAGATTTTTATGCATAAATCATTACGCTAATTTCAGGGTGGTGCTAATTGTCTTGAGGGACTGACATTTGTGATAACAGGAGTCTTGGAATCATTGGAGCGTGACGAGGCGAAACAGTTGGTGGAGAAATATGGTGGAAAAGTTACAACATCTGTCAGTAAAAAGACAACTTATATGGTGGTCGGTAGAGACGCTGGAGAAAGTAAACTTAACAAGGTATATATCTAATGTTCCTGTGTTAAATGTGAAATGCTGTTTTAGTTTGCATGCAGCTTTAAGGAGTAATAGAAAAGACTGGTTGGTTCGGAAACAGGATAATGTGTCCAAATGGAGGGATATCCTACCCGAGGACTGCTGTTAAAGTGAGCTAGCACTATTAAGATCAACTAATTGTGTTAGTCTCGTACAAAGCTGACATCCATCATCATTTCATTGAATGTAACTTGTTCTCGCCAAGATATAGCTAAAAATTGCTCATTTGGCATTAAACACCAATTTCTCACTCTATCACAGTGATTTATCATACTATGTCTCTGATTGTGCTGTACATATATATGGTAACTCTGTTTTAACTTGGTCACTGCTATGTTTTTTTATATGTAGGCTAGAAGTTGTGGAACAAAACAGATAGATGAAGATGGGCTGTTAGATTTGATTAGGACAAGACCTGGTAAAAAGTCCAAGTATGAATTACAGGCAGAGGAATCGTTTAAAAAGGTAAAATAGATGTAAATAAACAAAATAATAAGGGAAAATCATCAACTAAAATTGGCACTTTTTTTTCTTGGTGTATGACAACACGAAAGGTGTCAAAACATGAGGACACTTTAGCTCACCTGACCCGAAGGGTCATGTGAGCTATTGCCATCACTTGGCGTCCGTTCGTCGTCCGTCCGTAAACATTTCAATCTTCTTCTATAGAACCACAAGCAAATGGGACCAAGCGTGGCAGGAATGTTCATTTGCATGGTCTAACCAAGTGTTGTTACAATCGGTTATCCAACATGGCTGCCAGGGGCCATAAAAGCCTCTGATTGGCTGAAATTTTTAATGATCTTCTTCTCCAATACTACATGGAGGATGGATTTGAAAATTGTCATGAATGATCATTGCAAGCTGCTATCCAAGTGTTGTTACTCTTTGGACCGATTGAAAATCCAAGATGGCCACCAGCGGGGGACATAATTTAACATAGTGACCCTAAGGGAAATATGTAAAACAAACTTCTTCTCAAGAACCATTGGATGGATTGGAACCATACTTGGCAGAAATGTTCCTGGCAAGGTTCTGATCAATTGTTGTTACTTTTTGTTCCGATCGGTTATCCAATGTGGCTGCCAGGGGCCATAATAGCCTCTGATTGGCTGAAATTTCAAAGATCTTCTTCTCCGATGCTACATAGAGGATGGAATTGAAAATTGTCATGAATGATCATTGCAAGCTGCTAACCAAGTGTTGTTACTTTTTGGACCTATTGAAAATCCAAGATGGCCACCAGCGGGGGACATAATTTAACATAGCGACCCTATGGGAAATATGTAAAACAAACTTATTCTCAAGAACCACTGGATGAATTGAGCTCAAATTTTATCTGCAGCTACATGGCAATGAGTAGTTTAACATATATTCCGATTTATACAAATTAGACATATTTTGATAAATGATCACATTTAAATCTTCTCCTCTGAAACTGCTGAATCAAATTAAAGCAAATTTGGCTGGCGTGGTCACCTTTCAATATTGTGTCCGACAGCCCCACCCTCCATTCAAAATGGCTGCTGTTACTAAAAATAGAAATTTCTTTTGCTCAGAAATGAGTTGAAATGATCTTTGGGTGGACCACTTTCAAAATTATGTGTAACACCCCCATTTTCTTTCAACTTTAGATGTCAAATTGAAAACCAGGCGAGCGATTACAGGCCCCTGGGAGCCTCTAGTTTTCTTCAATCAAGGTTTTTTTTGTAAGAAATAACTCTTGTTATTTGACTATTCTTGTCAATTTCAAGCAATAACTAAATATTCTCGCAGTATATGGTATGTAGTGCTAATAACTTTTAGGAAATATGCATGTAGCTAAAAATAACTGTTTGAATTTGGCACGTAACTGCACATTGAACTAATAACTGGTTATTTTTTATACCGTCTACTTATAAATAAAGAAGCAAAATGGATGTCATTTGTGATTGAGCAGCTTGGGTCTAGCCGGATACAGATAAACTGGATGTGTAGTGAATTCAATGTCCATGTCGTAAAAACATGAATAAAACCTCATCACTGACACAATTTAAGTGGGATTTGTAAATTTGTTGATTATTGTATTAAAACGTTAACTGAAAATGAATTATAGATTATTTGCACAGTGCATTCTATATGCAAACACATTTGTATCCTTAATCTGGTTTGTTGCTTCTCTGTGGCTTAGTGCAGTATAATAATACCATTATGTCCTTTGGACTTCGTAAAATAGCTACTTCTCAATTTGGTGATTATGGGTATTATTTATTAATTACCTTTTAATGACGGCAATAATTGTATATTACAGGGAGCAGGACAATTGCCCCCCACAAATTTTTTTCAGTTTTATATTTAGTTTCTGATTACCCTTTTCTGACTCTATGAACTCCATTGCACTACTATACTTTCACTTCAAAATACACTCCTATTTAAGCCAGTTATAAGCTTGTACTTAGCTTGCAATAATTTTTTCTCAAAATTCTTTTTAATTATTAACCTTTGTAATTAGCTTTGATCATTGTTTAATCAAATTCCTTTTCATAATTTTTCTTTGAAGACCAATTTTGTAAGGTAATTAAACTTAATTGAAAAATCATTAAACTCTATCTAAAAATCAAATATCTATAAATAATAAGAGAAAGTTATTTTTATCATAGCTTGTCCAAGCTGTATAATCCTTTTGATGATTGATATCACAGGGGCTTGAATCACGTTAGTATATATGGTATATAGGCCGTGTGACCTATGAAAGCGATTCAAGCCCCTGTGATTAATATAAAAAAAAAAAAATCCAACTTAAAAGTAATTTGATTAATTTAATCTGAGTATGCATATTTATTTCTCATTTGAAAAAAAATAAAAATAAAAATAAAAAAATTGGGGGATGGGGGGCTATTGTCCTAGGATGGCAATTGTCCGGGGGGCTATTGTCCTAGACCCATATTACAGCATGATATTTTATTATTATAACAGGAACTAGCAGAAGATCTTAAGAAAAAAGACAGCAACTCTGTTTCTACATCAAAACATTTAGTGTAAAAACTGAAAGTGAAAGTAGCATGGGGAAATGTGTTATTTTATTATTTTATTGTAATTTTATTATTACAGGAGATAGCAGAAGATCTTAAGAAAAAGAACAGTATCTCCGCTTCAACATCAAAACATTTATCTAAATTTGAAAGAACACCTTCACCGAAAAAACAATTTAGTGTCAAAACTGAAAGTGAAAGTAGCATGGTGAAGAGTACCAGTGACCAATCAGAATCCTCATCATCAATCTTGTGGGTAGATAAATATAAACCCACTGGAATGAAGAATATCATTGGACAAACAGGAGATAAGAGTAATGCTAAAAAGTTGTTAAATTGGTTGAACAACTGGCACAAAAACAGAGCGTCTGGTGTTAAACCATCTGGTAAGAAATGTTATTTAAATTCTGAAAATTTGATATCTTTATTTATCATACTTCATGCAAAAATCTGTTAATTTCATTGGATAATAGGCATTTGACATTCCTCAATAGCTTTTCTTGGTGTAGGAATCAGATCGTAATAACACCCTCTGCCGTAATAACACACTCATGAGCCGAACTTTGCCGAACCGGAAAATAACATCTGAGTTTTGCCGATTAGTCTACAATGTAAATTTCAAAAATTTCAATTTTTTTAAAAAAAATTCTAAAATTTCATAAAATTTCTAAATTCTTTTTGAAATATTATATTTTTTTTTTTTAAAGTTCTAAATTTTCATAAGATTTCTAAATGATAAATTTTCAAAAAGTTTAGAAAATTTCTGTTTTCATAAAATTTCTAAATTTTCATATTTTTTTGGGTAATAATATTGAAAAATGATAAAACAATTATAGCCTAACATGAAAATATTACTTGTTGAAATGATAGTAGTTGTTGCTTTATTTAGGTAGTGATTATGTACATAGTGTGTCCCATTGGTTAGCCGACTCCAATAAAAATTCAAAGTCCTCTACTACTGTCATTCAGTATAATAAAAAACATACTGCCTTTAGTTGAGGGTGTTATGGTGGAAAAAGAATATCATCCTCGACTTCATCTCTGGTGATATTCTTTTTCCAGAGTGTGATATTTTTTCCCTCGTGTGGTAATCTACCATAACACCCTCAACTAAAGGCAGTATGTTTATAATAACACTCAGATACCGCTTTAGTGGTGTAATGGTTAGCTTGCTCACCTCGAGTGTAGTAGATCGTTGGTTTGAGCACCAATCAGGTCAAATCAAAGACTATGAAATTGGTATTTGTTGCTTCTCCGGAAAGCATGCAGCATTAAGGAGAAAGAGCGAAGACGGGTTGGCTCGGAATCAGGAAAATGTGTTCAAGTGAGGCAACATGTCTATCTGCAGACTGTTGTTTCAGTGAGCTAACAAAATAAAAAAATCCAACTAAGTTTGTTGGTGTAGTACAATGCGGACCTCATCATCATTTCATTGAAAATTAACTTGTTCTCGCCATGATATAGCTGAAAAATTGCTGAATTGACGCTAAACATCACTCAATATAGCACTCAGAGCTTCTTTATTTTTATGCCCCCGCAATAGCGGTAGGGGATATAGTAATAGCAGCCGTCCGTCACACTTTCTTGTTTACGCGATAACTTGAGTAAACATGGATGGATTTGAATAATTTTTTGCATGTGGCTTGTATTTATCATTATCTTGGATGGGTTTTTTTTACATGGTAATATTTGAAGCAAGGGTTTTGGGGGAAAATCTTAGTTTTTGGTTGAAAAATCACCAATTTTGAGAATTGTGGCTTGTAATTATCATTATCTTGGATGGGTTCTTACATGGAAATATTTGAAGCAAGGGTTCTGGGGGAAAATATTAGTTTTTGGTTGAAAAATCACCAATTTTGAGAATTGTGCCTTGTTTATGCGATAACTTCAGTAAACATGGATAGATTTGAATAATTTTTTGCATGTGGCTTGTAATTATCATTATCTTGGATGGGTTTTTACATGGAAATGTTTGAAGTAAGGGTTTTGGGGGAAAATCTATATTTACATCAGAGGTTTACAGTGTTCAACAGAGATGAAAGTTTTCCTCTGATCAGCTGATTTCCTCTTTTTTTAACAAACTATTTGGAAAAAAATGTTTCAAACTTGGTCCAAACAGCCAGAAAAGGGGGAAATTTGGGCACTATATAGACGGTTTCCTCTTTTCATCAGAGAACACTTTCTTCTCTGGTTCAAAGTGGGAGTACTTCCTGTATATTATTCAGATTATGCTGCAATATACTCCATCCTTCAATAAAGTATGTTATATATTAAGACTGCAAGGCTGCTTACTATAGATATATAAAACTAAATATTATGCAAGTGCGGGGGGATATGTCTGCGCTAGGCGGTTCTTTTATTCTTTTTTTTTTTGTATTAACACTCGAAGCAAGCTTTGTCTTTCTCATGTATTTTCCTATCGATGAACAGTCACAAATTTGGTGAGAAATGTGTAAAGAAATCAGTTTGTATTATTATTAATTTCAGGTAAATATTTTTTTTAATTACAGGTAAATTTTTTGGTAAAGATGAGACAGGTGCAGGATTTAGAGCAGCCTTATTGTCAGGTCCTCCTGGTATTGGTAAAACTACAACAGCCACGATAGTTTGTAAGGTACAGTCAAACATGTATTAAGTGACCACCTGTCTTATGTGACCATATTTCAGTGTTCCGTTGTAAGGTCACATAAGGCAGGTTTGACTGTAAAGTGAACATATCTTCTTATACCCCTGCTCCCCGAAGGGGGAGGGGGGTATACTGTTTTACCTTTGTCCGTCTGTCTGTCCGTCCAAGATATTTTTCGTCGCATTTTTCTCAGTAACTGTTGATGGCATAAATCTGATATTTGGTCACAAGCATCATATAGATATACCATATTGTGGGTAGCGTTTTTGGACCCGTCAGATTCCTACTTCCTGTTTGCCGACTTAGTTGGTTTTTATACACATTGAACATATATGCACATTTTTCGTCACATTTTTCTCAGCAACTATTGATGACAGAGATCTGATATTTTTTATTTCTATATATGAACCAACCTGATTAAAATCACATCTCTCACTGATATGTTGCAGCATGTGAGATCTGACAAAACCTCATTACGAGTCACATGCTAATCCTATGTTACCGTCCAATGAAAATAGTGATTAGGAGGCTTGAGTGTGGTAGATTGAGGGTTCAACCCAACGATTATGAAATGGGTATTTGTTGCTTCTCCGCTAAGCAAGTAAGGAGTAAAAAAGCAAAGACTGGTTGGCTCTGATAATGTGTACGAGTGGAGCAACATGTCTACCCACGGACTGTTATTTCAGTTAGCTAGCACTATCAATATCCAATTAAATGTGTTGGTCTACCACAAGGCGAACATCATCATCATCATTTCATTGTTAGTAACTTGTTTTTGCCATGATATAACTGGAAAATTGCTCATTTGGCAACAATCAGTCACTCCTATGGATTCATTCTCTTGAACTTTAGTGTTTGTTAGCTACTGATTGATTGCATCAGAAGGTGCACATTCAACAATTACTAGCAGACCTCATCATCATCTGATTGAAAACTAACTTGTTCTAACCATGATATAACTGAAAAATTGCTGAGTTGGCATTAAGCAACAATCACTCACTCACTCAACAATTACTCACAAGTACTTTAAAAAGGAATATTATTTATCATTGCTAATTGATGTTTGCTAAACTTCGGAGGGAAATACAAAGTTTCTCAATATTTCTACAGTCTTTAGTTATCACTTCCATTCAGCAATAACTTGTATTATGTGATCTTAGTTTTAATTTCCCTGTGCATTTCATGTTAATCAAACCTGTGTTAAGCGACCACCTGTCTTATGTGATCACCTCTATCCAGCAAACAATAATCTACAAAACACTACACAGAAAACTAAAGATTGAGTCACACGAACCCCACTAAAAACTGGAAACTGAGGGTGAACTCAAGTGCTCCGGTTAGCAGTTCCTGCTTCACTAGTGGCATGATTCGTGTTTCTGTTAAACAATACAGGTTTGACTGTATTTTTATGTTACAGGAAGCTGGTTTTTCCTTCGTTGAACTGAATGCCTCTGACACAAGATCCAAGAAGAATCTACAGTCTGTTGTGGCCGAGTCATTAGATAATACAACCATGGTAGATTTTGCAGGTAAAAAAGATACAGTCGAAGGGCAGACATTTTTACACAGTATTTGCCTTAATATTTTTCACCATCTTGCCCGTAAGCCAAATTTAGAAAAATTTTCTTTTTATTCAAACAAATTCTTTCCAGTTTTACTTGTCCAAAGCTTCGGGAAAGTGGGTTAGCGCGAAAACTGTTTACATCAAAATATTTGTTTGATCTGTGGCGTCCCCAACCCTTAGATTTAAGTAATATAAGTCACTTTTAAATTGGCGGAAGCACTATATAATTCTGAAGAAAAATGTAAGATATTTTCTTGTTGACAACCTGACATCTGGTAAATGAATTTCTATACACTAATTGACTAAATGACTTCAAAACGACGAAGTTGCTCAGATGTATCATTTATTGACAGAAGTAAAGAGTACCACTCAAATGTGGGTTAGGGACCATTATACACTCATTTTATGCTCATTATTCAAGACTCTACTATGACTGTAAAATTTAGAGCAACATTTTTAAATCGGAGTATTACGGAGAAAACCACCGACCTGTCGCAAGCCACTGACAAACTTTTATCACATAATGTTGTATTTTGAACTAATAATTATAGTCTTTATTCATAAGCAATACAGCTCATAATTAAATTACAAAATGAGAAACATCAATGAAATACACAAATTAATTAAATAAACAATACAATATACATTATGAAACATACATAGGAAAAATAATTTTTACCTGATTTAAAAAAAAAAAATCACATTTAAGGTTTATTTGATTGTTTTGTAATGTTTCAGGAGGCCAGGGGGCTAAAACACATGGACATAAACATTGTCTAGTAATGGATGAAGTAGATGGTATGGCAGGGAATGAAGATAGAGGGGGTATACAGGTAAATAAGGGGATGGATGATATGGTATGCATTGAGACATACTTCAAACATTATTATGAGACAGGCAACCTGTTTGAAGGACGAAGTCCTTAAATTTCAATAATACGATGATCCGCACAAGTTATTATCATTTTACCTACTGTACGCCGCTCTTCCATCGGGAGTTTCGTAGAAAGAGATTATTTTATTTCAAGTTTATTTCGATTTTACATAGAGTAAATAATTAAAGAATTGGGAATTTTTCATTGAAATATATTTCTTTTGCGTTTCTAAATTATCAATTGATCTATTTTTTAAAGTTCCGGTGAACAGATATCTGGCTATCAATATAGAAGGAAAAATCAGACAGCCTATAGTTATAAGTTATAAGGACTTCGTCCTTTATTAAGACACAGTAAGGACGTAACAGCTAGAAATCACAATTATGTGTACTTTGGACTTGATCCTCATTGAAATCAGGATCATAGAAAAAAATTGATACCTGCCCTAACACACAAATACATAACTGTTCACTTTCCTGGCTTGATACAGGCTTTTCAATAAATAGTGCCAATTAGCTGGGCAGAAAAATTAAGACAGTTTGTTTAATTTCAGGAAATGGTAGCGCTGATAAAATCTACAAAAATTCCAATCATCTGCATGTGTAACGATAGAAACCATCCCAAGATGAGGACGTTGTCTAATTATTGTTTTGATTTACGATTCCAACGACCCAGAGTGGAACAAATAAAGGTGATGTCTAAACAAAAGAATTAAGATAACTATATACTCATTCTTTCATTCCAAATATAGAGTAACCAAATAACACAGTAATTCACACATGCATATTAGCGTGTGATTTAAAAAAAAAAATTGGAATACCACATTAGTTATACATATATATGATAACGTGACATAAAGTATTCCCTCATAGTTATACATATACATGATAACGTGACATAAAGTATTCCCTCATAGTTATACATATACATGATAACGTGACATAAAGTATTCCCTCATAGTTATACATATACATGATAACGTGACAAAGTATTCCCTCACTCTCTCACTTATTCATCATCTTTCTAGATCAAGGTGAAATTGATATCATCTTTCAGTAAAATAAAAAAAATCTTAATAGTACAGCCAAACCTGTTGAATTTCATAATCCATCATTCGCACTGACGTCACAGAGAAATAAACGTTTTAATTTCACAGGGGAAACTGACTATTTTTGTACTAATTACCACACACAATAACAACAGTTGACAATGTGGAATATGAAAAAAAATATAATTTTAATCGTATTTAATGATGTTAAAATGAATATAATTTTTGTAGTTTTATAGGGTTGTAAAACGATGACAGAAGTACATTTTTTATATGAAGAACTAGTGCTACTTCGCTTCATACAAAATGTACTTTGGTCCCCGCATTTACATGCTACAAAAAAGCATTCAATTCTTACTTCTCTTCTTGCTAAAAATGTGCCTTCGGTCCATGCTTTTACATGCCAATAATATTACAAGAAAATGCATTCAGTTCTTCGGGTCATGCCTTTACATGCCAATAAAACTACAAAAAAAGCATTTAATTCTTACAGCTCTTCTTGCTAAAAATGTGCCTTCAGTCCATGCTTTTACATGCCAATAATATTACAAGAAAATGCATTCAGTTCTTAAATGTGTGTTATTGTTTATTGTAGGCAGCTATGATGTCTATTGCTTTCAAAGAAGGAGTAAAAGTTCCCCCTCCAGCACTGAATGAAATAATCCTAGCCTCTAACCAAGATATTAGACAAGTATGTACAAATAATACTAGCCTCTAACCAAGATATTGGACAGATATGTTCCCCCTCCAGCACTGAATGGAATAATCCTAGCCTTTAACCAAGATATTTGACAGGTATGTTCCCCCTCCAGCACTGAATGGAATAATCCTAGCCTCTAACCAAGATATTAGACAAGTATGTGCAAATAATACTAGCCTCTAACCAAGATATTAGACAAGTATGTACAAATAATACTAGCCTCTAACCAAGATATTAGACAGGTATGTTCCCCCTCCAGCACTGAATGAAATAATCCTTGCTTCTAACCAAGATATTAGACAGGTATGTTCCCCCTCCAGCACTGAATGAAATAATCCAGCCTCTAACCAAGATATTAGACAGGTATGATCCCCCTCCAGCACTCAATGAAATAATCCTAGCCTCTAACCAAGATATTAGACAGGTATGTTCCCCCTCCAGCACTCAATGAAATAATACTAGCCTCTAACCAAGATATTAGACAGGTATGATCCCCCTCAAGCACTCAATGAAATAATACTAGCCTCTAACCAAGATATTAGACAGGTATATACAAATATTATATATATATATATATATATGATAAAAGTACAGTACATCTCTTAAGGGACAATGATAGAAATACTGTTTTATTGGGGTACCAGTGGAATGGATGTATTATCAAATATAGTGAAGCCTGAATAAAGCTGAAGCCTGCATAAACCAAATTTTAAATAAGGTCCCAATGTAGGAAATATTTGTTAAAATATCCTGTTAAGCTCAAACACCTGTCTATTCCGAACAGAAAAGTTGAGGAGGTTCGGTTTAGACAGATTCCACTGTGTATTCAAACTCCAGGAAGCGTAGTAGAAAAACAGCTAAATCGGGGTACCAGTGAAAGTATGTATGACAAAAGTACATGCAAGCTAGCTCAGAATTGCCAGGGTAGAAATCATATTAAATCAGGGTACAAGTTGAAAGAATGTAGTCAAACCTGCCCTAACGGTCACCTTTGTATAGTGGTCACCTGGTCATAACGGTCACTTTCGTGCTCTCCCAGTGCGTTTTACTATATATTTTAATTCGATATAGCGGTCTCCTGTTCAATGTGGTCAGCGACCACCATTTATTGGTAATTTTCAGCATAAAACCTTTGTATAACGGTAATTGTTTTTTTTAAATAATACCGGAAGTGATTTCGGAAGATCAGTATTTTTCTCTAATGTACTAAAAATGCCGAGGTGTTACAAGTGTAACAAAACATATTGATTAATTTAATTAACTAAATAAACAAACTATTTTACATTTTGTGAATAATAAATTACTTGAAGAACAGGTAATACCTGGGGGTTATTTGAGATTTTTATTCACTACAATGAGAGTAGAAATTCACTCATCAAAAATATTTTGCATCGGAAAGATTGTATTACGTATCTAGTGCATCATGTCAACATCCGTAACTAGGAAAGCTTTAAATTTAGACGATAAAGTGAAGGCTATAAATCTGTGTGATGGTGGGAAAAGTTGTCGGGCTGTGGCCGAGGAGATGGGTGTTGGTCGCACCCACATCATGAACATTCTAAAAAGAAAAAGTGAGATACTTGACGATTTTAAAAACAATATGCCCGGTTCAAGAAAACGTCAACGTCGTGCGACAGGAAATGAAGACATTAACCAATTATGCTGGGATTGGTTTCAAGAAGCAACTGGCAGAAGAATAAATATTAGCGGCCCATTGATACAGGAACAAGCTCTCAAGTTTGCTAAGGACTTTGGAGTAGATCAATTCAAAGCTTCAAATGGCTGCCTACAATCTTTTTTAAAGAGACATAACATCGTTTTTCGTACAATGTCATGTGAAAGTGGTGATGTAAATGTCACAATTGTATCTGAGTGGAAATCAAAATTACCAAATCTGATAAAGGATTATCATCCAAGAGATATTTATAATATGGATGAAACTGGTTTATTTAATATCACTTTGAGATAACTTCATCAACAATAAATGTAAACAAGAGTAAGTTCAGTAACATGACCACAAGAACAAAATAACAAGCAAACATAACAGGTAATTAAAAAATGTTTATTCACAACAAATGTATAATATCTTGTCGAAAATTCAAACCCTCCATATAAAGGTCACCTGTATATAGTGGTCATTTTGTCATTCTCCCCCAGGTGACCACTATAGACAGGTTTGACTACATTATATGATGCAGTACCATCCTACATGAGGGGATTTGGGGTTTAGATAATTCCCATCCACGTTGACAATGATTCATTAGATATAAACTATCGTTATTTTGTTTTGCTAGAATGAATTTCTCAGAGTAATATCACATTGAAGGCAAAGCCTGAACAAAACATATCAATGATAGTATGTTTATCAAGGATTTGTCAAAGTGACTTCAATAGAAAACTGATAAATATATACTATTGTTGATTTATTGTGTGAGAATGGAAATCTTAGAGCAGCCTCACATTGAAGGAAAACATATCAGATAGTATGTTTATTGAGTATTTGGAGAGATGATGTAGTGACGTCGTTATAGCATCACATTAAAAAAAAGAGCGATATTAATGTTCATATCACGATAGTTGCTTAATATTGGATATTATCGTGTGTAAAAAAAAAATTAAGTGATGGTCAACAAATCACCTCTCACCTCAACTTATTGGACTGAATAGGACCATGACATATGACATTGGAAATCCAGATCCTTGCTTAGGACAGGCACAATAATGTGGCAGGGTTACACCAGTTAATGGGATCCCAAACCAACCCTCTTAATAATTGGAAGGGGCCGTTGTGGTCGTGTTCTTGTGGTAGTTGGATTTACAACTACCAGTGCAATCAGTGCCTATCACCTCTAAAGTTGTGAGTTCGAACCCTGTTCATGGAGAGGTGTACTCGATACAACATTATGTGATAAAGTTTGTCAGTGACTTGCGACAGGTCGGTGGTTTTCTCCAGGTACTCCAGTTTCCTCCACCAATAAAACTGACTGCCACGATATAGCTGAAGTATTGTTGAAAGTGGCGTTAGACACCATAAACCAAACCAAGCCAAAACCAATAATTAGATTTCCAAAGCCAATAAATAAAAACTGCATAGATTCGCTTCCTCTCAAAAATACTGCAAAAATGAATGACAATATAAACATTATAAATTGGCTGTTTTTTCGACTATTGAGTACAAATATTGCTCTCTATAAAGTTTGATGTCAATTCGGCCAGATGTATGTTATTTTAGTTCAATATTACAGGATATACGGTACATAACTTGTCCATGTGGTCAGCCTCTAATAATACCATGTCATATTTTAATGTTATAGGTAATACATAACTTGTCCATGTGGTCAGCCTCTAATAAGATTATGTCCTACGAGCAGACAAAGAAAGATGCTGATATGGCTAAAAAAGATCTCAAAATCGTAAGTTGTTAAAAAAAAATAAAAAGTGATATGCGTAACTATGTTTACTAGGTATCCATTCATAAGTCGTAATGAACAGGCATGATTTTTGTTCACTGATTTCAGCTATTTTCCCCTGAATTTTTCCTCCCGATAGATGTAGGACACGGTCAGATCAGGTCAAGAATGGACCTTTTAAAAGGGGATGCGGATGTTTTCATTGATTTTATTTTCTATTCAGAATCATCACTGAATGAAGATAATAGACCTTTAGCACATTCCTGATTTGATACTAATATTATATTGTTTATAGCTCACCTTGCCAAAGGCAACGTGAGCTTTTGCCATCACTTGGCGTCTGTCGTCCGTTAACTTTTCACATTTTAATCTTCTCCTCTGAAACCCCTCAGCCAAATGAAGTGAAACTTGGTAGGAAGCATCCTTGGAAGGTCCTCTCTAAAGATTGTTCATTTTGTACCGATCCATTAACAAAAATGGCCGCCATAGGCAATTCTTGTTTCTGATTGGACGATTTTTGTTAATCTTCTCCTCTGAAACCGCTTGGCCAAATGAACCGAAACTTGGTAGGAAGCATCTATGGCAGGTCCTCTATAAAGATTGCTCATTTCGTCCCGATCCGTTAACAAACATGGCCGCGACAGGCAATTTTTTTTTCTGATTGGTTAATTTTTTTAAATTCTTCTCCTCTGAAACCGCTTGTCCAAATGAATCGAAACTTGGTAGGAAGCATCCTTGGAAGGTCCTCTATAAAGAATGCTCATTTAGTTCCAATCCGTTAACAAACATGGCCACCACAGACAATTCTTGTTTCTGATTGGTTGATTTCTAAAAAATCGTCTGCTCTCAAACCACTTTGCCGAATGAATTGAAACTTGGTAGGAAACATCCTTGGAAGATCCTCTATAAAGATTGCTCATTTCGTTCCGATCCGTTAAAAAGAATGGCCGCCATAGGCAATTCTTGTTTCTGATTGGCCAATTTTTTTAAATCTTCTCCTCTGAAACAGCTTTGCCAAATGAACCAAAACTTGGTAGGAAGCATCTATGGCAGGTCCTCTATAAAGACTGCTCATTTCGTCTCGATCCGTTAACAAACATGGCTGCCACAGGCAATTCTTGTTTCTGATTGGTTGATTTCTAAAACATTGTCTCCTCTAAAACCGCGAGGCCAAATGAGTCAAAATTTGGTAGGAATCGTCCTTGGAAGGTCCTCTATATAGATTGCTTATTTAGTTCCGATCCGTTAACAAACATGGCTGCCACCATCTTCGCTAGCCAAGGGTTACGATTCGGGTCCCCCTTCTCTCCACCCTTGGCGGATCTAGAATATATTTTGAAATTCGCACGCAAAGCCACCTGATGGTTTATTGAAGTTGCGCCCCTTAGATAGTCGTCATCGCCAGCCAATCAGAATCGTTTTGTTATACGTATGTTGGATAGTTGAAAATGGCAGCGCCCAGTGAAGAAAAACTTATTTGTAATAAATTTAATTTGGAAGCACTTACTGTCAACCAAGTGAAAAGTTTCAAAGCTTTGGCAGATGGGAAAGATGTTTTCATTGAAACCAAAACGGGAAGTGGCATCTTTGCTTACATTTCGTCGATAACATGTGCTCCGTGTAAAACGTCTTCTGATTGGATACGTGTACTGGTAGCCGTAACCAATGAAATATTAAAGCGCGAATCCTCAAAATGTATTCTAGATCCGCCAAGGGTGGAGGGAAGGGGGACCCGAATCGTAACCCTTGGCTAGCGAAGATGGGCTGCCACAGGCAATTCTTGTTTCTGATTGGTCGATTTCTGAAAAATCGTCTCCTCTAAAGTGCTAGGCCAAATGAATTGAAAATTGTCTAATTTAGTTCCTATCCGTTAACAAACATGGCCATCACAGGCAATTCTTGTTTCTGATTGGTTGATTTCTAAAAAATTTTCTTCTCTGAAACTGCTTTGCCAAATGAATCAAAACTTGGTAGGAAGCATCCTTGGAAGATTATCTATAAATATTGCACATTTAGTTCCCATCCGTTAATAAACATGGCCACCACAGGCCATTCTTGTTTCTGATTGGTCGATTTCTAAAAATCTTCTTCTCTGTAATTGCTGAGCCAAATAAACCGAAACTTGGTGGGATGCACCTATGAAAGGTTCTGTATTAAGTTTCCTCAAAGCAGAATGAAAGGTGAGCGACACAAGCTCAGCCCACTGAGCCTCTAGTTTATAGGAGTTATCTCCCTTATGTAGGGCAAAATGGTACTTTTCCAGCAAGAGCAATGGAAACCACAAAGAATTTATTGTAAATTTCTTGTAGTTTGTAGATATTTGAACCATGCATTGTATAAAATCAGAGGATAATTTTATATCAATTAGAAAATGGACAAATTGTTACAACATTAAAATTTTGCACGAATTATGATAAAAGTGAGTTAGTGAGTGAGTCATTGTTTTCAGCCATATCATGGCGAGAACATGTTACATGAGTAACACGACGGGTGTCTTATAAGATGCAGGAACTGCTCTCCCTTTGTGAACACCTGGTTTGTTGGTGGGGTCCATGTTACTCATCTTTTTAGTGTTTTGTGTTGTCCCATTATGTGTCTAAATGTGTTCTGTTGTTCGTTTCTGCATAAAAACAATGTTTGGTTTGTCTTTACCTCAAATTGTTTGTAGGAGGGCTTATATCTTATTTACGTAATTTGTGTTTGTTTGCATATTGTGGTGTCCAACGCATATTGTGTTGTGTTTTTGGTTTGTTTTTCTTCGTCTTGTGTACCCTATGTTGCCAGTTTCTCTGGACTGTCCTATTTTGGTTGCCCCTTCAGTATTCTCTGATGTTTATTTACATTCGATGAGATGATAATGATTATGATAAAAATTTATGTCATATTGGTTGAACTTTGCATGAAATGGCACCCTTTTGTCCATCTGAAAGGGATATATCTCCTGTTAAAATGTGTAACAACGTATAATTTTAGAATCAAGTCAGAAATGGGCAAATGGCCAAAAGAAAGAAAAAAGACAAAATGACAAACAATATTCTACAAAACACTACACAGAAAAATAAAGATTGAGCGACACAAACCCCACTAAAACAAACAATGATCTACAGAACACTACACAGAAACATTAAAATTGAGCAACACAAACCCCACTAAAACAGAATAAGTATTTGATAACTTTTAAGGAGATTTTATTTGTGATTTCAACCTTCCATTGCAGGGAGCATTTGAAGTTTGTCGTAAAGTATTTGCTGGTGGTCAGGAGGCTGCTGGAATGACAGTCAATGATAAATCAGACCTGTTTTTCCAGGACTATAGCTTTGGACCTTTATTTGTCCAAGAAAACTATATTCATGTTACACCATATGCTGCCAGGTAAGTTAATCATGTTCATTTGTTACACCATATGCTGTCAGGTAAGTTAATTATGTTCATTTGTTACACCATATGCTGCCAGGTAAGTTAATCATGTTCATTTGTTACACCATATGCTGCCAGGTAAGTTAATCATGTTCATTTGTTACACCATATGCTGCCAGGTAAGTTAATCATGTTCATTTGTTACACCATATGTTGCCAGGTAAGTTAATCATGTTCATTTGTTACACCATATGCTGCCAGGTAAGTTAATCATGTTCATTTGTTACACCATATGCTGCCAGGTAAGTTAATCATGTTCATTTGTTACACCATATGCTGCCAGGTAAGTTAATCATGTTCATTTGTTACACCATATGCTGCCAGGTAAGTTAATCATGTTCATTTGTTACACCATATGCTGCCAGGTAAGTTAATCATGTTCATTTGTTACACCATATGCTGCCAGGTAAGTTAATCATGTTCATTTACATTCGTACCCAAATTTACCTGAAGTAACTCCAGTGCCTAGCAATTAATTATCAAAGTTGTCTTTCGTGCAGTGTAGAGTTGCAGGTGTAGACTCTTATTTTTACAGTTGTGGGTGGTAGAGTATTTAATTTTTACAATTCTTCATATACAATATGCGTACATTGTCATAAGATATAAAATTTATTTGTACAAATTTAGAAACAGGTAGAGCTTTTCTGTCCTGTTTTGCAGCGAGTGGAAATTAATTTTATTTTTACTGAAAATGTATGTATATTGTGTTTATCCTGCAATATTAAAAAATTCAAAACAAGTGCAAAATAGTCTTAAAATTGATGAATTAAGCGTCGTTCTAATCGTTTTCATTGGTGTTTTCTGTGAAGTAAGCGCTTATACTGTTACCGTTTCTTTCAGTCGCTCTGCATGAATCAGGTACCAGAAAGGTTTATTAGGTCCATGACATTATAACACCGATGTTTATTTTACCCCCTTTATTAGTACTCAAAATCACACAATTGCAGGATAAAAAAAATTCACTTCTTCAACTTTCAATTTTTAGATGTTATTTTCTAAAGCATATCATATACAGTCCTTCCAGTTAGTCAGCCCATTTCAGACTATATCAGGCAGACAAGTTTTCTTACGATAATACTTGATGGGTGCCTAGTGATTGATTTTTTGGTGTCTGTGTTTGTAATCTAATAATGTGATGTCGGGCACAATGATAAAGATTACTTTACTTTATTTGGTTTACTTGTTGATAACGCCACAACTGGGAAATAAAATGCTATGCACCATATTATATCAAAACAACAAAACAGCAATAAAAACGCTGTTCGTTTACTTTATTTTGTGTATTTACGTGTTCTTACATCCATATTCTTTCTTACTAGGACTGCAGTTATTGGTGCTTAACACCACTTTCAACACTATTTCAGATATATCTTCGCCGTCAGTTTTATTGATGGAGGAAACCCAAGTTTCAAGAGAAAACCACAGACCTGTCGCAAGTCACTGACAAACTTAATCACGTAATATTGTATTGAGTACACCTCACCATGAGCAGGATTAGAACTCATAACTTTAGTGGTGATAGGCACTGATTACAAAGGTAGTTGTAAATCAAACAAACCACATGACCACAGCAGCCCTTTCTTACTAAGCATTTTAAACATTACACACAGCTTAAAAAGGAACAGAAATTTGCTATAAAGTTAACATATAATAAGTGTTCTATTGGTTTTAATGTTTTTCAGGGGACATATTGGTAAACATCTATCTCAGTTGTCCAGAGCAGCAGATAGTTTGTGTGATGGAGATTTAGTTGATAAATGTATCAGGTCTGGTGGACAGTGGGGACTTCTTCCTACACAGGTAATCAATTTCTTGTAATTAATATGTAGATATCAAATTTAGTGTGCAAGACACGTTTCTGGAATAGCCTTCATCAGGTATGATCAAAGTCAAAGATTGGACAGTCGTATAATTTAAAAGTCTTTGGGAGCAAGGAAACCACTCACTGTTTATTGTCAATTCATTTTTATTCGTTGAAAACCAATTTTTGCTGTTTTCGTGGGTACCATCATTTAGCATATATATTCCAGTGCAGCACGAAAGGCTGATATAAAGAGAGATGTTATTAGCAAGTATCAAAACTCTTGATTTGTCAAAGTAACGTCAATATAACGTCGTGTTAGAAGATATTCATTTCGTTTAACAGTTACACGACGGGTGTCACTGGTGGAGCAGGAACTGCTAACCCTTGTTCAAACTTTTCTTAGATAATATGTTTGTACCATGCTTGTCGCTTGATAATAAATATCATTTGTAAAGATCAAAAGAGAAATTTGCAAATCATCGATAATCTGTGATAGCTTAAAAAAATGATTTTTTTCAGGCAATATATGCGAGTGTGATGCCAGGAGAACACATGAGAGGGGGCATGTCACAGATGATACAGTTTCCTCAGTGGCTAGGTAAAAACTCTAGTACAGGAAAACATGATAGGATCTTACAGGAGTTACAGATTCATATGAGATTACAGTAAGTTTAGCAGGGTTCGCGAAATTGGATATGGGTTTGGTGGTCCTATTTAAGCAAATGTCAGTCCTCAGCAAAATTTGCTGGTCATATCTGACAGGACTGACAATTTCGTGAACTCTGGTTTAGTAAAAAGAAATATGAATGTACAGGCAAACATGTCTTAAGTGACCTTCCAAGGGAACGTTGAAATAGGGTCACATAAGACAGGTGGTCACTAAATACAGGTTGAATTATTATGAAATGCACTAGGAATGAAAATTAAAATGAAGATCACATAATACAAGTTATTGTTTAATAGAGGTGGTCTCTAAGGTGGGTTTGACTGTATATGAACATGAGAGACTATCCAACATTACATTTAAGACACAAATTAAAGTTAAGGAACAGTGCTTTTATTGCTGTTCTACATTGTAGTCATGGTAGAGACTTCAACAATGAGCATAACTCATACACTATAATCAGTGTGAAATGGCCCGAAGTTTAGCAATGCTCTTTACTTCTACACATAACGTTATATCTTGGCTTCTTTATTATTTTGTGTGTAACATTTATGTCCCAGATGTGAAGTTATCAACAAATACAGATGAAGTAATCTTTCATTATGCATTAACGGCATACAGGCTGTCAGAATTGATTTTTTTTTAATAAAAGTTACCAATATTCGATGTTTTATACTAATTGCAGTTGAAATTTTTCATAATATCATACGTAAATAGCCTAGAACGAAGGAAATACGTCGCTGTTTGATTTTCTTGTATCCAGTAAAATTTCAATGTTGACACACGCAATATTCATATGACCTGACAGTGAACTCATTCGGGAAAGCGTTTGCACATGTGCGAAATTGTTTGTTGATGAAGAAAATGTGCTCATATTGAATCGTGCAAGAACAAAAACATTGACGGATTCTACACGAAAACGACACAAAAAGGAGGATTTAGCAAGCTTTGTATAAAAATTAAAAAAAAAGATGTTATACCGACCTCCATTTTTCAACACATACGGTAAGCATAATTTAATATCTTTTTTCGGTCGAATCATATTTTGACAGTAGAATTGCATCGTAGATTTTTTATATTCTTTTTTTCGGGAGAAAACGCTAGGTGATGTCTCTTAAATTAGAGACTAAAATAATGAACTTCATGTCTGTTTTTTTTCTTAAAAAAAATATAGCGGATAATCAAGACAACTCTAGTGCTGTCAATAATATGCAATACAATTTGTATACAATTTTCCTGTTATCGGGCCCCTTTGCAGAGTTTGGGTTTGTTTTTATTGATTTCATCACATATTTCCGATTTTAAGTGTCATTCTTACTAAATACCATTATATATTATTAACTGATTACCCCGGGATCCAATTTCATAGATATATTTCTTAAATTATATTAATTCTAACGAATTTACATGCAGCATGCTTCCTGGTTATTTATAGCAGTTATCAGTATTCTGCAAACTTCGGAACAGCAACCGACTTATAATTAGGTCGTGTTAATGGCGATTTCACCAACAGACATTCAAATTCTTTTCACTAATTACGACATTATAACATGTTTTTTAAACCTGGCTTTTTGTTCAGAACATTTTATTAGTATAAAACATCAAATATTGGCAACTTTTGATATAAAAAAAAAATTCAATTCTGACAGCCTGTATGTCTTTAAGAGCACAGACTGCTTGACTCGGATTCAGTAGAATGTGTCCGAGTGGAGTGACATGTCTTCCTGCTGACTGTTGTTTCAGTACTCTTACTCTAGAAATCTTCCAATCAGAACACTGTATTAAATGGATATGATGTTTTGATTGGATGTTTCTCGAGTAGGAGTGCAAATCTTGTATGCAAAGTTTTATGACTCAGTCACTCAATTTACAAGAACGCTGTACTCATCTTCATCCCTTGGCATCGTTAGACGGATTTTCGAGGTCACACGGTGACCGTTTATATGTAATGCAGCTAGTGGTAGCTGCAACCAATCAGAACGCGCTTTACAAAAAGCACATGTTCTGTAGGAAAAATGTCAACAACAAAAAAAAGGCATGTACATATAAAATAATGTTGTAAGTTTGAAATAAAAGCACTAGCTTACCATTGAATAACGGTATGAGCCTCGTCAAATCTTCGCTTGAAAATCAGCTATATTATAATCTTGAGTCAATTTTCATGGCATTCAAACGAAAGGAAATGAAAGCCTCGCGTCGATTGGCTGAAAATGACATCATTACAAGGGGCGTAACTGTCAAAATCCAGCAGGTGGCAGTGCGCGGGAATTACGAAAATCCAACTAGCGATGCCAAGGGTGAAGATGAGTAGAGCAGATTGTAACCCTTGGCTAGCGAAGATGAACAGGTGCATGATACAGAGTGTCGTTTGGTCTTTGTGATACAGTATTCTCCCTCTTATAAGACCACCTTTTTGCAATGAAAAAGTGGCTTTATAAAAGGGGTGGCCTATCTTGAAGAGGACAATTTACTAGTATTTTCCAATGGCGTGCATCTTAAATATGGCCAGATAAGAAGGGTGACCTTTGGGGAGTGAGTGAATGAATGTTGTTTACGCCAACTCAGCAATTTTTCAGCTATATCATGGCTAGAACAAGTTAATTTTGCATGAAATGACGATGAGGTCCACTTTGTAGTAGACCAACACGCTCAGTTGGATTTTATAGTGCTATTTCACTGAAACAACAGTCCGTGGTTAGACATGTCGCCCCACTCAGACACATTATCCTGATTGCGAGCCAACTAGTCTTTGCTCTTTCTGCTTAATGCTGCGTGTTTCGCGAAAAAGCAACATATAACAATTTTATAGTCTTTGGTTTGACACAATCGGGACTCTAACCTACGATCTATTGCACTCGAGGCGAGCACGCTAACCATTACACCACAGATGCAGTACAGGTGGCCTTTGGTGAGATTGGCCTTGTAAGAGGGACACTAATATATGCAGATTTTGTTTTTCAAATTTATTCTTTGGAAATTCAATTTCAAGATTATTTTTTTACATCTTATTTCGTAGTGTATCTTGTGATAAAAGAGGACTAAACATGGATTATCTCCCTTATATGAGAACCAGTTTGACAGAACCACTTGTAAAGAAATACGCTGATGGTGTACCTGATGTTATAAAGCTAATGGATCAATATGATATTATCAAGGAAGACTTTGACAACATAATGGAAGTGTCAAAGTGGCCGAACAGTAAAGATCCAATGTCTAAACTTGAGTCAAAGGTGAGTCACCATTTTACTAGCTACCGCTGGACAGATTTATGGTATAGAAACCAGTGAAATTCTAAGATTTTCTAGTAGAATAAAAACTTGTGTTTCTCCCGGTGAAATAAAAACATTATTCATTTCAGTGACTGATGTTACAGGACCATCATCATAATCAAAAATATCATTGAGAATCCGACAGTTTTTTTCTTAAACATCTTATGAGTGCAAACAAAAAGATTAAGTTACATAGTAAAAAAGTATAATAGGTTCTTACATACGTTCTTGGGAAAGACTGGGTGATCTTCCACGAGTGATTGAAATTTTATGTCTTTTCGCGAGTGGAGCGCAGCGAAACGAGCGAGAAGACACAACAATTTCTATCACGAGTGGAAGATCACCCGGGGTTTCACAACAACGCATGTAAGTACCTATTTCTTCCGTAAACCAACAACTTTCACTATCGCGAACTCCTAGAGACGCCCGCCATTGATCAGTAACTAATTTGCATACATTATCAGATCAATATCATTGAGCGTTATGAAATACACATCACATAAAATTGACTTTTGTGACACCGACTAATAAACTAAGTAGCTTTCTACTGATATTTGAGCTTTTCTCACTAATATTGTATGGAAAGTACAGTATTTTACTTCATGAGACACCCCATACATGAAATATGACGTGACACATATTTTGACGTCATTGAAGAATGACGTCAAAGGTACGGAAAAGAACATCTAGAAATAGGAAAAAATGAAAATAAAAGACACAAATATATATTTAATACGGTTGGAATCTGTATTTGAAAAAAAAACAATGGTTAAATCCGTAATATATCTGTTATTCAGCTATCATACAGGGTATATAATGTGACATTCCAGGCTTAGGGTATATATTTAAACGATTTTTTTTCTTGTTAGAGGCGTTCTGATTGGATGTCACAACGAGTAAAGACGAGTGCACGTGGACTCGTCTTACCTCGGTCGTCTTCACCCGAAAACGGCCATTTACGGAAGAATAGCTACTCTTTCATTCCAAATATAAAAAATGAATCATAAGTAACCAAATAATGACAGTAATTCACTCATGTGCTACCACACATTCTTAATTACTGCGGTTTTTTTTACTCGTGATTTATTTGCAATATTCAGAATCCAAGAGTAGTTGTACTATGGTTAGTTAAATCTTAATTATAGAATACAGTTTTAATTTTGAATTCCTTCAACTGCCACTATATAACTGGAATATTGTTGAAAGTGGCCTTGAATTCCTTCTAGACCAGACTCATTGAGTTTTCTTGAACCAAATGCTCCTTTAGAACTATTACACTCACTCAGTGTCAGGGGAACAACTCATCACATGCTAGTGACCTTGAAAACAATCTCTCTCTATGGAACCCAATTTAATTAAAATTAGAATTTATTTTGTATTTGTTAGGCTCATCACTGATTGGTTGGTATAAAATATGAACCCTGACATGACCCCAAATAGGATGTCGTTAGATGTTATTGTATCGCCGGAGAGAGTAAAAGATACACCAAACAATGCAACACTCATGTATGGATGATACTCCAAAATAAAGGACGTCGTGATCATGATCATATGTTTGTTGGATTTACAACTACCTGTGCAGTCAGTGCCTATCACCACTAAAGTTGTGAGTTCGAACCCTGTTCATGGTGAGGTGTACTCAATACAACATTATGTGATAAAGTTTGTCAGTGGTTTTCTCCGGGTAATCCGGTTTCCTTTAGTTCTAATAATAAAATCCTAAATGCTCGCTTACTCGCAAGGGTTATAACGGGATGCCATTACACGTAATGGAGCAGCCGCCGAGATTTTTTGCGCTCGCTTACAGAGCTTCTGACGCCTGCATTTATCAATAATAAGACATAACCTTTCCTTTTGTCCATTATTATAAGAAGTTTTTATCACCTACCCGTATTTTAGAATGTAATTCTCACAAAATAAAAATCTTCTCTCTGAACATTTTGAATTTCGTCATTTCCGGCCTCACTATTTGGATGTCGATACCATATTTGGCGATTTAGGCGTGAATGTTTACATCAGCGTGTAGTAAGAAATACCATATTTAGAAAAGCTCCGCCTTCCGTAGTTTCCGGTTATGGAAAACGATCGATAAATTTGAACAAGGTTGTTGCTACCTTTGAAAAGCATATATATTTCTCAGCCAAACCGATTTAACAAGGACTGGGATCATCAGTAATAGTTATAATGAAATGTTTGAAGCGTAAATAGTGAGTTTTTATGTTTCAACTGCAACTTTTTTTTTTGCTCCATTGTGACGAATGGGACCGCGTTGTAGCTCTGCCGAGACACAAGTTTGTCACAGGAGCTACATTATTGCAGCTAGGTTTCCTTCACCAATAAAACTGACCGCCGAGATATAACTGAAATATTGTTGAAAGTGGTGTTGAACACCATAAACCAAACCAAACCAAAAAGAAGGAAAAAACCTTCGACTTCATATCAATATTTTTCCATGACAAAACCTACGTTTTTTTTAAGTTTTTTTTTATTTTCATTATTTCACAGACCAAGGCAGCCTTTACAAGAACATACAACAAAGAAGTTCATTTAATGCCTTATTCCACGGGTATAGTAACCAAGAAAAAGAGAGGCGGGGCTGCAGCAGTGGATAATGATATGTATGGTGACGAGGAGGAAGCGCCTCCTTCTAGTGACGAGGAGGGAGAGAAAATTGACCTTGATACAATGATAAAGGTAAGATTATAATAAGAAAAAAGTTCTTGAATTTTATCAAATATCAGTTGTGTTTCATTACAAACTTGAATATTACCACAATGGTGGTGTAATGGTTAGCATGCTCGTGTCAAGTGTGGTAGATCGTGGGTTCAAGCCCCGGTCACATCAACCAAGGACTATCAAATTGGTATTTGTTGCTTCTCTGCTAAGCACTCAACTTTAAGGAGTAAGAGCAAAGACTGGTTAACTCTGAGTCGGTTTTAATGGGTCAGAGTGAAGCGAAATGTCTACCACCAGACTTTTTTCAGTGAGCTAGTACTATAAAGATCCAGTTACGCCTGTTGTACAAAGCAGACATCATTTTTTCACCCCTTGGATAAAGTAGTCCGTTAATTTAGGTGAAAAAGATTTTTCTATCTTACCCCGGCTCCAGGGTAAGACATGCTACATGCCATTTTTCCCGCAAAATTGTTTTCCGTTGTTGAATTAAATTGTCGATTTATAGTGTCTTGGCAGTATTTTTAATGTATTTCACAATAAAATACAAAATGTATTATACAAAATGTTTTTTATAAATATATTATAAATGCTACTACAACAGTGATAAATGCCTGTAAAAAAGTTATTTGACGTTTGTCAAAGGGAGTTAAAAAAAAATGTTTACGTTAGTTACCTAACAAGGGAGAGCACTCTGTATTTTCTCAACGTAAACAAATATTGACATGATAGAAAGAGATGAGAAAAAGAGGCAAACATCGTAAAAGATGCAAGATTTTGTTATTGTAGAATCTATCACAAGTTTGTTATTTTGAACCTCTTTAAAGTTGTAAAATGAAAATCTTGTTTTATTTTATTACGTGGCGTTTTGATCCTGTGATACGGTTCGCAAATTAATGCGTCAAACTACACAAAAAGTAAACAAACATTGACACGGTAGAAAAGGGTGAGAAAAAGAGTCAAACACCGTGAAAGGTGTCACAGATTTTACTATCTTGCACCTCTCCCGGTGTTCGACCCTATATATCATCTCATCGATGTAATATGCTCTCATCATGATATTGCTGAAAAATCCTCATTTGGGGTTAAACAACAATCACCGACTTAATACAAAAGGGTAAGAAATGGGTATTTAACAAAAATATGAAGTATAGATATTTTGAAAAATCTGTTCCTGTGACACAGAGTATAAAATTAATATTGAATTAGATGAAGTGTACCATGACATATTTTATCCAATTTGTAAGGGCTATCCTTAATCCTAGATGGGATGTGTTACTAGAAATAGAAATTTCTTTAAACTGCAGAAGCATTCTGTATTGTAAGCTGTCCACGTTCATTAAATGACAAACATGTGAAGTCATGTTTCTGTAACGGGTACACTCCCCTACCTAAGGTTATAGGAACTGTAGTAGGTTCATTACCACCTCTACTAACTGTGTTGGTGGAAATCTGCCTTGGCTCAGTTGATAGAACATGTTGCTTACAATGTGAGAGGTCCCGCCAGGACATTACATTTTGTTGCTTACAATGTGAGAGGTCCCGCCAGGACATTGCATTTTTCATAGATAAAATATGCTCTACTGTTACTTACTGTATAACTCATGGTGGTCAGAATTAGAAATCTGGTCAGGTTGAATTGAGATATCGTCATCAAGGTATGACGACTCTTGAGGTGAGGAAGTGTAACGGGAACGCTCCTCTACCTAAGGTTATAGGAACTGTAGTAGGTTCATAACTATTCTCTGCTAACTGTGTATGACGACTCTTGAGGTGAGAGAGTGTAACAGGAACGCTCCTCTACCTAAGGTTATAGGAACTGTAGTAGGTTCATAGCCACCTCTGCTAACTGTGTTAGTGGAGATCTCCTTTAGCTCAGTTGGTAGAGCGGTGGATTACAATGTGAGAGGTCCCAGGATCAAATCCCAACAGGGACATTTCGTTTTGCAGAGATAGAACATGGTCTACTGTTCCATTTCTAATTGAAAAATAAATTGATATCTTTTTTGTTTGTTTGGTTTTTTTTTTAGGTAAAAAAGAAAGAAAATAAAGAAGCAGCAAAATGGAAAGCAGTTGCAGACAAGAAAGCTAAAGCAGAAAGTTCAAAGGGCAAGGGCAAGGGCAAAGGTCGTGGAAAAGGGAAAAGTTAGCAGAATGATGATTAAAAAAACAAATAAATTATGAACAAAAACCTTTTTGGTGAAATAGAAACACTGACATGTTGGAGTAAAAAACATGTAAATCATGTTTGATTTAATTGACTGCAGAGTTCTGTCCCTTTAGAATTTTCATAAAAGTCTTGTAATTTTAATGGTCAACATTTGTCCTTAGATCTATCATATTTTTGTTAAGATTCTTTGAAGAACATTGATTTTTTTTTACTATTGGTTTCTTTATGACAATATTTTTGAAAAATAATTTTCATTTAGTGAATCAGGAATAATGATTAATCAATTAGGACCTGAGAATCTGTAAATATTTCATCATTGTTACCATGGATACATTTGATAAAATTAAAGATATCTGAATTAGTGTTGGCAAGAACCAGGTGTGATTTTAATTACTATATTTAACTTCTGTTAGCAGATATCAAATACATTATTATGCATTGAAGTCTATGTAGAATTCAGAGGACCAAACATTTTCTTCATATCAAAAATGATGATCATTGATTGGTCAATTACACAATGTGATGTCACTCTGGATACAAGAATATTGCATCGAGAAATAAGAAGGCAAATCTGGTACTGAATGGCTCAATGCAAAATGTCCAATCGGCACTGCAATTAATAAGATTTATCATTCGTCACAAATATAATAACAAGGTAATTTTGATCTACTGATAGTACACAAAAGTTTTCCAAATTTCATATAAAACTACATTTTGTCAAAAGATTATCCTGAAATCAAATTCTGTCCGATTTTGACCCAAAAAAATTTATCAACAAAGGAATTATTTCTGTTCTTCATCTAAACATTTACTATGCTTAATGAATTTTTGTTAAATATTTAAAATAAATTTACTTTAAATTAAATTTACTTGCAAAGAAATTTGTATTCTTAATTGAGACAATTGTTAAAGTAAACAAAAACCATCCTCTTTAGAACAGAGAAATCATATTTGTTTAATCACAAGATTTCAATTTTATGTGAACAAAGTTGGAGGTATATTTGTAGAGGAGGTATGTTATGGAGACGGCTTTTATAATGTTGTTATGACTTGTGTCAGATACCATTGCTGATATTAGACAGAGCAATAATATTTGTTTAATTCAAAAGTTTACCCCCAGTTGTTTGTAGGAGGGCTCATGTCTTATATAAGTGATTTGTGTTTGTTTGTGTATAGTGGTGTCCGACATATACTATGTTGTGTTTTTGTTTTGTTTTTCTTCGTCTTGTGTCCATTTTTTTTTTTTTTATTGCACCTTCGGTATTTTCTAACGTTTATTTAATTCAGATTTGTAGAAAGGCTTTGTTAAAACTGTATGCATGAATATTTTCTATAGATTATTTTTAAGTCTTGTATCTTAAATGTACATGTTCGTAACACTGAAAAATCTATGAAAAGACAGGATATTGTGCTATAAATAAGAACAATTGAGTTATGACATTTTTAATGTACATTCAAACCATAAAATCTCTGACTCAGAAAAGCTGTTTCCATGGATACATCTAAGAATTGAATTATAAACTTGTTTCTGTGAGCTAGCACTGTAGAAACTTAATCTATGTTGGTCTAGGACAAAGCAGACTTCATCATCTTGAAATGTAACTTGTTCTTGCCATGATATAGCTAAAAAATGCTGAATTGGCATTAAACAACAATCACTCAATAATAGACTTAGATGTTTGTTGTATATTTATACCCCCTCTCCCCGAAGGGGGAGGGGGGTATACTGTTTTACCTCTGTCCGTCTGTCCTTCCGTCCGTCCAAGATATTTTTCGTCGCATTTTTCTCAGTAACTGTTGATATTTGGTCACAAGCATCATATAGGTATACCATATTGTGGGTAGCGTTTTTGGACCCGTCAGATTCATACTTCCTGTTGGCCTACTTTGTTGATTTTTATACACATTGAACATATATGCTCATTTTTCGTCGCATTTTTCTCAGCAACTATTGATGGCAGGAATCTGATATTTGGTCACAAGCTTCATATAGGTATGCCATATTGTGGTAAGGGTTTTTGGACCCGTCAGATTCCTACTTCCTGTTTGCCGAAGAGCGGGGGTATCATAGGTGAGCATTAGCTCGCAGTTCATCTTGTTTTTCCTCTTTTCTTTGGTGATATACTAACATCTAACACCATCCTGTATGGGGTCACGTTAGGGTTCATATTACCAACGATGAGCCTACTAAATCTTATGGCATCAAACCTTAGAACATTCCAAAAGTTGTAGTCTGATTAGTCAGTATATTTAACTGTCTTGCATATGATTGGACGATCAAAGGTGAATGAAAGGTTATAGGACATGACTCCAAACAGGATGTTGTTAGATGTTGGTGTAATACTATAGAAAAATAAATCATTGACCTTTACAAGGGTAGACTGTATTGTTTAATATGTAAATGTTTAGTGCTATTTTGTATAATTACATTCATGTAACACACAAGTGTGATTCATATGAACCATTGTTACACTACGTCTAATAAATGTTTTTCAAAGAATAAAAAGACTTTGTTTATGAACTCCTTAGTTGGATGCTGGATGAACGTTCTCAGCGCTCAAACTCACAGAGCTTCTTTGCGATTCCTCAGGTGGTGGATAGGGCGAGTCCTCTTGGTGGGGGTTGTCATGTTGGACCATACTGGGTAACATGTTTGGAGATTTCCTCGCTCCCTACACGCTAAAGACTAACTTTTTCGTCCCTACGCAACTTTCCATACTTTTTCAGTGGCCGTCTAAATTTGTTGACCCGGTTGATCCGTCCCTCCTTATTTCTATATAGTTTTTATATATTATTGAACTTGTTCTCACCCTGAAGATAGCTGAAATACTACTGGCTGGACGTCAATGAATTAATCAACCTGCCAACATGGCCACTGTTCTATAAATAGAACATAGATAATGCATGGGAAATTCAAAAAATGGAAAACAAATTGTATTTTAACCTCACAGCTGCCCCAATTTTAATAGAAGAAACATTTAGTAACTCTTTGACACATATTCCATCTTTTTCCCTAAATTTGTCATATTTACGATTTTTTATTTTTCTCAATTAAGCAAACCGTTCATAATAGGCTAAAAAATCGTTATCTGTAAAGAACTTGAATTGTGATATTGTATGAATGTTCTGATGGTCCTCTATTCATTTTTATTTTTGGGGGCAAAAATCTGAGATGGTCAATACCAATGAACTTGATTTAACTTGCATATAGAATCTTACGAAGATATATAGTATAACTAATCGTAGATTTTGAATATCAAAATAAGACCACGAGTGACCGAAGAACGCATAAGGATTAAACGAGTGGCCGGAACTTGTTCTGTCCACGAGTTTAATCATTAATGTGTATTTGGTCAAGAGTGGTCTTATTTTGATAGCGCTATTCAAAATGTATGATTTAGTTATACTGTTTATTATATAGACTTTCAAAATTTCTTATATGTTATTTTTTTTATTTGTATATTTCATTCCATGCGTATAAATCTACGAGCAATGATACTAAAGCAGTAAGGAGTTCAGCTGGAAGGATCTGCCATATTGAAAATGTGAAATCCTACATGTCATATTTACAACAATAATTATAATGCTTGCCTTGAAAACTTATTTTAATTCAATTTGATCTAAATTGAAGCGCACACGAAGCCAAATAACAAATAACGTCTAATCTTTACGTTTCAAACTGGCAGTCTTCATATGACGTCAACTTGTTGGTTATGTGCCAAAGTCGTCTACATTGTATAGGTGTCAAACCACTAATTCACCAATCGGAGCTTAGAACATATACGAAGTAGTCCCTTTTCAAGAAAAAAGTTCCTTTCACTTTGTAGCGTTGTGAAAACTACTGAATGGAATGGACTAATTAAAATTGATAATTGAAGTTAAATATATAGGGATTATTTTGAGCCCAAATTTGATGGACTTAGTTGTATTTTAATACCTCTATGGATGATTTTATTCATGACCTATAAATACTCAATTTCTTGGGGCTGACCGAGCTATTCTTAAAATAGGTGTTTTCCGTAGCATGGCATTTCACTGCAAGATTTTAAACATGCCCTGATATTTTGACAGAACGTAGAGGAATCATGTACGTTTCAGAAAATATATGGTTTTGGAAAGGTTAAACTTAAGATAAAATGGCCAGGTAGGTTCGAAAAAACACAAAGTTAGTAGAAAACCTTAAAGAAATTAATTAGTGGTTTCACACCTTAAGTATAACATTTTGCGGAATTTTTCCAGTTTACAATCGTATGTGTACTCACGTAACACAACAAGGGACGTAACCACCTTCTTCTTTCGGTATACAGCTATCCATCCACTGGGTGATCACTAGCTGTTGCGCATGCGTGGGAATAAAATAATAATAAATTCAGTCAGTTTATAACATATTTACAAGTGGTGCCAACAGAAATAAATTTTGTGGTTAAAACTATTTACAATTTCATTTTTATTTAAATTTGTGATTGTAGATGGCTGAGAACAGTTGGTGTTAGCTGTTCTCTAAACGTGTTGACTGTTGGACATAGAACTATAGTTTGAGGTAGTAAATTCCAGTGAATGATTGTGTTCGGAAAGAATGAGTACTTGTACGGATCTTTGAATGCATGAAGATATCTGTATGTAAATGGATGAAATTGTCTGATTCTTTGGTCTGTAGGTATTAATATTGTTGTAGGAACTGCAACTATATGGTGAACAATCTTGTAAAACATAATAAGTTTTGTTTTGAGTCGACGTTGTTGTAATGTAGGCCAGGTGAGAGTTTGTAGCATGTCTGTGACACTGCTAGTATTATGGTATCTGTTGCAGGCATACCTAGCTGCCCGTCGTTGGACCATTTCAATTGTATTGCAGTGTGAGGGTTCCAAACTGAGCATGCATACTCTAGTTTTGGACGGACAAGAGATAGGTATGCCTGCGACTTTATATTTGTGTTGGAGGTTTTAAGGTTTCTTTTCAAGAATCCAAGACTTATTTGCATTGGCTACTATGTTGTTAGCATGCTGTGTCCATTTTAAGTCGGATTGAAGAGTGATTCCAAGATATTTTGCTGAAGAAATTGATTCCAAAGTATGATTGTGTAGCAAGTAGTTATGTTTTACAGGATTTTTCTTGTTTGTTATTGTAAGGACTGAGCATTTGTCTAGGTGGAAAGTCATCAGCCAGTCACTTTCCCATCTTGCGGCAGCATCAATGTCTTGGAGACTATCACAATCTTTTGGGGATTTGATAGTTTTGTAGATGATGCTGTCGTCGGCGAACAGTGAGTTGGCTGGATTTCATATATTCTGATAAGTCATTTATATATACCAGAAAAAGAACAGGCTCAGAACTGTTCCCTGAGGGACACCAGAAGTGACCGGAGCAATATCTGATGACTCTCCATCCAGAACCACTGTTTGTGTACGGCTTGATAAAAAGGCAGAGATCCAGTTTAATGTTTGATTCTTGATTCCATAAAATTTGAGTTTGTATAGTAGTCATTGATGTGGAACTTTGGCAAAGTCCATGATAATGAGATCAGTTTGAATATTTTTATCTGAATTTGCAGCAAGTTCTTGAACAAAGGACAGTAGTTGGGTTTCACAGGATCTAGAATGTCTGAAGCCATGTTGAAGATCATGTAATAAACTGTTGCTTTCCAGATGGTTAAGTATGTGTTTTGTAATGACATGTTCCATAATTTTACAACTGCTACAAGTGAGAGAGATTGGTCTGTAATTTACTGCGTTGTATTTTTCACCTTTTTTGTATGCTGGTGCAACATTTGCATGTTTCCAGTCAGATGATATGCAGCCAGTCTGAAGTGATTTTTGAAAAATAATGGTTAAGATTGGGGCTATAAAATTTTGAAGATCTTTTAGTATTCTACCGCTGATGTCTGGGCCACTGGCTTTATGCGGGTTGATGTTGTCAAGTAGTTTTTGGATGCCAGGTGTTGTGATGGTAAGTGGTGGTATTACTGGATGTGGACTCACACCCTTGTTAGGAATGTTATCTATTGATTCAGTGGTAAATACAGATTTAAATTGTTCGTTTAAGATGTTTGCCTTTTGTTTAGTGTCGGCAACTAGTTGTCCCACTTTTTTCAAGGGAGCAACTCCACTTGTCAGTTCTGAGTGACTTTATGAAGAAGAAGAGTTTTTTTGGTTTGGATTGATTATTAAAACTTTGATCTGGATCATTTGTTGGAAGGTCTAGGATTAATTTTTCGATATAGGTGTTGTAAGCATGTCTTTGTTCTTTCTGGACCTGATGTTTCAGCTGTTTATATTTCTCTTTATATTTTTTGTCCTTTTTCATTTTGAAGTATAATTTGTTCTTTTTATTAATCACTTTTCTTAGTTTATTATGGATCCAGGGTAGTCGATGTTTGTATGTTGGCATTTTATGTGGGATGTTTTTATTAATTGATTTTGTAAGATTGTTCTTAAATAAGTTCCACTTTTGATTTACAGTACTTTTTGCATCATTGTTTATGTTTATTATCTTTTTAAGTGTGTCTTCTAAATCAGATTTGATGTTATCCCAGTTTGCTTTGTCATACCTAAGGATTTTTCTGGGTTGTTGACGTACTTTACGCAGCCATATGTCTGCTTCTATGTAAACAACGTCGTGGTCACTAAGCCCAAGAGGAGAACCATACTGTGTATGTAGAACAGTGCTCTATTTACAGTACTGTGCACTCTCTGCACTCGTTATCTATTACCACGAATTATAAAATCCTTTGTACACTAATATTATGTTTTAAAATATTCACTGATAAAAGATAAAAGTCTTCAATTGATTTTCCTGCTTGACAGGTAAAATATAAAGATTATTTAAAATGTCATAGTCACTTCACTTAAAATATCCTGTTCAATGTTTTAAAATATTCACTGATAAAAGATAAAAGTCTCTTCAGTTGATTTTCCTGCTTGACGGATAAAATATATAGTTGTGTAAAAGTAGTTATGGCGGGAAAAAACTGATATCTGAAATGTGAGATACCAGATTTTATTTCATGGATAAATCCCCATAATTCACACCTATCTATATAATAATATACACATAGCTTTATAGCTCATCTGCCGAAAGGCCATGCGAATTTTTGACATCAGTTGGTTTCTGTCTGTTCATTCATTGTACTTCGTGAAACCACTATGCAACATTAAAATAAATTTGGTTGTACATGTGATTGTCATTGGGAGGTTCCCTTTTAAAGTTGTGTCTGACACCCCCTCTCTACATTCAAGATGGCTGCCATTACTAAAAATATAGATTTGTCATTGCTGCTTTCATTTTATGTCAAAATGACCTGAATTTTAAACTACAGCTGCATGGCAAGGAGTAGTTAAACATTCCGTAAAATTTTCCATTTAGCAAATTTATTCCGATTATGCAAATTAGGCTTGTCAGAAACCATTGAAGCAGATGAAAACAAATTTAACTTGGATGGTGCTACACTTTCAAAAGTGTACCCTGTAGCCTTATTCTCCATGCAAGATGGCTGCCATTGCTGAAAATTAAAGAAATTTAAATGGTCATAAAAAATAGGTTCAGTTGAATTTGAACATATTTTCCCACTTTTTCTATAAAACTTTAGAAGTCAAATTGAAAACCAGATGAGCTCCTGGAGCCTCTGGTTCATAGCAACTACAAACATGAGTTAATCCGAACTACATGAATGGTCATTTGATGGTCCAATTCAACATGAGATCTCTACGATTGTTGACCGGAAAAATGCGTCCATGGAGGATTCAATTACTTCACGAAAAATCGTTTATGCTGGCAAAATAGGTTTATTTGATTAGCTAATATATGAACAAATCTTCTATATGTTTTGTTTCTAAGAATCTTGGTGAAGATGAAATTAATTTGTAAAATATCGTTCACGCCACTGTATTGCTGAAATACTACTAAAGTTTGCGTTAAACACCAATCAATCAACCAATTGAAAATCGTCTCAGAATCTACATGTGTTATTAAATATTGAGGCATGGTAAGACTGTTCCTTATCTGGCTTTCCAAAAATAAACTTCTAATTTCGTGTTTTAAAACCAGTAAAATTTTCCTCAAAATAATTGTAACTATAACATGTTCTTTCAAACTGACTTAATACTTGAGGTGAGTACACGGTGCGAACACATGTCAAATATATCCGGCTTCAAAGGTGCTCAGCAGTGAACCACCTTGAGCAGGCCGTCACTACGGTGTTTTTGTCCAGTATGAAATCACTCGATTATAAATGTCTAAATAAAATTAAAAAAAATAGGAGTTTGACATATCCCATAAATTTGTCTTGCTGTGTTTTAGTTCAGAAGAAAGCTTTTTAATTGAATAAATGTTTTCCCAATTGAATATTTATCAACAAAACATGATATTTCTCCTCACGGAACCGTTACCAGTACCCAGCTAGATGCAAGAAGTAAATGACACAATTGAAAATACAATTTAGAATCTTTTTGAAATATGTCTGTGGCTCTTAAAAGAGCCCTTTATAGCAGTCTAAAGACTGATTTACTGTTCTCATTGGGTTTCAATCTTTTCTTCAAAGTGTCGTAGTCAGGTTCCTCTCAGAACAATGTAGATTCTTTTTGAAATATGTCTGTGGCTCTTAAAAAAGCCTTTGTAGCAGTCCAAAGACTGGTTTACTGTTCTATGTAAGATTCAAAATGGTCGTAGTCTGGTTCCTCTCAGAACAATTTAGCATCTTTTTGGAATGTGTCTGTGGCTCTTAAAAGAGCCCTTGTAGCAGCCCAAAGACTGGTTTACTGTTCTATGTAACCATCAAACAATTCTTCTTCGAGAGGGTCGTAGCCTGGTTCCTCTCTATACAACTGAAATCTTAGAACTTCTACTTCTTTCTGTTTTTCTACTGTGTACTGGTAATACATATTGATGACGCCCTCTACCGCCACAATCTTCATACGTAGTGGATAACGGAAGCATCTAAAGTTAGTCTGAACCGCCTTGTCGTACCTGATTTTAAGACTATCGAGTTGGTCGTTAAGTAGCAGCATCTGTTGACAGGCTACTTGTGTTTTTCTCTCAGCATCTGTTAGCTTGATGTACAGTTGAGAATCCATTTTAAGGAATTTCTTATTTAGGATGTGTATCTATTGCTTTCTGAATAGACAATGATGGTCTATCGGATGGTGTGGTGATTTTATAAAGACACTCATCGTGTGTCAAAAACTGTTTAACTTGGTGTCAAGATGACACTTTTAATCATAAAGAGTACATGTACTTTAATGTGTTGACAATATTAACACGTGAGTGTTGATCAATCGGGTCCAAGCCATCATGATTGACACATTAAACAGCTTGGTACTCTACTGGTTGTTATAACAACATTTCAGCCAACGAGGAATAATTTATTTTAATGTATGTACATATAGTAATTGAATATTAAGTATTTAATCGAATTAAATAGAAATAAATATAAATTTGAAGGTGAAGAAGTATGAAATATTATAATGTTAAATAGAGTATATTTTGAAAACAAAATACAAAATAAATTAATTTAAAAATAAATAGAAAAAAAAAACAAAGACGGAAAAAGAAAAAATGCTCGGATACGAGAAACCCTAAATGTTACATGCGAAAAGAATAATTGAAAATTATCCATTTGTGTATTTTTTTTTGCATTGTTGTCTCTTTTTCCACGAATATGACAATTCTGTACTGTTACGTAAAGATATATTGGACTCCATATATTTATTAATGTCAACAAATTTGTTCTCTCATTATTTGTTATTAAATGTAATTATTATAAATACAGTATTACTAGCTGGTGCATGGAATATATAATTGTATGTAAATATGTGGAGAGGACCTTTGTAAGCTGGAATAACTTGTGTCTGATACAAATGTTATATAGTTAACAATAAAATAAGTATAATATATAATCTATACTTCTTCATCTTCATTCTTTCAGGGCCCAGGTGGCTCAATGAGTTAGATAGTTGGATTACCTAACAACTCATACAAGCCTATCACCAATACGGTGTGGGTTCGCGCCAGACTTTGTAAATTACAAAAAAGGTGTACTTGACTCGCAGCCGCAAATGATAAAGTTTACCAGTTGCTTGTTCATGGTCGGTGGTTCTCTCCAGATACTCCGGCTTCTTCCACCACTAACACTGGTCGCCATGATATAGCTGAAATATTGCTGAAAGTGGCGTTAAAAACAATAAATCAAATCAAATATTCAATCTTTCAATTTTATTTCTATTTAATTTTATTTGATAATTAATATTCAATTTCATCATACACAAAATAAATTAATTTGTTCACCATCGGTTGAAATGTTCTGATTAACAACAAGTCGAGACACCAATCTGTTTAAATTTATTTCTATTTAATTCAATTAATTAATTAATATTCAATTAATACATATATACATTAAAATAGATTACCCATCAATTGTTGAAATGTTGTGTTTAACAAGCTGTTTAATGTGTCAATCATGATGGCTTGGACCAGACTGATTACCACCCACGTGTTAACATTGTCAACACATTAAAGTACTCTTTATGATTAAGAGTGTCATCTTGACACCAATTTGAACAGTTTTTGACACATGGTGAGTGTCTTTATAAAACCGTGACAACACTCGATAGATCACCATTTTCTATTCAGAAAGCAATACTCAAACATCTAAAATAATAAGAAATTCCTTAAAATGGATTCTCAACTGTATGTGAAGTTAACAGATGCTGAGAGAAAAACACAAGTAGCCTGTCAACAGATGCTGCTACTTAGTCACCAACTCGATAGTCTTAAAACCAGGTACGACAAGGCGGTTACCGCTAACTTTAGATGCTTCCGGTATCCACTACGTATGAAGATAGTGACGGTAGAGGGCGTCATCAACATGTATTACCAGTATACAGTAGAAAAACAGAAAGAAGTAGAAGTTCTAAGATTTCAGTTGTATGGAGAGGAACCAGGCTACGACTCTTTTGAAGAAGAGTTGCTTGATGGTTACATAGAACAGTAAACCAGTCTTTGGACTGCTACAAAGGCTCTTTTAAGAGCCAGAAACATATTTCAAAAAGAATCTTTATTGTATTTTCTATTATGTCATTTACCTCATGCATATAGCTTGGTACTCGTAACGGTTCCCAGGGTTCAACTCGCTGACATGATTTCGAAAAAGAGCATGCGCATTAAAAAATGGCACGACCAATGGGACATTAAGGTGGTTACCCGCTAAGCTGATGAAAATATATTGGACCAGTCGTGGGTCAGGATCATAAATGTTAATGGAATGCGTATACACCAGTTTGAACCAACGCAAAACATAATAAAAAAAATAAAAAAATAAACCCACCAGTTCATCACTGTAACCGGATGACAGATGATAAAGATCACACACAAAAAAACAAGTGGCTATTTTTGACACAAAAAGATTTCCCCTCTCTTAGACATTCTTTCATCTTTTGATAAAGATACTTGTAATTCACCTTTAAAATATAGAAGAATTTTTGTGTACAAACCTTTTGGTATAATATTCAAAGTAGAAAAGGGCTAACATCCGTAATGATATGCAAATATGGTAAAAACCAAGCATGCAAAATTCTGATGGATTTCTATTTAAAAGGTCAATAAGTCAATATTTCCTTCAAAAATGATCCGGTCTAATTTGTGAATGTCGACATGCTAATATCAAATAATCGAAAATCTCATTTAAAATGTAGGAGTTGAGTGTACAAATACAACACATTATGTGATAAAGTTTGTCAGTGACTTACTGCAGGATATGATGGTTTTCTCCTGTTTCCTCAACCAATAAAACTGATCGCCACGATATAGCTGAAATATTGTTGAAAATGACATTAAACACCATAACCCTCGCTTAAGCTGTAAAATGAGTTGTGCATGGGAAATTTCGCTACTGGGACGGACGGACATGACTAAAACGATTGCCACTCCTAGAAGGGGGAATGGGGTGGTGTATAGATTGTTTTATATGTCTCATTTTTATCCCAAATCGCTTAGATGTGTGAGTTCCATGCACCGACCACCGCCAGGAACATCCAATAACTCGCCTGCAGCAGTAGACGTGCACATGAAACGCCCCTCATCACTTACTGTGTGCATACTCTTCATGTTACCATGGTTACACCACTCTTCATGTTACCATTGTTACGCCACTCTTCATGTTACCATGGTTACGCCATTCTTCATGTTACCATTGTTACGCCACTCTTCATGTTACCATTGTTACGCCACTCTTCATGTTACCATTGTTACGCCACTCTTCATGTTACCATTGTTACGCCACTCTTCATGTTACCATTGTTACGCCACTCACTCGTGTCATTTCTAACTATTTTCTCTCTCTTAAATTCAATATGTAAATACATGTATCTTTATTTATAGATAATTGTTGTACGGAAGACTTGTCGGACACGAATCCAATCAAATTGCCCGTAGGCTTGATCTTCTCTCACTGAACGGCCGGACGGATTTTCATCAAACATCCCTTTTCCCCCTTTTTTTTCTTCGCAATATATCTTACTCAGCTGAACCTGTATTCTGCAAACGTGAACAATAATCGATGAAATTAATTTCCCATCCAGAAATAAGAGATCAACTGTGTATGAGTATAGTAAATTAGGCCGTACATCGTATTTAATTAATTTTGCGTGTTAAATTTCCATCGTGTTTGATTTCACTAACAGCTTTGACCAGACATAATGGCTTGATTTGGTTTGGTTTTATGATGTTTAACGCCACTTTCAACAATATTTCAGTTATATCGTGGCGGTCAGTTTTATTGGTGAAGGAAAATGGAGTGCCCGGAGAAAACCACCGACTGACCTGTCACTGACAAACTTTATCACATAATGTTGCACACCTCGCCATGAACTGGATTTTAACTCGCAACATTAGTGGTGATAGGTACTGATTGCACAGACATAATGTGGTTATATAATAATATATTGATCGTATATATATATATGTGCAACTAAGTGCGCATTAATAATCCTATAAGAAATTTAATTCATTTCAAATTATATATGATACAATCTTTTTTTTTTTAAGTATATAAAGACGTCCTTTACACGAAACCTGTAAAATCAATACATTTAAATGCCCCCGATTGTTCCCGGATACTTATACGTAGCCGAACCGGCAGTGTCGCCAAGACAACACGACGCGTTGAATGTATATGGTTTTTAATTGTAAATTGAGCAACTGTGAATTATAACATCGACAAACGAGTGATTAAATGTGAAAGTTATGTCGGAGGTAAGAAAACTTTGTTCATTTTTAGCAGGTGTGGTGTTAAATATTATATTTTAGAGTTTTATTTTATATTTTATTTTTGTCTCTGGTCATGTTGTGGATATGTATTAACTAGTAAACTACGAGATTTTATTTCTAAATATTGTGTTAAGGATCTCAAACTGTGAGGTATCGAATGTCTTAAGTTTTTATTGATAGGATTAAAAGTGGTTGTTAATAGACTTTTACACTTTGTTCTTGTTATTGATAGACATTTTCGCTACATGTAGATATTTTTATTTTTTTTATTTTCTACATTTTTTTTTTGCAATTTGAATTTATATTGTTTGTTTTTATTGATGTCTATATTCTCCACAAAACTACACACACACATCTATTGAAGTTAAATCTGAAGGCTGGTGTCGACAATAGACGTATTTAATTTTGTTTTAAATGATAAACTTGATTATCAAATTTAAAATCTTTTCGATTAGAAGATATAACTGATCTATTTAGACTATTAGAAAAGTAACATGACAACCCATTGCAAAATGTATATATACACACACATGTATTATATATCTACATTGTATTTATCTTATTTATTTATTTATTTAACAGAAGACGTGATGTTTCAATGAATTTTAATGAGGAATTCGCATTCCCCCCCCCCCCCCCCCCCCCCCATAATCAAGAGAGTCGGTACATTGCCACTGTATTTTTTAAGCATCACTATTCTGATGTATACATGTACACACGTCCCGCCCATGAACTCCGTTTGTAAATTTGTGACAATTTTGCTCCACATTACCTTCAAAATTTAAATATGCATGTGTATAACCCTTTTAAACAATTAGTGTTGTATGTCAGCATACAATATACCATGTAATTTTACTGAAAAGAGAACACTAAATGTCCTAATGGGGTCTTATAATAAAAACGGATAATCCAGTGGGATTAATCCTACCTGTATAGTATATAGTATTGTTCTTTATAGGTAAACAAAATCGGTATGATAAAAAGCTTAATTTAATTCACAAATATTTCTGATAATTATATATCCTGATCTGAATTTTCTAGAACTCGATTAATGAAAGGTGTATTAAAAAATATAAATGTTTTATTCTCCCATAGTAGTAGAGCAGGAACTCCTTAACCTCCCGAAGCACATGAGTTCACAGGAACTCCTTACCCTCCCGAAGCACATGAGTTCACCCCTTGTTTTTAGTGGGATTCGTATTGCTCAATATTTAGTTTTCTGTGTAGTCTTTTGTACTTCATTGTTTGTCCTTTTGGGTTTTTTTTTGTGTTGCCCATTGTGTTGTCTGACCTTCTTCGATTCACGGCCTCTGATTACCCCTTTGTCATCTTAAAACATTTCCCTAAGGGGCCTCAAAGCAAAGGAGTACACATCATTGCATAGTTTAGACCTTGGCCTTATTTCTCATGCACTCATTTTAACCTACCGAATAGCCTTCAACGATTCTTTCAATTTGACGAGTAATGTGAAATTCGACCCCCACCCCCCTTCCCAAATAAAGAAATGAAAAAAACACCCATCATTTCAATTCGACGTGTAAAGTAAAATTTCGACCTCATAAAAAAAATAAACACCCATCACTAAGTGAACAGTTTCAGAATTCGTATCACCAATCAAAAGTCAATTGTATCCCCATTTTGTCAATAATTTATCCATCGTCCTTTTAATTGACAAAATATACCCCTCCCCCCCTTTTGTGTATTGACTTATTGGTTGTTAATACACGAAAAATGATTGAGTCTTCTTTAAGATACTCGATAACAACACGATCAATCATTCGTTATTTAATTTGTTTACAAATCTTTTCAAAATTGAATTTTAAACCAAACAGAAATAAATGTATACGGTATTAATATGTTGTTTGGGTTTAAATTATACCTACACATGTTTGACTCTCGTCTTTTATAAGACGGGAGTATACAATCGTCTTAAGAAAAGAAATACACGCACAACATCGTAATTTATAGTTTACCCTGTAACCATGTTTCTCAAGTTCAAATTATATATTTCTAGTTGACCCTGAACTATTTCAAACGTCTAGTTATTATATAATTTGTTCATGCCACGATATAGCTGAAATACTGCTAAAGTTGGCATTAAACACCAATCAATCAATGAACTATTTCACATCTTTAATTCAAGTGATGTGCTGAAAGTCATAAGTGTAAGTAAGGCTTTCAGAAGAAGCCAAGAGAAATTGTCAGTTAAGAAAAAAAACCCAGAACATAAGTGAAATCATAACCAAGCAAATTTAATAGAATGTGATTGCCTTTCTAAGAACACACATGCATTAGTGTTATTCTAAGACACGGACTCAGAGACAAGTAAGGACAAAAGAGCAAGGGCATCAATTAATACAAGAACATTATTTGTTTATTTGTCCATCAATATATATAATATTGACAGTTTAATTTAAATACTGTATTAAAAAATCTTAAGCAATCTTGACCCTTGAGAGTTTTGGCACGTTTATTAATGAAAAGAAATTTAAACAGTGATGGTCAACAATTCCACCATTTGTCAACAAAACAAACAATAACCTCTCTCCCCAGATCATTGAACATAAAAAGAGACAATGACATATGACGTTGGAAATCCATGTCCTTGATTAGGACAGGCACACACATGTGGCGGGGTTATATATTATATTAAAGTTTTAAAATAGATCGTAGCGTACTGACCTCAGCATCAAATTAAAGGGAGAGAATCCTACTATATGTCACCAATATTGATTTATCTCCCTTTCTACCATTACCACCCACCAACTTGTTTACTAAAACAATATTTATTTCATAATTTCATATTTGTTAAATCGTTGTTATGAAAGGAAAGTTAAAACGGCGATGGTAAACAATTCCACAAATATCAACAACCAACCACCTCTCACCTCAATTCATTGAACACAAAAAGACCACGACATATGACGTTGGAAACCCATAACCTACATTGGGACAGGCTAAGCAAATGGGGCGGGGTTAAACCAGGTAATACGATACCAACCTTTATCCTCCCTTCTGGTTAAATCGTTGTTACATGGAGGTTTACCTCCTGTTTCTTTAGCTCATAGCTCATAGCGCACTGTATATCATCCTAGAGGAATTAAATGGGGGCGGAGTTAAACCAGGTATTACGATACCAACCTTTATCTCCCCTTCTGGTTAAATCGTTGCTACCAGGTAATACGATTCCAACCTTTATCCTCCCTTCTGGTTAAATCGTTGCTACATGGAGGATTCCCTCCTGTTTCTTTAGCTCATAGCGCACTGTATATCATCCTAGAGGAATTAAATGGGGCGGAGTTAAACCAGGTAATACGATACCAACCGTTATCTCCCCTTCTGGTTAAATCGTTGATACATGGAGGATTACCTCCTGTTTCTTTAGCTCATAGCGCACTGTATATCATCCTAGAGGAATTAAATGGGGCGGAGTTAAACCAGGTAATACGATACCAACCTTTATCTCCCCTTCTGGTTAAATCGTTGATACATGGAGGATTACCTCCTGTTTCTTTCGCTCATAGTGCACTGTATATCATCCTAGAGGAATTAAATGAGGCGGAGTTAAACCAGGTAATACGATACCAACCTTTATCCTCCCCCTTCTGGTTAAATCGTTGTTACATGGAGGATTACCTCCTGTTTCTTTAGCTCATAGCGCACTGTATATCACCCTAGAGGAATTAAATGAGGCGGAGTTAAATCAATTAATATGATTCCAAACTTCACCCTCCTCTCTTGTTATTTCGCTTCATTACGGTTTTCACAGTTTTCCGGTTGTTGATTGATTTTGTTTGTTTATATACTTATGAGTTTTGACTTTCCCTTTGTAAGATTGTTTGGAGTTCGGTAATTTTGTTATTACCCTTATTCAACATGGAACATTCCCTTCTGTTTTTCTCGTTCATGACGACCAATATCTCATTTAAGTGGAATTACAACAGAACTGGACCTACACTCTCCATGATGTCTTTTATAATGATATGTTTATTCCACGATTTCCGTCTCCTCGAACTTCCTTCATTCTATAGTACATTGTACAATATGTACTTCTATATCTTTTGTCTAGCTTCTTACAACATTTAATTTTTGTTGACATTAAAGGCTTTTTTCAGTATCAATAGAACAAACAATCACATGTCACCTCAACTCAGCTCATTGAATATAAATAAGACCACAGTATATGGCATTGGAAATCCAGGTCCTGGTTTGGGACAGGCACAGACATGTGGCTGTGTTTAACCGGTTGATGGGTTTGCATTTATCTAAACTGAAATCCACGCCACGATATAGCTGAAATACTGTTAAAGTTGGCGTTAAACATCAATCAACCAACCAAATAACCAAACTGAAATTATTTGTAAATTTGCTTGCATCACCACGATTTTTGAACCTGAGGTTCACTGCACATGGGAACGTCTATCTGTGGTTGTAATTATAGAAGAAAGATGGCCACCGAGCACGGTCTCGTAGCTCAAGTTTGTCTAGCTCTGATGAAGAATACAAAAATCTAACTAAAGAGGAAAGGAGGGAGAAAAAACTACAGAAGAAAAATCAAAGAAGGAAAGATCGAAGTAGTTCTAGTAGTTCTAGTTGTTCGTCAAGCTCTGACGAAGAATACAAAAATCTACCGAAAGATGAGAAAAGGAAGAGGAAAAAGGAGAAAAAAGATATGAGAAGGAAACAAAAAGGTGGAAAAAAGAAGGAAAGTCTTGTCCCGGGGAAGGAGCATAAGCACCATCATCCAGTAGCGGCTGCACGTGCTAAGAAGGTACAACCACACGATTAACATGATGCACTGGTTTGTTTCACGAGTCCAACGGGATGGGTTTATCAGTGAAACTGCGTTATAAAATAGATTTATCAGTGAAACTGTGTTATTAAATAGATTTATCAGTGAAACTGCGTTATAAAATAGATTTATCAGTGAAAGTGCGTTATAAAATAGGTTTATCAGTGAAACTGCGTTATAAAATGGGTTTATTAGTGAAACTGCGTTATAAAATGAATAATTTCTGTAATTGGTGTGTTAATTGACATCTTAGATCCGTTTATAGAGACACACCACTCCCCTTCTCAATTCTTACTTTTACATTATAAAACTATGGGAAGAAATTACGAATGAAAGGACTTAGTGACCAAAATTAAATTGACCAAAATTAAAATCTAGCACACTTTACTAATATATATATAAACACTTATGTAACGTATAATGATATCTACATAGTGCCAACTACTCTCAAGAGTCTTTATTATACAATGCTAGTTACCATGGTTACTTGTTGGATATATGACGGTCTAAGCATGCACTTTTAAGACGTGTGAAGATTTTGACAGGAATTTGCTCTCGGCCTATAAATATATTTACTATCAATATGCAACCCATATGTAAATAAATTTATACTGTAATCAGTGTATTTTCTGACTGTATATAGGTGTACGTATAAATATTTGCTTTATTCGTCTTGTGTAGAGCGGAGAGCCATTTAGACAGTTACCCGACGCAGATATCGCTGTAGACGTCCAATAAAAAAATCACTCACAGTGTTCAATGTTTTGTTTGTAAAGTTAACCTGCCTTTTTTGTGTGTAAATTTAACATAGTGTTTTGCACACACGACATTTTAGTATAAATATAAAATACGTACATTATCAGAAGATATAAAATGTATTTTGTACTCGCCTCGAATCAGGACAGAAGGTTTTCCCAGAGGTTCGTTTGTCTTCCTGTTTCTTTATAAATGTTATATTTGCTGACACTATATGTATATTGTCTTTTTATTGTGCAGAAGCACGTCCCTGTGATTTGAGCACACACCACCCTCTTTAAGAAATCAGTGTATATCACCACTAACGTAGTGAGTTCGAATCTCGCCCAGGCGAGGTGTACTCGGTACAATATTATGTGATAAAGTTTGTCAGTAACTTGCAGCAGGTCGGTGGTTTTCTCCGGGTACTCTTGTTTCCTCCACCAATAAAACTGACCACCACGATATAACTGAAATATTGTTGAAAGTGGCGTTAAACACCATAACCGTAAACCTTATTCTCCTCTTTAAGATAACTTTCTTACTTGATGTATGCAATGTTCCATTTGTTAGTAGCCATTGACCCTTATATGGTTGTAAATTATCCTAATAGAGTTTGTTTTTTAAACTGTAATAAACAAAAATTAATTTAAAAGCAATGAATGCAAAATAGATGTGTTGTAATTTAGAAGTTGTCTACATGGTGTATGTGAAATTTAATTTTAAATTAATTTCGACTTGTCACGGAAATGTCTGTTGGTTTTATTTTGTTGTGGCGTGTTGAAATATTTTAAGATCTTCATTCTACCACGTACACAAACAAACTCTTAAAAAGTCAAATTATATGCTAAACATTTGCATAAGCATTGACAGATAATTTGTACCGTTACAAATGTACCTCAATTGATAGAGTGCTGAAAACTTTAAGTCAAATAAAAACGTAGATATCAAATTTAATGCGCGCGACGTGTTTCTGGAATAACCTTCATCAGGTACGCTCAAAATAACATTCATCAGGTACGCTCAGAATAACATTCATCAGGTACGCTCAGAATAACATTCATCAGGTACGCTCAAAATAGCATTCATCAGGTACGCTCAAAATAACATTCATCAGGTACGCTCAGAATAACATTCACCAGGTACGCTCAGAATAACATTCATCAGGTACGCTCAGAATAACATTCACCAGGTACGCGCAGAATAACATTCATCAGGTACGCTCAGAATAACCTTCATCAGATACGCTCAAAATAACATTCATCAGGTACGCTCAGAATAACATTCATCAGGTACGCTCAGAATAACCTTCATCAGGTACGCTCAAAATAACATTCATCAGGTACGCTCAGAATAACATTCATCAGGTACGCTCAGAATAACATTCATGAGGTACGCTCAAAATAACATTCATCAGGTACGCTCAAAATCGCAAAAAAGTGGAAGTTCCCAAGAACGGATATAGAAATTTATGTTTGAGGGACCCCAAATTTTGTTGAAGAAGGGTATGAGGTCCTAGGTTGCGCCCCATGGGGACAACGACCTTGTAAGTCCACGGAATTAGTTATTAAACTATGTAAATGGTTGTGAAGAAAATAATATTACCATAAAAAAAAAACAACAACAACAAAAAACGTTTAACAGGATAGGTGACTATAGCCGAATTTGGCTATCCTGTTTTTAGTTTTATTGCTCCCAAAACGTTAAATTATTTGACTTTCCAACCTTTCGATTTTGAGTTTACCTGATGAAGGTTATTCCAGAAACACGTCGTGCGCATTAAATTTGATATCTACGTTTTATTAGATGTGCGTTCACGTTTGAAATCGCATCTGGTTCACATCAAAGCAATTTTTTAATGGGGAAGGGGACATTAACGTATTTTAGCCATCTTTATAAAAAAAACCATTAACAGATTGAAAACAAATACAAACATCCACTTATAACAATGTAAAAAAAAACCGTTATATTTCGTTAATACCATTAACACTCAAATGAAACCTAGAGTTTAATCAAAGGGTATGTTTATTATGGAAAACCAATGACAATATATACATACATAAATACATACTCAAAAAGAAGGAGAGATTAACGATCTAGATTAAGGCTTCAATGTAGGATTTGTACAACACGATTATAGATATAGTGTTATAAATACCGTGTGTCTAATAATGCATGCACTTGTATAATATATACTTAATAATGTGTTAGGGCCCGGGTGGCTCAATGAGTTGGGTAGTTGGATTACCTAACAACTCATACAAGCCTATCACCAATACAGCGTGGGTTCGCACCCGGCTTTGTAAATTACAAAAAGGGTGCACTTGACTCGCAGCCGCAAGTGATAAAGTTTACCAGTTGCTTGCCCATGGTCAGTGGTTCTCTCCGTGTTCTCCGGTTTCTTCCACCACTAAAACTGGTCGCCATGATATAGCTGAAATATTGCTGAAAGTAGCGTTAAACACCAAAAATCAATCAATCAATCAATTAATAATGTGTTAATTTCCACAATCTTTATCTGTGGTACATGATATAAGGGACCGGCCATTTAACTTGTAGGTCTGGGTTGGGGGGTCAGGGGGGTGGTTTTTTTTGGGGTAATATATCGATTTATGCAATCTGTTTAGTGGATTAAGTCGTGCGGACATAATGTAAAGCTATTCGTTATATGTGTCGCACAGTTTCGAATCTTTCTGATGGAATGATAACAACTTGCTACCCGCTAGTTGGCACTGTTAGGTTTAATTTTTAATTAATATTATGAAATGGTATTTTCAATTAATAAATCTATAAAATTAAATTACTAATTGTATTTTTAGGATGGAATTATAAGTAACGAAGTGCAAAAGTATTAAATAAAATTATTTTACATATAATTACACTTTATATAAGAATCCTGGATTTTGATTGTTTAATAGCCTGTGTATTTTTCGTGTATTTTCATATTTAGGATTAATTTCGTTCATTTTTGCCGCTGCCGGGGTATTTGCATGAGGATTTAACTTGTTTACCCTCCCGTGCACCAAACCGCCAATTTCATTCGGAATATTTCTTCTTTACTTGTATACGTAAAGTAACGTGATTAATCAAATTTGAAACCTGGAAATGTTCCGAAGTAAAGGATTTAACTTTTTTTCCCTCTGCCGTGGTACATTGTATTTGCGAAAACGTATTTCACTTTTTTACTCTAACGTGCCGCAACTCGCCACATTCATTTAGAATTGTTTGGGAGTGGTATTTGCGAAAAATACCAGTCTTGAGACTAAATTCTCTTCGCCATTCGGCTCGGGAAATTGTTCGTCTCTCGACTGGTATTTTTCGCAAATACCCCTCCCAAACATGATATATCTGTTCAAAAGCGTTCGCTGGTGGGGATTTTGAACAGATATATCATGTTTGGGAGGGGTATTTTGCGAAAAATACCAGTCGAGAGACGAAAAAGTTCCCGAGCCGAATGGCGAGGGGAATTTAGTCTCAAGACTTTTATTTTTCGCAAATACCCCTCCCAAGCATGATATATCTGTTTGATTACACCAAATATTATTTAGAACACTGGCTAAATAAATAATGCCTTTTGTTTGTCGTTTTATTTATTTAATACTTTTGCACTTCGTTTCTTATGATTCCATCCTAAAATACAATTAGTAATTTAATTTTATAAATTTATTAATTGAAAACATGATATATCTGTTCAAAAGCGTTCCCTGGTGGGGATTTTCTAACTAATACATATATATTACTAAAGTTAACTAAATCGCTTCATTGATTATATATATATACAACCTCAGAGAACTCTTAGAGAAACTAATTTTCTATTTCAATTAGCGTCTTTTTTTAAATGTTTGGTATTAAAGGTCATTTTCAATACTATTTCATGGCTGTCAGTCTTATTGCAATCTTTACTTCTCGGAACTTCTCGGTACCCACCAATGAACGTCATGTGAGTATGACCGTGTAGTTACGTTTGAGTTTCATTTGTGGAGGAAAATGGGAAGTACATGTATCAAAACAAAACCACGGTAACATTCCGAAAGTCACAGACAACTTTTTTCACCTATACTGTTATTTCGAGTTCACCTCCCAACAAACGACAGTCGACTTTACAAACCAAAGTGTTGATGGACACTAATAACATAAGTAGAAAAAAAATCCAACTGTCGTTCGATCACGAACATAGAGGGTCCCTATTTCATATACCGCGAGCGGGGCTGACGTGGTCGTGATCGTATGGTAGTTTACAACTATAATGAACATTTTCTGAAAACTCTTGTCATTACAAACTTGATTTACTGTCCAACGGTATTTCTGTTTGAAAATGATTTCCAATTCCAGTTATTTAATCATATTTCCAATTCCAGTTATTTAATCATATTTCCAATTCCAGTTATTTAATCATATTTCCAATTCCAGTTATTTAATCATATTTCCAATTCCAGTTAATTAATCATATTCCCCCAACACTTTTCTATAGTAGTTCTGATTTATCTTGCGTGTGATATTTTCGTACTAGACTCAAAGTCATAAAAATTGTTTTCCTTTAAAATTACAAAAACTCATTACAAACGGGAAATTGTCATCGATTGAGGTTTAACATAACATTTCAGAGCCTCTTTTTAACTTGGTCATATAGCAATAAATTATCTGTGTTAACGTTACAATCAATGATCGTATTCAATATGCTATTTTATCGCTAAGAAACACAACAGATTCCGTTATTCTAAGCAATCAATTTCTTGTGTGGTATACATTTCTACCTGTCAATAATAATTCCATTTTATTTCAAAGCTTTGATAACAGAAAAGACCGACGTATAGCAGAATGTCCAAGTAACTCTCCATTCCTTAAAAATAATGGAGCCGAGGCCCATTGTTTTTAAGTAATGGAGAGATACGAGGACATTCTCCAACTTAAAATCCACCCATTGTACTTTATTACCGGTAATTATTAATCTTGTAACAAAAAAAAAGTCTGTGTATAGTATCTAAAGTACAAAGAGAACAATAACTCTCCATTCCTTAAAAATAGTGGAGAGTTTTGACAATAGATTTACATCACAGGTGGATTTTAATTGTTGTTGAAACCCGATTCTTTTGTGATATAAAATTTTACCTGTCAATAATTCTATTTTCATTTCAAAGACTTGTTGAAAACGGATCGACAGATGTTGTATACAATGTATTGGTAATAGCTGTATTGAAAATATGATTTATGAAAAGAAAGAGCTTAAACAGTGTTGTTCAACAATTCCACCAATATAAAAAAAAAACGAACAATCACCTCTAACCATAATTCACTGAAAACAAAAAGGGGGTCGCAACATGTTACGTTGGAAATACAGGTCCTGATGTGGGACAGGCACAAACATGTGGCTTGGTTAAACCGAATAATGAGTGTCAGTATTTCTTTGCCTTGTTAGCTAATCCTAACCCTAACTTATCCAAATGACTACCAGAAATAAACCACGATTCCTTCCCTGTATCTTTGCTGTTACAATACGGACATATATAGATAACATGTTCTGTTGATTAATACCAACTGATAGCGTCATATATGGTAAAGTTGAAGTCATCGCTTCGAACATTTTACGGTCGCCACCATGACTTGGTTGACCGTTATGGAATATCTGTGTCACAAATTACCACGGATATGTTCTACTTGTCGTGAACACTTCCTGGTCCTTTCCTCATTCACGACTTATTACCGGGTTTGTAACTATATTAATACGACGGGTGCCACTAGTGGAGCAGGAACTGCTTACCCTTCTGGAGCACCTGAGTTTACCCCCGGTTTTTATTGGGGTTCGTGTTACTCGATCTTTAGTTTTATATGCATGTTTTATAGATCGTTGTTTGTCCTTTTTCTTTTGGCCATTGTGTTGTCTGCTCTTCTTCGATATACGGATTCTGATTACCTCCCTTTGGTATCTTCAAACTCTTCATATGGTCCTAAATGTCGTGTAGTACTTTGTCAAATTTGCTTTTTGACATACCAGTAGCGTCAAGTTGAATAGTTGAATAAAATTACCGTTGCCAGTATTTTGGGCTTAACATTTACCGTGAATGGTTTTATATAAGATTCCATGGCCTTCTTCGTATAGCTGAAGTACTGTTCAGGTGACGTTAAACACCAATCAATCAATCCTAGGAAAATAATAAAATATCACACTGTCGGAACAGTTTCAAAATCCAACAGAAAAACAGTAGGAACAGGGGCAAAATCGATACCCCTAACACACATATACATTACCTCTCACTCTCCTAGCTTGGTACAGGCACTTTGAAATCAAGAGTGGCGGGGTTAAACTAGTTCTATGGGCTCAAACCTTTTAACGGGAAATGTCGTAAAATATAATTTTAATATATATTATTTAATATACCATTCAGTTAAATATTTACCTAGCAACATAATTTATTGCAAGAACTTGAAGATTAGTAAATTTTAAAATCGATAATGTCAAAGGAAAATTATACTTGACAAATAAACAGAGAGGAATTTAAACAATCTTTATTTAATTTACATTTCAGTGAACAATAGATAAATCTTTTAAACATAAACAATCTTTGTTTAAAATTTGTAATTATTTCTCGGAGGGAGATTTGGTTTTAAGATATATAGACTTTATTTAACAATAGAACGTCTATGAGACTTTCTGGTTATAAATAAGTGTTTGTTTCACTCCAGGGGTGAAAAAATGAGGGTGTTCCGAAGTGCAAATGTATCAAATGACATTTTTATTATGTGAAATTTTTTTTTTTCAAAAAAGTTGGGGTTGACAAGTGTAAAAAAAACCCCACATTTTATTAGAATTATTACTATTGACATTGAAATAAAGGAATAAATTGAAAATAAAAATTAATAGCACACTGCGGGACAGTTCCAAAATGCTAAAATCCTTAAATTGTAGAAACAGGCAGAATCGATACCCTCTAATACACATATAAATAACCGTTCACTTTCTTGTCTTAATACGGACATTTCAATTAAAATGACGGAGTTAAGCTAGTTCTATGGGCCAAACATGCCCTCTTAATTAAATGAATGTATCTGTATCATCAGTATAGATTATATTTGTTCTCTACTCTATTCGGATTGTGATACAGTGTTTATCCATTTACACAATGATAGAATAAAAAAAAACTAACAGTTTTTATGTATAGAGAGAGGCGTTTCGAGGCGTCAACTTGTTTCTAGGAAGTATATGTCATATCGTACTAAGTACGACACGCCACATTCACACACACGTAGGCAAAACAAGGCGGGTGGGGGTTCGAACGAAGCACGTTTTGAAAACCAAGATTAATAAGTCGATATTTTGGTTGCAACACGACTGTTGAAAGCGGGATTACGTGAACTATGACTGTCATTTAACAATCCGAATTTTTAGTCTATCGACTCCCATCTCTTTTGAACAATTCTAGCGAATCAGGGGATTATTTCCCCCGCCCCAATCCAAACATCCATACTTTCCACTAGCATTCAAAGACTTGTCCACCCTCCCTTGTTTTTATATATTTTTCAAATATTGTTGAAATTGTTTTCGTACTGAATAGGTCTACAGCTGTTTGATATACTGCTCAATGGACGTCAAGCTTTGATTTCTGTATATATGTAGGTATTATTTACATACCAGCTGTACGTGTATACGACTGGGGTTTTAAACAAGGGATCAATTCCTAATGATAGTCATGACAAGTTAGAGGAACATTTAAATATACAATCGTGATATAGAGATAACACATATCAGATTGTTTGTGTGTATGTCCATATCCGTTACAATGTTATGAATGATTAAAACAACTATTTGTTATTGATACGATTTAAATAATATTTCTCTATTAGCGGTATAATTGAAATATTGTTCAAAGTGGCGTTAAATACCATAACCCTAACCCCCTCATTAGAAACTATGTTTGTCCAAGTAAATACGGTAAAAACATTTTTACTTCTTAAAAGCAAAAGAACACAGCTTACTAAAATTTATAGCATGTTGACAGTCACGTATTTTAAATGTCAGTTCAAAATTTGATATGAAAAGAAAATTTAAACATGTAAACAGCAATTTCACCAATATCAACAAAACGAACAATTATAAATTACCTCTCACCCCAAATCATTGAATATAAAAGACCACGTCAAACATTTATACAGTGATGGTCAACAATTTCACCAATATCAACAAAACGAATAATCACCTCTCACCTCATTGCATTGAACATTGAACATAAAAAAGAACAACTCATATGGCGTTGAAAAATCTAGGTTCTGGCTTGGGAAAAACGCAAAGAATATGGCAGGTTAAACCAGCAACTGGAATCCCAACCATTTATCTCTTAATAATTGGATCTCCAAAGGCAAAAAAAAACAACAACAATATTTACACATTTTATATACATGTATAGAATAATGTAATTCCAAATGTTTAACCTTAAATATACCAGAAATATTGTTGAAAGTGGCGTTAAACACCAGAACCTTAAATATACCAGAAATATTGTTGAAAGTGGCGTTAAGCACCAGAACCTTAAATATATCAGGTCTCTCACGAAGGCCATTAATGTCTTGATGTTAATGACTGTTTGATAATCAATCTACAAGAAGTAATATCTGTAATTTGTATCCTTAGAGTACTTAAGTACGGTCAAACCTGCCTTAAAGGGTGCATCTATATAACAAATCACTCTCTTTGAAGGACAGTCTCATTTTTCCCATTAATTAATAGTGCATATAATTTTAACCTACATGTATTATATATGAAAGGCAACTGCTCATAAAGGGCACATCTGAGATTCCATTGAGTGCACTTTATATACAGGTTTGTATATATAATGTGATATGAAAAAGAAATTATACATTCTTAACTAGTAGCCACTTAACTATGAGTATTCACTGATTGCTGTCCATATTTATGCTTCTACTTGCATTGTATAGTGCTGCTAGGTAACACAGTTGATTGGTTCGTGTTTTGTTTATGATATGATCGGCCATCACTTTTTTTTTATTAAAGGGAATATTGACTTAAATATGTTTCAATTTGGGTTTTAATTTTCTTATATTCATAAAAGTAACATTACACTTTAAATTTGAATTATATAGTCTTTAAATAAAATATTTTCATTTCCTTAAATGTTCATTTCATTTCTATCACTATAAACTATGCATCCTTTCGAACCGTGGTATCATTTATACACATTTAAATAGCTACTCAGCTGATGCGTAAATTTGTCGTCTAACCCCCGGAACGTTTCACACCACACAGGACTAATTATGCATGTAAATACCCCGTACATTATTTACACCTATACCTTAATCTTCTATTCATTTTATGGAAATCATTTTCGATTTCTGTAATGCCATTGCTCGGCTGAATGTAATGCATCATGCATGTAATGTCTTCTGTTATAAATTACCATCCGTGAGAAAATTGCAACTAATGTTATAAAGTACAATTTTCATCCATCTATCACGTACATCCATTAAAAACCATATATCTGCTAAATTTCTCGAACTGCGTATTAATTGCATCGGTGGTGGAAAGGTTAGCGTGCTCACCTTGAGTGCCGTAGATCATTGGTTAGGACCCCGGTTGTGTCATACCAAAGACTTTAAAATGGTATTTGCTTCTTCTCCTTGCTAAGCACGCAGCTTAAAGGAATACGAGCAAAGACTGATTGGCTTGGACTCAGAATAACATGCCCGAGTGGAGCGACATGTTCTCCCGAGGACTGCTGTTTCATTGAGCTAGCACTAAAACATCCAATTAAGTGTGTTGGTCTAGTACAAAGCGGACATCATGTCATTGAATGTAACTTGTTCTAGACATGATATAGTTGGAAAAATGGCTACGTTTGTGTTAAACATCAAGCACTCACTCACTACAACTGCTTATGTTTGCTATCTTTACGGTAAGAGATGTTGTCCTGTTATTAAACTCTTATTTCAAGCCTATCAGACATCCCATGTTATAGAGCTGGACGAACCGGAAACAGAAGTCGTATCATACATTTAACACTGTTGATTTTTGACTCACGGCCTGTAAATGCTTTGGTGTAATGAACACTAACACGGAGGTGTACGATGCACTATAGATACAGCAAGAGTACACGTGGGATTTCCTTATGCAGCGTAGATCCTACTATTTGGACAGGAATTATGAAATGCTGGATAAATAATTATAATATTAATGTTCTCTTTGAAAAAAAAAGTTATATACAAAAATGTACATCTGAAAGAAATGTTGAATTAAGAACTTACAAACAGTGAATGAATTTTGAGGACACATTAATTTGCGTTATAGAAAAATTGTATGCAATGTTGAATAATCTACATTTATTTGTACAAGAGATGTATTTTATATGGAGACATCAATTGCTATCCGTTAATTACAACATTGACAATGACCAACCCATATCATAACACAGCTACCATCATGATCACTAGTAACTATTTTACTTGTTGAGCACATTATTTTTGTCAGAACTCGTTGTACATGTATATAAATATTTATCTTATCCCATTAAAAAATTAAAGAAATGCTATGTGAGATTATTTGGAATATTCTGAATTCTATATTTTATCGTGTTGGTCGTTTGCCGAAATTTTTCAAGAGGATGACTTCCGGTATTTCAAATTTCAAAAACGATACATACTAGCTCTCTCTCTACCTGGGTTGCCCATATAAAAAAGCGTAGACAACTCGTACCATATGATAATTTTCGCTTGAATTAAATCGGATTATCGAAAATATATAGAATTATGATAATCTATTATTATTTTTTTATTTATTATTACGCGTGACGTATACGTAGGACCTCAACAAAGCAATATTTTTTTTATTAGTTCAGCAGTCGAGTTTATGTTTGTTCTAAATTACTAAAGTCATATTCCATTCTCTGTCTGCATTGATTGGTTCCATATATGACCGGGTCGTACCCAATCAGATTTATATTTTGATTTTAGCACGTAAGATCATTGACGTCTAAACTACGAATATTTACAGAGAATATGATTATTGAGAGATATCGATTTTTCAATCAGATCTTGGAACTTTTCTGACAGTGTGATATATTCTTTTTTTCATTTTATTAGACTAATATACTCAAACAATCGTATGATTATTTTTCAGGCAGATGTAAATGTGCCTAGCGCTCAGGAGGAGAAAGGCGTAAAGGCGTATGCAGAACATGACGGACAGAAGGACAAACCCGTTGATGCAGAGAAAGACGAACAGAAGGAGAAACATGATGACGCCGACAGTGATACAGGTACAATTAAACAGTAGTAAAAAAAAAAGCAATTGTCATTTGTATTTAAGAAATATATATTTATCTTGTCTTTACCTCCACCGTAAAATAAGGTAAAAAACAGACTCCCTCAAAAATATTTATGGAAAATTCATTGAGTATATAATAAAGTCTGGTATCCATTAAGAGTATGAAATACACCCAAAGTTTCGTATGGTTCAATATGAGAAAACACCCCAAGTTTCGCATGGTTCTCAATGAAAAAAAACCGCACCCCAGGTTACATGTAATTTGGAAATACTAACTAAGCTGGAGTCTTTGTGTTAACTGTTAATGTTAAAGTCATTTAAAATGTATTGTATAAAAAGGTATATGAATTTAAAAATCTAGTGTTTTCCCTTCATAGCGAATTACCGAAGTAAAACTAATTTGTACTATAAATAGACACGACTATTTATGTAATAGAAAAGATATGATCAAATGTTCTATTTCCCATTGGGTTATTAACTAAATTATTTTTCATGCGAAATTAAAACCGGATCTTGTGACCGGAACCGTTCCGAGAGTAATCACGACAGATATTAACTTTAATTTGACCTTTTTTTTTTTGCCACTTTTACTATTAATCAAAGTAAACCCCCTTGTTTGCAGTTTAACTAATTTAACTATACTAGCAGGTGTTTTCTTAATTTATTCAATCTCAACCGAGTTTTCTTCACAGTTAAATGAATACTAACAATTTTACAGTTATGAAAAATTAACAACTTTTTACCACAAGAATACGGAGTGTCTCACTCGTTCATTGATATATTTTATTTCAAGATACACAGGGGCCATTTGTTTGTATGAAAACCGGTTAATGCCACAATCATATTATGTAGTGACTTGTTCAGAGATCTATTTTGAAATTACAATGAATTCTTCTATTTACGATTTCCCTATTTCGTACATACGTGCCTATCACCAATAAAGCTGTGAGTTCGAACCCTGTTCATGTCGAGGTGTACTCGATACAACATTATGTGATAAAGTTTGTCAGTGACTTGCGGCAGGTCGGTGGTTTTCTCCGGTTTCCTCCACCAATAAAACTGACCGCTACGATGTATAACTGAAATATTGTTGAAAGTGGCATTAAACACCATAAACCTAAGCCGTACATACGACAGAAGATCTCATAATTTCGACAGAGAATCTAAAAATAACCAGTTGTGATATAGAAATTACGACAAACAATTGACAAGGTCAATAACGTTGCTATATTATATAAGGTTTGGGACAATAAAACTAGTTCAACTCTGCCACTTTTTATTGCATGGTCTGTAGAAAGCCTGGAAAGTGAGCGATCATGCAAATGTGTGTTAGAGGTATCAATTTTACCTCTTTCCACGATTTTTAGATGGATTTTAGAATTGTTCCTATTTTCATTTTATTATATATATATATATATATATAGCCTACAATATAAGCTTATGCATTATTTGGTCTGTAGATACTGATTGATACACGATATCTATTTAGAATTTTCTTTGAAAAAAAGAGTATACATTGTATTTATACACTTAAAGATTCGTTCTGGCACTCTGCAGCACAGACTTTACTCACATAATCCAGTCGGAAGTCAAGCCTACTACGCCACCTGGTGGCATTTATGTTCATTTTCATGACATCGAGTTCCACTAGTGCAAAGTTTGTTATATTCAACATATGAAAATGCTACGCTGGCCAGTATATGCATAGGGCATATTATAGATGTGCACGACACAATATACATGTAATTCTATAAAAGTTGACTTACTGTAGTGGTTTAGTCTTTAATTAGCTTTCACGTATGTACATGTATGTAAAATAACGCAATTTACAGGTTTAATAAAGTCTCCATAAAATAGCAATTGCATTGTGTTTCTGGAAATGTCTGTTTAGTGAGAAGAAACATATTATATTTGCTAGTTTGCATAATATGTGTTTGTCTTTAGCCAATAAGAATGCGACTGTCGATGACGTAAATACAAATTTAAATAATCGACCAGACCGTCAGTCACTCGATAAGGACGCAGAAGGCGAAAAGAACGAGGAAACACAGAAGGAAGAAATTACTGTCAGCAAAGGAAACGAACAAATTGAAAATAAAACTCTGTTGAAAACAGAAGAAGAAACTGACAATCAAAATACTGAACAATTTAATACTTATCAAAGTAACACTGATAATGACCTGTTTGTGATGAAATCAGATGACCTCAGAAATACGCAGGACAAAAACGAGGAAAAAATTATATCAGATGATGTCAAAAATACGCAGGACAAAAACAAGGAAAAAAATAGATCAGATGACGTCACAAAAACACAGGACAAAAACGAGGGAACGATTAGATCAGATGACGTCACAAATACGCAAGTAAAAAACGAGGGAAATGATGTTAGCAATATTAAAAACACAGATACTAATGTATCCGATAGAAAGGACGCAACAGACAATGATAAAGTTGATGTCGAAAATAAAGAACCGATGTCGAGTGCGAAAGTCGATGATTCAGATACTTCCGATCTAAAACATAATTCAGAATTGACGAAAGATGGCGAAACCAAACCAACCGAACGACGAAATTCTGACCACGATGACGGCAATAGAAAATTGATCAAATCCGAGAGTGATGAAAAAGACAGTTTGAATGATAAAACTGTAACGTTTAAACCTGACAATAATGACACAGGTGAAACTGTCGACCAAAAACCTGCAGAGCAAGATGAAGGTCCGTCCCAATCGACATCATTTGATGACCCACCCTCTATTGTCGACCACACCGTGGAAAATCCAAAGCGTATCGATGAAAAACATGTAGAGGAAAATGAAGGTTCGTCCCAATCGACTACATTTGATGATGACCCACCCCCTATTCAAACGGAAGTACCTTCTCCATCAGAAAGGGATACAAAAATGGCACAATCATCGGAATCAACAGATGCCCATTCAAGGAATAAACAGGAAAATGTTTTAAAATGGGAAACCCCGTCTGATGACGAACATGAAGTAGGCTCAAAGGACAAAAATGTCGCAGAAGAAGATAAGAATACTGAAACTCGCAAAGATATTTCAGATAAACATGGCGTCGATCACAAAGATGAAAAAGACATTGATAATGTTAAAAGTGATACAAAAAGTGAGGATTCTATTAAAATTTACGAGGATCATGAAAATGTTTTCGATGATGAGAATGAAGAGGAAAGAATGAAAGAGAAAGATGATGAAGATCAGAAACCTTCAGCGAGGAGCGAAGATACAAAACATGTCGTTATTGCACCGGAAGTAAAAATAACACCAACAAAAGAAAAACAAAAGGCTAGTACAAGCAATAAAGGTCGCCAGTCTAAAAGTCCCCACCTACAATACAAACAAAATAGAGAAAGTCCACGTCAGCAGAATAACAGACGAACACCGGAAGACCGGACGTTCCGGAGACCTATTCATAGTGCACCGGTCACGTCAAAATGTGGAGGCATGACCCGACCTAAGACATCAGATGGACGACGATGTATAAGCAGAGGTGAATAAAACCCGTAGACACTGCGACCCGACACCTGCATGTTTCCTATATAATAGAAAACTGCGAACTAGCATGATAACGCCCGACTCATCTATCTTATCTTATCTTAAGTAAATACATCTATTTTGCATGGAAAATAGTCGCATTTAGATGCGAGGAGTAAATACTCTGGACTTATCGTCTTTTATTTGTATTTATTAGTGTGTAAAATGTTGTTCACTCCTCTTTGTTTGGTCATATATCACACTTGTAAAGCGAATACATCAATTCATATATAATTCTTTCTATTTACCGGTTATCTGATTAAAATCATTGCTTTTTCATATATTTTTTTTTCTCTTTTTTTGTCGTGGAATACAATTTTCATCAGCTTGTAGCAATTCTTGCACTATAAATATTTTTGTACAACACCTATTTTAAATTTTATACGACACCTATTTCAAATTTTGCATGACGCCTATTTCAAATTTTGCATGACGCTTATTTCTAATTTTGTACGACACCTATTTCAAATTTTGCATGATACCTATTTCAAATTTTGCATGACGCCTATTTCAAATTTTATACGACACTTATTTCAAATAATATTTACGGTTTTAATATTTGTGTAGATCATCCATTGCTGCTTTAAAAAGAGGAAATAATTTCGAAAGACTTGCATATAAACAAAGACTTCTTTTCACAGCACTGGTATAGAGGCATTATAATCAGAAAACACAGATTTTTGCTACAATCCCCGAAAATACGTATTCCACGAAATCAATTTTTATTTATTTAAAAGTCACTGGCACATCCATCACACTACATCATTACTAACACGTGCATATTAACATATATTATTTATTTATTTATTTATTTTGTTAACAACATTAATATTTGAACTATAGTTGATATTATTTAAGATAAAGCATAAATAAATCACGCCTTGTAAAATTTCAATTTCATTTAGCATGAAATATATACTAACAGTCTATTGCCAAATTATCAATTTTGCGAAATATTATTTAAGTGGGAAAAAAATATGAGGAAAACAATTAAATATGGTTATACCAGATATTGCATTTTGGAATAGAATTACGGACTTGTTTCTCTTCATTATTTGAAATTGAACAGGAGTGAAAAAGCAAACGAAAAAGAAGAAACAGGAAGAAAGCGCAGAAGAAGGTAGGAGAGCATGCGTAGTGACATGCTGTCTAGATATGTCGTAGTCTCTAAACCAAAGTGAAGTAAAATGGCGCTCTCTAACTTAGAATTAACTCCTTGCACTTTTATCTTCTACTAACTGCACATTTTGTTTTGTAATATTCTTTCTTCACTAATAGTTAATATCAATGTTTTTTTTCTCTATAATTCCATATTTTTTTCACTCAAATCCGTGATTCATAATTTGTTGAAGAAAACTATAGCCGTCGGACATAGACAAATTTCGTCCTTTTTAATTGTTAATTACAATTTATTGTTACATATCTTAGAATTTTCGTTGCTTTGTACTTTATTTTATTATTTATAAATGTGCAAACCTGCTTTACACAATTCGTGACGTCACTTTACACAAATTGCAGCGTCGATTTATACAAATTGCTGCGACAATTTATATGAATTGTAGCGTCGATTTATGCGAATTGTAAGTCGGATTTATACACAAAGTTGTACATCATGGAGGTAATGTCTGTTTGTGAAATAAAGAAAAAACGTCTGGCCATTCTACGGTGCATTTTGTGAATTTAGGGTATATTAATTGCATAGACGTAGAACGCATGTTGCAGGATCTGATTGTGATTGTTGTTTAGTCAAAACCTTTTTTTTTTATTTAGAATTAGTCTGTGTAAAAACATGTTCGGCACTTTAATTTAATCCTCTTCTGTTTCCATTCTTTTGCCTAATTTCATATATTGTGTATTACTGGTTTGATATTTAGATGGAATGGATCATAAATTAATATATAGCTTTCCAAAAATAAACTTTGTAACTTCGAATAAGAATATTAGTGTAAATAATGTTCATTATCGTAAGCATGTACATAATTTTCATTATCGCAAGCATGTCTCAGTTTATCTCAAATTGGACGTGCTTCCGGTAATGACATTATTTACGACATACAATAACTTGTATAATTGGAGTGAATAACATTTTCCTAATAACTGCATGTTTGGAACACAATGATTTGTGTTATGATGATTACAACGATTGACTAAGAAATGTGCAGATGTTGGGTTGCAGAAAATTAAGTAGATCATGTAATACAAGTCACGTGAACATATCTTCCATCATGTGATACAAGTCACGTGAATATATATTCCATCATATGATCAATATTCGATATTCTTTCATGCCGAATATGTTTTCACACCATTATGATAGCATTGTCGCACCTGAACAATTTTTTTTAGCTGAACTTCATCGTTCGTAAACCACAGATGATCAGGATTCGATTACACTCACCAACTGTGGATCAACTGGCAGAGAAATCCTCGTGTCGTTGATAAAAAGCTTATTTATAATAATCAAGCAAAATCATCGTTTGATATAGTTATGCTCCTTCTTTGAGGTGAAATGGCTATACAGAAAAACAATAATTTGTAAGGAATGCCTTTCCTTAAATTAGATGTATTTAAAAGCTGTGATTTGATTTGCTATACTGACAGTTGTCGGAAATTTTCAAACTGTTTAAAGACGATCGAATGATCATGAGAATATCTCTGCCAATTGACCCACGTGTGATGAATGGAGAGTAATCAAAGCATGGTCAATTGTGGATTAAGGCGATGGCTGAACTTGAAAACTTTCTTTTTTGTTCTCCGTTTGGTATTTAGTTATACCGAACAATCTGAATTTGAAACTTTTGAATCTCTTAAAATATACTTCAGAATTAATTCATTATTTTCGTTTGGATTTAAAGACGTGGTAAATAATAAATGAGATATGATAGTAACTTCTCTTTATCATTGTTTCCTATACTAGTAACGTAAGTTTTCTTAACATAAAAATGTAGAAAATACAACATAGCATCCAATCGTCAAAAATATAACATGCATTTATTAAGGTTTTTTTCAAATTACTTTTGGCCGATGTTACAATTAAACGTATAAAAGCCCCCACTCTTAAAGTTAAATGGTCGCTCCGTAATGTCCTAAATGGATAATTCATGTTCAGTCATTCAATATAGGAACAAAACACATACTTTCATTTTTGAATACTCTATTAACCGCTATGAATGGATGTGTTGTGTGAAGTGTTGAGTTAAGCTTTTTTAGTTTGACGTTTTAACTAATCTTCTGATCAATGACACAGTGTCATGTGTGTACTTTACTGTTCATAATTGAAGTTATAACTAGTTTTATAATGATGCAAATCCATAATACTGGTTAACTTATTATACTAAAACAGTATAAACTGGCAGTTAAGATCAATGTGTAAACACCGTAACCAATGGTGACCGGAAAACATATCCCTATTATTGACTGGCTGTAGTTTATATCGAAATAAACACTCTGTGAACTACATATGTGTAAGCAAACTATATATTCCAACTCAATAATTTACCTTTAGAACTTACAAGGTAATTCTTCTCAGCCTTAAATACTTTTACATTGCTATGGTTGCTATGGAGACAAGCAGTATAGGTATATACATACAACATTTATACAGTTAACCTTGTTATGAAGAAGTCGACGGGTACTACTATTCTAGGTTTTTGTCAAATATTCTAGTTCGAATTAGTGGCTTATTCGTCCTCGAATTAGTCGAATATTTTATATCGAGTAAGTCAATTATTCTAACTCTAAATAGTCGATTTTTTTTTATCTCGAATAGGGCGAATATTCCAGCTCACATTAGTCGAATATTCGAGCCAGAATTAGATATTCAACATTGAAATAATCGAATATTCTTGCTCGAATATTCGAAATCGAATTAATCAAATATTCTAACTCGAATTAGCCGAATATTTTAGCTCGAATTAGTCGATATTCGAGCTATCATAAAAATTTAGCGAACAATTACTATGAAGTGACATATTCTTGCTTCGAATTATCCAAAGAAAATAACCCCGAATTTTCTGTGTGTCGACTGTATGTGGTGCATGTTGTAGAATCTTACAGTTTTAACTCCTTGTTATCAATAAACAGAGTTAGTTGTTTTCTGAGAATATTTATGCCGCACAAATAATAATGGATTACACATATATTTTTGTTATGGTGGTATTATCTAGAAAATATAACTTATTATCTTTTATTTTTATTTGATAATCTTAGCATCTGCAGCAGGCAAACAGAAGAAAGAATACAAAACTGAAGAATTAAAAAGATTACAGGAAATTTTGAAGAAAGAGAAATCCCACATTCGGAAACCTAAACAGTAAATAGATTTATTATAGATACACGTTAGAGAATACCAAAGAGGCAATAAAAAAAATGGACAATTCAGAGAAACTGGCAACATAGGTTACACAAGACTAAGAAAAATAAAACAAAAAACACAACACACTATGTGTTGGACATCACTGTACACAAACAAACACAAACTAATCTCTGACGTAGATGTTATACCTACTTTGGCTCTCCACATAGTTTATCGTATAGATGGTGTAATGGTTATCATGGCATGATGCTCACATTGAGCCCCTGGAGAATCAGACCAAAGACTATAACATTAGTATTTACTGCTTCTGTGGTAAGCACGAAGTATCAAGGAGTAAGAGGGAAACATGTTTGGTTCGGAATCAGAGAAGACAACTCCATCCAGCATTTTATTTGAGTTATTCCCCCTTTTTGACTTAGAATTTCTTCAAAAAATACAATTACTCAATAATTATGATAGGCATTGGAATGAAACTCAACATACCTGTTCACTATCAAATGGGGAACCCATTACAACAAGGCAGGTGACCCTGTGAGTTGTATATCCAGAGTTATCTTCCCTTGTTTCGGTATAGTACATAGAAATTTGGGATATTGTTTTAGTATAATTAAAATTTCTCAATAACTATCAAAGCTATTAACTTGAAACTCAACACACTTGTAGAAAGTGTTGACCCTGTTCTGTTGACAAGAGAAGACAACTCTATCCAGCATTTTATTTGAGTTATTTCCCTTTTTTTACTTGCTTTTATTTTTCTAAAAATACAATTTTCTCAATATAAACTATGATGAAAATGATTAAAATGAAACCCAACATACCTGTTCACTATCAAAAGGGGGAACACATTACAGAAGGGTAACCCCCCACTCCCATCATACAACCCCCTCCTGCTGCCTCCCCCCCAATTTATTTAATTTTTTTATTTTATATTTTTATTTCATATGCACTAAAATAGTGTTATAAGAAAAGATTATACCCTCTGATTATATTTACCAATCTTGCAAACATATTTGCTTATATGACCATCATAGTTCAGGGGCGGATCCAGGATTTCAAGTTAGGGGGGGGGGGGGGGTGCACTTAAAAAAATTGCGCCGAGTGGAGGGAGGCGCGAACATTTTTGGAGTATTTCGTGTGAAAAATCACGATTTTACGCCAAAAAATCATTTTTTTTCCAATTTTAGGGGGGCGCGCGCCGGGTGGGCCCCCCTAGATCCGCCCCTGTAGTTAGAAGTATGTATAACTTTGTAAATTGCTTGCAGTTTAATATCAGATACGAAACAGTCGAGCGTCCAGCACCCGTGGGCAGTGCTCTTGTTTATATCAATACTGATGTATGAAAACTCTTTTTCGCTGAATTGCGTCGCATTTGTTTATTTAGATAAAACACGTGTGTATATTTATTTTGTAGGCGTGCACATTTTCCGTTTGTATGGACCAGCTTAGAACCCTATTACAACACACATACGGCAGCATTTTTGATAGACTTGGTAAGCATGAAGTTTTTTTTTATGAGAATATATTCATGATTAAAAATTGAATCGCTTTATGCTGAAATAAAAGCTGTCACACTGTACACTAATATATTTATTAACAAGTTTGTTACGATTTATATATTGTATATATCATATCAGTCAAAGTAGAACCCCCTTTTTACCTAATTTAATTTGAATAGCTTAAATAGTATAATATAATAGGGGCCGTGGTGGCCATTCTCGCATGGTAGTTGGATTTTCAACTACCTGTGCAATTAGTGCCTATCACCACTAACGTTGTGAGTTCGATCCTCATTCATGTCATGGTGTACTCGGTACAACATTATGTGATAAAGTTTGTCAGTGACTTGCGACAGGTCGGTGGTTTTCTCCGAGTATTCCGGTTTCCTCCACCAATAATACTGACCGCCACGATATAACTGAAATATTGTTGAAAGTGGCGTTAAGCACCATAAAACCAAACCAAACCATATTTAAATGTTTATATATTACTATCTGAAAATAGCAAGAACAAGACGAAGAAGTTCCGAAAACATCAGAACCAACAATATCCCCGAGAGAGCAAAAAAGGCCGATTCGATTTGTAGGATGGAATTTACTGATGGTTGAACATATTTGGGGAAGGAGATTATGCACTGGTTTACATTATGGGGCTTGAAGGGAAATTAAATACTACACTTTTAACGTAGATATTTGGTTCAGTAAGCACAATATTAGTGGCATTTATTTGGTGTAAATGTATGACTATTAGTGAAAGATAGCACAGTTAGCGCAATGCGCATGACTTAGTAACACTTCCGCTTGGGCATAGATGATGACAATATATTTGATTGGTCAACGGTAGCACTTCCGTATGGACTTAGATGTTGTAAACATATTTTATTGGTCAACGGTAGCACTCCCGCTTGGATTTGGATGTTAGGGTTAGGGTTATTTATGCACTAGTTATTAAAGGCATACAGTCGCTCAGATTGATTTTTTTTTTGTTTATATTAAAAGTTGCCAATATTCGATGTTTTATACTAATAAAATGTTCTGAACAAGAAGCCAGGTTTAAAAAATAGGTTATAATGTCGTAATTAGTGAAAAGAATTCGAATGTTTGTTGGTGAAATCGCCATTAACACACCTAATTATAAGTCGGCTTTCTTTTCCGAAGTTTACCGGACATTGATAACTGCTATTAATATCCAGAAAGCATGTTGCAGGTAAATATTGGTTAAAATTAATATAATTTAAGAAATATATCTATGAAATTGGATCCCGGGGTAATCAGTTAATATTATATAATGGTATTTAGTGAGAATGATACTTAAAATCGGAAATACGTGATGAAATCAATAAAAACAAACCCAAATTCTGCAAAGGTGCCCGATAAAGGGAAAATTGTAAACAAATTGTATTGCATATTAAATTATTGACAACACATGTGTTGTCTTGATTATATTGTTTTAGAAAAAAACAGACATGAAGATCATTATTTTAGTCTCTAATTTAAAAGAGATATCACCTAGCGTTTTCTCCTGAAAAAAAGAATATATAAAAAACTACGATGCAATTCTACTGTCAAAATACGATTCGGCCGAAAAAACATATTAATTCATGCTTACGTGTTGAAAAATGGAGTAGGTCGGTATACCATTTATTTTCTATTTTTAGACAAATCTTGCTGAATCCTCCTGTGTCGTTTTCGCGTAGAATCCGTCAATATTTTTATTTATAACATGTGCTTTTTTCAGCAAACAATTTCGCACATGCGCAAACGCGTTACCGAATGAAGTCACTGTGTAGGTCATCAATGGTCATATGATCATATTCATAATTTCATGCTGGTAAACATTGAATTCTTTACTGATCGTAAGAAAATCAAACAGCGACTTATTTCCTTCGTTCCAGGTTAAATACGTATGATATTATGAAAAATTTCAACTGCAATTAGTATAAAACATCGAATATTGGCAACTTTCAATATTAAAAAAAATGAATCTGACCGACTGTATGCCTTTAATGTAGAAGTGCTTTTGTTTCTTTTGTTATCAATCCCCATATGGATTTCAGAGAGCATTGCCTTTTTGTTTGCACAATGTAATTAGAATAAGATGTTTCTTGTATTTGTTTATTATATTTTTTGGGGCGATACATTAACATTTAATTATGTTCAATTTGAGGTCATGTAAGTGTTCGCATTTTCAACCTACCAATCAGCGACGAGCCTATTAAAGGTCAATTTATTTAACTGTCTTGCATAAGATTGGACGCATGGCCAAAGATAAATGAAAGGTTATCTGAAACGACCAACACTTGATGTTCTTAGATATTAATGTATTACAAAATATAATAATTAAATAAATTAAAAAAAAACAAAAACACACTTTTAAAACAATCGTATCAATGTGCCAAAATATATAAAATATTGGCACATTGGTACGATATATATGGGGTTTTGGAGTTTTATGAATACAGTCAAATTTAATAAATAGACTTGTTCTAATTAGTCAAGCATTCGAGTCATATAAGAAAATTTAGATTAGGATGTCTATGAACTGATCTTTATTTCGAGTTAAGCAAAAATAAAATAAACAAAAATGGAGCAAACATCTAATATTAATTAGATTGTAGTATAAGATGACGAGCTTCGACTGTACATGTACCTTCACATTATATGCTTGCACAAACTTGTGTTTTTTTTCTGTATAATTTCAAGCACACATGACATATATGCATGAAACGTGTATAATCGTATTATCTCTCATATTATCTATTGCTTATTTTGTTGCTTCATAGTAATCTAATTTGTTTATAATGTGTCGGGTCGTATATTATATGAAATGTGTTACATTTGCATTATGAGGTACATTTTACAATGATTTAATTACACCACGATAGCTTTTTCTTTTCGTTCATCTACCCGTCCGTACTTTCTCAAGTGGGGAACTATCGGAATCCACTGTTACCAGTAGCAGATTGGGAATCTATACATGTATCTCAATCATATTTTAATCTTAATCGTGGTATATATGTGGCCTCATTGTCTATAGACAATAATTAGTATATACATACTTAGGAAGGGAGTGAAATGCAAGTTTGTCTTACAAACTCATCACCGGCCAATGAGAGACAACTCGTAAATGCCTTTTGATATATTTTATTTTTAGCATGGTGAAGAGAGACCGGAAACCGTATCGAGATCCAGAACGATTCAAACTGTAAGAAATGAATGTGAAATGCACGTGTGTAAAATATGCGAAACCGTCAACCACTTTCATGTCCCATTCTGCTTTCCATAAGATTTCATTTTGAATGAAAATATGTGGATCTTAGATTCGGATTTGGAAATATTTGTAACATGCATGCATAACTATTTCAGAAATCAAACCCTTATTTGAATTTCATAATATTGTGTTGTTTATATAATAATCTTTTGAAATTGAGCATGCAGGTTTTCTTCTGAAATAATATTTCTGTATTCTTTTGAAAAAACACGTGCACCCGAAATTCTCACAAACTATCTAGGCTACTACACTTTATTTCTTTGTCTTCTGTTTTCATAATTGATATCTGGAAATATAGCAAAGCTATACAAAATTACCTCTCAGATAAGAGAGGTTACCCTTGCAAAATTACCTCCTTCAAAATAAGAGACGTCGCGCACGGTATTGGGGATACTTCGCTAATTCATTTTAAAATATCTATGAGACTTTTAATTTTTATTATATATCAAAAGCTTCAAAATTTTGCAAACATTAACAATCTTATGCTTAAATAGTTCAAAATCCAATAATTAAAACGAATTTTTGCATAATATTAAGGAAAATTTGTAGAAAATCGCTATAGACGCGTAACTAAATTGTTACACATAAACTGAGTAAAATTGCCTAACAAAAAAAACGAATTGCACAAAATTTCCTCTTGTTTCGCAAGCAACGAGGGAAAAGTCCGCCAATTACTTATACGCGTGGGATTATGACGTTACGCTTGTTTCCCATTCAAGATGGCCACCTTCCAGACGAGGTTTGAGATGTACAGAGCTCCAAAGAATAAAAAGGTAATTACCCACTACTTTTGAAAATGATGGGTATTTGCATATTTCCTTTGCACTGTTGTACTCTCTACTTCAGAAAAGATTGCTTACATGTACACTTTTAAAACTATGTTTGACACAAGTGTTATTCAGTAAACGCAGGATGCAAGTGATATGTATATCTGTTTAATTTGACACGATTGTGTCATATTTATTATATTAATAGAATGTTGTAAATATTTTGTTCTGTGTCTACTTTATATAACTGACACCACACCCTGACAAGCTATTTGCATAAGAACTACATTAAAATACAATAGAAGTTTAGAAAAACATGTATTTGCTCATTTTCAACAAACGTTTTCTCAAATTTACATTCTTATTAGTTCTTACTTATTACGTAAACCACTCCTTAAAAGGAGCACCGCATTTATTTGTAATATTGACCGCGATTGGATGATTTATCGTAAACATCGTAAACATCCAATCAGATCTCTTTTGACATCAATGCTTAGAAAGGCAAACATTCGGTACCCTTCGGATGTATACGCTCTCTCCTTCGAAAAGTATAAAGTAAAGTAATTACGGGGAATTTCTCAAAGACAAAAATGCATTGTTAATGTACACCACTGTATTATCGTTAACAGCGTATACGTACGCTTCGAATTTGGAAAGTTTGCTTACACAGAAATATGTGTGCGTAATGTGTACACTCTGATCTGATAATACATGCGTTTTTACTCGTTTTTATAGCGTAAAAAACGCAAATACGCAGCTTATCTGGAGCTCTGGATGTAGACGCTGCAATTTATCGGAAAATTGTGTTGTAGAGTAATGGTAAACTACTCATAATATAATTTCTATCTATCAAAACAGAACAAAAATAAATATTCACAATGTGCATGTAATATAGACCTGAAAAATAGAAAAATCGGGGAAATCAAGATGATTCTGTTCAAAATTTAACGGTTTTACGAATTCTAATGAAAATGTCCCACACCGTTACGCGACCATTGCAAGAGCGTCGTCTTCTTGTATTCCATGCCATATAATTTTTTACTGAACAAGGTTGAATATTTCTTACAGAAATATTTACGATGTACTTTTCAAAGTATTTTTCTATACCAAAAATGGTTGAATTTCACAGAAAAATCTCATATATGCAGCTTATTTGCGGTTTCTTAACAACATGTCCAAATGGGTACTTGGCGTAATTTTAGTGTTTTCGACGTAATATTTGGCAAAAAACTGCGACGTTCATTTATGAAATTTCAGTCAGTTTAAAATCGTATTTCCGCACTACATTAACCAAGAGCCGATATATCGGCTTTTTTACAAGGACCGTAGAGTGTCAAGAGCCGATATATCGGCTTTGACGAAACTTGTGTATTTCTTAACGTCACAATGACGACGGCATCTATGACGGAACGTCGTCGCCGTCCCATCGTCTTTAAAGTGGACTTTGAAGGGGAAACACTTGTTATTTTTGCATTGATTTGTAACGAAAAGTTTCCGATGTAGAGCCGTATTTTATACTCCTCCTAAACGTGACTGGCATCAACCGCGAATAAGGATGCTTACCGTTTAATATATTGTCAGTTGGTAAATACAATTAAATATCCATGTGTACGGGGTCCGTGTGTCTCATGTGTTTTTAGTTTTTGGTGTTGAGTGTCTATTGTTTGTCGTTGTGTGTCTTTCTTGTTCCCGGGTTTGTCTTTCTCTTCGTCTTGATCTGCGCTTCGGTTGTCTTCCCTTACTATTATAATAGCTAAGATGAGTTGAACTGAATGCACATTTTAATAAATTAATACCTAGGGGCCTCAAATTAAAATAAGTAATTTATAAAGAATAAAGGCATTTTCTGTTTTGTATTTAAGACCTCCAATATATGAAAAAGATATAAATAGATTCATTAAATTTATTGGATTCATGATTAAACATTTATTGTTCTGCTCTACAGCGATGATTTCTCAAACATACAGGATAAATACCCTTTCTACATCTTCCACATATTGTCCTATATCTTTTTCTCCTATCATTAGTAGAACACACTATACAGTTTTTCTCTCTTTTTCCTCTAGCTCTTTATGGTATTAAATGTGTACTTAGGATTTTTTGACAAACATGGCTGCACATACTGATGGATAAAAAAATTTCGACGCATTGTAAACACGTTCCGTGTAACACACTCAACTAATGAAGATCTTCTTAACATAAAGGGGCGCAAAGATGATCCAAAGTCTCGTACCCTCTCTCGTACGTCCGATACCACTGAAACCCGGAACCCGTGTGCAATAAAAGTCATTTTGTTAGCTTGTTTTACTTATATTGATATTTTTTAATTTATTAAATCTATTCTGACATACTGACAAGAATTTTTGTTTCTACGCGGAAGTTAACTTTTGAGATTTCGTAAGGAACGACAGTTAGATTCGGCCCTAAATAAAAAGTCGTCTCCGATATATATCGGCCCAAAAAATCTCGACACTTTTTGATGCACTGGATGAGCGTGAAATTGCCAGATAATTTTCAGATTCGCGAGCATTCATGGCCGTGCCTGTTTCATATTATATATATTGGATGACACACAGATAGAAAAATCAACACTGATGCTTGATGACAATATGTATCAAACACTGATCAAATGTGCGGAGTTATGTGATTTTGTTCGTGACTGTTAGCTGACAGTTCTCGGTTCTCATAACCTAAAATTACTTAGAAAAAGGAAATTTCTGTATATTTTATGTAATTATCTCACGATAATAATTATATGTTTGAAGATCTACTGTTTCTTATTCCAAATGTTGTGAAATTTAATCAGGCATAACAAAATTATTCAAACAAATTTAAACACTGAAAATAAACAGTAACAATTACACAAAATTAAAAAGAAAATGTTCCCTCAATTCCAAAATAAAATATAAAATACTGAATAAAATATAAACATCTTAATTCAAATTTAGCATATCTTATGACAACACCCTAATAACGGTGTCATAAACTTTTTTAAGAAACGTTACGCTTTATAACATGTACACCAATACCGTACGCGAGAGGTTACTTTTGCAATATTACCTCCAAAATAAGAGAGGTTACCCTTATTTTCTGTAATTAATTTCATAATGTATGAACATAAAGTTTGATATTTTATTTGTTTGAACTAGTAATTACATCAGTAACATTTGACAAAAATTGTATTTAAACCATATGAAGATTTAAAGTACTTTGATCATTCCATATTTTCAATTATGCCTTCAGTTTCTATTTTTTCCTTCTTTATTTCTTTCTATCATAATTGCGTAATTTGAATTATTTAGTATAGTTGTATATATGATATTCTTTTTGATAGGCTAGTTTACTAATGTGGCGTTTTTCATCATATTTCTTATTTTTGGTAGGACCATAGGTACCCGATTTGTGGACCCCCCTTTTTTTTTTTTTAATTTATCACTTTTGTGGGACGTTTTCATTATAAACAGTGTTGAACAACTTCAAACATTACCAAAAACTCAATCCGAGATCGATATAAGCCCATTACCATATAATAGAGTAGAGGATCGAGGGTTTTTGTGTTTTTAGAAATGGGCTTATATCGATCTCGGATTGAGTTTTTGGTAATGTTTGAAGTTGTTCAACACTGTTTATAATGAAAACGTCCCACAAAAGTGATGAATTAAAAAATAAAAAATAAGGGGGGGGGTCCACAAATCGGGTACCTATGGGTAGGACATGCGATGTTAATGAAGCAGTGTATGTAAATGTATAGCAACATTAATCAAACATAGGTACAAATAGAATTAAAAAAACAACCAGCAATTGACCGATGCTCCTACCCAAGGCTATAAAAACAGCAGTTGATTGGCGCTCTCACTTAAGGCTATAAAAGTCATCAGTTGATTAATATTAGTGGCATTTTTCTCATATTAACATATAGTGGAAAGGTTCTTTAATATACGACGATGTACGCTTTCTGATTACCCATTTTGTATTTCAAACCTTTCTTATGATAATTGCCTCCGTTTTGTTGATTATTTTGAGTACTACATTTAGCCGATGTCATAAATTAAAATCCATCATGTCCCAATTTTAAGTTGACACAGTACACCGGATGTGTCCATATGCATGTGTCGTGAGTAAGTCAGGATAATTTTACCATTCCATACACTTGCTCTCACTTGGATTTGTACGACAGTTAGAGTTATCTGAAGATTACATCATTTAGTTTGTTTAGACTTGTTTGTTTTTCAGATTGTCACATGTCCATCAGGATTGCAAAACTATGGCTTTTCCCTTGATATTTAATTTCTCTGTAAACATGATAAACATTATTGGGTAGGGCATGTGTTATTACATTATGTCAATTCCATTTCTATTAAATATAAAAAGAAAGTGTAAACATTGATGTTCAACAACATCACCAATATATTCCTGCTAATTTTTTTTTACAGTGCGACCACATGTGAATCACGTGGTTTCAAAAGTTATGTGTTTACATAGTAATTGTACTTATGTTTTTCAGCCGGAAGAATTTCGTCATAACTATATTAGTAGGAACACCGCTCAAGGTTTATGTGATCCATGGGTAGATCTACGAATGGATCATGATATTTTGCCAAAAATAGGTAGTGCACAAAGGACATCAACAAGAGGCACATATAGTCTAGAAAGATCCAAAGAGTAAGCATTACCATGGTTACTGATACGTGGTTATTTTCGTGGGGGAGGGGAGCTTAATTTTAAGATTTTATCAATAAAACTATTTGCGTGGAGGTAAATTCTGCGAATATGAAAATAGTTTATGATTGAATTTGCAGTTTTTATATTTTGTAATTATAATTTAAACTATTAAGGTTCTACTCCCTCAGGCATAGATGACCTTTATCATAGATTACCTTTGGTTGTCTTGTTTTAAAAGGATGTGGCTTTCCAATCGGTCGGCTCAATCGTAACTACTCGGCCATTCTCGCTACCCTGCTAATAACCTCGTACGTAGGTGGCGGATAAATAGAACTACTTTTCACATGTCAGTTACATGACAGTTTGATAAAGTTATATTTTAAACAATTTTCTATATTTCTATTATTTTCATGGATAAAAGTTAAAGTTTTAATTAGTTTTGCATGATTAGAATTTACATAGTATGTCTTCCATATTAGATTTTCGTGGACTATATTCTTATGCGGCTTAACTTACGGCAAACAATTTAAGAAGAATTTCTACTATCTACGTACGAGGGTATTTGCAGGGTAGCGAGAATGGCCGAGTAGTTACGATTGCTGTTGGCTTTGAGCATACCTAACAACGGTTATTCCAAAAACTGTTTGCGGCTCAGCATCACTGTAGACGTTAAATACCGAAACGGGCTTTGGGTGTATTTAATTTTAATGCTGGATTATATGCTTATTGCATCGTTGACATGCACATGTTATTCTAATAACACTGGCTATGAATTCTATCCGAAGTGATCATAGTAACTTGGAAATTACAGTCAAACTGCTCATGCGGTCCCCTCTGTTAAACCGTCACTTGCTCATGCGGTCCCCTCTGTTAAGCGTCACCTGCTCATGCGGTCCCCTCTGTTAAGCCGTCAGCTGCATCATAAGTTCACCGTTTTTCTTGTCCTGTCATAGCAAATATCTATATGAACTTTAAAGAGGTCTCCTGTCTTGAAAGACAACTTTGTCTGATCCCAAAAAATCACATCCTAAGACAGGTTTGACTGTATTCGTATAAAATTTGATTTTTCTCATTGAGAACACATTCTGTTTATATAATATATTGTATATTAATCGTTGTTGACACATATGAATATTATTGTAAGATTTATATAGTATCATTACATGAACCACATCGGTTGTGCTATGATTAATATGTTCCTCTCGATTGTGGTAGATCGTGGGTTCAAGCTCCGGTTCGGTCAAATCAAAGACTATAAAATTGATATTTTTGCTTCTCCACTAATCAAGCAGCATTAAGGAGAAAGAGCAAATACAGACTGGGTCGGAGTCAGAATAATATGTCCGAGTGGAATGACATATCTACCCGCGGAATTTTGTTTCAGAGAGCTAGCACTATGTATATCGAACTAAGCGTGTTGGTCTCTAGTACAAAACAGATAACGTTGTCATCTCATCGAATGTAGCTTGTTCCTGTCATGAGTTAGCTGAAATTTGCTCATTTTGGTGTTGCCAGCTCGTCATGAAATTGCCCATTTGGTGTTACCCGCTCGTCATGAAATTGCCCATTTGGTGTTACCCGCTCGTCATGAAATTTCCCATTTGGTGTTACCCGCTCGTCATGAAATTGCCCATTTGGTGTTACCCGCTCGTCATGAAATTTCCCATTTGGTGTTACCCACTCGTTTTGAAATTGCCCATTTGGTGTTACCCATTATACACATGTATATTGTTGTTGTTTTTTTCGGATATACGAAAAGAAATATTTTGACTTCTTTTGAATTTCTGTTAATTGAATTTTATGCTTTATAAATTTTAGACAAAAGAAGGAAAAAGACTCGAAGGAGAAAAAGAGGGAGCAACAAGGAAGCACACGATTGCCAAAGTTCCCAGTTGTACCGTTCCATACTGGAAAGGAAAATGCAACTATGAGATTTCCATATCAAGATATTCCTAAATTCAGGTAAAAAAAAAATTTATGTAGACAATATACGTACATTGTCGGCAGATGTAAAATCATTTGAACAAGTTTTAGAAACAGAAAGAAAAGCAGAACTCTGATGAGCATTTCTTTCCCGTTTCGAGGCGAGTATCAATAAATTTTATATTTCCCGGCAATGTACTTATATTGTGTTTATACTGCAATGTCCTGTGTGAAAAACAATGTTTAATTTACTCAGACAATGGGTGAAAACATTGGACACTTGGTTGAAGTTCTTATTTGGTATCTGTAGTACAGTCTGTGATGGACCAGTGTCTATTGCACTTCCCTCTACATAAGACACAAGGCACATGGAGACATTGTAGGTCTAGTAGACATATATAATCAGATTGCAGTATTAATAAAATAAAAAAAAAAATTACCACATTGTCTGTAGTATTTTGTAGATAATTCTTTGTCCTTTTGACCTTGACGTGGTGTACTCGATACAACATTATGTGATAAAGTTTGTCAGTGTCTTGCGACAGGTCGGTGGTTTCTTTGGGTACTCCGGTTTCCTCCACCAATAAAACCGACCGCCACGATATAACTGAAATATTGTTCAAAGTGGCATTAAACACCATAAAAACTAAGCAAATGCTCATATGGAGTACTTAATTAATATTAGTACTTGTATTATATTTAAGAAATAATTCATGGAAGCCATAGTTTGTTTCTAGTTTTAACATGGGTAACATTATTTTCATAAGCATTTTATCCTGGTGATAGAATTAATGTTTATCAACTGGATTGTGGGTTTCGTTTCAGGCAAGAAATGGATCAAAGATTTAGCTTAAATGCTCCACAAAAAGTCGATAAAGATTACAAACGAACAAAAGATGATTTTTACAGAATGGAACTAGACAAATTAGATGACGTACATCCGTTAAACCGTCCACACATGCGTAAAGCATATTTTGCTTATCTTCAGAATACTCCTGGTTCAAAGAAGGCAATTACCGAATGTGTTAAGTCTCTCGATGGATCACAACAACACCAGAAAAGTGGATCAGCACCAAGGGTTAGCTAAGTGTACCGGAACTTTAAAATACCCGTGGAAATTAAATCCGTCCAAATTATGACTAATTTAAAAAAAAAAATGTTTATTTTCTAAATGGATTTTCAATAATTATATCAAAACAATTGAATATGTGTGTGATCATGTGACAGGTTATACAAGATAGTACAGAGAAACCAGTCTAAACCGACCAACTTTTGTGTTCGGAATAGACAGGTGTTCGGTTTATGCAGGTTAAATATACAAAGATTTCCTTCATTGAAACTTTATTTAAAATTCGGTTTATACATGAATTCTTGTTTATTCAGAGTTCGGTTTAGACAGGTTTATACAGGATTCTTGTTTATTCAGAGTTCGGTTTAGACAGGTTTATACAGGATTCTTGTTTATTCAGAGTTCGGTTTAGACAGGTTTCACTGTATTACATTATTAGCTTGGAAATAAAAATAGCCAAATAGTTTTCTACCATTTATGATGGGTACATTACATGCACTCAGATATATTCATTGTATCTTCTGATCAATGTTTTCTGATGGTGTATTTCCCTTTTCTGTTTTTAAGATATTAGTTCTAGCTGTTAGCTATTGAGGATAAACAGATGTAGCTTAATGCCTTGTAATCGATTCTACATGTTTTAAATATTGCATTTTAAATAGTGTTTCACTGTCATTGTCTTTTCCTGTTATATCACTTTTTATAAATTCACATTATGTAGTAACTATAATCACCTTTATGTATAAACAGGACGAGAGTGTAACCGCATATGTTTAAAAATATGAAGATGATTATTGTTTTTGTTCAGATAATGCAAATTCTGTTACTTTTTTCATAAGAGATATTGATACCAAAGTTTTTTGTTAAATATCACCTATTATGTATGGTGTACTCTACCCGATAAAGGTGAAGAAAGGGCATAATATTTTACCTGCTAATTTGAAGGTATTTAAATGAAACAATATTGCATAATATGAACGAGTGCTACAATGCATTTTCTGATATTTAATGCTACATGTAAAATAAAGAGAAAAAGTAATCATAGAAATAGGTCTCGAAAATGTTTTAATCAAAGGTAGATGACCATAGAATATAAAGAACTGTGAGATAAAGTAATTATAGACATATGTCTTGCAAATGTTGGATTAAAAGAGAGATAACTCTAGAATAAATAGAACTGTTGTTGTATAACTGAGAATCTGTGATATTATATGCAGGTATGAAAAAAGTTCATTGTTATAATTAAAATAAATAAAAAACGATTTGTGTTACTTTTTCGGAGGAAAGAAACGTTGATATCAAATTTAGTGGGGCACTGCGTGTTTCTGGAATATTCCTTATCAGAAGAGTTATCAAAGGGGTAATCAGAATCCGTAAATAGGATAAGGGAGTAAGTGAGTAAGTGATTGTTGTTTAACGCCAACTCAGCAATTTTTCAACTATATCATGGCGAGGACAAGTTAATTTTCAATGAGATGATGATGAGGTACGCTTTGTACTAGACCAACACGCTGAGTTGGATTTTTATAGTGGTAGCTCACTGAAACAACAGTCAATGGATAGACATGTCGCTCCACTCGGACACATTAGTCTGATTCCTAGCCAACCATTCTTTGCTCTTATTTCCTCCTTAATGCTGCGTGCTTGGCGGAAAAGCAACAAATACCAATTTTATAGTCTTTGGTTTGACCCGATCAGGGCTCGAACCCACGATCTACGCACTCGAGGCGAGCAAGCTAACCATTACACCAGCGAAGCGGTTAATCGAAGAAGAACAGACAACACAATGACCAAAAGAAAAGGTACAAAAGGACAAACAACGAACCCCACTAATATCCATGTACAACAACGAACCCCACTAAAATCCAGGTACACTCACAATAAAACAGATTAGAAAGCTGCATAATTTTATCAAAATCGTTCGTATTTTTCATGAAATAGGATATTAAAACTATGATTTATATTAGAACTGTGTCACTAGTGGAGCAGGAACTGCTGATCCTTCCGGAGCAACCGAGTTCACCCCTGGTTTTTAGTGGGGTTCGTGTTACTGGATCTTTAGTTTATATGTTTCTTTTGTAGATCGTTGTTTGTCCTTTTGTACTTTTTCTTTTGGCCATTGTGTTGTCTGTTCTTCTTCGATATACGGATTCTGATTACCCTTTTGGTATCGTCAAACTCTTCTTATATAAAAATTGGACACAGTATGTTTTATTTTCGATTATTTTTTTCTCTCAACAATATGAAGCGATAGTTCATCCACAGTCAGTTACAGAAGATGGTGCTGACAGCTGTTGACATACTCATCAGTGATTGGTTAATACAAATTGATGAAATCTTGTGTTTTGGTCACCGACCTGTAACTACTACATATATTGCAGCATTTCTGTTGATATTTGGATGAAACGTGAAGTTTGTCTTGGGATTTGTTGGCAATCAGCCAACAAAGGTAGATATCTGATGAGTGCGCACGACACCTTTCTAGAATAACCTTCATCAGGTACGATTGGAAAGCCAAATAAATGAAAGGTATTTGGGAGCGAGAAAACCAAAAGGACCAAATAAGGATATCCAAAATGGGCTAATGTCACTTATGTCTGAGACAGAATGGCATTAGTTTTAATATGAAGGTTCGAACCTACAGTGCATGGACAAAAGTATTGGAACGATAATGGCGTCGTGACGTATTGCGTAGCGGTATGTCCCTTTTGACAATGAATGTTCACGTTTTCATACATAGTCTTCCCTATTGAATTTTTTAATTAAACTTCACCTGGAAATGTCATAAATGATGTCAGTAGTTTATTATCAGCATCTCTGTACCCAAAACGTAAATAAACAGCTGAAAGTAAAATGCCGGGAAGATCAAAAGATTTGTCAGTAGGTCAGAGAGATTCCATTGTAGAATTAATTAGAGGAGGCCATTCATATATATATATATGGAAAAGTCGCAAGTATGTTAAAATACCGAAAACTACAGTGTACAACGTTTCTAAAAAGTATGGTTCACGGGGTAGTACAGAAAATGCCAAAAAAATTGGTGAGACGAAAAAGTTTGGACGATCGCCATGGCCGAAAAATTTGAGGGCAGATAGGAAAGCCTCATTCTCTGATATTACAAACAGATTTAACAATTTTGAAAATATAAATGTGTGTAAAAAAACAATGTAGAGGTTTATTCGAAGCAAGGGGTATCGTCGGTGCGTATGCAGGGAGAAAATACGAATTCGAGGGGTAAACAGGAAAAAACGAGTCACGTGGTGCAAGGAAAAACGACGGTGGCCATTTGATGATTGGAAAAAGGTTATTTTTTCAGACGAGAGCCAGATTGTGATTGGAAATGACAATCGAGTCTATATTTGGAGAAAAAAAGATGAAACATTCCGACCTTAATGTATTTGTCCCGGTGGTAACAGAAAAATCAGCGTCATGATTTGGGGTTGCATTACATACAATGGCGTCGGTACTTTGACTAAAGTTGATGAAACAATAAATACAGCGAAATACGTTGAAATCTGGACAGTTGTTTGTGGCCAGTCATTGCCAGGCACTTCCCAAATGATAATTATTGTTTTCAGGATGACAAAAACGTTCATGGATGAAAACGAAATAAAAACCATGGAATGGCCGACCCAAAATCCGAACTTGAACATCATTGAAAATGTACGGTTGTAGCTGAAAATTGAATTACAGAACATTTCTGAAACAGTAGATTCTAGGGATCAACTTTATGACAAAATTTTCCAAATATGGACCAATATTTCAGTAGATTACATTAGAAATTTGTACTCGTCAATTCCAAAACGTATCCGTAAAGTTCCGACAGCTCGAGGTTACATCACTAAATATTAAGGTAAGTCAATCCAGTTTGCATATTTTTTACATTTTGAGCTTGCATGAGTCTCGAAGTTGATATTAAAGAGTTTCTATTTCCTGTTTAAACCATATGAAACGTGCATTCCGATAAATTCGCGAGACGTTTACATGAAGGTGATAAACCGTGACGCCATTATCGTTCCTTGTCCACGCACTTTATAAAACTAGTTCAACTCCACCACATTTTATTGAAGTGCCTGTACTAATAAAAACGTAGATATAAGATTTAGTGCGCAAGACACGTTTCTGGAATAACCTTCATCAGGTACATGTACGCTCAAAGCCAAAGTATTTAAATGCCAAATAATTTAAAGTCTTTGGGAGCAAGTAAACCAAAGGGCCTAAACAGGACAGCCAACATCTGATAAGGTCACCTATGTCTGAGGGAGGAGAACCTTAGTTTTAATAATAGTTACATTATTTAGGAGACCATTCTTTAAATATCCTGAATTAAGTAGTGCAGTACTCAGAATTCGGTGACATTATGTAAAAAGAAAGTTTCAGTGCAACGTACGCGTTGTGAAATATTATAGTACTGTGAAGGTGTGGAAATCTATAATGGAAAAATAGAAGTCGTCTTTGTCAAGAATACTACCAACACACAAACGTCTACTTCTCACCCTGGCCTTTACCTTGAAATTGACAACAGTAGAAAATTAAAAACAAAACTCTACCACAAAACAGTCAATTTCCCATTCATTAGAAGCAATTTTCCAGCAAAACAAGCGCATGGAATTTACATTTCACAACACGTACGTTATTCTAGAGCTTATGCCAAGTACAGTGATTTTCTGGACAGAGATCAGATGACAACTGAAAAGCTACTCAAACAAGGCTATAGTCGTCATCACCAACTGGTTGAGCGTTATAAAGTAAAATGGCAATGTATCTTTCCCCTTTTACGTATATTTTCCTTTCCTTCACAATCAACAAGACGTTTTACCGGACTTGAATATATGAGTAACAAGGTGGGCATCCTCTAATAATATAAACTGCTTACTCTTCGGGAGCAGCTGAGTTCACCTCGGTTTGTTGGTGGTGTCCGTGTTATTCTTCTTTTTTTTGTGTTGGGTTTTTTGTTTCGTTTGTCTTTGTTCTGTGTCTTGTGTCCAATGTTGCAGCTGTCTCTGGATTCTCCATTCTTAGCTGCCCCTTCGGTTTTCTCTAACGTTTATTCCAAACATTTTGATAAACTCAGCTAATGACAAGTACCTTTCAGAGAAATGTGACTAAAGTTGATTACAATGAACTCCATCAGAACAGTTCAACAATTCAATCGGAAAATTGTACTCGTCTGGCTTGGTACAGATGTGTCGGTAAAAAGTGGCGGAGTTGAAGTAGTTTTACAGACAGGCTAAGCTGTCTCTCTTCACAAAATGATGCGGTCATGCAAGTGTTTTCTACATGTGAATATTATGTCAGCTCTCAGATATAATTGGGCGAGAGTCTTCGTTTTAACTCTTTTTATATTATTACATACTTTATTCCAAAATCACCTGTTTACAATAACCTTAATGGCCCAGGGTTGCACATTAAAGGTCCCCGTTTTACATCAATCTCACTTGTCCAGGGGTTGCAAGTGAAAATAAAAAAAATCCACTCAAACATTCTTTATAGTCATTTGTTTTTACATTTCATCGTAATGCTGAATATTAATGTTGCACTTAATACATTATATATTTATTCTTTATGGTGTTACAAGCGTTGTATCTTCATCAATAGATTCTAGGGTAGTACTTCTGGAGAGTCGATTTTGCATGCTTCCATAAAGGATGGATAAATGTTCTGCTCTACATCTCTTAAAATATAAACGTTTTTGCATAACTTCCTTGGTGGGCTTTTCAAAACTTTGTTGTAAGGAATATACTGTACAACATAATAATAATAATAATAATAATAACAATAATAATAATAATAATGATAATAATAAAATGAATATGCAGTGGATGTGTCTCTGCAGTTGCTATTGTACAAATAATAATAATAATAATAGTAATGATAAAAATAATAAAAATAATCTACAAGTGTCACACATAATACAAATAAAATTGGCTTATGGTGTTTAACGCCACTTTCAACAATATTTCAGTTATATCGTGGCGGTCAGTTTTATTGGTGGAGGAAACCGGAGCACCCGCAGAAAGCCACCGACCTGTCGCAAGTCACTGACCTCGAGTACACCTCGCCACAACATGACTCAAACTCACAACTTTAGTGGTGATAGGCACTGATTACATAGGTAGCTAAAATCCAACTACCATACGATCACGACCACGACGGCCCCTCAATATGCAGTGGATATGTCTCTGCTGTTGCTATTGTACAAATAATTTCTATGTAGCTTTTATATTTTGCTATCGTCATGAATATAGCTGAAATTCTGCTCGATGGATGTCATACAAAAAATCAATTAATCAATCAACTAATCAAGCAATAAATAAATAAATCAATCAATCAATCTACATTGTCCGGTGGTTCTTATTCATATCGCCGTGGCCGTGATCGTATGGTAGTTGGATTTACAACTACCTATGCAATCAGTGCCTATCACCACTTATTGTGAGTTCGAATCTCGATCAGGGTGAAGAGTACAATATTATATGATAAAGTTTGTCAGTGACTTGCGACAGGTCGGTGGTTTCCTCCGGGTATTCCTGTTTCCTCCACCAATAAAAACTGACCGCCACGATATAACTGAAATATTGTTATAAAGTGGCGTTAAACCCCATCAAACAAACAAACAAACTTATTCAGATAAGAACATTCTTACCACTATCATCTATTTTGTCCTGTCTTTGAAGCGATCTGATTTTCGTCTGTTCCTAAAATAATATGTTACCGGCATTACAAGACATAATACAGTATTATGTTACCAACATTACAAGACATAGCACAGTATTATGTTACCAGCATTACAAGACATAGTACAGTATTATGTTACCAACATTACAAGACATAGTACAGTATTATGTTACCAGCATTACAAGACATAGTACAGTATTATGTTACCAACATTACAAGACATAGCACAGTATTATGTTACCAACATTACAAGACATAGTACAGTATTATGTTACCAACATTACAAGACATAGTACAGTATGATGTTACCAACATTACAAGACATAGCACAGTATTATGCTACCAACATTACAAGACATAGCACAGTATTATGTTACCAACATTACAAGACATAGCACAGTATTATGCTACCAACATTACAAGACATAGTACAGTATTATGTTACCAGCATTACAAGACATAGTACAGTATTATGTTACCAACATTACAAGACATAGCACAGTATTATGTTACCAACATTGCAAGACATAGTACAGCATTATGTTACCAGCATTACAAGACATAGTACAGTATTATGTTACCAACATTACAAGACATAGTACAGTATTATGTTACCAACATTACAAGACATAGTACAGTATTATGCTACCAACATTACAAGACATAGCACAGTATTATGTTACCAACATTACAAGATACAGTACAGTATTATGTTACCAACATTACAAGACATAATACAGTATTATGCTACCAACATTACAAGACATAGTACAGTATTATGCTACCAACATTACAAGACATAGCACAGTATTATGTTACCAACATTACAAGACATGGTACAGTATTATGTTACCAACATTACAAGACATAGCACAGTATTATGTTACCAACATTACAAGACATAGTACAGTATTATGCTACCAACATTACAAGACATAGCACAGTATTATGCTACCAACATTACAAGATATAGTACAGTATTATGTTACCAACATTACTAGACATAATACAGTATTATGTTACCAACATTACAAGACATAGCACAGTATTATGTTACCAACATTACAAGACATGGTACAGTATTATGTTACCAACATTACAAGACATAGCACAGTATTATGTTACCAACATTACAAGACATAGTACAGTATTATGCTACCAACATTACAAGACATAGCACAGTATTATGCTACCAACATTACAAGATATAGTACAGTATTATGTTACCAACATTACTAGACATAATACAGTATTATGTTACCAACATTACAAGACATAGTACAGTATTATGTTACCAACATTACAAAACATAGCACAGTATTATGTTACCAACATTACAAGACATAGTACAGTATTATTTTACCAACATTACAAGACATAGTACAGTATTATGTTACCAGCATTACAAGACATAGTCCAGTATTATGTTACCAACATTACAAGACATAGCACAGTATTATGTTACCAACATTACAAGATACAGTACAGTATTATGTTACCAACATTACAAGACATAATACAGTATTATGCTACCAACATTACAAGACATAGTACAGTATTATGCTACCAACATTACAAGACATAGCACAGTATTATGTTACCAACATTACAAGACATGGTACAGTATTATGTTACCAACATTACAAGACATAGCACAGTATTATGTTACCAACATTACAAGACATAGTACAGTATTATGCTACCAACATTACAAGACATAGCACAGTATTATGCTACCAACATTACAAGATATAGTACAGTATTATGTTACCAACATTACTAGACATAATACAGTATTATGTTACCAACATTACAAGACATAGTACAGTATTATGTTACCAACATTACAAAACATAGCACAGTATTATGTTACCAACATTACAAGACATAGTACAGTATTATTTTACCAACATTACAAGACATAGTACAGTATTATGTTACCAGCATTACAAGACATAGTCCAGTATTATGTTACCAACATTACAAGACATAGCACAGTATTATATTACCAGCATTACAAGACATAGCACAGTATTATGTTACCAACATTACAAGACATAGCACAGTATTATGTTACCAACATTACAAGACATAGCACAGTATTATGTTACCAGCATTACAAGACATAGTACAGTATTATGTTACCAACATTACAAGACATAGCACAGTATTATGTTACCAGCGTTACAAGACATAATACAGTATTATGTTACCAACATTACAAGACATAGTACAGTATTATGTTACCAACATTACAAGACATAATACAGTATTATGTTACCAGCATTACAAGACATAGCACAGTATTATGTTACCAACATTACAAGACATAGCACAGTATTATGTTACCAACATTACAAGACATAATACAGTATTATGTTACCAGCGTTACAAGACATAATACAGTATTATGTTACCAGCGTTACAAGACATAATACAGTATTATGTTACCAGCGTTACAAGACATAATACATTAAAGACAAACATATTGCCAGACTTAATCCAATTCTTAGTTGTTACTAGATTAACACGACGGGTGTCACTAGTGGAGCAGGAACCACTTACCCTTCCGGAGCACCTGAGGTCACCCCCGGTTTTTAGTGGGATTCGTGTTACTTGATCTTTAGTTTTATGTGTATGTTTTGTAGATCGTTGTTTGTTCTTTTGTACTCCTTCTGTTCTTCTTCGATATACGGATTCTGATTACCCCTTTGGTATCTTCAATCTCTTCTTAAAGATAAACATATAGTCAGATTGTACAACAATCCAATTCTTTGATTCCATGACGTAATAATTTACTTTATCCATCAATTTTGACAGGATATCCAAATATGGGCATTAGAGGATTGTTTTTTTCCCTGTATTTTAATATTTATAGTCTACATATATGTACACCATAACAACGATAGCTGTTTGTCCATTTGCCTTTTTTATCTGTTGTTTTGTTTGTCCTTCTTCGACTTACAGTTTCTGATTACTCCTTTTGCCATCTACAAACTGTTCTTTTTTGTCCTTTTGTTCTTTTCTTTGGTCATTGTATTGTTTGTCTTTCGATTTACGGTTTCTGATTCCCCCTTTTGTTATCTTCAAACGTATCTTTATAACTAGGATTTTCAAAACCATCAAACATTGAGCTAAATTTATATAAAATATTTGAGTTTGAAAACATCAACATAAACATTTTACAACATAAAAGTCACATATAGTATCAGTGGGTGAGTGATGAATGTTTGTTGTTTAACGCTAAATGAGCAATATTTCAGCCATATCATGGCGAGGACAAGTTACAATCAATGAAATGATGATGATGTTGTACTAGACCAACAAGCTTTGTTGAATTGTTTGCTAACCCACTGAGACAATAGTCCGAGGACATGTTGCTTAAACCGGGCATAGTATCCTGATTCCGAGCTAACCAGATTTTGATCTTTCTACTTAATGCCTCACGCTTACCGGAGAAGAAACAAATGCCAATTTCCTATTTCTTGGCTTGATCCGACCAACCTCGAACCCACCATAGTGTTTAAATACCGGTACCTATTTAATTCAGACGTCGTCTCTATTGTTGAAATTAAGATAAGTTTGTAAACTTATGCTTGGAAATTAAAACTGGACTATAATATCATCCGCTCAGTACAGCCCCCAAATAATGTATTTAAAACAAATTAAGATACTCCTTTCTCAGGCTTAAATAACTTAAGCCGATTTTGACTATCCTGCTTATAGTACTGCAAATTATTTCTGTAGGCATTCTAATTTTCGAGTTTAATGTACCGAGATAACATACGGCAAAAAATGAGTTCAAATCATAGATAAATGTTTGTATTTTCATTTTCGTTTGTTCGTACGATGTTTCTGTGGTCACATTTTTAGTTATCTAGGTGTTATTATAGGTACCCCTTGATACAAACATTAGGTAGCTATTTTCAAATACGACCTATTCCTTTTTATCAACATTCGTGAGCATGTGTCGCATTATTTTTCGAAAGAAGAAACATAAAATATTAACACCAGATAGTACAAATCTGTTGATAATGATTCTTTTTAAAGATTTAGAATAATAAATTTTGTTATTTTTCTATGCATTTTTTTTACATAATTTTCATTGATAATCTGAACAATTGTTATGAAATTGCGCTTTGTTATAATAAAAAGACAATTATATATTGTAACGCTGCTCCGTGTTAAATTTCATAATTTTATATAGTGTTATTTAGAAATAAATCGAAAAAAACCTCTACCTACAAAGGCGACTTTTAATGCGAAAATTTTACCAATCCGATAATTGATAGGAGTGTTACTGTGTTCGGTCACTAAATAGGACAATTGACTCGATAAATGAGTTTTTGAAACGTCGTGTCATAAGCAAATATTGACGACTAGTTATATTTACTTGTTATTTTATGATAAATGAAATGCATTTGAGGTCAACGAGTGCTTAACTTTAGTAACTTTTGGTGTAAATAGTTTGTTTAAATAGTTTGTTTAACTTGTTATTATTTTCGACTGTTTGTAATACACAAACCGAACCCTTGGGATACGATATTTTCATACAATGTCGTGCTTTGTTGCGTCAATTGGTAGACTTTGGGGGTGATGGTGGATTGAAAGATCTGTTGATTGAATCTTCCGTGTATGCAGCTAGATCAGTTGAGCAGATGATGACCGGTAAACAATTTAATCGTGCTGTACGGGCATTGACATTAGTATATGAAGCCTTATCCTCACTGTGGCTATCATCTTTCTTTGAGTGGTGCAGAGAAAATGATATTTGAACAGCACTTAAAGATAAGTTGTCTCCTGTCCTGGCTTCGCCTCGATTTTTTTAGAATTAATTATTTTTTGTTTAAATGTTTCTATGACTTACTCAACCCATCTTCAGCACCGTTAGAGCATCAAACAAATGTTTCAAAGAAGGACGACTGCTAATTGGAAATGCTTGATTGCACACACAATTCTCGTTATTTATGGTCAACAGGAAGTCGGAAATTAAGGCACTATAACCTAATAACTTACGCATGATAGCTTTGAAAATAACTTTTACTTATCAGCTACCAAATGATTGTAGAAAAAATGAAAATACAAAAACCTGTTTGGATGTAGGTACCGTTTAAATTGTTGTTGTTAAATTTTAGGAAAATTAGATAGTTCAAGATTGACGCCATCTTAACATGGGTTGTATAAACATAACTATAAAAATAGACCACAATCGTATCATTTGTAACATTATCGTAAAAATATATCCATTTCATTTTCGCTTAGCAAAGGATTTTTGAAAAAAATAGGCAATTTAATTTTATCTTAATTGTTTTTTGATTTTGAGATTTGACCTTTAACCCTGATTTTAGAAAAACGTGACCATTTCTCATTCGTACGAACAAAATTTTCCGATGCTCCCCATTATCCTCTTTCCAACGATATATAATTTAGCTGTATGTTCTGTCGGTACATTAAATCCATCTGAACAGTTTTCCATTTGCAGCACTATTAGACCCTTTGTGTTAGTTGCTCCTAGCTCCCAAAGAATTTGGCTTTCTTGCTAACACGAATGCTTGAATTGCTTGGCTCTCCAGTATTTTGACCTGATGATATTTATTAAAGTTATAAGATATCTACGTTTTTATTTGCTTTAATTTATGTCTAAATGTCATTAACATCCATATAAACATTGAGAAAACTGAAGGGACAACCAAGAATGGACAATCCAGAGACACTGGCAAAACTGAACACAAGGCACAGGACTAAGACAAAAAGCACTCAGCACAGAAAGCTAAAAAGTACGCTTTAGATAAAACTAGAGGGACAATCAATACTGGAAAATTCAGAGACACAGGTAACACTGGACACACAAGACACAGGACGGAAACAAACAACACACAAATGAGAAAACTACAAATTAAACGTTAAGGAAAACAAGAGGGACAATCAACAATGGACCATCCAAATACACAGGTAACACTGAACACAAGACACAGGACGAAGACAAACAAAAAGCAAAGCAGAAAACTAAAGAACAAACGTTAGAGAAGACCGAAAGAGCAAGCAAGCTTGACGCCTATTATATGATAAAGTTTGTCACTTTTTGTCTGTGGTTTTCCTCGGGAACTTCTTATGTCATTCTCCAATAAAATAGAGTGAGTGAGTGCTTGTTGTAGCGTCAATGTAAAGGCATGTGTGTCTCACATCTCTGGTTCAGAAGGAGACAGAGAAGCTAATTGTCTCCAGGTACGGTTACGAATCGGCTATATGAGCTTAATTTAGTACCACAACATTCCTAGCTTATTCAGCAACTTGTTTCTATGTCACATTCAATGACTGCGTGCATATGCATAAAAGCGGTCTGACTATGGAATCGGGAGACGTGAGTTATTCACTGACGAGTTTCATTTCACGCTTACCGCCGAAAACGTTTCTATCGACTCTGAGGTGATTGATATCATGAAGTTTGTGTTATTGCAATCCGCATATATTTGGATGATCATTCATGGTTTGTGTGGATTTGATATGGCGTGTGACACATCTCTCGTGGACATCTAGAACAGTCGGAGAGCTGTACGATATCGGGCTCCACATTCTTCTGATTATCCACGTGAAGTTCATAATCTTACGTCATATCCAATGAATACACCGATAGAGGAAATCGGAGGAGCAACCAAGAATGGAAAATCCAGACACTGGCAACATTAGGCACAAGGCACAGAACGTTGATAAACAAAATAAAAAATACTACACAGAAAACAAAAAGATGAGCAACTGGAACCCCTTTAAAAATAATTCTCAATGTTTAGTTTTCTGCGCGGTGCTTATGAAAATCATTTTGTGTCCTTTCGTCCTTTTTCTCTTGGTCATTATATTGTCTGACTTTGTTCGTTTTGTGGCCTCTAATTTCCCTTTGGTATCTTCAAACTTTTCAAAATAATACAAATATATGAAACTACATTACCCGGTTTTCTCTTGTCTCTTGAATAACTTTTTGGTATCTGCTTGTATTTCCTTTAAAAAATATTCAAAATACAGAAAAAGGAAAAACAAACAATCTGAAATTTGATATAGTTATTAATAAAATGGTGAAATTACATAATGTTAACAAAATGATTAGTGCAATAAAACTAATTTAATCCAGTCACATTTCATTGAAGTGCATGAACCAAGGCATGAGAGCGAGCGTCATTTATATGTTTGATAGAGATCTCGATTTTGCCTCTTTCTACGATTTTCCGATTAGATTTTGGAGGTGTTCCGAAAGTGTGGTATTTTTTTTCTCCGTTTTATTAAAATATATTCAATTCTTATAATCACATTTAAACCACACCAAAATTTAATATAATTGAATATTTCGTCGTGAATTTTATTTGTGTTAGATTATTTGCTGTTGGAAATTACTACGCCATTGATTGTTTACATCTGACGTCGTCATGGAGGCACGTGCAAGTTCGGGTTTAAAGTTTTATTGGGATATAAAACATCTCTTTTAAAATCATGTGACCACTTCATAGCCAATCATATTGTAACATTTCAATGAAAAACGGAAGTAATGTAATTATTAAAATATATTGCTTGGGATGAATAAAACCCACAAGCGAGATATAATGAATATCCTGTGTGTTAGAGGTATTCAAAGCTCCATACCAGAAAGGATTAAAAGTTAATTTGTGATATATCTTTCAGTTGATACGATATTCCAGAGCTTGTGGTTCCTACCAGGATTTGCTTGATATATGGTTGCTGCTATCAAGGAAGCTATTGAACCAAGGATTCCTCTTGGTTAAGTTGAAATCATCATTTTGAAAGCTTTACGGTCACCACCATGACTTGGTTGACCGTTATGGAATATCTGTGTCACAAATGACCATGTATATGTTCCATGTAAACACTCCCGTTCTTTCCTCATTCATGACTTGTCACCGGATTTGTAACAGATTAACACGACGGGTGCCACAAGTGGAGCAGGAAATGCTTATCTTTCGGGATTACCTGAGTTCAACCCGTTTTTTAGTGGGGTTTGTGTTACACACTCTTTAGTTTTATGTGTATGTTTTGTAGATCGTTGTTTGCCCTTTTTTCCTTTTTCTGATGGCCATTGTGTTGTCTGTTCTTCTTCACTTAACGGATTCTGATTACCCCTTTGTATCTTTGACCTCTTCTTGTGACCTGTTGAGAGACACAATCTACCATCATCCTCCCTCTTGTTGTTGTAGAGGAAATATCAGTTGATATGTCCATTACAGAGTCATAATTTTCTTGATCTTTCTTGGAATCTCGCAATGAAAAATATGGAAGAAAAGTAGGTTGAATAGTGAAATGATATGGAAAATATGGAAGAAAGATAAGTTGAAAAGTGAAATGATATGAAAAATATGGAAGAAAGCCAAGTTGAATAGTGAAAAGATATGGAAAATATGGAAGAAAGCCAAGTTGAATAGTGAAAAGATATGGAAAATACAGAAGAAACCCAAGTTGAATTGTGAAATGATATGGAAAATATGGAAGAAAGGTAAGTTGAAATGTGAAATGATATGGAAAATATGGAAGAAAGGCAAGTGGAATAGTGAAAAGATTTGGAAAATACAGAAGAAAATTGTGAAAAGATATGAAAAATATGGAAAATATGGAAGAAAAGTAAGTGATTGTTGTTTGAAGCCAAGTGAGAAATTTTCCCACTATGTCATGGCGATAGCAAGTTATATTTACACGAGATGATGCCGAAGGCCACCCACGGTGTATAAGACCAGCACAGTTAGTTGGCTTTTAATAGTGCTATCTCACTGAAACCTATGTAGACATGCCGCTCCACTCGGAACAAAATATTATGATTCCAAACCAACGAGTCTTAGATCTAACTCCTTAATGGTGCACGCTTAGCGAAAAAGCATCAAATACCAAAATGTCATATCCTTAGTTTGATCTAAGAACAGTTTGAAGATACCAAAGCAGTAATCAGAATCCGTAAATCGAAGGACAGACACCGCAATGGCCAAAAGAGAAAGTACAAAAGGACAAACAACGATCTACAAAACATTGCACATGAAACTAAAGATCGAGTAACACGAACCCCACTAAAACCGGGGTTGAACTCGGGTGCTCTGGAAGGGTAGACAGTTCCTGCTCCACAAGTGGTACCAGTCGTGTTAACTTACTGGGGTTCTAATCAGAGATCTATCCCACTCGATCACTAACCGACGATTTTTGAATTTAACTTACCTTACATTGACCCTAATCAATGCAAATTTCCATATAATATATTCCGTTTGTCCTCATTTATGACATATCACCGGGTTTCTAACATGTGGAGCAGAAAATGTTCACCCGTCCGAAGCCCCTGAGTTCCCACCCGTTTTCAGTGGTTTGGCGTTGCTCGATCTTTAGTTATTTGTTTAGTATTTGGTAGATTATTGTCTTTCCTTTTGTTTGTTTAGCCAATGCATTGTCTGTCCTTTTTCGTTTTGTCTTTGTACTGTCTGTTCTTCGATAGGAGATCATTGTCTGTCCTTTTTCATTTTGTCATTGTACTGTCTGTTCTTCGATAGTAGATCATTCTCTGTCATTTTTCATTGTCATTGTACTGTCTGTTCTTCGATAGTAGATCATCGTCTGTCTTTTTGTTATTACTTCGTTTTGTGATTGCATTGTCTGTCCTTCGATTTACAACTTCTGATTACCTCTTTGGCATTTTCAATCTTTTCTAGAATTAAAATGATACAACTATATCAAGGGGCCGTCGTGGCCGTTATCGTATGCAATCTACCTATGCAATCAGTGCCTATCACCACTGATGTGAGTTCGAATCTCGATCAAGGAGAAGTGTACAATATGGTGTGATAAAGTTAGTCAATGATTTGCGGTAGATCGGTGGTTTTCTCCGTGATCTCCGGTTTCCTCCACCAATAAAATTGACCGCCGCGATATAGCTGAAATATTGTTAAAAGTGGCGTTAAACACGATAAAACCAAGCAACCATTCATTACATAATACCGGTTTCTAACAAGTAGAGCAGGAAATGCTTACCCTTCCGGTTTTTAGTGGTTTCGCGTTGCTCGATCTTTAGTTATTTGCTTAGTGTTTTGTAGATTATTGTTTTTCCCTTTGTCTTCTTTTGGCCATTGTGTTGTCTGTCCTTCTTCGAGTGACGGCTTCTGTTTCCCCTTTGGCATTTTCAATCTTTTCTAGAACTAAAATGACACAACTATATTACGTATATACATACCTATATTACTACAAGCCTTTAAGAGAAAATCAAACGTCTATCGTCAACCGTTCTAATTATCAGTCTGACCACATCAACATGGCTACAAAAACGTCACCATCCTGCAATTACGTCAATGACGGAATTATTGACCAACGGAATGCTTTAAAATAGTTTTTGCTTAACCTTGACATAACAAAACTGGCGATAGCAACCCGATTTAAAGTGGAAATTTTAAACATGACAAACACTAGTGGGGTAAAAAGGTCACTGCTAACAATTTGAAATTGAGACATTTTACTTCGATCTTGTTGGTTATTACTTATCGAGTGCTAATTTATATTTCTAACTAAAGCTCTCTTATTTGATGTAGTATTTATAAATACGAAAAATAGCAGCTATTTTATCATCCTCTCAGTAGTCGGTGCTGACAAGGTTTATCAGATATATATTTTTTATCGCTTTTTAGTGGGGTTCGTGTTACTCGATTTTTAGTTTTATATATATTTTTTGTTGATCGTTGTTTGTTCTTTTGCACTTTTTCTTTTGGCCATTGTGTGTTCTGTTCTTTATCGATATACGGATTCTGATTACCCCCTGGGTATCTTCAAACTCTTCTTCGAAAAATTACATCTATTTTATCATCCTCCCAGTAGCCAGTGCTTTGTTGGATATATTTTTTTATCGAAATGCAGTCCTAAATCATGTAATTACTATTAAAACTAAGGAATAGGCGCCCTTAGTCGATTTGGGATATCCTGTTTACCTGATGAAGGTTATTCCAGGAACGCGTCGTGTACGCACTAAATTTCATATCTACGTTTTTTTTTTATTATAATAGACTGATACAGTGTGTCAATTCATGACGCATAAATAACGAACTTTGTCATTAGGAAGAGTTTGAAGATACCAAAGGGGTAATCAGAATCCGTATATCGCAGAAGAACAGACAACACAATGGCCAAAAAAAAAGTACAAAAGGACAAACAACGATCTACAAAACATACTATGTAAACATAAAACTAAAGATCGAGTAACACGAACCCCACTAAAAGCAGACGTGAACTCAGGTCCTCCGGAAAGGTAAACAATTCCTGCTCTACTAGTGGCACCCATCATGTTAATCTAGTTACAAACCCGGTGATAAGTCGTGAATGAAGAAAGAACCGGGAAGTGTTTACAAGTGGAACATATCCTTGGTCATTTGTGACACAGATATTCCATAACGGTCAACCAAGTGCTTCTATTAGATGTGGTCTTTAAAGAATACGAACGATAGCAGCTATCTTATCATCCTTCCAGTAGTCGGTGCTATGGCGCTGACATGGTTTGTTAGATATATATTTTTTTCGAAATATGCAATGCTATATCATGTAATTATTATTAAAACCAAAGTTATCCTCCCCTTAGGTATAGGTGACCTTGGTCAATTTAGGATATCCTGTTTAGACCCCTTGGTTTTCTTGCTCCCAAAGACTTAAATTATTTGGTTTTCAAATATTTCGGCTTTGAGCGTACCTGATGAAGGTTATTCCAGGAACGCGTCGTATACGCACTGACTTTGATATCTACGTTTTTTTATATTATAATAGACTGATACAGTGTGTCAATTCATGACGCATAAATAACGAGCTTTGTCATTAGGAAGAGTTTGAAAATACCAAAGGGGTAATCAGAATCCGTATATCGAAGACAACACAATTGCCAAGAGCAAAAGTACAAACAACGATCTACAAAACATACACACATGATTAACGCCATTGGCTCTCTTTTATATAATTAATATTTCACATTTAACACATTCACTGGCATGGAGAATTAATATATGATATATGAAAGGTCTTTCAGAAAATAGAAACACGTTATTGAACAGTATTCTGTCACTTGTGAGCAGATGACAATAGGTGGTATTGGCTATTAGAATGTTTAACTATTGTTTCCCTACTATTTCTTCCCATGGCCTTGTAGACTATCTAATAATTAAGTTGGGTGCCATCGATTCTCTAGTTTTAACTAATATTATAACTATCACAAGAAGAGTTTGAAGATACCATAGGGGTAATCAGAATCCGTAAATCGAAGAAGAACGGACAACACAATGACCAAAAGAAAAAGTACAAAAGGCCAAGCAACGATCTACAAAACATACACATAAAGCAAAAGATCGAGTAACATGAACCCCACTTAAAACCGGGGGTGAATTCATGTGCTCCGAAAGGGTAAGCAGTTCCTGCTCCACTAGTGGAACAAGTTGTGTTAATCTAATTGCAAACCCGGTGAAAAATGAGGAAAGGACCGGGAAGTGTTTACAAGTGGAGCATATCCTTGGTCATTTGTGACACAAATATTCCATAACGGTCAACCAAGTGCTTCTATTAAATGTGGTCTTTAAAGAATACGAACGATAGCAGCTATCTTATCATCCTTCCAGTAGTCGGTGCTACGGCGCTGACATGGTTTATTAGATATATATTTTTTTCGAAATAAACAGTGCTAAATCATGTAATTATTATTAAAACCAAAGTTACCCCCCCCCCCTCCCTTAGTTATAGGCGCCTTGGTCGATTTGGGATATCCTGTTTAGACCCCTTGGTTTTCTTGCTCCCAAAGACCTAATTTATTTGGTTTTCAAATATTTCGGCTTTGAGCGTATCTGATGAAGGTTATTCCAGGAACGCGTCGTGTACGCACTAACTTTGATGTCTACGTTTTTTTTTATATTATGATAGACTGATACAGTGTGTCAATTCATGATGCATAAATAACGAACTTTGTCATTAAGAAGAGTTTGAAGATACCAAAGGGGTAATCAGAATCCGTATATCGAAGACAACTCAATTGCCAAAAGCAAAAGTACAAACAATGATCTACAAAACATACACACATGATTAACGCCATTGGCTCTCTTTTATATAACTTATATTTCACATTTAACACATTCACTGGCAAGGATAATTAATATATGATATATCAAAGGTCTTTCAGAAAATAGAAACACGTTGTTGAACAGTATTCTGTCACTTGTGAGCAGATGACAATAGGTGGTATTGGCTATTATAATTTTTAACAGCAGACTATTGTTTCCCTACTATTTCTTCCCATGGCCTTGTAAACTATCTAATAATTAAGTTGGGTGTAATCGACTCTCTAGTTTTAACTAATATTATAACTATCACAAGAGTTTGAAGATACCATAGGGGTAATCAGAATCCGTAAATCGAAGAAGAACAGACAACATAATGACCAACAGAAAAAGTACAAACGGCCAAACAACGATCTACAAAACATACACAATGTACACATAAAGCTAAAGATCGAGTAACATAAACCCCACTAAAAACCGGGGGTGAACTCATGTGCTCCGAAAGGGTAAGCAGTTCCTGCTCAACTAGTGGAACAAGTTGTGTTAATCTAATTATAAACCCGGTGAAAAATGAGGAAAGGACCGGGAAGTGTTTACAAGTGGAGCATATCCTTGGTCATTTGTGACACAAATATTCCATAACGGTCAACCAAGTGCTTCTATTAGATGTGGTCTTTAAAGAATACGAACGATAGCAGCTATCTTATCATCCTTCCAGTAGTCGGTGCTACGGCGCTGACATGGTTTGTTAGATATATATTTTTTTCGAAATATACAGTGCTAAATCATGTAATTATTATTAAAACCAAAGTAATCCTCCCCTTAGGTATTGGTGACCTTGGTCGATTTGGGATATCCTGTTTAGGCCCGTTGGTTTTCTTGCTCCCAAAGACTTAAATTATTTGGTTTTCAAATATTTCGGCTTTGAGCGTATCTGATGAAGGTTATTCCAGGAACGCGTCGTGTACGCACTAACTTTGATATCTACGTTTTTTTATATTATGATAGACGAATACAGTGTGTCAATTCATGACGCATAAATAACGAACTTTGTCATTAGGAAGTGTTTGCAGATACCAAAGGGGTAATCAGAATCCGCATATCGAAGACAACACAATTGCCAAAAGCAAAAGTACAAACAACGATCTACAAAACATACACACATGATTAACGCCATTGGCTCTCTTTTATATAACTAATATTTCACATTTAACACATTCACTGGCATGGAGAATTAATATATGATATAACAAAGGTCTTTCAGAAAATAGAAACACGTTATTGAACAGTATTCTGTCACTTGTGAGCAGATGACAATAGGTGGTATTGGCTATTATAATTTTTAACAGCAGACTATTGTTTCCCTACTATTTCTTCCCATGGCCTTGTAAACTATCTAATAATTAAGTTATGAAGATATCATAGGGGTAATCAGAATCCGTAAATCCAAGAAGAATAGGCAACACAATGACCAACAGAAAAAGTACAAAAGGCCAAACAACAATCTACAAAACATACACATAAAGCTAAAGATCGAGTAACATGAACCCCACTAAAAACGGAGGGTGAACTCAAGTGCTCCGGAAGGGTAAACAGTTCCTGCTCCACTAGTGGAACCAGTTGTGCTAATCTAATTACAAACCCGGTGAAAAATGAAGACAGGACTGGGAAGTGCTTACAAGTAGAGCATATCCTTGATCATTGGTGACAGATATTCCATAACGGTCAACCATGCAATGGTGGCGACCGTAAAACTTTCGAAGTGATGACTTCAACTTAACCAAGAGGAATTCTTGGTTCAGTAGCTTCCTTGTTAGCAACATCCCTCTATCAAGGAAATCCTGATAGGAAACACAAGCTCTGGAATATCGTATCAACTGAGAGATATATACTTCGTATGCAGGTGCTGCTGGAATGTTGCTACATATAAATGGAAAGTTCACAATGGGAAAATTGAAGCCATATCTTTAGTCGTAAAGTTTCGTTCTTAACTGCCCATCACTGTTAATTTCGAGGTGTAGGTCAAGGTATGAAGCAGACATATCTGTAACTGTGGTATCCTTTATTTCAAGCCCTATGGGATAGATACGATCAATGAAATCACCAAACCTAGAAAGTACATCATCTATATAGCGGAACGTGAAATTAAAAGATCGGGCTAGGTTCTTTTCATTTTTCGTGACAAGCCCCTGTATGACGTCTGCCTCACATGAATAAAAGAACAAGTCGGTGAGAAGAGGAGCACAGTTTGTACCCATATGTATGCCGACTGTCTGTTGAAAAACACGTCCACCCAACATAGCAAATATGTTGTCAATCAAAAACTCGAGCATGTTGATGATATCAGTTTCAGAGAACTTTTTGGTAGAATCAGAGTGGTGTTTTACAAAATAGGATCTGTCCCTTCTTAACACAAGGTATTTGTATCTACGTTGGCCATTCTTTTTTATGAAACACAATTGGACCAACTCCCTTAATCTGTCCTTCAGCTTAGAGTGAGGAATAGTTGTGTAGAGGGTAGAGAAGTCAACTGTTTTAATGCTATTGCAGGAGGAGAGGGACCTAGATTGTATGTACTCTAACATATCTTTAGAGTTCTTCAGAATCCACATCTGATTCACAACACCGCTATAGTAGCTAGTGTCACAGTAGCTCGGAAACCCAGTTTTGACCGCCAATAGAATACATGTTAATAATTTGGAAGGAGGTTTCGTGGAGCATTTGGCAGACCCATAAACATAACGTTGTTTGCAAGGACACTTGTGTAATTTAGAAATCCAGTAGAGTGATGGTAGATCCAGTTCTAAATCTTTGGCTGAAATTCCAAAGGAATATAAAACAGACCTATGATTGTCCAGGATTTCCTCTTTCGTAAGTGTCGTCAGGGTATATGTAGGGTTGCCAAGAGAATTGCCAATACCTAATTTCATTATCAAGCTCTATACGTAATGTGATTTACACATAAAAACAATATTGTTAGGGGCCTTGTCGACGGAAGCAAGAACATATTTGTCATGGAGGAGAGACAAGTGTTTACGTTGACCTTAGTCTACATCAAATGTAATAGCTTAGGTTTCCTCAGAAAAAATATAGAAGTGTCTAACCGATTTACTAAATGTCAAACAAGTGGCATACACTGAGAACCTGGAATTATTTGTCTGGCCCTAGAACATCCACGTTCTACTGGTGGAATTATTTATCTGTTCTCTATGTGATACAAACCACATCTGTCTGGTTAGTGTTTTCGCCTCGAGGGCGGCATATCGTGGGTTCGAGTCCCGGACGAGTCAAACCAAAGCTAAAAAATTGGTATTTGCTGCTTCTCCGCGAAACATGCAGCTTTAAGCAGTGAGAGCAAAGAGTGCTTGGCTCGGAATCAAGCAGATATAATGTTAAATCCGCCATGTTGAATGAGTGGTAAATTTTCGCAATGGGCTAGGAAGTAAATTGTTCAGTGATTATGGTTTTTTTCTTTAAATGAAATGATCTTGTTTCTGATTACTAGTTAGAAATAGTTCTGACAATGGTATAAACTTAATTATTAATATTTTTATAAAAACGAATTTAGTGTGCACGACGCGTTCCTGTGATAACCTTCATCGTGTGCGTTCATAGTCGAAAGATTGGAAAGCCAAAATAGTATGATAGTCTTTGGGAGCAAATAAAAGAACAGGATAGTCCGAATCGTTTAAGATCAGCAACGCCCGAAGAAGGAGAATGTTAGTTCTAGTAGTAATTACATTATTTTGAAACTATAAATTTTAAGCATAAATATATATGATATATTCGCCATTTTGAATGAGAGGTAAATGTTCACAATTTTCAACAAGTTATTTGTGCGGTGGTTAGTTTGTTTTTAATTAGTAATCTTAATTAAGTGAAATGGCTTCGTTTCTGATTACAGTTAAAAAATACTCGATCTTTAGTCTTAATGTGTAATGATTTGTAGATCGTTGTTTGTCCTTTTGTTGTCCTTTTTCTTTTGGTCATTGTGTTGTCTGTCCTTCGATTTACGGATTCTGATTACCACTTTGGTATTTTCAAGCTCTTCCTACATGTATCAATTTTCATGTAAAATTATATATTTTTTCCATAATAAACACAAAAATATCAAATTTAGTGCAACACCACGCGTTTCTTGAATAACCTTCATCGGGTTCAATGTCAAACGATTTGATACATGATCATTTTAATTTGTCTTCTAATTACCAAGTCGAAAATTGATTAAATATCTCTATTTAGATGTTAGATTTTGCACCTTTTTACCGACACTAATAAGTTGGTGTTTTCTTCCTTTAATCTCAAAATAAAGAAGGGAGGTAATATAGTAATTTGTCTAACAACAGGATGTATATTTAAATGAATCCCATTCTTTGGTATAATACAGGAATCAATTAGAAAACAAATCAAATGAGGACATAATAACAATTTTTTTTATGAATCCCGTTCATTGTGAGGTGTTCTCGATACAACCTTATGTGATAAAGTTTGTCAGTGGCTTTCTTCGAATATTCCAGTTTCTTCCATCAATAAAACTGATCGCAACGATATAACTGAAATACTGTTGAAAGTGGCGTTAAACACCATAACCCTAACCCCTATGCAAATATATTCTATGATGCTTAAGCTCTTATTGTTAACTGAAATTGGTAGTTGTAGATCTGTGAATGTCTTAACAAAGAGAAGTTAATTAATAAACTGTTACTATTGGCTGTTACCATTTAATCTGGTTATTACATCTATGAAAGCGTGGTGTTGTGCAGGTTCATGCATTGTTAACAATGAGTTACATGAGGAAAGAGTTTGAAGATACCAAAGGGGTAATCTGAATCCGTAATTCGATATAAAGGACAAACAACACAATAGCCAAAAGAAAGAAGGACAAAAAAGTTACACTCCCGGAGCACCTGAGTTGATCCCCGGTTTTTAGTGGGGTTCGTGTTACTCGATCGTCAGTTTTATGTGTATGTTTTGTAGATCGTTGTTTGTCCTTTTGTCCTTTTTCTTTTGGCCATTGTGTTGTCTGTCCTTCGATATACGAATTCTGATTACCCTATTGGTATCTTCAAACTCTTTCAGCAACAGAAAGATACAACCAACAATCAATTAAGTTTCTATACTTTAATACAATAACACAAATGTACTTAATGACAATATACAATTACAAAAATATAATTAATAAAGTTTACAACTGGCCTGAATGTTCACAGATAAATCCCTTGGAATCAATGTTGTTTTTTCATTTCCCGTACAATAGTCCAATTCCTTCCCTAAAAAATTGAATATCCAGTTGAATTAAAATATCCATGTATCCGTTAGTTCCAATCCACAAAGTTTCCAAATATTGTCAGTTGAAATTGTTTATAGTTCAATGTTCAAGTAAGGTGACTTCACTGAAGTAAATATATCCAAAAGCAATGCTATAAATTCCAGCTATTATATAAATCCTAAATTTCTAACTGACTGCTCTCAAATTTGCTGACTCTTATATAGATATTGAAAAATCTGTATCTTAATTAACCAATATAGACTCCAGGTCAAATGTTAAAACAAATACTCTACATAAACAAAATAGTACATCAAATTTATTACATATACATAACAAATGAGAGTATTACAATATAATGATATACAAATAATTAATTTAACACAGGGCTAGATCACTATGATCATATATTTGGTTTGTTTTGGTTTTATGGTGTTTAACGCCACTTTCAACAATATTTCAGCTATATCGTGGAGGTCAGTTTTATTGGTGGAGGAAATCACCGACCTGCCACAAGTCACTGACAAACTTTATCACATAATGTTGTGCACCTCACCCTGAGCGGGAGTCGAACATACTACATCAGTGGTGATAGGTACCCATTGCATAGGTAGTTGTAAATGTAACTACCATACGATCACGACCACGACGGCCCCTTATAAACATGGATATTAACCACAAGGTTGACATCACTTTTACATACAGTGTGTATTACATTATATGAATACATCATATTGCCTTTTGACGAGGTAAGCTACATTTGTTTCTAATAATAGATACAATCGAAAAAATCGTAGAAACAGATTACCCTAATACACCTATACAGTCAAGCCTGTATTAACAAGTCACAAACAGATTACCCTAATACACCTATACAGTCAAGCTTGTATTAACAAGTCACAAACAGATTACCCTAATACACCTATACAGTCATGCCTGTATTAACAAGTCACAAACAGATTACCCTTATACACCTATACAGTCATGCCTGTATTAACAAGTCACAAACAGATTACCCTAATACACCTATACAGTCAAGCCTGTATTAACAAGTCACAAACAGATTACCCTAATACACTTATACAGTCAAGTCTGTATTAACAAGTCACAAACAGATAACCCTAATACACCTATACAGTCATGCCTGTATTAACAAGTCACAAACAGATTACCCTAATACACCTATACAGTCAAGTCTGTATTAACAAGTCACAAACAGATTACCCTAATACACCTATACAGTCAAGCCTGTATTAACAAGTCACAAACAGATTACCCTAATACACCTGTACAGTCAAGTCTGTATTAACAAGTCACAAACAGATTACCCTAATACACCTATACAGTCAAGACTGTATTAACAAGTCACAAACAGATTACCCTAATACACCTATACAGTCAAGTCTCTATTAACAAGTCACAAACAGATTACCCTAATACACCTATACAGTCAAGCCTGTATTTACAAGTCACAAACAGATTACCCTAATACACCTATACAGTCATGCCTGTATTTACAAGTCACAAACAGATTACCCTAATACACCTATACAGTCATGCCTGTATTAACAAGTCACAAACAGATTACCATAATACACCTATACAGTCAAGTCTGTATTAACAAGTCACAAACAGATTACCCTAATACACCTATACAGTCAAGCCTGTATTAACAAGTCACAAACAGATTACCCTAATACACCTATACAGTCAAGTCTGTATTAACAAGTCACAAACAGATTACCCTAATACACCTATACAGTCATGCCTGTATTAACAAGTCACAAACAGATTACCCTAATACACCTATAGAGTCAAGCCTGTATTAACAAGTCACAAACAGATTACCCTAATACACCTATACAGTCAAGCCTGCATTAACAAGTCACAAAGATATTACCCTAATACACCTATACAGTCAAGCCTGTATTTACAAGTCACAAACAGATTACCCTAATACACCTATACAGTCAAGCCTGCATTAACAAGTCATAAAGAGATTACCCTAATACACCTATACAGTCAAGCCTGTATTTACAAGTCACAAACAGATTACCCTAATACACCTATTCAGTCAAGTCTGTATTAACAAGTCACAAACAGATTACCCTAATACACCTATACAGTCAAGTCTGTATTTACAAGTCACAAACAGATTACCCTAATACACCTATACAGTCAAGTCTGTATTAACAAGTCACAAACAGATTACCCTAATACACCTATACAGTCAAGCCTGTATTTACAAGTCACAAACAGATTACCCTAATACACCTATACAGTCAAGACTGTATTAACAAGTCACAAACAGATTACCCTAATACACCTATACAGGCAAGTCTGTATTAACAAGTCACAAACAGATTACTTTAATACACCTATACAGTCAAGACTGTATTAACAAGTCACAAACAGATTACCCTAATACACCTATACAGTCATGCCTGTATTAACAAGTCACAAACAGATTACCCTAATACACCTATACAGTCAAGACTGTATTAACAAGTCACAAACAGATTATCCTAATACACCTATACAGTCAAGTCTGTATTAACAAGTCACAAACAGATTACCCTAATACACCTAAGCCTGTATTAACAAGTCACAAACAGATTACCCTAATACACCTATACAGTCAAGACTGTATTAACAAGTCACAAAGAGATTACCCTAATACACCTATACAGTCATGCCTGTAATAATAAGTCACAAACAGATTACCCTAATACACCTATGCAGTCAAGCCTGTATTAACAAGTCACAAACAGATTACCCTAATACACCTATACAGTCAAGTCTGTATTAACAAGTCACAAACAGATTACCCTAATACACCTATACAGTCAAGCCTGTATTAACAAGTCACAAACAGATTTCCCTAATACACCTATACAGTCATGCCTGTATTAACAAGTCACAAACAGATTACCCTAATACACCTATACAGTCAAGTCTGTATTAACAAGTCACAAACAGATTACCCTAATACACCTATACAGTCAAGCCTGTATTTACAAGTCACAAACAGATTACCCTAATACACCTATACAGTCAAGCCTGTATTAACAAGTCACAAACAGATTACCCTAATACACCTATACAGTCAAGCCTGTATTAACAAGTCACAAACAGATTACCCTAATACACCTAAGCCTGTATTAACAAGTCACAAACAGATTACCCTAATACACCTATACAGTCATGCCTGTATTAACAAGTCACAAACAGATTACCCTAATACACCTATACAGTCAAGCCTGTATTAACAAGTCACAAACAGATTACCCTAATACACCTATACAGTCATGCCTGTATTAACAAGTCACAAACAGATTACCCTAATACACCTATACAGTCATGCCTGTATTAACAAGTCACAAACAGATTACCCTAATACACCTATATAGTCATGCCTGTATTAACAAGTCACAAACAGATTACCCTAATACATCAATACAGTCATGCCTGTATTAATAAGTCACAAACAGAGTACCCTAATACACCTATACAGTCAAGCCTGTATTAACAAGTCACAAACAGATTACCCTAATACACCTATACAGTCATGCCTGTATTAACAAGTCACAAACAGATTACCCTAATACACCTATACAGTCAAGCCTGTATTAACAAGTCACAAACATATTACCCTAATACACCTATACAGTCATGCCTGTATTAACAAGTCACAAACAGATTACCCTAATACACCTATACAGTGATGCCTGTATTAACAAGTCACAAACAGATTACCCTAATACACCTATATAGTCATGCCTGTATTAACAAGTCACAAACAGATTACCCTAATACATCAATACAGTCATGCCTGTATTAACAAGTCACAAACAGATTACCCTAATACACCTATACAGTCATGCCTGTATTAATAAGTCACAAACAGAGTACCCTAATACACCTATACAGTCAAGCCTGTATTTACAAGTCACAAACAGATTACCCTAATACACCTATACAGTCAAGTCTGTATTAACAAGTCACAAACAGATTTCCCTAATACACATATACAGTCAAGACTGTATTAACAAGTCACCTTTAGGGACAAGAAAAATGGCCTTAAAAGACGGGTGACCTCATTAAAGAGGTTCAATTCATATGAAATATTCCATGACAGAGCAAGAAAATAGTGACCTTTTAATACAGGTGACTGCATGGACAGGTTTGACTGTACATGTACATGACAGTTCAATATAAAAGTGGTGGAATTAGACTTGTTTTAGTGAAATAATGCAGTACTGCTAGTGAAATAATGCAGTACTGTAAGTGTTGTCCACTTGTGAGTAAAATGTCAACCTTCACATATAACCGGGAAACAAGCGTTATTATACAAAAACGCTGTAATCTTGAACATTATACATAATATGTTTAATCTTCGTGACACAGGAGTTGTCATATGTATAATATGAGTTCTGGTGAAGAAAGCCGACGATCTCAACCATCACTTAGATGTTAGATAGTACACAAGACCATCGTGAGATATAATAAGGAAACAATAGTTAACTTTGAAACAAAATCAAACGGATGAATACAACACACATGGGGGCCATCTTGGCCGTGATCGTATGGTAGTTGGATTTACAACTACCTATGCAATCAGTGCCTATCACCACTGATGTTGTGAGTTCGAATCTCGATCAGAGCGAGGTGTACAACATTATACATTTAATGACTTTTCATAAGGTGGACACTGTGATTTATCAACCCCGAGGAAGTGATGTTCACCGAAGCCAACGGCTGAGGTGAACATCACTTCCAAGGGGATGATAAATCAGCGTCCACCGAAATGAAAAGTCTTCAATTGTTTTATTAAATGACACATTCTAAGTGGTATTTTAGGGTGAAAATTGTGAATTGTTGCTGTTTCTCAGACATTTCCATTTATTCTTTTTTATGTGTAACTGCTTCAAACAACAAACACCCGTTTTTAAAGCTTGCCATTTCTAATGTTTCAAAACAATAAAATTGATTAAGAAAAAACGATTACAATTTCAAAATTTTAACAAATAAAATATCACAGTTTCAGTAACATTTTCCAACAATTTTTAAAGAACATAGGTAAGTATAATTAATCTATGTTGTAGTTTATGGTAATGTTAGAGCAATTATTGAACACAGGAAATTGCATTTGCTGTCTTTCAAATGCTGCATCATCAACTGTAGCAAAACGTGTCTTAACTTCTGGTTCTACTGACGCAGCTGCTTCGTTCATTTTTGTTTACTAACAGTCGTTTGCTGATTACCGAAGTTCGTTAGCAAGACCGCCTCTGATTGGTTGAGGTTCAAAATGTCGGCCAATCAAATTTATCGATATTCATCAGTCTACTGGTTTTCCCCTGTTACCATATTTGGGTACGTACTAACTGCGACATGAGATTTATTAACCTGACGCGCAAAATTGCGCGGTGAACATGTAGTTCTGTTAGAGGAAGCAATGAATCTTCTAAACCAAGCAGAATTAAGAAAATTCATAGTCATTTAATAATACGTGATAAAGTTTGTCAGTGACTTGCGACAGGTCGGTTGTTTTCTCCGGATCCACCGGTTTCCTCCATCAATAAAACTGACCGCCACGATATTACTGAAATATTGTTTAAAAATGGCGTTAAACACCTTCAAGCAAACAAACAAACAAACAAACAAACAAACAAACAAACAAACAAACAAACAAACAAATGAATACAACACATCATTTGAGCATATCTATTAATACATAAAAATGGACATTGAAACAGTATTAATTGTAGCGCCTCTATCTGAAGATATTTTGTTTTTGAACAAATGAATAGAAGACACCATTTGAGCATTTCTATTAATGCATAAAAATAGACATTGAAACAGTATTAATGGCAGCGCCTCTATCTGAAGATATTTTGTTGTTGAACCGTAGTATTGCCTGACGTACTGGTGCATTCCCGAGCAATATTACAAAAGGGTTTGAAATAGGTATTGCGGTAAACATAAAAAGAATCAATATTCTTGATACAAATTCAGGAATTTGCACATTTCGGATTACTAAAAATAAAGTACAACTCACAATGTTGATAATAGTTATAATAAACAACACTAATGCATTTTTGAAGATTTTCATATTAATAGAATATTCTGGCGTCCATGCTGGTTTGTGTTGAATCATCTTATTGATTGAAAACACGAAAATCCATGTTTGACAGACGCCATTAATAAAGACGGGTAGTAAATAGATGGCGATAATTGCATCCATCTGCTTGGTAAAACAACCTAATATTGCTGGTGTGAAATACACTTCAGTGGAGGCACAATATATAATAAAATATGACAATATAGACAAACAAGAGGTCAATATATAGGTCAAGAGCTTCTTATATGAAAACACCTGCAGGTGTCTGAATGGGAAGATGATATACATTACTTTTTCAATTGCTGCAATCGTCAGAATTACATTAACACTATAGATAATACACAAAGGAACACATGCAAATAGTCGACATAGCGTTGGATTTAACCAGACTTTCCCTTTCCTCTGGAGTAATATCGCAGTGGTACTCAATACAAACTGTCCATAGATAGCTACATCTAACGCTAGGATAATACATAGTATAATGTTGGCTTGTATGTGTAGTTTTGGTACATGCCATATCGTGTGTATGATCTTATAGTCAACAGAACATATAAACACAAAGACGTATAGAAGGAACGCTATTTGTGCTAATACAATCCATATATTGTCGTCAAACCATTCTAGGTTATAAAATGTAGCCTTATTGACCAAAACACTTTTATTTTCATTCATTCCAATCAACCACTAGAAAATGGAATCACAGCTGAAAATTGCGTGGTTCAATTGTAGCGCTATTGACCAAAACACTTTTATTTACTCTCATTTCAATCAACAACTGGAAACAGCCCAAGAATCAGTCCATGACATATGACGTTAGAAATCCAAGTCCTTACTTTGGACAGGAACAACAAAATTGCGGGGTTCATTGTAGCGTTATTGACCAGAACAGTTTATTTTCACTCATTCCAATCAAATTCTGGAAACTGGAATCACATCTGAAGTAAAATATATTGTTAAAAGAAATATTGCGTTTAATATGAAAAGAAAGTTTAAACAGTGATTGTAAACACTTTCCACCAATATTAACAAAACGAACGATTACCTCTAACCTTAAATAATTGAAAATAAAAAAAAAAAACAATGACATATGACGTAGGAAATCCCAGCCCTTGCTTTGGACAGGAACAACAATATGGTGGAGTTCAATTGGTCAGCGAGATTTCAAGCCCTCTCTTGATAACTGGACAATACAGATATAAGAAGAGTTTGAAAGTGGCGTTAAACACCATAACCCTAACACTGACCCCGGAAATGTTCGGTATGTCCAGTTTGTCGTAATTACAATCCGGTCTGTTTCCCATTGAAGACTTAAGATTTAAAATATCTTATAATTTTATATGACATCCCACAAGCATTATAAGACATCTTGATAATATAATAAACAGGAGAACGTCTTGCCTTAAGATACCAAAGGAGTAATCAGAATCTGTAAATCGAAGACATATAGAATCTTTCTTTGCGAGCAGTTGATTATCGTATTTCTACAGTCGAGATAGTTAAACTTTAAAATTTCTCGCCTGATAGTTAAACTTTAAAATTTCGAGCCTCCGTCGAGAAATTTTAAAGTTTAACTATCTCGACTGTAGAAATACGATAATCAACTGCTCGCAAAGAAAGATTCTGTTTCTTTAATTCTTTAAAGTAATATGAAATGCCAAGATCATTATTTTCAGTTTTCTAAAAAATTCTGATATATGTAAAGATTAAATATATAAAGAACGTAAACCATTCACTTTTTGAGAGCTACAATGTATAATTCAGGAGAAAACGTCATTTTATTCTGTCTTCGATAATTCTTGCTACCCGGACAATAATGCAAATCATATGCTATTGACCTCAGATTTGAACTCATTCGGTAGAGATTGTGCGCATGCTCCGTTATAGTCTTGACAGGTAACATCATTTTCGTTTCGATTTACATTCCATTATTTTCCATTTAATCCACGATTAAAAATAATTTGTCCTTAGCGAAACGTTAAACAAGGATCTCTTTACCTGGACAATACATATATATCACCATCTATGATCTAAACCGCCGTAAATGTCTTTTAACGGCATTATGTGTATAATCAAGGACGTATATAGAATCTTATATACGTCCTTGGTATAATTCAGCAAATTTCGCGGGGCCCAGTAAAGGGACACTGCATACGCAACTTATAATTATGTTAAAACATTAGTCTTTTTTTATATTAAAAATGAATACTACTTTGTTTCAAATCTATTTAAAATTTATTTGGCCTAAGAGACAAGAATGTGAAAGAAAGCACACATTAATATAATAGATATCTAATATATTATAAAACTTTTGAGCCGTTAGGCCTAAACCCAAAATTGGATCGACATTGACTTTTCATAAACAAAATTCCGCGAAATCAACGTCATAAACTCTTTTATCTCCTTTGTAACGTCATGTTGTTTGTTTTTCATATATATGTAATAAACTTCCGCTGAGGAAGGCCGCAAGGCCGCAACGTTCGGGAATTAATCTAGAGATTTTTGTGTAAATTATTTAGAGACTTTAAATATATATATATATATATATATATGCAATTACCGTAAATAATCATATAAAGAAAAGAAATACATATATTTAAACATCAACAAGCCTCGACTTAGAGTCTACCGGATGAAGGTTATTCCAGAAAAGCGTTGTGCCAACTAAATTAGATATCTATTATTTTGTTACAATCACTGGGTCGATACCTCTATTAGTTACAGATGGCACCATCCGCCCAGTAGTCAGTGTTTCGGCAATAAATTACATTTTTTTTTATGATAAAATGATCAATAATATTCATTAATAAATAATTTAATTGGTGAATATTGCAATCTGATTAGCTGATCTACATTGGTTACACACGATAATCTGGGTTGGTATTGTGAAGTCGTCAATGTATTCATTCGCCAGACAATTTTATTCAAATAGTCCCATGAAATAATAGTAATTGAAATCGAGGAATCATTAAATTTTGTTGTAAAAATGCAATTATAAGGAATATTTGCAATTTTTGAACAGTTCATACTTGTATAACCTGGTTTGGAAAGCTTACGCTTTTCATCAAAAATTAAAAATATAATGTAATCATTATTAAAACAAAGATTGTACTCCATAGAAATTCACAGCTATCTATATAATAAAACAAAGATTGTACTCCATAGAAATTCACAGCTATCTATATAATAAAACAAAGATTGTACTCCATAGAAATTCACAGCTATCTATATAATAAAACAAAGATTGTACTCCATAGAAATCCACAGCTATCTATATAATAAAACAAAGATTGTACTCCATAGAAATTCACAGCTATCTATATAATAAAACAAAGATTGTACTCCATAGAAATTCACAGCTATCTATATAATAAAACAAAGATTGTACTCCATAGAAATTCACAGCTATCTATAAAATAAAACTAAGATTGTACTCCATAGAAATTCACAGCTATCTATATAATAAAACAAAGATTGTACTCCATAGAAATTCACAGCTATCTATATAATAAATAATGATATCGATAGTTCAGTAGTCATTTTATTTCATTTCAATAATAAAGCTTTGCATCTTTTCAATAAATTTACGATACATCATAATCTTAGGTGTATCCTTAGTTTCAGAATGTTCAAGCATATCAGTCATTAACATAAGATAATTAGTTTTTGTGTATACTGCTTTAGAAATATGGGTGGAGTTTCCTTAAGTGTTTCCTTGGCTGACCGTTATGGAATATCTGTGTCACAAATGACTACGAATATGTTCCATTTGTCGTAAGCACTTCCCTGTCCTTTCCTCATTGGTGACTTTTCACCGGGTTTGTAACTAGATTAACACGACAGGTGTCACTGGTGGAGCAGGAATTGCTTACCCTTCCGGAGTACATGGGTTCGTATTACTCGATCTTCAGTTGTATGTGTATGTTTGTAGATCGTTGTTTGTCTTTTTGTACTTTTTTTTGGCCATTGTGTTGTCTGTTCTTTTTTGATTTACGGATTCTGATTACTCCTTTGGTATCTTCACACTCTTCTTAATTTAAGTGCTTTTGAGTATATGTTCCCCGAATTTTTATTTTAATAGGATCTAAAAAGTCAAAATAATTTCTGTATGTCTTATGGTAACGAATTGCTTACAAATTAATATTTCAGTAACAACGGGGTAAAATAAAATATAATAAAGCGAAATAAACATTAGAGAAAACCGAAGGGGTAATCAAGAATGTGCAATCCAGAGATACTGGCAACATTGTTAACACAAGACACAGGACGAAGACAAACAAACCACAACACAACACAGTAAACCAAATACCAGGGGTGAACCCAGGTGCTCGCGAAGGGTAAAACGATAAAAAAAAAAACCCACTCAGGTAACAGGTAAACAACATTTAAAGAAAAAAGAGACTTACCCTATCTATCTTTTGATTTTATTGTTATATCTCTGTACCATTGTTATACATTGGCTTTATGAGAATAAAGATATATATAGTCAGATCCTGGATTATATATGGAGTATGCTAACAATACAATAACTTATCACGGCTATTATTAAATATAATGAATCGTTATCAACAGCTATACAACCCCACATACCTGTAATTAACATACTGGGCGTGTGAGTCATATAGGTAGGGAACATTTATTGATTGATTCATTCATTGATTATTGTTTGGCGACAAGCAAGAAATATTTCAGCTCAATCCAGGAGTGGAGGAAGAGTTTGAAGATACCAAAGGGGTAATCAGAATCCGTAAATCGAAGAAGGAGAGACAATACAATGGTCAAAGATAAAGGACAAAATGACAAACAACGATCTACAAAACATTACACAGAAAACTAAAGATCGAGAAATACTAATCCCACTAAAAACAAAATTGAACAAACTATATACAAATGGGGGAGGGGTGAATGAGCAACACCTGACTGCCACTGGGAAAGTACAGAGAGTTTGGACAGAGACGACAAATGTAGTCTTTTGTAGCCGCTACAATGTGCCTACTCGGTTTCGTAGTCTACAAATTAAAGAGATCTCTAATGTGCTGGGAGCCTGGCACTCTCCAAACGCATTGCCGAATATGATCCACAGTCATGCTTCCCGTATTATAGCCTGACAATCCCTATTGAGTTGATCCACGGTCATGCTTCCCGTATTATAGCCTAACAATCCCTATTGAGTTGATCCACGGTCATGCTTCCCGTATTATAGCCTGACAATCCCTATTGAGTTGATCCACGGTCATACTTCCCGTATTATAGCCTGACAATTGATACCACATGGGACGCCTTGAGCAGCTCTGTGGGTGTGAGTCTTGGGAACATTCACAAGTACCAAGAGAAAAATAGGTTATGTACAAAATGTAAGAATAGTTGTATTGGTGATGAATACCATTACATTATGGAGTGCCAAGGATTTGAATTATATGATCGAAAACACTTAATAGATAAAAACATGTGGCAAAGGCCAAACGCTTTAGAATTAAAGTATATTATGAACTGTGCAGACAAATCAAAATTAGAAAAAAAAACCAATTATGAAGTTCTATCAGAAAAATTAACGCAACATTCGTTTCTCTATTCAGATGTATAACCAAACACCATGACATCTTCAACGGCGGAAGATCAAAACAAAACTTCACTTTCCAATAGTCAACTTCCCATTCATAAGTAGCAATATTTCAGCAACATCAGCATATGGAGTTTACATTCAACTCGTATGCTATTTTAGGGCTTGTGTACAGTATAATGATCTTCTTGACAAAGTTCAGACACAAAAGCTACTCTAACAAAGCCAAGATATTTCTAGATTGAAGTCGTCGCTATGCAAATTCTACGGTAGTAATCACGAACTGATTGACCTTTGACCTTTCTCAAATGATTATGGATCGTTTCCCTTTGACTTATTGACCTTTTGTCTGTTATGACCACTGGCTGTATGTCATCTTCCTTATCACATTTGAGTAGTGAAAGAAACATCCTTTGCGTTCTATTTCGAGAGCATATCTGTCGATTGCATGTAGCTGTGCTGGCATATATAAGGCGTCGGCATTCCGTTGATCATCTCAGCTAACTCTTGAGCATAGAAAGGTAGAATATGTGCTACTATCCTGCTTAGGGTTTTTTGTTTACTTGCTCTCAAAGGCTTTTAAATTATTTTGCTTTTTGATAATTTGACTATGAGCGTACCTGAGGAAAGTCATTCCAGAAACGTGTCGTGCGCACTAAAATTATATATCTACGTTTTTATTTCAGTTCTACGATTTTAAACGGACTTTGTTTCTTGTCTTTATGAACCTCTATTGACATTCCTATCTTGACTGGATCATCTATGGCTTATACTGTAGAAAAACGTTAGAGAAAACCGAAGGGTCAATCAAGAATGGATATTCCAGAGAGATATGCAATATTGGGAACAAGACACAGTACGCAGACAAACAAAACAATAGCACAACACAGATCCCCTCCAAAACAAAGATGAGCAATATGGACCTCACCTAAATAAAACAACCGGAGTTAAACCCATTTGCTCGCGAAGTATAAGCAGTTGCTGTTTCGCATATAACACCCGTCGTGGTATCCAGTCCGTTAAAAGTCTTATCTGTGATAGAGGAAAGTAAAATCATCTACGAAATAGAGAAATGATTCATTGGCAATTTAAAAATGAATATAGCCTAACGGTCAACTAGTTCGTGATGGCGACCGCAGTTAGGTAGATTCTATCTAGACATTTCCAACATTTCTTGTGTTGTTATGTTGCTAGATATAGCCATTCCACAAGTTGATGTATGTCACCTCGGCCTGTCTATAAACGGTATGGTACCATTTGACCTCCATGCCTTTGGGAAATATTCCTCTTTTCACCGGGTTTGTAACTAGATTAATACGATGGATGCCACTAGCGGAGCAGGAACTGCTTACCCTTTCGGAGCACCTGAGTTCACGTTAGGTTTTAGTGGGGTTCGTATTACTCGATGTTTAGTTTGATGTGTATGTTTTGTAGATCGTTGTTTGTCCCTTTGTACTTTTTCTTTTGTTCATTGTGTTGTCTGTTCTTCTTCGATTTACGGATTCTGATTACCGCTTTGGTATCTTCAAACTCTTCTTTTAAACTTGAGCAAAATGATCAAGCCACAAATAAAGGTGTCAGGAGCAAAAGGTTTTCAATGTAAAATATGAGAATTGAAAGTGTTAATTATCTACTCTGTATGCAGGTGATGCTGGAATGATGTTATAAATATATCATCGCGGAAGTAGTCAAACAATATAATAAGTGATTCGGTTATATATGTATTCTTCTTTTATTTTGAAAAAAAGACAGATCACAGTTTAGTAATGTACAAATTAGAATTGTATATTTCATGCTGTTACTCTCCAAATCATCTCGCATTCTCATTCTTTCGATTTACAATCATAATTGTATATAAAAATACTTTGTTTTGATTGGTCCATTACAGGTGTATTTAGAGTAAATTTCACCATTATCCTGCAGCCAGGGTGAATTTGCAACAATTTTGGTGCCTTCATAGTATGTGCTAAAAATTTGCAACTTTTACCCTCTGCGGAGGAATATTTGTATTTTTGGTTTGCCTTTTTCTACCCTCGAGTGTCTCTTTTCGCCAAATTTTATTCGGTTCTCTGAAGGTTTTTCTGTCGGTCTGGTGACGTCACATGTACATCATAAGTCAACAAATATGGCAGGATTGATGTAACAGTTTGTCTATTTTATGAAATTGAACGAATGTAAAAAGAGAGAGACAAATCCTCTCTCTACAAAAGGACGAGTTTATATTCGGCGTAATTAAACAGATATACCACCACTGTGTATCATTGACACCGGAAATTGTGTACCAGGCAAGCGGGAGAACAATGACGGATCGCACACACGAGGTAGGAATTTCATAATGTATTCCTGTTTATACTTGTATTATGTTGTCAAGGAGTTATATGCCAAATTGTAAGAAATGTAGCAATGAATCGCAGCATATATAACCATGCAGAATGTTTTATGCATCGTTTTAAACTCAAATTAAGTGCATATGGTACCTGTCAAAGCAATCATGCGACGCTTTAAATTGACTTGAGCGTCATTGTTTGGACGCATATCGCGTATTTTACGGGAAAAGTAGCAACTATTGGTCATTATAATTTAGTGGCATTTCAACATTTTTGTAGGAATAGCTTATTCTGGACGATTTTAGTCAAAATACTTGCATTGCGTTGTACAGCGAATTGTTCAGTACGGAGCGTTTTCAAATTTGGCATCATGTTTTGTATTGTTAAGCTTATACGTGTACTATGTGATCAATCTTCAATTTTCTCTGCTCATCAAATTCCTATTTGGCAACTACGTATACATGTATATGTTCATTACACGCATATGGCATAGACGTGAATTTTGCACATATATTTGTTAGAGCTCCTTGATCCTTATTGCCAACATTTCTGCTGCTAAGTTTTCTTTTGTGACACGATTTCATATGGTACTGACTGAGATTACGTGGATTACGTAATCGTAGCCTGAATTCTACGATTACGTGACTGGCGGAAGTTGAGAAATCACCATATCGGTTTACGGATACGGGACTGTTAATTTTTTCGGACACCAAGAAATGTTACAATACTGAGACTGTGGGGTATATGATTATGTGAATTCGTGATTTTAATAGATTGTTTTACTAACGGATAATGGTTTTATGGTGCTTAGCGCCACTTTCAACAATATTTCAGCTATATCGTGGTGGTCAGTTTTATTGGCGGAGGAAATCGGAGTGCCCAGAGAAAACCACCATCCTGTCGCAAGTCACTGACAAACAACTTTATCACATAGTGTTGTATCGACTACACCTCGCTATGAGCGGGATTCGAACTCACAACTTTAGTGGTGATAGGCACTGATTGCACGGATGATCATAACTACGACGGCCCCCATTCCCTTTATTTGTAGATAAAAATGAACATCCAAGTTTTGAATGGAGTACTTGGAGTAAACCACCGTCCTGCCGCAAGTCACTGACAAACACCTTATAAGGTATCTAGGTACATATTGGATTATAGTTGAATTATGTCTAGGTTTTGGTTTTATGGTTTTTAACGCCACTTTCAACAATATTTCAGCTATATCGTGACGGTCAGTTTTATTGGTGGAGGAAACCGGAGTACCCGGAAAAAACCGTCGACATGTCGCAAGTCACTTACACACTTTATCACATATTATTTACCTACACAAAATGTAATTGTAAAGTTTTACATGTTTTATAAAGTATTTTTTATTTTCAACTATTTTGTGGGTTTTGGCTTTCTAGTGTTCTATTGCTTGTCGCAAGTCACTGACACACACCATATAATGTACATAGACATATTGGATTATAGTTGAATTAGGCTTAGGATTTATGGTGTTCAACGCAACTTTCTGCTGAGGATATTATAAAATCTGAACTATCACAAATTGGTCAAAGAAACAAAATCGTAAAGATTGCTGACCGTCATGGATGGGATGTCGTTAAGGAGTACACCATTCATCCTCTTGCTAAAGACAATGATGACGCAGTTAAACTTCGAGACGCTATCAACAGAGCAAACAGGAGACGTCCTAAACCTTATACCTGATGCTCCAGAACTATCAAATGATAAACACTTAGACCATGCATTTGACTGTATCCGTTAGCATATGGAAATTTATGCAGGGTGAAATCCTAGCTATTAATTGTTGTTCAACAATAGACAGGTTTATTTAGTTCATTTGTCATTTTGCCAGGATCCATGTTGTTTTCAGAAGAAAACATCTTGATAAGATATTTATCTCTTATGCATTTTTCACAAACACAATTTTTTAATTTCATATTTATTTCACATTCATTACAAATAGAACAGCATTTAACTGAATATGACATTTCTTGCAATTCGAAAGAACGGATACAGTCATATACATGGTCTACGTGTTTATCATTTGCTAGTTCTGGAGCCTCAGGTATATTTTCTAGATTTAACCCAAGTGTATTTAATTGATATCTTAGTTTGTCATAGTTCTTTTTCAATATTTTGTTCATCTCATTCTCATTTTCATTTTCAATGTGTTCTTGACTCAAAATGAATCCCTACTTTTCTACACTTCTGACGGAGTTCATGTTCTTTTTTAGAAATGGAATGACAGATTTCAGAATCACTATTAAGAGAATTGTGAGATTCAGAAATAGGGATTTCAATATTATTAGGAATAATTTCAGGCATATTTGTTGGGTGTTTTTGTTCTACATTTGTGTTAGATTTTGTCAGTTTAATTTTTTTCCCAGATGCGGATGATTTTTCCTGTGGTTGTTTTCTCTTTTCTTGTTTTTTTCCTTTTGATATTTTACTTGTATATATTTTATTCAGTTTTGAAAATGAATCTTCATTGCCTTTTGGCTGTTTTGCAATTCTTGTCGAATGAAACTGATAACCGTTTTGTTCAGTAGAATTTTTTATAAGCAATTTAAAATGATTCTGGTGTAGAAGCAAATCCACATGTTGACTGAGAAAAGAATTAATATATTCTTCCTTAGTGAAACAGATATTGTTTTGTCCATCTCGTCCCTGTAACCAAATATTTATATTGCTTTGCAAAATTCTAGTAGCTACTGAAATCTCATTACTTGTAGCCCATTGGAGACCATGAACCATTTTATTCAGATATTGATGTCTTGAAATATTGGTATGGTGACTAAGTTTTAACTGGTCTTCATAAAAATCAAAGTTGTAAATTTCGGAGCAGATCAATGACCTGTAAACCAAGCTTTTTGACAAATTGCCAGTGATGGCTAAATTAAGGGCATGAAAGAAGCACTGGCCATCTCCTGGAACATCATAAATAAGAAAATCTTCATTCTCTATTTTAATTCTTCCAGAGTTTTTGGCATTTAAATTATTTTGTGGGTGTTTAAGTTGTTCATAGCCCACAGGCATAGGTGAACCCTGTAAATTTGGTTGTTGTGGGGTTATTGTTTGTGAATGGTCATTCTCTATCTTTATTTTCTTAGAGTTATTGGCATTTAAATTACTTGGTGGAGGTTGAAATTGTTCATAGCCCATAGGCATAGCAGGTGTGCCTTGAACATTTGATGGGTGTGGGGTTATATTTTGGGAAGTAGGAGAGGTCATCTTAATAATTTCAACATAAATTTCCTTAGGGGTACAGTCGGAGGTTTTAGTCTCAGTGTCTAAATTGTTGGGTAGGATTGTTGTAGGCACAGGTTTTGCATGGGTAGGGTTCTTTTGATTTTTATTTTAAGTTTGCGCCATGGACTCCTTTAAAATATCAGCATAGAAATACTCTTTGGTCACTAGTCTACTCATGATCAAAATATAAGATTTAGGTTGACAAAAAGCCACTTACAAATTCAAAAAAGTTGTGAGCGAAAAAATACTTCGACGAGTTAGAAGATATTCGTCTGCTAACAAAGATATTCCATTCAAGACCCCCCTCTTTTTGTTTACAGTGTAACTACGCCATTTTTGTATTACAGACACACTAAAACAACACGAAAATACAGGAAATAACGATCAACTGGTCAAATGCAAATCCTTCAAGGAAATTTCAATAATACGATGATCCGTACACGTTATTATCTTTTATTTTGAATGAATTTTGTAGCAGATAATTTTTTGTTATGGCTGTTCCGTTCATTTTACCTACGCCGCTCTTCCGCCGAGAATATCGTAGAAAGAGATTTTTTAATTAGAATTTTATTTCAAGCTTATTTCGATTTTGCATAGAGTAAATAATTAAAGAAATGGGAATTTTTCATTCAAATATATATTTTTTGCGTTTCTAAATATCAATTGATCTATTTTTAAAACTTCCGGTGAAAAGATATTTGGCTATGAATAGATACATAGGAGTCGATTCCTATAGAAAGGAGGAAAAATCGTACAGCCTACAGTTAAAAGGACTTCGTCCTTTATTATATAGATAGATGTGAATTATGGGGATGTATCCGTAAAATAAATTCCGATATCTCACATGTGAAATATCAATTTTTTTCCCACGGAACTACTTTTACACAACTATAAGTGTGGTGGTTACGTCCCTTGTTGCATTACGGTGAATACATTTATATGATTGTAAACTGAAAAAGGTATCTTCGGATACCTCTAATTTAGTGTTTATCAAACAGAAAAAAACTATCAATTCCAAATTTTCGCTTTGAAAACACCAGTATTTTAGTTTTATTTGATTTAATCTTACTGTACATATTTCAAATTATTCTAAAACATTTTCCATCAATACAATTATCAAGTATTTCTTTGCAACAGACCAGCTCTCCAAACAGTATCAAATGCCTTGCTGAAATCGACAAGACAACAAAAAAGTTTTTTCCCACAGCCAAGGTATAATGAAATTAAACTATGCAGTATGAAAATGTTATCACAAGTAGAATGCCCACTCCTAAAACCGCACTGATTTTTGTTTAGAATATCATATTCCTCAGAAATTATACATAATCTTCTGTTCAAAATAGCAGTGAAAACTTTGTCCATACAACCTAAAAGGGTAATTGGTCGATAATTCTCTGGATTTGTTGGATCACCCTTGTTTTTATACAATGGTTTTATAATCCCAACAGTTCAACATTCTGGGAAAAATCCAGAATCAAAAACTAAATTAAAAAGCTTGACATAAATATATATGCATTGATCAATGGTGGACTTTATATACTCATTTAATATTCTATCATAGCCACCAGCTTTGTTATTTGATAAATTCTTTACAATATTCCTAATTTCATCCTCTGTAATACACTCATTTAACTCTTTTGAGATCTTCAATTGAAATAGCTTTTGAATCAGTTCTAGACTCACTATATCTATTCCAAATATTCCAAATTTCCTAGAATCAGATTTTGACGTTTGTCTCAACTCGTTTGCAAAGCTATCATTAAATTTTCTATAGCTTTCTTGCATAGTTCTCTTGTACTCTTTTGCATAAATTTTCATATTTCTACGTGTATTATAATTTTTGTTTTTATTATATTTTGCTCCGGGTTTGTGAAATTTCTTTCGCTTGTTCTCACAAGTTTTCGAAAACCATGTCTTATGTGTATTCAACGGTATGTTTCCGTCATATATAAATACCAAAAGTATCTTTAGCGGCATCAAGTAATACACTAGAAAATCCATTAACTAAATTATCAATATCTGACTGCTGTACATTTCCTGGCTTAATTGTATCTAAAACATTTATTACATTACTTATATTTGTGGGAACTAAATCAACAGTCTTCGTTACGTTCAGACTTCCATTTGATAAAATTCTTGTTCACATTTGAGAAAGTAGAAACATCATCTGAAAAATTCAGATTCTTCGTTTCTTTTACACAAGATGAAATATGTATCGGAGAATGAACATCAGACAGCATAGGATCGAAGTTCATAACCTCAAACTCGTTTACCAATTGAAAAACATTTGAAGAGAGAATGAAATAGTCTATTACAGTTGAGTTTTTACAATTTTTTCCCCTTATGAATCTGTCTTTTCCTAAGCGTCCATTACCGATATATAAATTGTGTGGACTACATAACTGAATCAACATGAATCAATCCTGATGAATATTCTGGAGACCCTTTCAGCAGTGTGGCGTCATTTATTTCATGACGTAATTTTGACAACATTGTTGCGTTTTTGACATTTACTTCACTGAATTTGGTACTGCTTTGACAACTATTTTACCTATTTTGTTCCAGCATTGTTATAAATACTGTTATAGTGACAGTCGGAACCTTTGAACCGTAATGAAAGCGGGAGGTTTGGCGCTTTAAAATCTGATTCAACCCACCATTTCTTTAGAAATGCCTGTACCAAGTCAGGGTCATTACGATTTTCGCAGTTTTCCGGTTGTTGACTGATTTTGTCTGTTTATATACTTATGAGTTTTGACTTTCCGTTTGTAAGATTGTTCGGAGTTCGGTAATTTTGTTATTACCCTTTCTTACCGTTTCTTTTTAATTTTCTATATGTGCAATATATATATCTGATTTCAAATTTCTGGTTTAAATATCATGAAAAGATCAAAGGAAAAAAATGCATTCATGTTACAAAATATATATTAAATGATCTAAAACAGACTAAGCATATTGTTTGTGTTATATTATCTGACTTCCTTTATAGAATTGATCTATACGCAGGCAAATTAATGCAACGTTTATCGACTTTCGTAAGGGAAAATAACTCTTCTGGTCTTATGAATATTTATAAGCAGCTGCGCGCGTCGTTTGCCTGCGTCGTTTGCAGTTCGCTGCCGTGAATGTTAAATTGTGTCAATTATTTGAATGCTTAAACGCTTTTACTGTTCCAAAAAGATGAAATATGTTATTTTCTGTCTGTGGTTGCCACAGATCTTTTTATTTTATCGGGATAAACTTGCAATAGACGTTTTTCTTCAACTGTCATTCTAGCTTTGTAGGCGGAGCTTATCTTCCTTATTTGGAAAACTAAGTCTCCAAGAAGCTTGTAATTTTCTTTCAAATCAAATCAAAACGTTTTATTTAAAGTCGGTACATTTTATAACAATACAACATAAGCTCTCAAGAGCTTTTCAAACCGACATGCATAATAAATTACATAAATTAAATACAGCACAATAAAACATGTCATGCAATACAAAATTAATACATATCCGGATAATATTTATGCATACATTTCTGTGTTTTGATCTCTGGACCTCTACAGCCAGTGCCTCTCTGTGCACTTATTGTCATAGGACCAGAAGTCAAAACACAAAATAGATGAGGACATTTATAGCACCCATTACACATACAAGTACATTTATGCAAATTTTAAGCAGTCTATAATTAAGCCAATAAGCAAATTAACTCAAAACACATATACAATATTCATGTACTTTTAAAACATATTCCAAAAATATTCTAAAAACATTTTAAAATGTTCATGCATAAATAGCCAAGCACTAAAATAAAGCAGAAATTAAATTGAAAAGCATACAAAGTAAAATATGTATGTACTTACTAAAACATATCTTAAAAATATTCCAAAAATATTTCAAGAATATTTCAAAATTATTTTAAAAATATTCATGCAGAATTTTAACTCGTTTTCACAATCAACATTGTACATGTATGCATGTTAATCCTTGAGCCTTTGAGGTGAGCTAAAGATGGTGTACTACAGCCAATTGGGGTCTATCTATCACTATTAGTATTAGTAGTATAGATAGTCCCAGAGCCATATATTATATTTCCTGGCCTCTTAAATTAGCTAGGTGTCCTATTTAAAATATGTTAGGCTCTCTGGGTGCTCCGGCTTCCTCCACCACTAAAACTGGTCGTCACGATATAACTGAAAGAGACATATTTACACTGTTGTCCGCCATTGCTTTTTATATAGTAATGTTTTATGTTATTTTATCTCGTGTGCATCTGTCCAATATCTCGCGCTGGGTCTAACAACTCATACAAGCCTATCACTAATACGGCATGGGTTCAAACCCAGCTGTGTACATAGCAAAAAAGGGTGCACTCGACTCGCAGTCGCATGTGATAAAGTTTACCAGTTGCTTGGCCATGTTTGGTGGTTCTCTCTGGGTACTCCGGCTTGCTCCACCACTAAAATTGGTCACCATGATATTGCTGGAATATTGTTGAAAGTGGCGTTAAACACCAAAATCAAATCAAATCAGTCCAATATCTCCTGTTTTAAATGTATTTCTTACTCAAAACAAATGAATTACAATTCAGTTTTAATGCAGTAAGATACAGTATGTTGTAAATTATAAATAGCAATTATCATTTTCTTTTTTTCATAAAATAATATTCATTCCATCTTATAATAATAGTAAATATTATAACATACATTTGCACATTTTTATAATATATATCAAATAATTAAGCATACTGTCAAAAGTTTATTATGAATAATAAACTAGCAGTTAACCTGTGCCACTGATAAAATTTGTAATTAAGATCTTATTTATGACACCAAATTATGTAACAATCATCATTACTAATCCATGCCTGGCCTTGATATATAATATAAGATAAAAAAAAAAAATCATTCCAATTCTAAAAATTTGCTTAAAAATATGCATAATTTCTCAGTCTAAATATGAAAACTAAATCTTTAATTTATGTAAATAAGTTTAATAAAATATAATTTAAAATTTTTGAGCGGTTTTCACTGAAATTTTAAAACCTCAAAGAAATAGAAATTGAGATGCAATGTATTATTTGTTTGGATATGATGAAGTCATACTTAATATTTTATTTTGTACTTGTTATAGTTTTGATTGCAATTAAACATACAGATCCCTCCAAGTGTATCAACGATCAAACTCTCAGGTCGGACACAGAGTTTTGTCGGACTTCACTCTTAAAATTGTCCGACAAATGTTCGACCAAATTGTCCGACAAAATCCTCCCAGGTCGGAGTGAGAGTCTCCACTCTCAAATAGTTAAACTGTAAACAGGAAACGTCCCCTAATTCTGCTAACCAATAAATTCGTGCATAAAGAAACATGCGCATCTTAGTAAAGCTGAAGTAAATGAGTGATATATAGTGGTACGGAAAGTATAGATATGCTAACGGCTGTCACGGGCGATATATACAATAATATTCATGAATAAAATGTATTAACATGCAGTACCCATGTTTTAAGTGCACTAGCAGTGAATATGTCCCTATGTACTCGCGACAATCGATGCCAAGGCCCTTTCACTTGCTGCAGACAGTTGCCGGTTTACGATATCGGGTGCGTTTGCTCTTTTACGTGTTTGCCAAATGTAGGGCCAACGAACCCGGGTAAATAATTCTAATTTATAAATTTATTTCTTTAAAGGCAAATTTGGATTAAAATTATTTAGTAAAATTTTAGTTTTATTTTGTTCATGGCGAATGGGTCATAAATCTGTAAATCCCGTGATTTTTTTTCTTGAAAATGGACAGTCTGCGCAGTCCTGATATAGGTGAAATAATATTTTATTAGAGTATTCTACGTTTTTTTTACAGTTTACCTGTCAAAACATCACCCATCTCAGCATGTTGTCGCATCGTGCATTCATGATATACAAATACACCTATCACAGGTGTGGAAAAAAACGTTGCTCAAAACTCTTTTTACTAAGACTTATAAACATAGATAACTATTTTGCGTTTTCGATTTTCAAGCCGTCTTCCAATTTATTTGTACTTAAAAAATAAATTTATATCTTTTTTCTTATATATGTGTATAAATATCTTACATTTACAGTGAGAAATTATTATACGTCATGATATCGTTATTTAGGTAAATACATATTAGACAGATTTTTTTTAAAACCATTTTTGTCGTTTTAAATGATAACTGACCCAAGCTAAATACATGAAATGCGACTTAATGTGTTAATTATATAAATCCTTGCCTTCTATAAATTTTTATTTCTTATCTAATTCTTATTCTTATTTAACAATATGGTCAGGTTGTTATTTTCATTGAATGGCATCTCAAAATAGATGACTTCACAGTCGGGGCTCTTCCTGTATATTGGTTACATCCTGTATATTACAACTGACAGCTACAGTACAGCTGACAGCATACACTGATAAATGCTGAGAATTTAAAAGGCTCAGCATTCAATGCTGAGGTTTTATTGGCGGTCGTAAATCATGGGCTGATGATCAATTTTATTACCCTCACCTGTACAGATGGTCAGCAATTGAATAAACAATATGAATGAATGAATGAATTCTTTATTTGCAAAAAGCATATACATGCTATAGCAATCAAACAGATATATACACATGTAACACAATGACAAAAAGCAGAGAACAATTAAACACATTATATATCGACAACAATATTAACTAATTATATGACATCTGATTTTCCAAGCTGCCGTTAGATAATTATATAATTTTATAGTGAGATTTTTATTGGCAGCTTTTAATAAATGTTCAAGTTTATAAATATTCGGCCAAGAACAGTAATATGTTGGCAAAAAATGCGTACGTACAGATCTATATGCAGGACAAACTAACACAAAATGATATTCGTTTTCAACAACATTCATATTGCAACACAAACATAAACGTGATTCTCTTGGGGTATTGTTATAACGACCAAGTTCAATATTCAATTTTAATGTACCACTGCGTAATTTTGTAAGTAGATACACATTACTACAAAAATTAAGATATGTCTCATGACAAAATTCTACCTTAATATTTCTATAAATACACAGTTTTTCACAATCGTATACAGATATTGACCACTGTAGCACAAATTGATCTATAATACGTTGTTTAACAAAGTCAAATGATACACTTGATGCATCCTGAGATATCCAAACATAATTAAGACCAAGGCTGAATAACAAGTCACGTACATTGGAAACCCAGTTAGTTTTACCGTTATTAACATCATTATACAATAGTTTATAAACATCATAGACAACCTTAGATTTATACAACAAAATATGCAACCAGTATTTCAAAATTCTGAAACGTCTAGAAATATACATTGGCAAATGGCCAAGTTGACCATACAAAAAAGCAGTAGGTACATTTTTACCTATTTTTAAAACAAATCTACAAAAACGATTATGTATTACTTCAATATCATGAGCGCGATAAAAAAAAACATATTTCTGACGCATAACTCAGAACGGAACCAACCATACTGTCAAATAACATGCACTGTTGTTCAGTTGAAATATAAACACTTTTGAATGAGTTCATAAGTGACGATAATGCACATGCTCCTTGTTGCGAAAGACGTTTTTCAGTTTGCAGAAATTTTCCATTATAATGCAACAACATGCCAAGATAAACGTAAGAATCAACAATTTGAAGTTCCATATTGTCATAAAAGAAATGATCATTTACCGGCCGCCAGCTATTTCGAAAAACAACTACTTTGGTTTTGTCAAAGTTAACCTCAATATTCCATTTCCTGCAATATATGAATAATTTATCCAGCAGATGTTGTAGAATTTCAGGTGTTTTTCCAAACAAAACAGTATCATCGGCAAATAAAATAAGGTATATCAAATAATCATTCAATGTTACAATACCATCAGCTGTGTCAGTGGATATATCATCAATGATATCATTAATAAAAAATAGAAATAACAAAGGAATAGTGGTTCTCCTTGTTTAACACCAAGTAAGTTATCAAACGCATCTGAAAGTACTCCACCAGCTTTGACACGAAGTCGAACGGACGAATAGATAGACTTTACCATCGCTACAAATTTAGTACTAAGTCCATTACGTAATGGCTTGTATATAAGGATTCTTCTATTGAGTTTATCAAATGCTTTGCGGAAGTCCACGAATGCAGAATATAATTTAAATTTATTCTGAAGAATATTTGAAATAATTCCATGTATAGTAAATATAGCATCAACGGTTGAACGGCCTGGACGAAATCCAATTGGTTGTCTATTAGTTTATCTTCATCTTCGGACCAAGATAATAAACGTTCGGTTAGTATACTAGTAAACAGTTTTGACAGAACACTTACAAGTACAATAGGTCTATAATTATTCGGATCCGACAAGTCAGCACTTTTCGGAACTGGAATGACTAAGCATTCAGTCCAAAAGTCAGGGTATATTCCATGGTTAAATATATAGTTGAATAACTTCTTTAATAATGGAGCAAAAAATATCGGACTAGCGGTAAATATTTCACCAATAATGTTATCGCTTCCTGCACTTTTTTCGGGTTTTAGTTTCGCTATTGCTTTAATTATATCATCCTCTGTAATTTCTGAATCTAAAGCGTCTACGTCTACGTTTTCAAAATGATCATTATTGATTTCCAGGTAGATGTACCTGATTCAATAGGTGTTAGTAAAATTTACCTTGAGCATGTATGTGTGATTTGTTACACTTGTGACTTCTTATTTAGTGGAAATATTTACATAATAAATTTTCTATTTTACATTGTAGTAATGTTTTGAAAATTCTAAAATTGAATTAAAATTTCTTTGTTTTTCAATTGATTTGTTTTGTTAAAATTTCAATTATTATCTGCATTTTAAAATTTAAAAGTAAATTATTTGAAAATATTTACATGTGTACAATAGATGTGTATCTATTCTTTTTTTAACCATTTGTTTGTTGTCTTTTTTTTTTTTTTTTTTTTTTTTTTTTTTGCTGTAAAGCTTCATATTTTCTTCAATTTGTTTGTCTTATCAATGTTTTAAATCTTGAAAGTAAACTCTAACTAAACTGTGGATATTAAATTGGTGTGCAATCAGAGAATAATATGCTTTAATTACATTTATTAAACATGGCATAGACAGTATGTCTCTTTAAGGTCAATTTATGACATGAGACTGAATAAGTGGCAAATTACAAGTGTCCATAAATCCTTCATATTGAAAAGAATGTATTTATAATCAACTGGCATATTTTTTTTTGATGTTTAGAATGTATGTTTAAACAATTTAAGAATAAAAATGTGAAAAAAAAATGTTCAAGAAATGTCCTGAATAACAAAAAAACCAACCTGACATGTCATAAAATAAACTATGAAAAGAAAAGAAATTAATATTACCTTGGATAAAATGGATTAAAAAAAAATCGAAACATAGTAACAAGTATATTTTTGAAATTGGATTACATTTATTTGATTAAATTGATAAAGCAAATTAAATATATTATTCCTCTGCAAAAACATAAAATTAATTACAAAATATTTTTTTTTTATAAAATACATGTATCTTCAAAGAACAACTATAACATTTTTGTCAAAGTTGGAAAGCAAAACCCAAAAAACTCTTAAATGCATGACTAACATGTACACACATGCACATTATATAGAAAGAAAATTCTCAAAATGTTAAATATAATCTTATTTAATTAATCTATTGATTAAAATAGCATCACAATTAATCTTGCTCTTCTTTGCCATATTTTCAGTTAAAAATTCTTATACATGTATATCGAACACAAAATTATGATTTCATTTCAATTATTTGACATTTTATAAAAAAAAAAATATATGTATTTAATTTAGGAATTTAGTTGAATATGTGTGTGTGTGTGTGTGTGTTTTTCTTTTTCATTAGCCTAGACAGTATGTCTCTTTAAGGTCAATTTATGACATGAGAGTGAATAAGTGGCAAATTACAAGTGTCCATAAATCCTTCATTGATTGAGATTTTCTATGTTTACCATATCTGTGTGTTAATATACAAAAAATACTTAATTTGACATTTTTTATATTGAAAAGAATGTATTTATAATCAACTGGCATATTTTTTTTAAATGTTTAGAATGTATGTTTAACAAAATAAGAATAAAAATGTGGAAAAAAAAATGTTCAAGAAATGTCCTGAATAACAAAAAACCAACCTGACATGTCACAAAATAAACTATGAAAAGAAAAGAAATTAATATTACCATGGATAAAATGGATTAAAAAAAATCGAAACATAGTAACAAGTATATTTTTGAAATTGGATTACATTTATTTGATTAAATTGATAAAGCAAATTAAATATATTATTCCTCTGCAAAAACAGATAAAATTAATAACAAAATAAAAAAAATAAAAATTTTAAATACATGTATCATAAAAGAACAGCTATAACATTTTTGTCAAAGTTGAAAAACAAAAACAAAAGCTCTTAAATACATGACTAACATGTACAAATGTACACATATGCACATTACATAGAAAGAAAATTCTTAAAATGTTAAATCTAATCTTAATTAATTAATCTATTGATTAAAATAGCATCACAATTAATCTTGTTCTTCTTTGCCATATTTTCAGTTAAAAATTCTTATATATCGAACACAAAATTATGATTTCATTTCAATTATTTCTTAAATTGTTAGCTGATGCTAATATCACAAAATATTAAATTTTGAAAATATTATTTTATTGACAAATTTTCAAGGTACAGTTAAATGTATTACAGTCCTTTTTCTACACATCAAAATCACGGAAATCCAAATAATATGCCCATTTCCTGTTATGTAACACAAACAGGTGTATATATTTACTTGTAGATCACCTTTGAAATCAACAAGACACTACTGACCAGGTATTTTATGGCCCTGTTTATTACCTTGGGGTTAATTAGCAGACCATCAGCGAAAATGCTGAGCCTGGTTCAGCATCCAGATTATGCTCAGCATTTATCAGTGTATGCTGTCAGCTGTACTGTAATGCATGACAAACAATTTTAATCAGCCATCATTATCATGAAATACATTTTTTTAATCTTTATTTTGATGATGGCACCTAATTCCCATCACCTAATCCAAATTAGTATAGTAGAGGAGTACCGTATTTTTCGGACGATAAATTTAGATAAAAATGACGATTTTGTTTACAGTATACCTTTATTTTGCTGTAGGTTTATTTCTGAATAAGAAGAAGACTCGTATCATCGATGTTCTTGGTGTTATTTTTTTTAAATAAAGCAATAAAGGTATACTAACAGGGGATGCAATTTTGAGGAAAAATAAATATTCAATGATTGAAGTGTTAACAAAAATCAGTTCAATATTGTATTTTATAATAAAATATATACTATAAAAAATGTATCTTGTTGAAAAAAATCACCGAGTGGATCGATTTACAATATAAAATTATTATCACAAAATATCTAAATATAGCTATAGCTTTCCCATCAAACACGAGCATGTGCACCTGGTTGTATTAAAAAATGACAGTTGCAATACATCTCACAGTAAGCGTGCAGAACAAACTTTTTATATACTAAATATACTGGAAAATAATCTATCTCGATTTCGTTACTTAATCGATATTTTATTGCAATAATTTATATGAGGCTATGGGTGTTTAAACGTCACTTTTCAACAATATTTCAGTTATTTATTGACCTTTAAGCTACCTTTCCTGGCGCGAAAATGGTGCAAGGTAGAAATACACTAGGGTATTTACGTACCCGGACATTCGACACACCGGAAAGAAAGTACGCTTACAAATACACATCGATCACAAAATGTTTGACATGTTCACCTCGAGAAATGTAAAAAAAAAAAAATTAAATATCCACTCTCACGTCCGACCAAATACTCTGAATGCACCCACGATGTCCGACCAAATAGTCGGAGTTAGAGGGTGTTGACTCTCAAATTTGTCGGACATTTCCCTGGAGTGAGTCGGACATTTTGGGAGGGATATGTCCGACTTGACGGGAGTGTACTGTTTTGGAATTTTAGTTAACTGTAAGTTGTAACGTTCATAAATAGAAAATGTCACTATGCAATTTTTTTTGTAAAGTATAAGGCTTTGTTTTCTTGTTAAAATATTCTTATATTCTTCATAATTATATTGATATTATTTGGGGGGTGAGAGGGGGAGTTGCCCCAAAGAGATTTATACAGTTAGTCATGCCCAGAGGCCCCTTTCTCGGGTGTCAACGTGCTGTTTTCACTACTGTCAAGGTATTAACTATTTTATGGGGGTGAAATACCAAAGTAATAAGAATTATATAATTTCCTGTCAGTCTGATATTTTTTTTTCTCATTTATTTTTTATTGTTACACATTACTTAATTTTGTAGTGGATTAAAAAAAGTATTATTTTGCCTTTCAAATGTTTATTTCTTTGGGAAAGTATTTCTTAGTTTTGTCTTTCATTGTTTAAATCATGTTTTCAGTGCATTTCCTACAATCAAAACAATCTCTTGTTTTCTGTATAATATAATAAAATCATATATTTTTTTTCCCATTCATTGCACCAGTTTAAATTGATATGTCCAAATATACGACAGTACCAAAAACGGATTTTTATAATTTGTTTATGTTACTATTTCTGGTACTGGTGATGTGTACATAATTCTCATCTTCGCATCATGTGATGTCTTTAACAATCACCATTCCTATAATACCAGTGTTGTGGGCACCTCAAATAAACTCTCCTTGGCACCATATAGTTCTCTCCTTCATTACAGAAGTCCTAATAAACTGTGAGGTAGTTTTATCCTATAGAAGCTGCATGAAGGGAAAGGAAGAGCAAGTGGAGAACAAAAATGTGTTTGCTTACTTCTACCATAATTTTTTCTAACTAAAATACACACACACACACACACACACACACACACACACACACATATAATACATGTATATAATAATTTAATTCTTTGTAGGTCTGTTGTTCACTAGGTTCACCAGCTTATTTTCTGGAAATATGAAAATTAAAACAACTTTAAGCTATAAAATGATAAAATTATTGGCAAGGAACAATTTGAAGCTCATTTTCTAATGTGGAAACCTTACATTTATTTTAATCATAGATAATTAAGTGATAACAAAATTCATTTACTTTCACAACATTTTTTAAAACATTTTTTATTGATAACACTCAGACACATAAATGTGTTACATGGGGACATAACATATATACAGTGTTACATGGCGAAATGATCATAAATTATCAAAAACATTAAAACATACCAGCAATTTTCTTCATGAACAATGATAACCTTTTATAAGCTTCTACATTACAAAAAGATAGGAGACCATTCATTCTAACAATACTAGGATAAGTAACATAATACCTAGGTAAATATATACGTCTCATGTTTACTAAATATTCATTACAACAAACAAATAACAAGTGGAACTCATCACCAATTGATTGTCCACACAAAGTACAAAACCTTTCATCTTTAGGAATATTATACCACCGCCCAGTTTCTATTGGAATTCGTAAATTTGACGCCCTTAATTTTGTCATCCAAATTCTACTTTTCTCGTTTATTCTCACTAATTAATTTTCTAATCCAAAGTCTTTTTTGAAAGAGCCATAAAATTGTCCTCGAGATGAATTTTCAATGTCATTATACCATGAACTGACAAACTGATCGGTTAAAATTTGGTGAAGATATGCTTTATCACAATATCCAACCTGATTTATAACAATATATCCTAAGCCAGCTCTATTTAATATAGATGCTATATAATTAATCCACTTGAAATTATTCTGACCCTGATTTTTTAAACATAACATCAACCTGTATAAGGAACTACTCAATTTTGTTTCGCTATTCACAAGTTTACACCAATATGAAATCATACGAAGTTTTACTCGAATTTCCAAATGAAATCTACCTAATTCCCCATAAACGATAAAATTTGGAGTAGTATTTCTAACTTTTAGAATTCGTTTACAAAATTTAAGATGAATCTGTTCTAATATTTTTAAATTCTCATATCCCCAAACTTCAGAACCATATAAAAGTATTGGTTCAATCATAGAATCAAACAATTTTAATTGTAAGTCGACAGGTATGCTTTCGTTCCTGATAGTCTTATAAATAAAATGTAAGGACCTTTGAGCCTGATCTACAAGTTTCTTTTTTGTATCAAAAAAGGTACCATTATATTTAAAAATAATACCTAGATATGAAAATTTTTCTACAACTTCTAACTGTTTATCTTGTAATATAAATGAATGATTAAGATTCTTCTTTTTGCTAAAAACCATAACCTTTGTTTTGTTAATATTTACATCCAATTTCCACAAATCACAATACAACTGAAAGATATTTAGCGATTGCTGCATACCCTCCTTTGTTTCAGACATTAAAACAGTGTCATCAGCATATAATATGATAAATAATTCAAACAATATATGCAATTCATTATAAAACCGTTCTTTTAGCTTTTCTAAAGGAACACCATCTAAAGTCTTAAAGTAGTCTTCTAAATCATCTAGAAAAACTGAGAATAAAAAAGGTAATAAATTTTCACCTTGTCTTACACCTGTAAGACAAGGGAAAAAAATCAGACTGACATTCTTTATACTTAGCACAAGATTTAATACTCTGGTACATATTAAATATTACTTTAAAACTCTTCCCTTTAATATTACTAAATTGAAGTTTTTTCCACAGGTCAGGTCTACTGACCGTATCAAAAGCCTTCCGAAAGTCTATGAAGGTACAAAATAGTTTCTTTCCGAAAGAAAAATACAACTCTATGAGGACATGTAGTACAAAAATATTGTCTATTGTAGAGTATCCTTTTCGAAAGCCCGCTTGATTTTCGTGTATAAGTGTGACCTCATTTGCAAAAAAAATGAGTCTAGTGTTAACAATGGATGTAAACAATTTACCTAAGCAACTAATTAACGTTATAGCTCTAAAATTTTCTGGATCTGTTGGACATCCTTTGTTTTTATAAACTGGTATAATTATTCCAGTTGTCCAAGTTTCTGGTATAATACCTGTATCAAGAACAACATTAAACAATTTGGTATAAATAGATACTAAAAACGGCTGAGAATTTTTGAAAAATTCATTAATTAATTTGTCACTACCCGGCGCTTTATTATTTTTCAAACCTTTTATTGCATCTAAAACCTCCTTTTCTGTAATTATCCCATTCAACATTTCGTTATACATAGGGTCATTACAGACTTCGTCAATATTGATATCACTATATTCATTCTCACAAAAATTTAAATTCTTAAAATATTCAAAGAATGTATCAATATCAATAGGTGGGGTTTCTTTTCTATTACCAGAATATTTTTTCAAAGTCTTCCAGAATCCTTTCGTATCATTTTTTTACAGTGCTCTCAGTTCAGATGCACATTTTTCTTTATATTTTTGATAACTTGTATTTAAAGTCTTACGGTATTCTTTTGCTTTTATATTCATTGTATTTTTATTTGCACCTGATTTCACTCTATTATATGAGAGTCTTGCCATATTAAACTGATTTCGTTTTTCTTTACATAGTTTATCATACCACGGTTTCTGATCACAGTTCGGAGCAACATTCTTTATTTTAACCTTGTCCTGTAATTTCTGGGCAGTGTCTAAAAGTACATGACCTAGGTCAGTAACTAGACCGTTCAACTGATCAGTTGTAATTGTGTTTTTATCAATATCACTTAATTGACCTTCAATGTGTTGTAGTGTGTCGTCATTGGATAATATATGGACAAAATCGTCTGTTTTACGGTAATCCCATCTAATGTGAGTATCTTGATTTTTCAATTTGTTATTGTCGTTGTGAATACTATTACACGTATTAGGTGTATTAAATAACAATGTAAAACTAAGTCTACAGTGAACATCTGAAAACATGGGGTTAAAGTCTTCAACTTTAAAATAACTAATGAAATCAAACATGCTAGGATGTACAATTAAATAATCAACTAAACTAGAGTCTTTACATGTATTACGACCAATAGTTCTATCTGTAAATATTCTACCATTACAAATAAAAAGACCACATCTTTTACAACATTCTAATAAAAGATTACCATATTTATTGACTCTACCTTTATCACAACTGTACCTTTGCAAAGGAACATTTTTTTTTCTAATATAAGATAAGTAAAAATATTTTCCTGACTAATATCATCATCAACTTGCAAAATTTCAAGTAAATTTTCGTCTGGTATAACGAAATCACTTCCTATAGAAGTTCTGGAATTAAAATCTCCAATAAGAGCGACATTTTTAGAGAAATTTGAATGTGTGATAAGTTCATCTTCTAACTGTAAGAAGGCTTCATCAGAAGAATATGGGGAACACTCTGGGGGAATGTAAGCATCCCAATAAAACATTTTTACTTTTATCCGAGATATCATTTACTATTTCCACCCATTGTACAAATTCAGAATCAGATTGAATAAATTTCAAAAAATTTGACAATATTTTTTTATAAATAATAATAATGCCACCCGATTTCTTTTTAAAAAAATGTCTATGCTTTGCATAACATGCATATTCATTTGGAAGTTTGATATTGTCGTATTCGTCAGTTTTTGTTTCAACTAGTACAAGTATATCATAGTTATTTATTAATGTTTCAAAATCTGGATTCAGTAATTTTGAACTGATACCACAAACATTAAGGTAAGTTATATTAAGTTTATTTACATTTAAATTTGAATGTCTACGATTGTCTGATGTGTTGTCCTAGCTATGCCTGGCGTTTGCTGGATTTGGACGCTCAACACGGGTTTCATCGTACGGACGACCATTTACAAAAATCTGGTCATATACCAATGATGCGCGCATACCACGTCTCTGGAGCTCCTTCATTTTCGGATAAAGGTTTTGTCGCCGATTTATAATTTCCGTCGGATACTGCTGGTTAACTGTATAACGAGTCTTTTCCTTAAGTTTCACGGGAACAACTTTCCTTACACGTTCGTGGTCTTTGTAGTGCGTAAAGCGGGCAATAATATTGCGGGGTTTGCCATCATTCCTTTTCCTTAAACGGTGCACGTTTTGGAAGTTAATTTGATCTGCATCAGGTATCTCAAGTTCAGTTTTAATAAACTCCTTTAAAACAGCTTCAGTTTCTTCCTCATAATCAAGTGCTGTCTGCTCTATTCCACCAAAAATTAAATTATACTTCATAGTATGAGTTTGCATTTTCAAGTGAACTTCTCTTATTTGTTTTTTTTTCTGTTTCAATATTTTGGGCGTAATTTTCAAGTAAAGTCATCCTGTCGGCAATTTCATGATGATGTGTTTCTTCTTTGTCTAAAATTTCAGAGTGCACTTTTTGGGTAGTTTTTACATTTTCAATTTCTTGATAAATGTTTGTTATACTTTTCTCGATTTTATCAAACCTTTCATCAATTTTTTGGTCAAGTTTTGAGAGTTTTTCACAAACTACAACATCAATGCGTTCCAACCTTTGGTTAATAATGTTTATTGTGGAAACAAGCATCTCCATATAAATATTTGGACGGGCATTATCATGTGGGTAAGGATACGTAGGTAACGTAGATGAAGGAGCAGACTGTGACGGCAGAGGTTGATATCCAGGGGGATGAAGTACTGGAACAGGAACAGATACAGGACTAGTGTTAGAGTTAAGAATCGGTGGTGCCTGTGGGTTCAAAACTGGATTGATACAATCAAATGTCTGATTCATATTTCCCAATACTTTTGACACTGAGAGACTGTAGTACAGAAATTACAGTAAAATGGATTGTTGTATAGACCTTTTTATTCTTAAAAACATGGGCGCGGCCATTATCGACTTCCGAGTGTGTCCGCCATTAGTAAAGTGTCAAAATATTATGTTCTCAGGGTTTATCGATACGCTAATGTATGGTTTCTCTAGTACAGGTGTCACAATATACTGTTATTTCGGCTTGAAATTCAATGATAACACCTGCTGTGAAGTGATTTGTAAACGGAGATATAATGACAACAAATAAATTACCTGGTATGTATTTTTTTTTAATTACCGTTATATTCCTCATACAAAATCAGTATAAATCCTACTTGATTAAAAACTGCATGCACTTTTTTTCCTTTTTTGTTTTTTTTTGTTGCTTTTCAAGCATAAGAAAAAAGGGATAATCAAATTAATATTTTGTATGAAATTAAAAAGTAAATATATAAATTATAATATACGCTTTTTGAAATTATTACTATACGATTTAAAGTGAAGTAATAATAATGATAAAAAGTGTGCCTAACTTATAAGAAATAACTTAACTTTGAATGTGACATCTTAAGGTGCATTTTTCAATTCTGTTTTATTTTTATTTATTTTTTGTTTGTTAAATTGTAAAGCAAATTAAAACTTTTTGTCGGTCAATTTCTGTAGTGAAGTTGAAAAGGAATTTAAAGGACTAATGACACAAAAAATAAATTTCTCAATTTTGTTTGATTTGATCATTAAATAAACTATAAACATTGTCTTAATTGAAAATAACCCCCTAGGACGCCCATTTTATTGTTTATTACCTTTTGAAATCGCCCCGATCTCTGACCTATACATTTTAATGAGCTAAGTGGTCACGTGATTACGTGACGTCACATGCGCCAAAGGATGGCTTCCATGATAAACGATCATGAGCGATCGAATTGAGACAGTAAACAGCCGATAAATATCATGGACAGTGATGACAGCAATATCTCCGATCATTTTGGTGATTTAGACATCCAGCCGTATCAGTTCGAGCCATTATGTAATGATGAAAGTCAACAGGAAAGAGAACATTCAACATCAGAAGACTCCGATATCGACGAAAGTTCCCAAGGCCAGCTCAAGACAGACTTGTCAAAAGGCGAGGTTTTGTTTATTTGTTGAATATATTCGAAAAAAAAACACGTGATTGAACGAAAAACTAATAATATAAGTCGGATCTCCTGTACTTGGCGATCGCAATACTGGTATACTAGTATTGTGCACAATACTGGTATAAAAATTTGTTCCAGTATTGTACCAGTATTGTGATTTAAAAAAATATATATTTTACTTGTGTATAGTATTGTAGTAAGTATTGTAATAGGTATTGTGGAAATGTTACTACTAGTATTGTCAATACACGATTCTACAAGGATTTGTATGTGTGTAGGGTAGCTATGTTGACTTTGACATGAAAGACTGCATAAAGTGTTGTATGATATATTAACTAATTAAATGATTACAATAAACAATTAGTCATTTTCTCAATTAATTAGTTACTAATATGTGATTATATTTAATGTTTGATGTTATTGGTGATTTAATTTAATTCAAATTAATTAATATAATTAACTGGTTACTTTGTTTGATTTCATAGTTCTTTTGATGCTGTGAGTATAATTTTGTAAACTGAGTAATTTAATTTGTTTGATGATCAAAGTTCTTTTGATACTGTGAATATAATTTTGCACACTTTGATGTTTCGTTTTGATTAGTTGGAAAAGAAATTCTTTTGATCACAACTATGTAAACACAAGCTTACATAAGACTTAAATACCTAATTTTGCTTATTATTATTATTATTATCATTTGCTGTATGCTACATGTTATTTTTAATGTCCCTTTGATAAACAGTCTGAGTGCTAAGAAAAAAAGAAGAGAGCATGGCAAATTTCTACTCAGAGCTAGCACCCAACGTTATCTTCAATAAAGACCCTACTGCAGTACTAAGACTACATGAAAGACCACAAGCTACGGACAACAGCATGCAACTGCTTAACCTGCACCAAACCAATGGAAATGGTAATCAGACCACTCAGTTCTACGTCCAATACACTACAAAAAAATTCAATATCTTAATTACATTACTGGTATACCAGTATTGTACAAAATTTTGAAAAAAAAATCACAATACTGGAACAAATTTTTATACCAGTATTGTGCACAATACTAGTATACCAGTATTGCGATCGACAAGTACAGGAGATCCTATAAGTCAACAGGTTGTACTGACGATGATATCTTACCCCCCCCCTAATTTACGAAAGTTTTAACGAATAAAGATGACTGTCGTAGTGCCTCATATGTCCCTTTTTTTAGGATTCTACTTCGTACATGTATAAAATTAACCCCGACACATTTCGAACAGGAGAGATTAAAAACGAAAGACTAAGCCCATCTGACTTTTGTTAGTGCTACCGCCATATTGATACTGATAGTGTGAGTCTTGCCAGGTAAAGAGAAAATTGAGTAATTTTAACATTATTTTCACTCAAATGAAGCAGCAAACAAATAATTCACAATCCACAACAGCTCAAGCATTGACCTCTTTTCCAGAAAACCCACAACTTTATATATTTGCTTATACAATTACTGGGATATTATGCATATCTTGAACAAGTCTGCAAGTTGGTACATTTCCTTTGAGTTGTCAGGTCTACTGGCTGAGTACCCAATCTCACCACTAACCATTGTATTTATGCATGTTACATACATTTCTACAAAATGTTTTCAGAAATTTTAAAGAAAGTTCTAGTAAAGTGACTCCCTGTGAAGTTTAATACCTGTTGAACAACATTTTAACTGGCACTTTCAAGTTGACAGAAACACCTTGCATGGGTACCTGGCGAGATATGGTACACAGCCAGTAATTGTATTCATCAGGGGTAAATTTGCTTAGTAATTACTGTTGAAGATCCAGAAAACGTTTTCGAGTTACCCGAAATGTTGACTTAAATGTATTCGAGACAACAAGAATCAATTACTTCTCAATTCCATTCTAGATTAGAGGCAGTTTTCAATCATATTTGAAAAATTGTTCTAGTATTTTGGCCACTGATCCACTTTGTTTTTTGTCGGGGGTCATTTAGGGCTTGCTGTATTTTGTGGGGTGTCCCAGTTGTTGAAGATGGTGTGGCCACCTATAGATGTCTGTTTTTGATCAGCCAGTCACATTGGATATGGGATGTTCTCTCATTGACATTTTCTCCATATCTGTTCTTTTTCTTCCCAACTGTATAGTAAAACCCTTCATAAGCTTTACACCATCTGTTTCTGGAACCACTGTCAGTCCCATCAGTCTACTTTATATCCATATGTATTTTCTTTATAAATGTACCCCATGTGTATATTTTGTCATGTTATGCTTGCTTTATATGTAAGTAATGTATCTTATTTTTTAGGTGTGAATGTGGCAATTGTTCCTCAATGACAACACCAGAAGAATGTATTTGTTGTGTTGAAGTGCCCGCAGTCCACTCCCAGATGCTATCAGAGGACATGCAGTGTATTACAGACAGTGACATTTTTATTTCCAACTGCCTTAACCGACATGTTCTTCACGTCAGCATGTATGAGTTCTTGTAAAATGTTGGTCCTTTTGACGACAACGAGCCATTAAATGAGTATGTAATCATATTTCAACATTTATTTTTCAGTAAAATGTGCATAACCAGTACCTGAAATGAGGGTCAGCTTTTGGGTGGGCCGAAATTTTTTTTTTGGGCCAGTAAAAAATTAGAGTCACTGGTCCAAATGGCATAATGGTGGCCCAAACATTTTGTGACATTTTTTTTATGAAAAAAAGACATCAGATATCAATATATAAACAGTTGTCAGATTAATTGTTTTTTTTATCAATAACATTAAAATTAATTCTTTCACTAGTCTCGCGGAGGTTGGGCTCTTCAAGGTAATTTTGGTAGGTACAGGTGTGCAGCTGAAATTGCGAAAACACCCCAATGCATATATTGCTATCAAATGAAACCCGACTACTTGTTATAACCTTTTTGACAACCTTGACGCCATTGGCTAGGGTGGTTTTAAGAAACGATGCTAGTCCATCGGATGGGGACAATACAAGGCTGGTTTGTGTAAGGGGAGATCAATGCCATGATCACATTAAAGACATCCAGAAAAGAGTAGACTAATGCCACAACAAGGACCGCTCTTGCACTCCACAGAGTGAAGAGTGACATCACTTGTTTCAATCCACTATGAAGAAGTGATTTTAAAGTCAAATAACCTCTCAGTTCGGGGTAGTCAGGTGGTTATTCATTTCAAACAAGTATCTCACTTTGTTGAAATAACAAACGGTGCTGTCATTTTCTGTTATATAAACAACTGTTAACTTTTCCTGTTATTTTTTAATTTGTAAACAAAAGTTCTAGTTAAGATGTAGCCGTGTACATGAACTATGAAAAGTTTAAAAGAAGTGACAGGCCAGATCGTTTCCGTAGTTTGACATTACTGTCAACGATTTTCTCTCCGTTGTTGGGGAAAAGTTTTTCAATGATTACCTAAGGATTGACACAAAAAGGTTTCCGATTTCTGTAAAATGAAATTCGTACATGTACATTTTGTAGTCCTATAATATATGACTTCGCATTTATAAAGTCAAATTTTAACGTTTTCATGCTGATTTAAAAAAAAAAAAAAATTAATGTGCTTTTAGGACTAGTACATTTTGCAGCAGAGATTGCATGAATAAATTTCCGAACTGTGGAAGATACCAGATCGCAAACATTATAAGTTGACATAATTCTCTTTATTGTTCACAACTTTCCACTTCGTCCGTGATTTTTAACAATTTTAATAATTAAATCATAAAGAAACAAAAAAACACGTTTCTTTTCTAATATTTAGTGAATACTTCATGTATTGCATGAATACGTGTAGGAAACGTGTATTGATTGGCTCGAAAAAAATACATAATTGGGGAAAACAGTAAATTCCATTAGCTGTGTATTCATTGGCTACAAAAATGTATTTGGACCAATCGCTGTTCTCGTAACAAACTGTTTTCGACTAGAACAGAAGAGTTATCTACCGTTGAATGTTTATGTCCGGTTTCGGTAAAACAACAATTTTTAGCGATCTTTTAGGCAATCGCCCAAACATTTTTTGTTGGGCCAGTGACTACCTAATTTGGAGCTGCTTTTGGTCGCTCGAATAAGATATTAGTCGCATTTGGCGATTGGGCGACCGTCCATTTCAGGCACTGATAACTATAAACAGGTATATTTACAATGAATAATTTGTATCTTTATACAAATTATATTTATTAACATACAGAACTTACAACACAAGACTTTGTCATGTAAACTCATAAATTTGTTTTTATATAAATTATTATTGGATATACAGAAGAATTATTTACAGGACACATTAACAGTTATATTTTTAATATACAAATAATTGTGAATATAGGAAGATATAAAATGTTTAGAATCATACTCTGTAAAATCTTCTAATTAATTATTTTATAATCTGTTATAATAAGTGAAACTGAATCTAAAATTTTTTATTTCAGACAATACAGATTTATGGCTTACAGTGGATTTGCCACAGACTTGGAAGTCATAACAGGAAAATTTTACCAGCTTGTGTTGTTCAGAAAATAAGAGAGACTTTTCCATCAGAAGAATATTGTGGGTTTAAATATGCCACTGTTTGAGTAACATTTGTTTGAAATATGTACTATTTCTATGAACTGTGAATTATATACACTGCAGATTATTATATACAATTTACATGTAGAATTAAATTTTAATGTTCACACAGTCTTTTCATTGTCTGCTAAATCTTGATCGATGTCTCTGAATGAGGTCTGCTTTCTCAAATATAGTGAATGATGATGTTAGAGACGGTGGATTGGTAGTGTTGAGCACTTTTACATCATATAGGGCATTAGAGTGGGTACTGCACTCTGATCATATTCTTTTCACTACTGCCTGCTTGATCAGGGCCACATACACTACAATAAAAAAGAAAGTTATAAAATCTGGTAAATCACATATATCACAATTGCAACTTTATATTAGTAGAGTTGATATTTTTAATTTGTTTCTCAACACTGTGTACATACATGACTATATTTCCTTGAATTATTAAACTTTAGTTAAAAGCATGAAAAATTGTCAGTAAAAATGTATAGCTCATTCTTGCAACACATCAAATAAACCGTTAAGGTGCTTTAACAAATTTTAACTGAAAACAGGATGGACAGGGGATAATACATGTGAGAAAAAAAGAAAATCAGTGCAAAAGAACAAGGTTTTAATATTTATTGCTGTTTTTCATCTTGGTGAAACTGGAAGTTTGACAAAATTAAATTTGTCAAATGGTATGAATTTTACATTACAGTGTGAAGTATACATGTACAGTAAAACCTCACAGGGACTGCACAATTTTTTTCAAGAAATGCATATCGTTTAGTTACTGATAAAAGAATATGCAGGATTGAAAAAGTGGATTGAGAAATGAGTGGTTCTCAAGCTATTGATGTTTGACTGTATACTAACCAAATGATGGTGGTGGTGTCTTCCTGGGTTTTGCAACAGCGTGTATTCTCTTCTTTGGGTAGCAGGTGTTGAAGCATTGCTGTCCATCTTTAGTTGTTGCTTGGTCTCTGTTGCCGTTCTCGTTGTAATGAAGTGCAGCTATTCCTAACCTGCAAAAGTCAAATCAGTTTGAAACAAATATACAAATATTTACATTTGATTTGTTACAAAATAAAACCACCACATTTTATCTTTTGGATGCAAACACTTTTTCTTATGAATGCACAAGTAGAATAGATGTGTACAGATTTTCATACATTTTAAGTCCACCTGATTCTAGACTACAATGTACCTTTGATGTGTGTCATATCATTCCAAACAACTCGCAAACCTAAATAAACAATATTATAAGCTACATGTTCAAAAGGTTACATCTGTATACATTGCACATTTCTGTTTGGTAAACAATTTCACACTTGTATTTTTTTCTTTGAGTTTGCTTGTTCATTTTTCTTCTTCATCATGTTTATATGAATTTGTTTTGTTTTTTATATATGCACTGTAACATACAGTGGTGTATTTTCAGTTGTCAAATCTGAGTTAAAAATAGTATTGTTATTTGTTTACATTTGGTAATGGTCAGAATCTGGACCGTTCGTACATTTGTACATGTGTGGAGAACGTATATACTAGTAATTTATGAAACTGGAAATAAATTATAACACTTGTATATTATGCATGAAACTTACACGGGATTACAAGATGCAAAACTTGATGTATACGCCCGTGATCGTCTGATCGTGGTAAGCTGCGAAAAAGGGGGGAGCATGATGACCTACATGTACTTCTAAACCACGACTTGCACTCTAATATCATTAATTATTATCGATCTTCTCGACTAGCCTTTGCACATGTGTAATGTTGTAATGTTAAAAACCACATACCTCGGCCTTTTGACGCTTCTGTAGTGCTCCCCTGGGAATGTGTAGGTGTTGAACAACTGGAGTTTCGCCATTTTTTTTTCTCCGGGTCAGGTGATGCTAGGGGCACATTTGGGGTTGCATCTAGCTGCAGTCGTCGCTTGAAGGTTCCATCAACACCAAGTTCCATCATTCTCAAAGGATCCCTTTCAAAGCAGTCACGGGTGAAGTGGGTGGAGCACAATCTGTGACCTGATGTTGGATCGAAATTCCATCGTCGACAGTAATGGATCCAGGCTTTTCTCAGCTGGCCGTCCTTTGGGAACGAGAAAAAACTCAGTCCATTGCCTTTGGTTCCTCTGTTGTTGCACCCAAACGCTGCACAGGACACCATTTGGAACTTCTAGCTATTTCACTCACGTGGATGTTTGTTTTGGTTTGCTAATCACGACTTTGTTATGCAAATTTCGTATCGATATCAATCAACTGATTTAGAAATAGATGACTGGCGCATGTGACGTCACGAGTGGTTCAGCCTCGTTATCGCACTCAAAAGCTGCATAATTTCTAGGTCAGCAAAATGGGCGATAAAAAGGGTGTTTATCCCTTTGTACGTATCGTTAATCACATGAAAGTGAAAAAGTAATTATTTTTACAGCATTTTGGAAGTATTTCACAAAGTTTTGTGAAAAATTAAAAATCGTGTCATTTGTCCTTTAAGTTTTATTAAATTAAAACATCTGAATATCTGAATTTCTTTATCTGAAAAAAAAAAGTTTCATGAGGAACCTAATATAACTATTTGCTCCCAGGTTTCAGATACGTGAACCGGATGGGCATTTTTCACCCCATTTGTCTTCTTATTTAAATTTCTTTGCTAGGATTTCAGTTTTATATTGATTTATTCTTTAATTTTATATGTTTTTGAAGATTAATTTAAATTTAATATTGACGTGTTAAAGGACACATGACACAAAAAATAATTTTCTCAACTTTGTTTGATTTGGTCATTAAATAAACTATAAAAATTGTCTTAATTGAAAATAACCCCCTAGGAAGCCCATTTTAATGATTATTACCTTTTGAAATTGTCGCGATCTCTGATCTATACATTTTAATGAGCTAAGTGGTCACGTGATTACGTGACGTCACATGCGCCAAAGGATGGCTTCCATGATAAACGATCATGAGCGATCGAAATGAGACAGTAAACAGCAGATAAATATCATGGACAGTGATGACAGCAATATCTCCGATCATGTTGGTGATTTAGACATCCAACCGTATCAGTTCGAGCCATTATGTAATGATGAAAGTCAACAGGAAAGAGAACATTCAACATCAGAAGACTCCGATATCGACGAAAGTTCCCAAGCTCAGGACAGACTTGTCAACAATGGACTGGTGAGGTTTTGTATATTTGTTGAAAATATTCGAAAAAAAAACACGTGATTGAACGAAAAACTGTAATAATGTAAGTCAACAGGTTGTACTGACGATGATATTCTACCCCCCCCCCCCCCCCCCCCCCCAATTTACGAAAGTTTTAACGAATAAAGATGACTGTCGTAGTGCCTCATTGTATGTCCCCCCTTTTTTTAGGATTCTACTTCGACCAGGAGATTAAAAACGAAAGACTAAGCCCATCTGACTTTTGTTGTTGTTAGTGCTACAGCCATATTGATACTGATAGTGTGATTCTTGCCAGGTAAAGAGAAAATCGAGTAATTTTAACATTATTTTCACTCAAATAAAGCAGCAAACAAATAATTCACAATCCACAACAGCTCAAGCATTGACCTCTTTTCCAGAAAACCCACAACTTTATATATTTGCTTATACAATTACTGGGATATTATGCATATCTTGAACAAATCTGCAAGTTGGTACATTTCTTTCGAGTTGTCAGGTCTACTGGCTGAGTACCCAATCTCACCACTAACCATTGTATTTATGCATGTTACGTACATTTCTACAAAAAGTTTTCAGAAATTTTAAAGAAAGTTCTAGTAAAGTGGCTCCCTGTGAAGTTTAATACCTGTTGATTTCAAACAATGAATAACATTTTAACTGGCACTTTCAAGTTGACAGAAACACCTTGCATGGGTACCTGGCGAGATAGGGTACACAGCCAGTAATTGTATTCATCAGGGGTAAATTTGCTTAGTAATTACTGTTGAAGATCCAGAAAACGTTTTCGAGTTACCCGAAATGTTGACTTAAATGTATTCGAGACAACAAGAATCAATTACTTCTCAATTCCATTCTAGATTAGAGGCAGTTTTCAATCATATTTGAAAAATTGTTCTAGTATTTTGGCCACTGATCCACTTTGTTTTTTGTCGGGGATCATTTAGGGCTTGCTGTATTTTGTGGGGGTGTCCCAGTTGTTGAAGATGGTATAGATGTCTATTTTTGATCAGCCAGTCACATCGGATATGGGATGTTCTCTCATTGACATTTTCTCCATATCTGTCTTTTTCTTCCCAACTGTATAGTAAAACCCTTCATAAGCTTTACACCATCTGTTTCTGGAACCACTCTGTCAGTCCCATCAGTCTACTTTATATCCATATGTATTTACTTTATAAATGTACCCCATACGTATATTTTTCATATATGTAAGTAATGTATCTTATTTTTTAGGTGTGCATGTGGCAATTGTTCCTCAATGACAACACCAGAAGAATGTATTTGTTGTGTTGAAGTGCCCGCAGTCCACTCCCAGATGCTATCAGAGGACATGCAGTGTATTACAGACAGTGACATTTTTATTTCCAACTGCCTTAACCGACATGTTCTTCACGTCAGCATGTATGAGTTCTTGTAAAATGTTGGTCCTTTTGACGACGAGCCAATAAATGAATATGTAATCATATTTCAACATTTTATTCAGTATGTGTATTTTTCAGTAAAATGTGCATAACTATAAACAGGTATATTTACAATGAATAATTTGTATCTTTATACAAATTATATTTATTAACTTACAGAACTTACAACACAAGACTTTGTCATGTAAACTCATAAATTTGTTTTTATATAAATTATTATTGGATATACAGAAGAATTATTTACAGGACAAATTAACAATTATATTTTTAATATACAAATAATTGTGAATATAGGAAGATATAAAATGTTTAGAATCATAGTCTGTAAAATCTTCTAATTAATTATTTTATAAACTGTTATAATAAGTGAAACTGAATCTAAAAGTTGGTATTTTTATTTCAGACAATACAGATTTATGGCTTACAGATGCTTCGTACAGTGGATTTGGCACAAACTTGGACATTATAACAGGAAAATTTTATCAGCTTGTGTTGTTCAGAAAATAAGAGAGACTTTTCCACCAGAAGAATATTGTGGGTTTAAATATGCTACTGTTTGAGTAACATTTGTTTGAAATATGTACTATTTTTATGAACTGTGAATTATATACACTGCAGATTATTATATACAATTTACATGTAGAATTAATTTTTAATGTTCACACAGTCTTTTCATTGTCTGCTAAATCTTGATCGATGTCTCTGAATGAGGTCTGCTTTCTCAAATATAGTGAATGATGATGTCAGAGATGGTGGATTGGTAGTGTTGAGCACTTTTACATCATCTAGGGCATTAGAGTGGGTACTGCACTCTGATCGTCTTCTTTTCACTACTGCCTGCTTGATCAGGGCCACATACACTACAATAAAAAAGAAAGTTATAAAATCTGGTAAATGACATGTATCACAATTGCAACTTTATATTAGTAGAGTTGATATTTTTAATTTGTTTCTCAACACTGTGTACCTACATGACTATATTTCCTTGAATTATTAAACTTTAGTTAAAAGCATGAAAAATTATCAGTAAAATTGTATAGCTCATTCTCGCAACACATCAAATAAACCGTTACGGTGCTTTAACAAATTTTAACTGAAAACAGGATGGACAGGGGATAATGCATGTGTGAAAAAAAAGAAAATCAGTGCAAAAGAACAATGTTTTTATATTTATTGCTGTTCTTCATCTTGGTGAAACTGGAAGTTTGACAAAATTAAATTGTCAAAAGGTATGACTTTTACATTACAGTGTGAAGTATACATGTACAGTAAAACCTCACAGGGACTGCACTATTTTTTTCAAGAAATGCATATTGTTTAGTTACTGATATAAGAATATGCAGGATTGAAAAAGTGGATTGAGAAATGAGTGGTTCTCAAGTTACTGATGTTTGACTGTCTACTAACCAAATGATGGTGGTGGTGCCATCCTAGGTTTTGCAACAGCGTGTGTTCCTTTCTTTGGGTAGCAGGTGTTGAAGCATTGCTGTCCATCTTTAGTTGTTGCTTGGTTTCTGTTGCAGTTCTCGTTGTAATGAAGTGCTATTCCTAACCTGCAAAAGTCAAATCAGTTTGAAAGAAAATATACAAATATTTACATTTAATTTGTTACAAAATAAAACCCCTACATTTTATATTTTGGATGCACACTTTTTCTTATGAATGTTTACAAGTAGAATAGATGTGTACAGATTTTCATACATTTTAAGTCCACCTGATTCTAGACTACAATGTACCTTTCGGCTTTGATGTGTGTCATATCATTCCAAACAACTCGCAAACCTAAATAAACAATATTATAAGCTACATGTTCAAAAGGTTACATCTGTATACATTGCACATTTCTGTTTGGTAAACAATTTCACACTTGTATTTTTTTCTTCAATTTGCTTGTTCATTTTTCTTCTTCATCATGTTTATATGAATTTGTTTTGTATTTCATATATGCACTGTAACATACAGTGGTGTATTTTCAGTTGTCAAATCTGAGTTAAAAATAGTATTGTTATTTGCTTACATTTGGTAAAGGTCAGAATCTGGACCGTTCGTACATTTGTACATGTGTGGAGAACGTATATACTAGTAATTTATGAAACTGGAAATAAATTATAACACTTGTATACTATGCATGAAATTTAAACGGGATTGCAACATGCAAAACATTTTTTGTGTACGCTCCGTGATCGTCTGATCGTGGTAAACTGCGAAAAGGTGGGGGAGGAGCATGATGACCTACATGTACTTCTAAACCACGACTTGCACTCTAATATCATTAATTATTATCGATCTTCTCGACTAGCCTTTGTACATGTGTAATATTGTAATGTTAAAAATCACATACCTCGGCCTTTGACGCTTCTGTAGTGCTCCCCTGGGAATGTGTAGGTGTTGAACAACTGGAGTTTCGCCATTTTTTTTCTCCGGGGAAGGTGAAGCTAGGGGCACATTTGGGGTTGCATCTGGCTTCAGTCGTCGCTTGAAGGTTCCATCAACACCAAGTTCCATCATTCTCAAAGGATCCCTTTCAAAGCAGTCACGGGTGAAATGGGTGGAGCACAATCTGTGACCTGATGTTGGATCGAAATTCTATCGTCGACAGTAATGGATCCAGGCTTTTCTCAGCTGGTCGTCCTTTGGGAACGAGAAAAAACTCAGTCCATTGCCTTTGGTTCCTCTGTTGTTGCACCCAAACGCTGCACAGGACACCATTTGGAACTTCTAGCTATTTCACCCACGTGGATGTTTGTTTTGGTTTGCTAATCACGGCTTTGTTATGCAAATTACGTGTCGATATCAATCATCAATCAGCTGATTTAGAAAATGGATGACTGGCGCATGTGACGTCACGAGTGGTTCAGCCTCGTTATCGCACTCAATATCTGCATAATTTCTAGGTCGGCAAAAAGGGCGATAAAAGGGATGTTTATCCCTTTTTACGTATCGTTAATCACATGAAAGTGAAAAAGTAATTATTTTTACAGCATTTTGGAAGTATTTCACAAAGTTTGTGAAAAATAAAAAATCGTGTCATGTGTCCTTTAAGGAAGTGGTAGCGCTTTCTAGACTTGTAGTCTGCTGAAGGTCGACCATGTCAACAGCGATTCGATGCTTCCCGGGTTTGGCACTTGGGGGAATAGACAGTCGTGTCATTTTGTAACAAGGGTGTTAAATTCATATTGTAGAAAGATAACTATCACTATAACTGATAGTTAACTGTGTATTGCATAACAAGTTATAGCAAAGACATCACTAAAACACAAAACAATAATTTATGTATTGGGTTGATTCTTAAATGTATTTGATTTGCAATATGACAGTTAATCTCTACCCCCTTCCCACAAAGGGTTAAAAATGATAAAAATATATATAACTGAATTTTGTTGCAGGACATCGTGTCGTTCATTTTTACTTCTTACAGAATCAAGATTTATTTCAAGATTTATCTACAGAAAGGTGATGCCTCTTTGTAAATTGTTAATTATTTTATGCGGCTTCTACATGAAAAACAATAATTCCTACACTGCTCACTTTGTCCCCGTTTCCTTTATTTATATTATTTAAACTTTCATTTAAGACAACATTTAACTCAGTTTCTTTTCCTTTCTATGTTATCCTCTACCGCATACGGAAGGAACATTATTCCTCCACATATTTGCTACTCTATCATTGTGCAAATGATTGATTTTTTGGTCAATTGCACAAGTGCTCCCTACATCATAAAAATATGTGACTTTGTGGCTTTGTGAAGTGAAGACAATATTCGAAGGGAACTTAGTTCTTTTGTACAAAATATATACCGTTAGTAAAAAAATGTGTGTTGAGGATTTCCATACCGACCGTTTTTTGTTTGTTGCGTACCCCGTTTTGTATTGAAATTCTGCCACATAAGCAAGGTTAAAATCTGAATAGCTACAGATCGATCTGTTAGCCCACATCTGGCAAAATGACTAGCTAATTCTTTAATTTTGATAATATTGATAACCGTTTCGATTTGTCCGACCTGATCCTGAACTTTGTGATTCTGAACAATTTAAACAATAACCGTTTAAGTTCAATTCAATAATCCATATTTCGAAATATTCGGCCCAAATCACGGGAATAAGCCATAAAATATTAACTGAAGCGTGCTTATCTAATCCAATTATGAATACTGATTAATCGTAACTAGTGTAAATAACCGATTGTTACACTTTCGTAATGGCGGACGATAGTAACGCCACCTAGCGTCCACGAACGATAACTAGGTAATCACCGATTTCTGAAAACTTCGACAATTTATGTAACCTCAATACACTTAGAATCAACACATTTAGAAAACAGAAAATCAAAGAATTTAGAGGGCTAACAGAGAAATGAAAGAGCCTAAACGGTGTGATTTCCGTTAGGACAGTTACACTTTGCAAGTTCTTCATACTGATAGCAAATATAATAAAGATAAAATCTTAAAATATTTAATTTGCGAACATTATTTACTGAATAATGCGGATTCATTCAGAATTTTTTTACGAATACAACATATTTATTGTTCACTCGGTATTTTTTTTACAATTAACTTTATTTCTCCGCTCTCGAGCTATGCACAAATTACTAACGTACTTTTCTTTTTTAAAACCATGCGAAATGACCACTTTTTATCGGGAAAACATTTGAAATAAAACAATAATATAGTGAGAAAAGAGTACACGTGCTTACCTCTTCCATCGCTGTTTATTTATAGTTGGAACTACATGTGTATAACAACAACAACAACAAATATATGGCCGAGTAGTTACGATTGGATCATTCGGCAGACTCCGTAAATTTGCCGATAATTAAGCAGTCGCCATCTTTTGATGCAGCATCCTGGAATTCGTCAACAAATATCGTTCTCTCATCCATTCTTTCTCACATATATCAACACGAAAATGAGTTAAAATATTATTTTGCTAAATATAAAGCATGTATAGTACATTTTTTTGAGAATGCAGCTCTTTAAAAAAACGGTCGTATCTTAGGCAGTGGGACTTTTAACTTTCTCAATAAATGTAGATTTTGTACCACATTTTTTAATTCATCATATACCAATTTTTTGTGGAAACACTTACCATGACCGCATAATATGACTAAGAAAGGGGGAGGGTGAGCCCATAAAAGTAGATTAACACCGGCGCCACTTTTTATGGAAGTATCCTGTACCAAGCCAGGAAGATGAGCGGTCATGTATTTGTTTGCTAGGGGTATCTTTTTCTACGATTTTTCTATTGAATGTTTAGAAATGTTTCGACAATGTGGTATTTTTTTGTTTTCTTATTTTAACTTGAAGGAGGGGTTATGTTTTTTTGTTTCGTTCAGAAATTTTTTTTCGGACAACACAAGAGTTAGTATATTTATTTTTTTGTCGCGCACAACGCGAAATTTTTTTTTAGAGAGAGACAGAGAGAGAGAGTTAAAACAATTAAATCGGCTATAAGAGATTATCCACCCTTTTTATAATTGATTTGAGTGAATAATTGTTGTTTTATACCAAATAAGCAGTTTCCCAGTTACATCATGGCGCGATCAAGTTACATTCGATGAGATGAAGGTGGTGTGCAATTTGTAGTAGACCATTACGCTTAGATGGATTTTTTATATTGCTGATTCACTGCAACAAATATATCGTCTTCATAAATTTTTATTTGATTTTCGGACAACACGAAAGTTAGAATATTTTTTTTCCCCAGAATTTAACATTAGTTTATATGACAAAAACTCTGAATCAGATTATTTTTTTTTCCTCCACCAAAATCAGAATATTTTTTTCAGCAACATTGGAAATCATAATATTTATATAAAGGTTTATATAAATGTTAAGATCGTTGAATTTTTCCTTTAATGGTGATATTCATTGTTATTTTTTTTTAATTACAAACATCAAATTCGGCAATGGGATTCACTGGTTTTGTTTACCAATGCCGTTCCGTTTTAGAAAACACAAAGGTCACGACCTCGCTTTTGACGTAAAAATTATGACGTCTCAGCAGAGGTTATTAAGACATTGTGACAAGTACATTTTTGTAGGACGATGTTTGTTGATATTGCTGACACGACAGTTCCTATTTTGATATATGTTTAGAAAATAAAATGTTAACTAGCTAATGATGTTGCTGAATTGTATTTACTTTTGTCATCTTCACAGGAATTATCGTTTAAATGTTGGGAGAATTTGGTGATAACTCCTGCTCACTGTTGATAAGTCCAGCTCAGCTCACGCGAACTTTGATACGAGTTTTGTTTATGGAGTCAGCAGGTAGATATAGCGGGAGGGAAGGATGATAAATATCATGATTGCCTTATCACATTTGTCACTGTTTGTCAGTGACTGGCGGAGACAGGTCGGTGGTTTACTGGTTAAAACTTACCGCCACGGTATATCTGAAATATTTTTGAAAATGGTGTTAAACACCAAAAATCCAAAACCAACCAAACCATTCGTCCACTTATCATTCTCCGTTTTGTATCTGTCACAAGCCAGGGCCTAGATTTTCAGTGTCATATGTTGTGGGTGTTTTGTGTTCAATGAGTTAAGATGAGAGGTGATTGTCTGTTTTGTTGATATTGATGGAATTGTTATTTAAACTTTGGTTTTATGTAATCAATAAAAAAATATACTTTCTTTGAGTAGTTTGAAAGATATGAAAAATGAAAAAAAATCTTCTCATTTACAATTGCAGAAGTTTAACCCCAATGAACTTGATGTCCTGTTCAAATTTGACGAGTGAAATTCGTGCAAAAGGGGTCAAAGGTTACCTGATATGAACGTTATCTTGCAAATAGTAAATCAATGATAAGCTATAGAATAGCGGCGTAAATTCGCAATTTTGAAATGGACGGCGTAAATAATTTTTTTAAATATGTAAGTGCAATTTATAAATTATACAATGACGGGTCGTTCTAGAGCTCGAACAAACATAGTACCTCTTCAAGACAAACTTGATAATCAGGTTATTCATACCGAGAAATGGACTCTTTATGGCCTTGGTAGCGCAATGACAGATTCTGATAACATCTGTTAATGGCTAGCAGCACATCGATTAATAAAGACATACTTTCCGAATTTCGACGGAGGAACTTCCACCGGAATGATGGCAAGTTCAATGCACTCACTGACTTATATGTTGTATAACTTGATATCTTATCTATTCGTCTCATACTAGATTTGTACGTTCATACCATGTAGTCTAAAAAAGAACGAGTGCGTGGTTGTTGTTTCACGTCAAGTGGTGTTAAATACCATAAAACTAACCCTGAACATAAAACAGATTTAACTTAGTTACTTTAAATTAAATTCTCAAGGGGGTCGTCGTGGTCGTGATCGCATAGTAGTTGGATTTACAAATACCTGTGTAATGCCTATCACCACTTAAGCTCGAATCCTGCTCATAGCGAGGTGTACCGGTGTACTGGATACAACATTATCTGATTAAGTTTGACAGTGACTTGCGACAGGTCGGTGGGTTTTTTTGGGTACTGCGGTTTCCTCCACCAATAAAACTTACCGCTACTATATAAATGAAATATTGTTGAAAGTGGCGTTAAATGCCATAACCCTCACCCTTTAAATTGTCAAAATGTTTATTGATATTTGCTTAATTCTTATTGAAGGAAAGCTGAACTTGATAGTGATTTATTTCATCACAAGTAACATGGATGAATCTGAGTTATTTCCCTTTATACGTAATGCTGTGATACATGTTCTTTGAATTTATATTCCATGAATTTTATTTGTGTATTGTATAGTTTGCTCTATAGGCTCTTAAAAACATGGGCCGGTAATTATAAATGGCAGAATACCCCGGTACCAAACATATTTTTGAATGATTTTGAAAGCCAAGCTTAATTGGGTATAAAATACCGGCCAGTTTTAACGTAATAACCAGTGTAGACCTGCCGGCATATTGTGCATTATACGCAAGTCTAGTATAAAGCGGACCTCATCATCACCTCATAAAAAACTAGCTTGTTCTCGCCATGATATTTCGCCATGCTATAGCTGGAAATTGCTGGGTTGGCGTTAAACAATAACCACTCACTGTATAACTCGTTACTGATCAAGCAACTATGACAATTCAATCATGCGTAAACGTTCATTTCCGAATTACTATGTCATTCTGTTACTTTTGGATTGTTTCGGTATTCAAGAGAATTTATTATTTTCTCCCTTGTTTCATTCCTCCGAAAATATTTTTTTCCCTTAACTAAAATAATGTAATATAAATAAGACTAAGCACAGTGTATGGTTGTGCGTTCGTTACAGAAATAGAAATAGAAATAGAAATAAGTTTATTAACCAAATCAGGGCACCAGGAGGGCATATACAAATAACAATTATGATTGATACACAACAACAATACATCAAGCTAAATATTCGCGGTGAAATATCAATAAGATCACATATGATTTATTATAAACATATATCAACATAACAAATTCTTTCATTGGATGTAATTTCTACCCCTCAAAAAATTCAGAATATATGAATTTATAAGAGTAGTTGAAATTCTATTGGCATTAATCTGGGTGGGTGGCTGGGGGACTATAACATCCAAAGCACGGACTTGTGTCGTATTACAACTTGTAACGAACGTCGCATTAATCGAGTACACTTAAAATCTTCTTTATATACTAACTGCCTACTAATTATGTATTTAAAAAAATCACCTCTGAAAACCGAATGTTAAAGGGATTCCAAAACAGGTGTAATTATATATGTAAATACATTTATACTATTTCTAAATACTATAGGATATACATAAATTTGTTCAGAAGAATGAGCAAAAAAGTATTAATAGTCCTTCAAACAAGGGAGATAAGCGAACGTCGTCATCAGTGTCTATCGATCACCTGATATGGGTGGAAGTGTGTATACGGCAGTCAAATTCAGTCATATGGTACCAGACATGTCTTCACGGTAAATGACACAAAGGTAACGGAATTTATTTATTATAAACATCATTTATTTATGATAAATTTTGTTTTGTCAACTTTTACAAGATATGTAATGCTTACAACATTGTACGAAATGGAAAACGAAAGTGAAAAGAAATAATAAGCAAATAGTTGTGTTTAAAAATGTCACACATAATATATCAGATTATTTCCGTCTTACATCAGTCAGTATATTTTCAACTTTATATAATAAAATCTTGTGACAAGAAGAGAAAATACAAATAACCCACAGGTACTTGTGGACAGGACCCTCCCTCCATTTTGCAACTCTCTATGTATCACTGGATCCAGTGATACATAGAGAGTTGCAAAATGTTGTTTACATGAAAAAAAAATCGATGTTCAAGAAAAATGGGGGAGGGTCCTGTCCACAAGTACCTGTGAAATAACCTTGATCAATATTTTGTCCTAGATATAAGACATACTATTAACGTTACAATGATCGGAATGTCGATGTGTGGGTTTCCCCCATAATTGATTTAAAAGGTAGATTTAAGAGCTATGTGTTTTTTTTGTTTTTTCTTTCAGTTTATGTCATTTAAATCACAGGCGCTCGTGGCAACGGACCACCCCCCCCCCCCTTTTTTTTTTCTAACTTTCTGTTTACAAATTTATTTTCAATAAAATTTCTTTATTTCTTTATTATTTCATCTCTTTTTCCTTATTTTAACTTGTTCGTGTCAATATTCATACAATCTTATGTTAACATCAAATTGCATGTGTCGACCTGGATTATTAGTATCTATATAGGGTCGACACATGCAATTTGATGTTAACATAGGATTGTATGAATATTGACACGAACAAGTTAAAATAAGGAAAAAGAGATGAAATAATAAAGAAATAAAGAAAAACCGTACTTTATTTTTAGCGACAACCAATGTTATGATATATTCCAGTACATTTTTACGGACAACCATCATAAATCTATAAACAAAATGCCAAGGTGCGGGTTGAGAGAACTTGATGACGTAAAATAAAGCATTTGGTTTTGCAGTTTCTAAGAAAAAGATTAAATATTAATATGAAAAGTTATGGATAACAGACGACGGACACTAAATGATATTATTTATACGATTTTTCTATTGAATATTGAAACTGTTCCGACAGCGTGATATATATTTTTTTCATTTTATTATACGCTATGAAAAAAAACAGCTGAGTTGCAATTGTTAAAAAAAATATGGTTGTGATCGTCTTCCGTAATTAAAATCGTCAAAATGAAATACAACCGAATTGATATCAAATGGCAACATGTTTCAACCTCATTTAAAATATACCTTGACATTCTTTCATATTTTTATATCACGTTCACGATATTTTATTACAACACTATTTCACTCAAGGGTAAATTTTTTTCTGTTCTAGTTAAAGGACTTTATCAAACAGAATAATACAGTTTACATGTAATGCAGTTAATACGCATTTAAACCACAGAAGAATATTTCTATTTTCCACACCTTATGGTGGTGGGTCGCTATTGTACATGCGAAATATTAATTGCAAACCCCATTGAATGGCTATATGCTGCCTGTGTAGAATATTTTATTTTTTTCTCGATCGACAGTTCAGAAGCTAGAAGACAATATGATGAATATTGTCTGTCAATCATGCAAACAATAACTTATGCACATGACAGAACGCATATACGGATTCTGATTGCCCCTGTGGTATCTTCAAACTCTTCTTAAGGATATGTTGGATTGTGCCCAAAAAATATCTACTCCTTTTGGATCAAACTACTTTAATTCATTTTAGAAGTAGCATCGATAGACCATTAAACCTACCTCAGTATCCCGGTAGTAATAACTATTTCAGTATCCCGAAAGAAAATATATAATCAATAATTGGGGGCTTATGAAAAAAAAAACTATTTTGGATGAAGTGGTGTTTATTTTATTTTTATGTTATATAACTGTTACGTGCCGACATACCATCGTTTTTTACGGCAACTATTGCTTCTCAAACATCAAAACGTCATCTAAGCGCTTGTAATATTTGAAAATTTTCCCGTCGTTTTTCAAGAAATTTAACACCTCGTGCACCAAAAAAATACTTTAACAGTAGTTGTGTTTTATTTATTTTAATAATCTGGTAAAATATTGTCTGGTGCACGACTACGGAGGTGCTTAGTTTCTTCGAAAACAGTCGAAATATCGCGGGCAAAATTCCACGAAATACAGAAAACAAATAACGCTCATGACGTCACAATGACGTCAAATATATATCGATTTTGTTGGAAACAAGCTTTAACATCAAAAGTATGATGTCGTCTATAAAATAAAACTCATCAAATTTTAAACAAGTATTTTCTAAGATAATGATTCATTAAATATGGGGCCATATATGGAACTTGTAGTCCCCAGTTCTTATCGTGTTGACGCCGGACTGCATGCACTGAGCTTTTCTCCTGGTTTCAATGTATACAAACTGTATTTAAAATAAATACAATTATTTACAGAAACAAGTTATTTACTGATGAATTTCATTACTTGAAATGAATCATAAAATGTACAGAGATTGTGTATATATACATAATGGTATCATATATACAATCAGAAGAGTGAAACTATTGATTTTAAGGGTCGAGGTTATAAATAAATTAATATTTAACAACCTCCACAATCCTCCACCAACAAAATATTTTGATACAGTCATTAACCCTCTATACTCAAAACAACTGCTCAATTTGGTGTTGGTGGAAGACTGTGGAGGTATATAAAATAGCTAAAATGTACATTGCATATGTCGTTTATAGTCCATTTTTAGCATTATCCGTCTAATCATGATGTCATTATGACGTCATAGCGCACCCAATCTCACAGAAAGATATATTTTTTGAAAATTTGTAAATATAACAATTAAATTAGTAAATTGTTTTTATTCTATGTGAAGCATTGTTTATTGATAAAATGTGGGGCCAATTTTGCACCTTAACGCCTCTCCCTCTTTGCAGCATGTCAAGATCTTCCTACCCTGCAATTTTGAAGTAAATCCCATTACCCATTTTGGAGTTATTGCCCTTTTTTCATCAATTTTAATACTATCATCTTATATCTCAAAAACTATTAGAGATAGAGGGAAAGTTTAAACTGCAAAAATGTTCAGCATGTCAAGATCTACAAAATATTTCCCACAGTTAAAAATGTGCGACAACTGTGAATAGTTATTCCTCTTGAAATGCATATTTTTGTTGACTCACTGCTTTTGGTTACTCAAATAATCAAAGGGAAGCAACTCTATTACAAAATGTGAAGTAGGAAAAGCTAAATTTTGAGAATCATTGACATATATGTTTTTTTACAGCAATTTTGATAACTTACATTAAAGGGGGAACCCCTGCCCAAATTTATTTGTAGAAGGGGTCTGCAATGACGAAGGCTACATTTGTTAATTTTTTTTACCGAAGTTATCAAGTTTTATTGACTGATGTTGTTATTATACCCAGGTGAGCTATACCGGCTCCTGGGAGCATCTAGTTATTTAACGCCCTGGGTGCTTAATCGGACAAATACGGTAGCATACATGTACAATCACATAAATATTACATCAAGTTATGATCAAGTCCCTTCATAGAAGTCATGTGGTCATACTCTATTACAATAGTATCTTGTAAGAACAGTGAAACTTCAAGACTTACAGCAAAATAAAATAGAAGGTATAAAAACGGATTTGATCTGAAGAGTGGTGAAATGGCATTAGCGGTCCTAAACCCATCCCAATTTTTTATTTTAAGGTGGCTCTCCAGTTATAAATATGGCTCCTTTTAGACCCTCTTATCTCCAAAGCTGTAATTCCCTCTGTAAATCAAAGATACATGCTTAATGTTTAAAAACTTTACCAAAAAGTAACAATCTTCATGCTTTTGTGAACTTATTCATTAGTTGCAGTGTTTGATCATTTGACTTACATTCTGATTTGTTTCGTAATGTGTTCAAAAACTGTCTATGTTGAAAGCTGTCGTCAAGAGGAACCAAATTTAAAAAATCCCACCAAATTGGATGGAAAATTAAAATTCTAAGTAGTATGTAATAGTGTGAACACTCTGAAACTGTAAGAGATACTTAAAGTCTGTTAAACATACAACTGAAAGCCCTCATCAAGAAGAACCAAATAAAAAATCCCATTCAAACTGGAGGAAAAAAATTCAGGTACCATATAAAAGTGTGATGTTTGGCCCCTTCGGCCCCTTATAGTTAGAAAACCCCGACAACTACCTCAATTCTGATTGGACAAATCAATTATTACATTCTGTAAGGAGAAAAACTTTGACGTCAGTCTTCCATAAAAGACATGTCGTCGCCTATGTTTTTGCTTCTGAGAAACCTCAAAAATAGAAGTGACCAAAAATTGTAATAGATGCACAACTTCACTCCCCACAGAAGCATCTCTGCAAATTTGGTTTGTTTCTGTAAAGTAGTCTAGGATGAATTGCAGATTAACAATATAACATCTACTGACCTACTAAATGGCAAGATAGAAAAAAACGTTAAAAATGACAAAAGAAAAATAAGAAAATATACATGCATGGTGCACATCTACAATATATCCATGCACTTTTAATTACCAGAAGGGCCCACAACCTCCCAAAATCAATACCAATCTGCCTTTAGTGCCAAGGAACCTATCTTGTATAAAATTTCACAAGGATCTGCCAACTACAACTAAAGTTTTTGCATGGAAATGAGTGTCTACAGACAAAATCGATGCCAAAGGCCACAATAGCCCATTAACCAATAAGCTACCACAATTTTTTAAGGTTGTATAAAAAAGAAAAACAAATCAAGGCTCCAATAGTCTTTGGGCCAGATTAACATAAATCAATATTATAGCATCATGTTGCATCTTATATTCTATGTACAGAAGCAATACAAAAATGTTGTATCTGAATACATGTATGTGTAACATTTCATCAAAGGTTTATGCCATCTATCATTTATTCATTGTTTTACAATCAACATTCATTTACTCATTGCTTCACAAACATTTTAACAGGTTGGGTACAATGGCTGAAACGGCATATAATAGGTAATTTTGCATATTATTGGACAAATAGTCTATATATTTACAGTGTCATTTTTTTCAATTTTGGATTTCAAAGTTTTTATTGAAAAGCGCATTTATCTAGGTAAAAAGCAGCAACTTTTGTTTTAAAACTTTTTCTGTAACGATTTTTGAGGCTATGATCTCCTTAACAATTAAGTTAAACAAAAAGTTACTAAACAAAAGTTGCTGATTTTCACATACTAGTAAATAAATGCACTTTTGAATAAGAAACTTTGAAATCCAAAAATTGAAAATTTTGCACTGTAAAATTATAAGTCATTTGTTCACCTATTATCTGCCAAATGACCCATTATATGCCCTTTCAGTCATTGTGCCCAGCCTGTTTAATCTTTTCTATGTTTGTGTCCTTGTCTCCATTCATTTACTCATAGTTTTACAATCACCATTCGTTTACTCATTGATTCACATACTTTATAAGTTTTTCAATATTTGTCACCATTCATTTACTCCTTGTTTTACCAACAACCTATGTCTAAGTTAATATCATCAATCATTTCTTCATTGCTTCACAAACATTCTATTTTTCTATGTTTGTCACTATTTACTCATAGTTTTACAATCACCATTCGTTTACTCATTGACTCACATACTTTATAAGTTTTTCTATATTTGTCACCATTCATTTACTCCTTGTTTTACAAACAACCTATGTCTAAGTTAATATCATCAATCATTTCTTCATTGCTTCACAAACATTCTATTTTTCTATGTTTGTCACTATTTACTCATAGTTTTACAATCACCATTCGTTTACTCATTGACTCACATACTTTATAAGTTTTTCTATATTTGTCACCATTCATTTACTCCTTGTTTTACTAACAACCTATGTCTAAGTTAATGTCATCAATCATTTCTTCATTGCTTCACACATATTTTATTTTTCCAAGTTTGTCACCATTTTCGCACAGTTTTACAATCACCATTCATTTACTCATTGTTTTACAATGTTTTTCCAAATTAATATCTTTAAAATATTGTTTAGCTAAAACACACATATCTATCAACTATAATTACTCTTTTGAAAGTTTCATATTCAGAAAAATATGCTAACAACAGAAAAAAATATAACTTGCACCATTCATATGTAGTCATAATTCTTTATGACATAGTGTTTATCACCATTGAACTAATTTCCTTATCCAACACCTAATTAAAATTCAAACAAATGGAAAAGCTGTCTTATAGACAGCAAACTGGGTTTTCCATATTTTGTGGAAATATTAAAGAACCATAATTCTTGATTTTATAGCTATAAACACCATATTGAAATTTGAAAAGACCTGGTTAAAGGATACTCAAATTATTGAACTTAAAATGAAAAACAATGACATTTTTTCGAATAAAAAAGAAACACAACTCTTTTACCGCAAAGGGTAAAATCATCACATCAACTTGACCTTGGTTTTAAAACCATTAACACCATATTAAAATCTGAAAATATTTGGTTAAAGGTTACTTTATGGAAGAGAAAAGAAAAAAATTATGTTTTTCAAATAATGAAGAACCATAACTCTTGAACCACAAAAGGTAAAATTATCAAAATCAACCTTGACCTTGATTTTATAGCCATAAACAACATATTAAAATCTGACAAAAACCATATTTTCCCCCCTTTTTCTTCAAAATCTAATTACTTTTTACTGTATGTTTATGTAAATATTAATAACCCTACCTTCAAAACCTCCCCGAGGCACTTGAACATCTGCTATAAATAAGTTAATAAAGGTTATAACAAATGTACCGTACTCCAAGGTGTATTCAAGAGGGAAAGTCTACAAAAACTGAAGAGAAGCTTAACCATATCAACCAGCGGAACAATTTGAAAACAATTATCATATTCCTGACTTTGCACATGTATTTCCTGAAGAAAATGGTGGGTTAAACCTGGTTTTATTCAGCTGAATATTTCTTTTTCATTGAAATTTTGACTTCAGTTCTAACCATTCAATCATCTATTTCTCAGTTTGAATTTCTTTTTGAACAGTTATTTACCATCAAATTATTTCAATGTTTCCATATTCAGATGGTCGTTGTGCCATTTTTACGAAATAATCCGTCTGCTGTTATGTTTTTTCAGCGGTTTATATTTCCCGCCAAAACATTCCGGGAAAAATATTCGGAGCGCATCTGGGTTTTTCATTGCAGGTAATCCATTCGTAAAAAACCAAGGGTTCCCGTTCTTGCACTTCCCTCTTATATGATGTAGTTTGACCTAGAAACGAAGCTGCTTCGCTATTCTCGGCGAGATTTCTTGGAAAAGATCGACGTACCGACTGAAATTCGAACATGGGCAATTAGATAAGTGTCTTAGAAACAGTTTGATACAACAGTGCCATATGTAGACAAGGTAAAAAGTGTAAAAAAACACGGGGGTTTCCCAACCGAGGTGAGCGATATGGCGCGAAATATGAAAATGGAGTTGCTTACCTTCTCTCTTATACTGTATCAGTCGAAAAACTGTGGACACAGAATACACATATTATTCATGATGTATGACGTCTACTGATATTGTCAAATGAAGAAAAAACGAATGATTATGAAAATTTTGAAAAAGGAATGATTTATATGAACATTTTGAAAAAGGGGGGGGGTAGTAGAGAAAAGGGGGAGGAGGAAACAAAATCCATGCCCCATGCGCCTGTGGCTTTAATGATTATATTTACTTTACAAGGTTGTTAAGATGTCACAGTTGCCTCTAAAACATAAACATTACATTATTTGTCTCTGCAATCTAGAATAAGGTGGTATTCAAAATGGGCAATTTTACACTTGAATATACTTACTCTGGTATTTGAATTTGTTCTAAAAATAGAAATGGCTATTTCTAAAAATAGAATGACCCATTTGCACTTTTGATGGTATTTATGGAGTCACTACATGTTACCCTTCAGGACACATGATATACATCTGATTTTCCAACCTTGCTTCTGGACGAAATCTTAAATTTTGCATGGTTTTCTCATAGACAAGCTCTTAAGCCATTCAAATAAAGGCATCAAACATTCTGAAGATTTTGATAAAAAAAAATTTTTGAAAAAGGAATGATTTATATGAACATTTTGAAAAAGGGGGGGGGGTAGTAGAGAAAAGAGGGAGGAGGAAACAAAATCCATGCCCCATGCGCCTGTGGCTTTAATGATTATATTTACTTTACAAGGTTGTTAAGATGTCACAGTTGCCTCTAAAACATAAACATTACATTATTTGTCTCTGCAATCTAGAATAAGGTGGTATTCAAAATGGGCAATTTTACACTTGAATATACTTACTCTGGTATTTGAATTTGTTCTAAAAATAGAAATGGCTATTTCTAAAAATAGAATGACCCATTTGCACTTTTGATGGTATTTATGGAGTCACTACATGTTACCCTTCAGGACACATGATATACATCTGATTTTCCAACCTTGCTTCTGGACGAAATCTTAAATTTTGCATGGTTTTCTCATAGACAAGCTCTTAAGCCATTCAAATAAAGGCATCAAACATTCTGAAGATTTTGATAAAAAAAAAATTCAAACGTGAATACATGGGTCGTATTATAGATAATGTTTCATATTATCCCATTTTTTTTTTCAACAACAGTCATGTGTGGATTTTATTTTTCATCAACAGTCGCTTGACTATTATTAATTGGTAATAATACTAATGTGATTTCTATGTGATAAAGTTTGTCAGTGACTTGCGATAGGTCGGTGGTTTTTTCAGAGAACTCCGGTTTCCTCCACCACGGGCCGAATAAAACTGACCATCACGAAACAAGAAGTGTACTGTTTCATTTCAACGGTAATACAAGCTACATTTTTTTTTGTATTTAACAACCTCTATACTAAATACAAAATATATTTGGGCGGTGTTGATTAAATTACATGATAATGCTACATATGATGATAGAAGAAAATCATATGAATTGTTAAAGCACCAAGCATTAAAATGCAACTTATCTCTTTGAAGGTTTACGTTTTATAAGAAATCAATCTTATCGGGACAAATCCGAGAATCAGAAGCAATAATTAAACTGTTGAACTTTCTGCATAACTTAGGTTCTTGAAATCCGGACACGTATTATACGAGTGATCGTTGTTGTTTAACGCCAATTTAGCAATTTTTCAGCTATATCATGGCGAGAACAAGTTAATTTTCAATGAGATGATGATGAGGTCCGCTTTGTACCAGAACAACACGCTGAGTTGGATTTTTATAGTGCTAGATCACTAAAACAACAGTCCGCGGATAGACATGTCACCCCACTCGGACACATTATCCTGATTCCGAGTCGACCAGTATTTGCTCTTTCTCCTTAATGCTGCGTGCTTACCAAAGAAGCAACAAATATCAATTTGCATAGTCTTTGGTATGACCCGATCGGGGCTCGAACCCACGGTCTACCACAATCGAGGCGAGCACCCTAACCATTACGCCTCCGATACGGTTCGCAGTATACGAAGCTGCATGGACGCGGACGAGACGCACATTCATGTCATTAAGGGGACGACCATTTAACTTTTAGGATGTTTTTTTCTGAAATTTTTTTTTTATTAATTATGTGGTGAAATTTTAAAGAAACAAAATAAATTTACACGACGAAAGATGCAAAAATATCATTAATCCGGCCCTACAGTTCTCAACGAAAAATGTATGATACAAATTTGAAGGGAAATGACTGATTTTTTTTTATGTCCAAAAAATAAAAATCTGATTTTTGTTTCCTGTGAACAAATATATCGCTGTGGGGGAAATGTTTTGTAGATCAGTGATTGTCCTTTTTCTTTTGGCCATTGTATTGCCTGCCCTTGCGCTTGGAGATCTTAAAACTCTTCTTGCATTGTTTTTGAAGCAAAAACGAGTACGCACATTTACATGGTTAGACCCTATACAGTGAAAAAAAAATACGTGTACAATTTTCAATCAGGTTCAATTTAGTCTGAAAACTCTTGTGCAATTTTATGTCATTAGACAACAAATGAAGTTAAAAAAAACTCGTGTGCAATTTTACGTCATTAGACACCAAATGAAGTTAAAAAAAACCACGTACATGCAATTTTACATTGCCATTGCAGACATTGGGCCCTATAGGCTATGGTTGTTACCGGTCACTGAAATAAACTAGAAAAAATCTTGCACACAAAAATTAAGGTCATGAATTCATTTTTAATTAGGGTCGCTTAAGTAAGCAGAAACACATCGTTATTTTTTCATGTTTGGTATATTTTTGTATTTTGTTTTCGCTCTTTTGTTTGTTGTTTTTCAAGTTTTGATATATCTTTTGTTTGTTTTTAGCTTCGCTTTTTTTAGTTGTTGTTTATTTGTTTCTATTTTAATAGAAAACTATAGACAAATATAGAAGTAGCGCGACGTTATTTTGCCGTCGATAAGAACAAACGTTTACTGGACAAATTGGGTAACCTTCTACAATTTTACGTAGAAATCGTAATTTTAATCCAAAATCAAGTTTGTTAAGTTCATTCTCTGCAACTGAAAATGAAAATTTTTCGTTATTTGGAATATTTGAAATATGAGCGAAAAATATAGTTTCGAATGTGTAAAGTTTTATTCCTCGTGTTTTTTTTACGTCAGGTTGCAACTGGACATTTTGTTGACCTTACTCCTTTAGGAATATTTTTTAACTTGCTTTAAAAAAATAATTTTTGAAAAGATTTTTTCGTTTTTGAAGATAATAACATTTGATATGTATACTTTTTTTTGTGAAAATTTTGTAAAACATAGCTGAAATAAAGCATGGTATTTGGCATGCAGATGTTTTTCCTTTAGCGTTACATTCTTTTCTTTCCATATACTTACCGATTTTTTCCTTCAAGCAATGCTTTAATCAGAAATCGTTAATGGGATCATAGAACACGCTGACTCTGCTTCCGGTCCCACAAACAAAAAATGGTCCGAAAAACGTATTTTTAGGTTTTTACTGAGAAAAATGTAAAAGACATACGGATATTTTGTAACGCGTTACATGAGAAAATCTGTGTTAACGACGTTTTCTTCCAATAAATTCGTTTTCAAAAGCAAAAATAAACCTAATAAAACAAATATTCGTATAATTCCCTATACAAGCATGGATCGGAAATAAAAATCCATCAATCAATCTAAAAAAAATCAACATTCGTTTTACTTATTTCATGTTCTATTTAGTCAAAGTATCACCAATAGCGCGCGTAACGTCCATTACAAAAAAATCAGAAAATTCTATGGATTAGAAATTGATATGTTCATCACAGGCGCTCGTGGCACAGACCACCCCCCTTTTTCTAACTTTCTGTTTACAAATTTATTTTCAAATGCAATTTGATGTTAACATAAGATTGTATGAATATTGACACGAACAAGTTAAAACAAGGAAAAAGAGATGAAATAATAAAGAAATAAAGAAATTTAATTGAAAATAAATTTGTAAGCAGAAAGTTAGAAAAAGGGGGGGTGGTCGTGTCACGAGCGCCTGTGATGTTCATCAGATAAATGCATCCAATAACGTTTTTTCCTTCATTGTCTATAAATGTTGCCCCAAAATACCATTTTCCCTTCAATTTTCAAATTAAAATTTTGATCTTGGAAGGGCATATTACAAGGAAGTTTACTTTAAAAAATATAAAAAAATCTATGGATAAAAGACATTAAGGCATGGCCTACGTGACCAAAATCACTTTTGCACACGTCTGAGACGTGACGTCTCGCAATTACCGATTAACCCTTCATTTTTCAAATTTCCATTAACCAGAACTTGACAGAAGCAGACGTGAAATTTGAATTGGTAAAATTTTGTTATATTTTCTTCATTTTATATGCAATTAACGACATTTTGCTGAAAACAGTTAAGAATAACATTGTTGCGTGTTTATGCAATGTATTTTATACGAATTTATCTCTCTGGAACACAACAATACAATACAATACAATACAATACAGTACAGATATTTTATTTCCAATTAAGGAGCCCTTTCGGGCAGAACAATTAACAAAGAATTTAATACAATGATTATGGATTGATTACATTGATTGGAAGATGACAACATTTTATGAAACAAGACATCATTTGACTTGTGTAGTCCTATCACATAGTACCTCGGGTGGCGATATTTACTGTTTGTTTTCTATTTGCTGCATCCGCATGAAATAAAAAAATGATTGATTGATTTGATTGTTGGTGCTTAACGCCACCTTCAGCAATATTTCAGCTATATCATGGCGACCAGTTTTAGTGGTGGAAGAAGCCGGAGAGAACCACCGACCATGGGCAAGCAACTGGTAAGCTTTATCACTTGCGACTGCGAGTAATAAAAAATGAAAAAATCCCAATGAAAACGTAAAATATGAACATGTACATGTGAAGTCGTATGTTATATAGGACTATTGACTTTGTGTTGTTGGCATATATACGTCCACGTGAACCGCAGGGACTTGCTCCCGGCCTTTCGTTATCAATTATTGTAACCCTACTATCAATGATTATTGATAACGAAAAGGCCGGGAGCAAGTACACGCATAATCTTGATAATTAATGTAATGATATGTATTTACTTTGTATTGATTTGAACACTCACTCCGTAACCTTTTGTAACATTTATTAGTTTAGAGAATAAAGTTATATACACAAACACAGTCATCTGTCAAAAGTATTCGGAAATGTAAAAAAAGTCACTATATAATCAACCAAAACCATATTTTTTCAAAACATTATTGTGAAGTAATTTCTGGATAAATTTTAACATATGTTACACCAAAACATTCGGAATTGTCTATATTTTGTTTGTTTATTTGCTCATTATGTTTATATGAGTGGTTTTTATTTGTACATAATTTTTCCATGATTTTTTATTTTTAATATTTATTTTTGAACAGTAACCACATTTTGTCAAGTACAAAAGGATCAAATAAATAATATTTCAATATAGGAAAATCAAAGTCAATTTTTATTTGTTGTGTTTAAATTATGTACAAATAAAAAAACACTCATAACTACATAATGAGTAAATAAACAATCAAAATATTGACAATTCCGAATGTTTTGGTGTAACATTTGTTAAAAATCTATCCAGAAATGACTTCATAATAATTTTTGGAAAAGATATGGTTTTGGTTGATTATATAGGGATTTTTTTTACATTTCCGAATACTTTTGACAGATGACTGTTGTTTGTATATATCGTGTAAAAAGCAATATTGACTTTCCGTTACAAGTCACTATATTTTTTCTATTAAATTCGAGGCTTATTTTTAACAAATAAAAATACACCCCACCCTCCAGAAGTTAAATGGTCAAATATCGAATATGGTATTAAATTATTTTTTTCCGAGAGAGGTAAGAGACCAGAATAAAGAGTCATCAATTTATACACAAAATTCCTGAATTGTGGACATTTATTTGATCCTTTTATACTTGACAAAATGTGGTTACTGTTCAAAGAAGAGTTTGAAGATACCAAAGGGGTAATCAGAATCCGTATATCGAAGAAGAACAGACAACACAATGGCCAAAAAGAAAAAGAACAAACAACGATCTATAAAACATACCCATAAACGTGCAGATAAAATATATGTATTGCTTTTTATTGCACATTTTCATTAGCTTCAACCCCAGGACTACACATCACACCTCACAATCCCAAGCAATGCAAGTTTGAGCCCATTTGAGACCCCGAAGCCCATTGCACATCTCGCTAGATATCCTTAGTGCTCTGCATTTAAATCATGGGCATAGTAGGGCATCCCCAGCATTTTGGTAAGTGGGTGAGGAAAAAGGGGTAGGGGACTACTTCACTTGTTATGGAAGAAATTTAATTAGCAACTGGATTTTCAGCATGAAAGCAAAAACAAAATGTTAAGTTGCCAGCCTCTGTGTTTGTTTGTTTTTATTTATTTACGTGTTATTCTTGCAAGCTTTCACCTCTCGAGTTAACTCCAAGCGACCCCCCCTTCCGATTCATTTCTAAAGCTTAATCGTCGCATCGGTAGCCCTTTGCTACTCCACTGCATATGCATAATGCACAGAAAACATCGGATTGGACGAATAGCCGTCGAGCTATTAGAGATTTAAAAAGTCGATATTTCAAGATTGTAATGTTGATTTTTTTTTATATAAATAATCAATGTCATAATATTTCTACTTGTAGATTTATCATGGAAACAATTTGTGATCCATGTTCAGAAAAAAACAAAATAAACTGTGAAATACACACAGACGTACAGATTGATCATTTCTGTAGTCAACATAATGTTGTATGCTGTAGAGCTTGTCTCTCGGATAGTCATAGGTCTTGTGAGTCTGTTTTACCTTTAGACTCTGCTTCAAAGGACGTCAAAAATTCATCTTTACTTTCCGATACGCTAGAAGAACAAGATTATATGACTGAAACATTGCAGAAAATAGAAGGAAATAGAGACGAGAATCGAAAATTACTGAAACAGAAGAAGTCACTGATAATAAAACAAATCAGTGCAGCTAAATCAAAAGTTCTAAAATATCTAGATGAGATTGAAGAGAGATTAATTACTGAAGTAGAGTCTGTACAGGAAAAAAATGAGGAGAAAATAAACAAAGAAAAACATGACATTTGTCAATTAACATCGATTTTAAAAGACAATAAACAAGAACTAGAATTCATAAAAGAACACGGCTCTAATAATCAGTTATTTTTAACTTTACGAAAACAAATAACAATCCTCCAGAAAACAGACAAGAAGATTCGTGACATGTCGTCTGCTATTAATGAAATTGACATGGAGTTTAAAGAAATTAAGAATGTCAACATTGAAACAATCGGATCATTGTCACAAATTACCCGACCTTGTCCTATTAAATATAAATCAATGAAAGCACAACATCAACAGGTAGAAGTCGATAGAACACAAACACTGACCGAATTCATCACAGAAGGTGAAATGAATTTAAAACATGGCGTGCAATACAATTTAATAGACATGGCTGTCACTTCTGACAACAAATTACTACTTTGTAATTATCATCCATCTGATCCGAAGGTATATATATACAAGGATTACAAAACCTATGAAGATGAAATATCGTTTACCAGTCGACCTTTCTGTATTACTGTAGTACCATGTACAGATAAAGCAGTAGTTACTCTTCCACATGAGGGATCCATACAATTTATCAACACTACTAACAATACAAAGGACGACAAGATAAAGATAGGAGAAGTGTGTAGAGGTGTCACTGCTGTAAAGGACAAAATTTACATCGGTGGAGGAGATAAAGTTATAATTTTAAATACAGATGGATCTCGTGTAAGAGAGATAACAACTGATGGTGGTGATAATTACAACTTATTGTATAATGAAAGGAATGATCAGTTGTTGTTAAGACAGAACGGGAGATTGTGTTGTATCAATTTAGATGGCCACGTTATATATAGATACCACATATCAGGATACCGAGGACTGGCTGTGGATCAACAAGGTCATGTATACACAAGTGGATATCATTCAGACGACATACACAGGTTGTCACCAGATGGAACATTCCGTGATATAGTATTAAGTAAACATGATGGTGTTGACAGACTACGTGGTATAACATTTAACAATGACTTTACAAAACTGTTCATTATAAATAGTAGAGGTAAGTCTGTATTAGTTTATAGTTGTAAATGAAGGATTTTATATTTTATAAATGAAGGATTTTTATATTTTATAAATGAAAGATTTTTATATTTTATAGATGAATGATTTTTATATTTTATAAATGAAGGATTTTTATATTTTATAGATGAATGATTTTTATATTTTATAAATGAAGGATTTTTATATTTTATAGATGAATGATTTTTATATTTTATAAATGAAGGATTTTTATATTTTATAAATGAAGGATTTTTATATTTTGTAAATGAAGGATTTTTATATTTTGTGAACATGATGATATTGACAAGTCACAAACCACGTGACATAGCATTTAACAATAACTTATAAAACATCAGTAGAAATAAGACTGTACAGCATGTGGACAAAAGTGATTCCGTTTCCGCCATCTTTCCTATATATTTCATATAAAACCATTTATTTTCATAACATTCTCATGAAGTCATTCCTTATCTGATTTTCATGAAATTTTCAGCATTAAATGCAGAAATAAATATAGTTTCTTCTTCGTATAATTTGCGAATAATTTTATATCTACTTTCTCTTACGAATTGATTTAAAAACAAAGTTTAATTTTTTCACCAAATCTTACTATATATAATCATATAAAATTGTGACATCAAAAATTTACATTTGTGTTTAAATCATAAATGCTTGTAAATAAAAGTTCGAAAAAATTAAATGAAGATATTAAGATAAGCTCTAATTAATTCTGTTTTTAAAGGTGAAAATTTCATGAAAATTGGTTTTAGTAGTTTATATTTTGTAGATGAAGGATTTTTATATTTTGTAAATAAAGTATTTTTTGTTTATTTTGTGGACAAGATGGTATTGACCAGTCACAAACCATGTGATACAATATTTAACAATGACTTACAAAACTGTTAATTATAAGTAGAAATAATTCTATATTAATTAGTCTATAGCTTTAAATGATTTTTTTTTAATTTATGAGAACAATATGTTTCCTAATGAGTATGTACTGTAGGTAAAAGTAGTAAAATATAGATCTAATTAATTTTACCGGATTTGTTTTAATTATTGGAGTATAAAGGATGCTAATTAAAGGATTATTACTAGCATTGTGTATTTTGAGGTGAAACTTGGAAGATTTTGCTCATTTACATTGAAGTACCTGTACCAAGCCAGTGAAGTACCAAAATACTAATGGTTGATTTTGGAATTGTTCTAAAAGTGTGGTGTTTTTTTGTTTGTTTGATTTTTTTTCTTTATCACAATATTTAGATTATTTACAACAGTTGGACAATTTAGGACATTCCGCTCATTTATATGATCAATTAACAACCATTGGACAATTTGCAACATTTGGACCATTTACAACAATTTGATCATTTACAACATTTGAACTATTAACATATTTGGACCATTCACAACATTTGGACAATTTACAACATTTGGACTATTAACAATATTTGGATCCTTTAAAACATTTGGATCATTCACAATATTTGGACAATTTACAACATTTGAACTAGTTACACCATTTGGATCATTACAATATTTGGACAATTTACAACATTTGAACTAGTTACACCATTTGGATCATTACAATATTTGGACAATGTATAGCATGTTTTTAGCCGAGTTGCAACGAAGTTGCAGTCGGCTTATGTTTTGACGAAAGGCGGGCGGGCGTATGTTAGCCTATCTTTGTTAACACGATAGCACTCTTAGTTTTTGGCAGATCAACATAATTTTTGGTAGGAAGCATTATTACCCTATTATTTAGAGCGAGTTCGAAATTCAGATTAATCTATTGTTTTTTTCTTGTAAAATCATGGTTTTTTTTTATAGAAAAAGTACATATTTTGAGAATTACACATTTCTCTGAATCTACAAAAGATAGAAACTTAATATTTGGTATGGGTGGAGATGCCAATGTGAAGTTGTGCATTCAACATTTTTATCCCTGGGGCTCAGCCCCACCCCACTGGGAAATCTGTTTTAAAAAATGTGACTGAGATCCCCACCCTAAACCATATATATTTATGATCAGGGTGACTAGGCAAATTAAATGCATTATAACTCAGGCCCCAGGATCATACCCCACCCCCTACCTGAAGTGAACTTTTTAATGGTTGAGATCCTCACCCCTGAACCATATATATTTATGATTAGGGAGACTAGGCAAATTAAATGCATTATAGCACAGGCCCCAGGGTCATGCCCCACCCCTACCTGAAGTGAACTTTTTAGTGGTTGAGATCTCCACCCCTAAACCATATATATTTATGATCAGGGTGACTAGGCAAATTAAATGCCTTGTAGCTCAGGCCTCGAGGGGGGGGGGAGGGGGTCATACCCACCCCTATCTGAAGTGAACTTTTTAATGGTTGAGATCCCCACCCCTAAACCATATATATTTATGATCAGGATGACTAGGCAAATTAAATGCCTTATAGCTTTGGCCCCGGGGTCATACCCCACCCCCTACATGAAGTGAACGTTTTAATGGTTGAGATCCCCACCCCTAAACCATATATATTTATGATCAGGGTGACTAGGCAAATATAATGTCTGATAGCTCAGGTCCCGGGGGTCATAACCCACCCCCTACCTGAAGTGAACTTTTTAATGGTTGAGATCCCCACCCCTAAACCATATATATTTATGATCAGGATGACTAGGCAAATTAAATGCCTTATAGCTCAGGCCCCGGGGTCATACCCCATCCCCTACATGAAGTGAACGTTTTAATGGTTGAGATCCCCACCCCTAAACCATATATATTTATGATCAGGGTGACTAGGCAAAATAAATGTCTGATAGCTCAGGTCCCGGGGGTCATAACCCACCCCTTACCTGAAGTGAACTTTTTAATGGTTGAGATCCCCACCCCTAAACCATATATATTTATGATCAGGGTGACTAGGCAAATTAAATGCCTTATAGCTCAGGCCCCGGGGGTCATACCCCACCCCCTACCTGAAGTGAACTTTTTAATGGTTGAGATCCCCACTCTTAAACCATATATTTATTCTTTATTTTCTTTTACTTATTTATAAAACAAGACCAAATGATTATGACTTGCAACTCGGCTGTGGCATCTCTGATGCTTTCTCGATTTTTATAGAATATTTTATACATACAATGTATATACATGTATAAAGTATAACCTGTACAATGTGTCTATTATTATCATATCAAATACACATTTATTTAAGTCCAATACATAACAGATATATCATGTAAAATTAAATAAGAATAAAAATCTAGATAATATATATTAAGGTTTTATGGTTTATGGGATTTAACGCCACTTTCAACAATATTTCAATTATATCATGGCGATCAGTTTTATTGGTGACGAAAACCGGAGTTCCCAGAGAAAACTACAGACCTGTCGCAAGTCACTGATAAACTTTATCACATAATGTTGTATCAAGTACACCTCGACATAAATTACTTGATGTTCCATATAATGTTCAACCTGAACAGCTTAACTTCATATTTTGCCTTATAAATAAAATGAGAGAAATTACATTTTACAAGACATTATCAATACTGAGATCACTGATAGTTTGATATTAAATCAGTGCCTATCGCCACTAAAGTTGTGCGTTCGGTTCCCGCTTATGGCGAGGTGTACTCGATACATCTTTATCATGTTTATGTTATCAAGTTTTAGAGATTGATTGCAGGTCAGTGGTTTTATCGGTATTCCGGTTTCCTTCACCATAAACCACCAACCACCATCTCATAGGTAAAATATTGCTACAAGTGATGTTAAACACTAATTAATCTAATGATTTTAAATTCTTAATGATCTTATGTGTATGCATTTTTAATGGTCGCTGTTAGTTAAACCTGATCATTCAGAAACAACACACACACAATTTTTACAATTTGTACACACAGAGAAAAAACATAGTAATTTTCCTAATCACCTGGCGTCTGTCGTCCGTTGTCCGTTTGTCATTGTCGTCAACACTTTATCTAACCTAATATTAAAGAGTCATGGAAGGTCTCGCTCACATTAACCTCTCTTTTTCATTGATGGCCTTTTCAAATTTTAATTTTCTAATCGAAATCACAGACACAGAGAATGAACCACGCTATATTTACATTCTCACTTTTCAAATGTCTGGTTTGATGCGAATCAAAACTGAAATATGATCCTGATTGGCTCGCATGTCAAATATAAACATAGCAATTTTCTTAATCATCTGGCGTCTTGTTGTCCTTTTATCATTTTCGTCTACACTATATCTAACCTAATTATAAAGAATCATGGAAGTTGTCGCTCACATTAACCTCTCTTTGTCATTGATGGCCTTTTCCAAGTTTTTATTTTCTAATCAAAATCACTGACATAGAATGAACCACATTATATTTACATTCTCACTTTTCTAATGTCTAGTTTGATGCGAATCAACACTGAAATAAGATCCTGATTGGGTCCCATGTCAAATATAAACTTTAGTGCATTGTAAGAATATTTCTTCTTCCATCAAGTTTTTAGCTCACCTTGCCTATGGAAACGTGAGCTTTTGCCATCACTTGGCATCCGCCGTCCGTTAACTTTTCACATTTTAATGTTCTCCACAACCGCTTGTCCAAATGAACAGAAACTCAGTAGCTATAGGGATCAGGCCAAACAAATATATATGTGTGTTTACTGTCACATGTCAAAAAAATCTAGGGTCAGTCGGTCGGGATTAATTTTATTTTTTTTTCTTATTATCGACAAAACCGGAAATAGTCGTTCCCGATTCCGATATTTAATTTTCGAAAATTCCGGTAAAATGACGAATTATGCAGTTTTTCTACCTTCTTTGCTCTCAATTTCGACAAAAAGCTAGCAGTTGAATAAATAAAACATTGCTGCTGGTTAAACAACAAAAATGGTTATCCGAATTCCGTGTAAAAATGCATAGGGTCGCTAGCAAAAATTAGGGTGGGTCGGGTGACCGTAAACACACATATTTTTTTTTTGGCCTCATCTATGGAACAATTTCTAAGTCCGTAACACACGGCGGGTAGTATCGAGAATTAGCTTATGTACATTCGTATTGATAAAATAATATTTAAAGACATGAGAAAAACAATTGGGTGATTACATATATATGTAATAAAGTAATATTGATTAAAATCCTTAACTTGGATTCGACAGTCATGTCAGTATTATATTATAATATTTAATGAAATAAATTATTGTCTCGTTTTGTCTTGTATATTATTTCTTTTTTCGTGGCTTAAATCAGATATATTAATAATATTGATGATTTATGAAAAAGTGTTTTGAAGCTAAATTTATGAAAAGTTTGTATAAACAACGTTAATCTGTATCTGTATCTGTTGACGAATTTCTGCCAATCAAGGCACACCTCAATAAAAGAGGAAAGTCAATCCACCACTATAATAAATACGACGCGTAATATATATATATAAAAGTCACTATCTAGGATACATAAAAGTCACTATCACCACAGTATAAAACACATAATATGTCAATTCACCACCATAATATATAGCGACGCGTATAATAAATATTTATAAAAGTTCCTATCACTGTCACATAAAACGACTCATAAAATATGTATATACACTGATTATTATAGATCTAGCTGATAAATAATCTAAAACCTAAAAGATTTGAAAAAGTAGGATCTTATCTAAAATCTAAAATGTATAATCTAAAATCTAAAAGATTTGAAAAAGTAGGATCTTATCTAAAATCTAAAATGTATAATCTAAAATCTAAAAGATTTGAAAAAGTAGGATCTTATCTAAAATCTAAAATGTATAGTCTAAAATCTAAAAGATTTGAAAAAGTAGGATCTTATCTAAAATCTAAAAGATTTGAAAAAAGGGGGATCTTATCTAAAATCTAAAAGATTTGATAAAGTGGGATTTTGCAGTCCATGTGCGCACTCTCCAGGACGGCTACTAAATAAGCATCCATTAGGAAATCATATACTGGGTTGATCACCTATTAATAGCTTCATTATATGTTAATATATCAATTCTTTTTTCTATTCTCCTTTTTCTTATTCTCCATTAAGCCTAAGAGTTCGTATCTTTTGTTATGGATTTTATATAATAATTGTCTACATAAAGGTTCCAGCACTTCTCCAATGGTATCCAGAGACTTCTTATGGGTTCTGTCATACTTATTGACATAAATAAACGGATTTATAATAAGTTTTAGTATATCTATTGGCTGACTTGCTTTGATTTTTGCCAATACTGCGCTACCTACGTCTATTATCCTATTGATTAATGGCTCCCTAATATCCTGTAATGCCTCACAGCATAATACAAAATGTTGTAAGGTTTCGTCTGCATTTCTACATAGATTACAAGTTGCTGAAATAAGATGTTTGGAATAAATAGCTCTATTCGTCTGTAGAATATATGTTCCTGTAACAATTTTTAGCCGAGTTGGTATTCTTCTGATGTCCTGCGATTTCAATAATGGATGTATTCTACCTATGTTATAGTTAGAGTCTAAATATTTTAAGCTGGTGTATAACAACATATTTTCCTCAATTGCATTTTTCCAATATTGGTGTACATGTTTGGTTATCAAACTTTTCCATTGTGACTTTGGAAGTGGATTTTCTAGATATGTATATGGATCCGTGATATCATACTTTATGCAGATTTTTCTTATATCCATAAACCAACTATTGCTATCATATGATTTAACTTGTAGCTGCCTCTCTGCAAGTCTCCATTCAATTGAGGTGTGTTCAGATCTTGTTATGTTTCCAAAAAATGTTAAAACTTTTATATGTATTTCTGCTTCAATCGGTAATAGGCCCGATAGTATATAAATGGCAGGATCCGCTACATTTATGTAAAGTGATAATATTTGCTTCAATACCTTTTTGTAATGTATGTTCAATTGCTCCAAAATCTTGCCTGTAGGTAATAATATTTCGAATCCATATTATAATATAGGTAGTACATAGGTTCTTAATAATGATATCGTAGTCTCAGGATCTATTCCATTTTCTCCATGCAGTCCTACTCCCATTAGGCTGTACAAGGCTCTAGTGGCTTTCTTTATGTCTTCATTTACTATCGATTGTGTAGAATTTGTCTCTGATTTTTGAATTCCGATATGGGCTGATTGAGTTACAATAGGCATATCCTTTCCATCAAGTTTCCAATAACCATCATTTATTTCTAGCATTTTTGATTTTTTACATGTGTTTATCGGTATTACCACACTTTTTTGTGGTTGGAGTAGATATCCCTCTCTTTTGCTGAAGTCTACAGCTATGTCAACCATTGTTTGGATATCGAAGAGATTATTTGATATTAATGCAACATCATCCGCACAGGTAGGTGCACAGCAATTTATATTCCCGATTTTACCACCCAGTCCTGAATTACTTAGTATGTCCAGTAGTGGATTTACATATACTTTGTAAAGATCAGCACTTAGGGCTCCACCTTATCTCACTCCTTGTTCTATACTAATCATTGATTTTGATATTTGGTTTTTCCATTTAATACATGAGCTGGCATTTGTATAAAGATTGTTGATCAGGGTTATTGATTGTTTTGAGAATCCAATTTGAAATAATCTACGAATCATATTGGCATGAACTACTACGTCAAAAGCTGATTTGCCATCTAATAAGCAAATGTATGTGGGAGAGTTCAAATCTTTATTTTCTCTCTCATACTCCTCTATGAATAGTTCACAGAGTAGAGGTGCAGAGTTCTCAGTGAAACCTCGCTGTAAGGGATTTTGAATTTTCATTATAGTTGGATTTTCTCTGATTTTTATAATATTTTCCATTATCTTAGAAAAAGTAGGTGTTACGGTTATTCCTCTGTACTTTTTTGCACTTTTGATGTCACCTTTGTTCTTAAATACTGGAAATGATGTTCCTATTTTTAAACTATCTGGAATATGGCCGTTTGCGAAGCTTACATTGATTAATTTTTGTAGGTAATTTAAAAAGATGTTATTTTCATATATAATATTCTCAGCTGTGATTCCAAAATAATCTGCCGCTTTGTTAGTGTTCAACTGTTTAACTGCTTTTAAAAGCTCTTCTGATGATACTTCCTTGTGATCATATTGGTCTCTACATATTTGTAAAATGAGAAATTTTAGAATAAACCAATAATTTAATGTATATCAACTTCAAAGAAAAGCCGAAGTTATACACGGGTACTATTAAACGCCAATTCTTACAATCCAATTGTCTCTTCTATATATTGTTTTAAATCAATTATTAAAAGGCCGAAGAAAAAGGTAGGAATGTTAAAATTGCAATTAATTACTGTCATTGATTATTTTAAGTACAAAATAAAGATAAAGTTTTTCTTCACTGAAGGTTTATTTCTCAGCACATCATATACATGTATTTACATGATATCAATAATATAGAAAAACACAATACAATACCATTAAATCACTGGATAAGTGAAATAATAATAAAAACAACTTTTAACAACATTCTCAAGGATGGTGTAACATCAGCTTTGAGGATGATGTGTGTAGATTGCTCTGGGCTGTAGCTTTCTCTGGTGAATATACCTGAAATAAATGAGAAATTGTTACTCAATTTGTCCTTATATTATCTTCAGAAATATATTACAAAAAAGGCTTCCCTTAATAATAGTAGTCAGTACACAAATAAGTAGAGTACCATACAGGCAATAGTATTAATTTGGGTAAACAGACAGAAAGTTACAGGACACAAAGTCACAATTTTATAGGACAAAAAGTCACAATTAATATTTTGGGTTAAATAATGTTATAACAATAAAATGTCACGAATCGAAAGCACGAATGCGGATCAAATTTTGTTGTTTAATTCTTGTTGATTGTGGCTTATTTAACTTTCTGAATATTAAACAGGTAAAAATATAAAATGAAAACACTGTTGCAGATGGAAATGTATTATGTAAGAGAATACACTCCAACTTGTAGGTTCTTAAAAATAATCAACTCGACCCTTACGGGTCTCGTTGATTATTTTTAAGAATCTACAGTTGCAGTGTATTCTCCATTGCATAATCAGTAATTGGTTACATCCTGTGTATTACAACTGACACACTGTAAAAAAAAAAGTGGAACTTTACACTAAAAATGGTGGCAGCCCAGCTGCCACCAATATTGGTGTAACGTTTACCCTCTATATGAGGTGTGACATAACTTTGCACTAGTGTAACATTACTCCTAAGTAATGTAATTTAACTCCTATGTGGTGTAAAATATCATCTGTATGACAGGAAACTTTACACCCTTTCATAAGACAACCAACACCAAATTATGTGTTAGTCACATTACTTATCACCATATCTAGGGTAACCTTTCACCAAAACTGATAGAGTAACCTTACACTACCCTTCCTGGAGTAACCTTACACCACCCCTCTTGGAGTAACCTTACACCAAACCTCATAGAGTAACCTTACACAAGTATATGAGTGGCAGCAGAGATGCCACCAAATATAGTGTAACTTCAAACCAACATGCATTTTTTGTTTGCAGTGTATCAATTTTCTTTCACAGGTTACAAAAAATAAACACTACAGTAAGTAAATGAGTAAAATGTCAAAAAGAGGAAATTGTGTCAAATCTATAAAAATTAATATGATTAAAATGATGATCATATAATGAAACTCTTGATGGACTTTCTCAAGATTTCTAAATTCAAGTTAATGTTTTTCTTGTGTTCTGAATATTGATTTTGCTCATAAGAGAACTTTTCGTTCCTTTATAGGTTGTTGATATTATGATTTGTTCGGCCCCTTTCATCTACTTTAGCATTGTCGAAAAAGAGACACATGTTCTAGACAATGGCTCTAAACCAGTTCCCAAATTTTCTAACACATGTTCTAGACAATGGCTCTAAACCAGTTCCCAAAATTTCTAACACATGTTCTAGACAATGGCTCTAAACCAGTTCCCAAATTTTCTGAGTAAGGAGCCAACTAGCAGAGGCTTGAAACATTAAAATAACAGGTTATGTGTATCAATATTTAATATAACAAGTCTGCATTGTTCCCCGACTGCAAGTACAAATTAACTTAAAAAAACATACTTTAAATACCGTATTCATCCTATTAAGCACCCCTGCTCCTATAAGCGCCCCTACCTAATTTACCAACAAAACATGAATAAGCGCCCTCTAAGATCATCATAAATTACCACTTTTTTTTGCAGAAAGACATCAATATTTGCTATCTTCGCCATGATTTTCAAACCGGAAACACAACTTTAAAGGTAATTCTGTATTGGAAACAGTTTCGGACAGGTAAAAAGTCTGGATTTTGCTGATCTCAATAAGTGCCCCCGTTTACAGTTTTTAGCTCACCTGACCCAAAGGGTCAGGTGAGCTATTGCCATCACTTGGCGTCCGTCGTCGTCGTCCGTCGTCCGTCGTAAACTTTTTCAAAAATCTTCTCCTCTGAAAGTACTAGACCAATGGAAACCAAACTTGGTCTGAATCATCACTAGGGTGTCTAGTTTCAAAATTGTGTCCGGTGATGTCGTGCACCAACCAACATGGCCGCTGTTACTAAAAATAGAACATATGGTAAAATTGCAGGTTTTGGGTAATAACTCAAAAACCGTTAATAATATCAAAAATCTGACAAAGTAAAAATTATCAGCACATCAAGATCTACCCTCCCTGCAATTTTGAAGTAAATACCATTACCCATTTTGGAGTTATTTCCCTTTTTTCATCAAATTTTCTAAATTTTAATACTTTTCGTCCTTTATTTCAAAAACTATAAGAGACAGATGGTAAGTTGAAACTGCAAACATGTTCAGCATGTCAAGATCTACCTACCCTGCAATTTTGAAGTGAATTCCATTACCCATTTTGACCGATTATGCAAATTAGAAAAAAGGGGGGATGAAATTTAAAAAAATCTTCTCCTCTGAAACTACTGAGCCAATCTCAACCAAACTTTGCTGAAATGATCCTTGGGTGGTCCCCTTTCAAAATTGTGTTCGTCAGCGCCGTCCTGTATCCAAGATGGCCGCCATTACTACAAATAGAAATTTCTTCAAATGGCCAAAACTGCTCTATTTTAAGCCAGAAATTGTCCAAATTTGAACTGTATAAGCATAATGATGAGCTTTTTAACATATATTACGGGATTTTTATGAACTTTGAACTTTTGCCGATTTTGACCGATTATGCAAATTTGAAAAAAGGGGGGATGAAATTAAAACAAAATCTTCTCCTCTGAAACTACTGAGTCAATCTCAACCAAACTTTGCTGAAATGATCCTTGGGTGGTCCTCTTTCAAAATTGTGTCCGTCAGCGCTGTCCTGTATCCAAGATGGCCGCCATTACTACAAATAGAAATTTCTTCAAATGTCCAAAACTGCTCTATTTTAATCCAGAAAGTGCCCACATTTGAACTGTATAAGCATACTGATGAGCTTTTTAACATGTATTACAGGATTTTTTATGAACCATGAACTTTTGCCGATTTTGACCGATTATGCAAATTGAAAAAAGGGGGGATGAAATTTCAAAAAAGTCTTCTCCTCTGAAACTACTGAGCCAATCTCAACCAAACTTTGCTGAAATGATCCTTGGGTGGTTCCCTTTCAAAATTGTGTCCGTCACCGCAGTCCTGTATCCAAGATGGCCGCCATTACTAAATATAGAAATTTCTTCAAATGGCCAAAACTGCTCTATTTGAAGCCAGAAATTGTCCAAATTTGAACTGTATAAGCATAAAGATGAGCTTTTTAACATTTATTACGGGATTTTTTATGAACTTTGAACTTTTGCCGATTTTGACCGATTATGCAAATTAGAAAAAAGGGGGGATGAAATTTAAAAAAATCTTCTCCTCTGAAACTACTGAGCCAATCTCAACCAAACTTTGCTGAAATGATCCTTGGGTGGTCCTCTTTCAAAATTGTTTCCGTCAGCGCCGTCCTGTAACCAAGATGGCCGCCAATGTTAAAAATAGAAATTTCTTCAAACGGCCAAAACTGCTCTATTTTAAGCCAGAAAGTGCCCACATTTGAACTGTATAAGAATATTGATGAGCTTTTTAACATATATTACAGGATTTTTTATGAACTTTGAACTTTTGTCAATTTTGACCGATTATGCAAATTTGTAAAAAGGGGGGATGAAATTTCAAAAAAGTCTTCTCCTCTGAAACTACTGAGCCAATCTCAACCAAACTTTGCTGAAATGATTCTTGGGTGGAACTCTTCCAAATTTGTGTCCGGAATTTCAGAACACCGACCAAGATGGCCACCACAGCCGAACTTAATTTAACATAGGACCTTATTGGAAATTCCCATAAAAATCTTCTTGTCTGAAACCATTTGCTCAATAAGAACAAAATTTTGATGAAATAGTCATTGGATGGTTCTCCTCCAAAAATGTGTCCGGCGGTTCGGCCCTTCGATCAATTTTTATTTTTTTTATTTTAATACACTTCGTGTTATATTTCACAAACTATAAGAGATAGATGTTAAGTTTAAATTGTGCACCATGTCGAGATCTACCTACCCTGCAATTTTGAAGTAAATCTGATTACCCATCTTGGAGTTCTTGCCTTTTTTCATCAAATTAAAGAAAATAATAATACTTTTCGTCTTATATTTCAAAAACTATAAGTTTAAATTGCAGAAAGGACTGGAAGCTATAAGAGCCAAAATCGGCCCCACCTCAGATGTCGATAAAATTTTCTCCAAAATGTATTCACAATATGTGCTTTTCATTAATAAATACAGTTAGTTAATATGTGCATCTAATTCCTCACAGCGGACCGACAAAGGCAGGTAATGAAAAGCACTGAACGTCATTTTTTTCAGAATACAGAATGTACGTATCTTTGTATTATAATGCATATCTTTAAAAAACAAAACAAAAAAGAAAAACAAAGCATAATAAAACTCAATAAACAAAGCATACATTTGACTTAATATGCAATGTGGATTGATTTCATTAATAAAAACATGTTCTGAAACTGTATTATGAAATTAAAGTGAACGAATAGTAATGTCACAACGTCACCCATTTTCGACGGTTTGTTTCACGTGATAAAATCTCTCATTATTTTGATCGCTTCATTTGTCAGAGGTTATATTATGATGCTGAAATTGCATGAATGATCTCAAGAAATCTGATCTAAAAATGTCATCTTTAAATGTAAGAACTACGTACCACATCTATTATTTCACGTTCAAATTGTATTTTTTCGTAATTCATTTTTTCGTCACTTTAACAAAGCTTTAATCATTTAATAAATATATCTCATACAGACCAATTTTGGCTTCATCTTCTGCTATGACATTGATAATGTACATATTGAGATCATATCAATTCAGAAACTTATTAACATTGATTGTCGAAAACTGGTCGAAATTTTGGTATTAACCTTAAAGAAGTAATAGATAGATTTATTTGAGGAATAGAACTTTATCATATTTGAAATTTTTTTAAGCACTTTTTTAACCGTACTTTATTTTTAGCGACAACCAATGTTATGATATATTCCAGTACATTTTTACGGACAACCATCATAAATCTATAAAAAAAAATGCCAAGGTGCGGGTTGAGAGAACTTGATGACGTAAAATAAAGCATTTGGTTTTGCAGTTTCTAAGAAAAAGATTAAATATTAATATGAAAAGTTATGGATAACAGACGACGGACACTAACTGATATCATTTCTACGATTTTTCTATTGAATATTGAAACTGTTCCGACAGCGTGATATATATTTTTTTCATTTTATTATACGCTATGAAAAAAAACAGCTGAGTTGCAATTGTTAAAAAAAATATGGTTGTGATCGTCTTCCGTAATTAAAATCGTCAAAATGAAATACAACCGAATTGATATCAAATGGCAACATGTTTCAACCTCATTTAAAATATACCTTGACATTCTTTCATATTTTTACATCACGTTCACGATATTCTATTACAACACTATTTCACTCAAGGGTAAATTTTTGTCTGTTCTAGTTAAAGGACTTTATCAAACAGAATAATACAGTTGACATGTAATGCAGTTAATACGCATTTAAACCACAGAAGAATATTTCTATTTTCCACACCTTATGGTGGTGGGTCGCTATTGTACATGCGAAATATTAATTGCAAACCCCATTGAATGGCTATATGCTGCCTGTCTAGAATATTTTATTTTTTTCTCGATCGACAGTTCAAAAGCTAGAAAACAATATGATGAATATTGTCTGTCAATCATGCAAACAATAACTTATGCACATGACAGAACGCATATACGGATTCTGATTGCCCCTGTGGTATCTTCAAACTCTTCTTAAGGATATGTTGGATTGTGCCCAAAAAATATCTACTCCTTTTGGATCAAACTACTTTAATTCATTTTAGAAGTAGCATCGATAGACCATTAAACCTACCTCAGTATCCCGGTAGTAATAACTATTTCAGTATCCCGGAAGAAAATATATAATCAATAATTGGGGGCTTATGAAAAAAAAACTATTTTGGATGAAGTGGTGTTTATTTTATTTTTATGTGATATAACTGTTACGTGCCGACATACCATCGTTTTTTACGGCAACTATTGCTTCTCAAACATCAAAACGTCATCTAAGCGCTTGTAATATTTGAACATTTTCCCGTCGTTTTTCAAGAAATTTAACACCTCGTGCACCAAAAAAATACTTTAACAGTAGTTGTGTTTTATTTATTTTAATAATCTGATAAAATATTGTCTGGTGCACGACTACGGAGGTGCTTAGTTTCTTCGAAAACCGTCGAAATATCGCGGGAAAAATTCCACGAAATACAGAAAACAAATAACGCTCATGACGTCACAATGACGTCAAATATATATCGATTTTGTTGGAAACAAGCTTTAACATCAAAAGTATGATGTCGTCTATAAAATAAAACTCATCAAATTTTAAACAAGTATTTTCTAAGATAATGATTCATTAAATATGGGGCCATATATGGAACTTGTAGTCCCCAGTTCTTATCGTGTTGACGCGCCGGACTGCATGCACTGAGCTTTTCTCCTGGTATCAATGTATACAAACTGTATTTAAAATAAATACAATTATTTACAGAAACAAGTTATTTACTGATGAATTTCATTACTTGAAATGAATCATAAAATGTACAGAGATTGTGTATATATACATAATGGTATCATATATACAATCAGAAGAGTGAAACTATTGATTTTAAGGGTCGAGGTTATAAATAAATTAATATTTAACAACCTCCACAATCCTCCACCAACAAAATATTTTGATACAGTCATTAACCCTCTATACTCAAAACAACTGCTCAATTTGGTGTTGGTGGAAGACTGTGGAGGTATATAAAATAGCTAAAATGTACATTGAATATGTCGTTTATAGTCCATTTTTAGCATTATCCGTCTAATCATGATGTCATTATGACGTCATAGCGCACCCAATCTCACAGAAAGATATATTTTTTGAAAATTTGTAAATATAACAATTAAATTAGTAAATTGTTTTTATTCTATGTGAAGCATTGTTTATTGATAAAATGTGGGGCCAATTTTGCACCTTAACGCCTCTCCCTCTTTGCAGCATGTCAAGATCTTCCTACCCTGCAATTTTGAAGTAAATCCCATTACCCATTTTGGAGTTATTGCCCTTTTTTCATCAATTTTAATACTATCATCTTATATCTCAAAAACTATTAGAGATAGAGGGAAAGTTTAAACTGCAAAAATGTTCAGCATGTCAAGATCTACAAAATATTTCCCACAGTTAAAAATGTGCGACAACTGTGAAGAGTTATTCCTCTTGAAATGCATATTTTTGTTGACTCACTGCTTTTGGTTACTCAAATAATCAAAGGGAAGCAACTCTATTACAAAATGTGAAGTAGGAAAAGCTAAATTTTGAGAATCATTGACATATATGTTTTTTTACAGCAATTTTGATAACTTACATTAAAGGGGGAACCCCTGCCCAAATTTATTTGTAGAAGGGGTCTGCAATGACGAAGGCTACATTTGTTAATTTTTTTTACCGAAGTTATCAAGTTTTATTGACTGATGTTGTTATTATACCAAGGTGAACTATACAGGCTCCTGGGAGCATCTAGTTTTTTAACGCCCTGGGTGCTTAATCGGACAAATACGGTAGCATACATGTACAATCACATAAATATTACATCAAGTTATGATCAAGTCCCTTCATAGAAGTCATGTGGTCATACTCTATTACAATAGTATCTTGTAAGAACAGTGAAACTTCAAGACTTACAGCAAAATAAAATAGAAGGTATAAAAACGGATTTGATCTGAAGAGTGGTGAAATGGCATTAGCGGTCCTAAACCCATCCCAATTTTTTATTTTAAGGTGGATCTCCAGTTATAAATATGGCTCCTTTTAGACCCTCTTATCTCCAAAGCTGTAATTCCCTCTGTAAATCAAAGATACATGCTTAATGTTTAAAAACTTTACCAAAAAGTAACAATCTTCATGCTTTTGTGAACTTATTCATTAGTTGCAGTGTTTGATCATTTGACTTACATTCTGATTTGTTTCGTAATGTGTTCAAAAACTGTATATGTTGAAAGCTGTCGTCAAGAGGAACCAAATTTAAAAAATCCCACCAAATTGGATGGAAAATAAAAATTCTAAGTAGTATGTAATAGTGTGAACACTCTGAAACTGTAAGAGATACTTAAAGTCTGTTAAACATACAACTGAAAGCCCTCATCAAGAAGAACCAAATAAAAAATCCCATTCAAACTGGAGGAAAAAAATTCAGGTACCATATAAAAGTGTGATGTTTGGCCCCTTCGGCCCCTTATAGTTAGAAAACCCCGACAACTACCTCAATTCTGATTGGACAAATCAATTATTACATTCTGTAAGGAGAAAAACTTTGACGTCAGTCTTCCATAAAAGACATGTCGTCGCCTATGTTTTTGCTTCTGAGAAACCTCAAAAATAGAAGTGACCAAAAATTGTAATAGGTGCACAACTTCACTCCCCATAGAAGCATCTCTGCAAATTTGGTTTGTTTCTGTAAAGTAGTCTAGGATGAATTGCAGATTAACAATATAACATCTACTGACCTACTAAATGGCAAGATAGAAAAAAACGTTAAAAATGACAAAAGAAAAATAAGAAAATATACATGTATGGTGCACATCTACAATATATCCATGCACTTTTAATTACCAGAAGGGCCCACAACCTCCCAAAATCAATACCAATCTGCCTTTAGTGCCAAGGAACCTATCTTGTATAAAATTTCACAAGGATCTGCCAACTACAACTAAAGTTTTTGCATGGAAATGAGTGTCTACAGACAAAATCGATGCCAAAGGCCACAATAGCCCATTAACCAATAAGCTACCACAATTTTTTAAGGTTGTATAAAAAAGAAAAACAAATCAAGGCTCCAATAGTCTTTGGGCCAGATTAACATAAATCAATATTATAGCATCATGTTGCATCTTATATTCTATGTACAGAAGCAATACAAAAATGTTGTATCTGAATACATGTATGTGTAACATTTCATCAAAGGTTTATGCCATCTATCATTTATTCATTGTTTTACAATCAACATTCATTTACTCATTGCTTCACAAACATTTTAACAGGTTGGGTACAATGGCTGAAACGGCATATAATAGGTAATTTTGCATATTATTGGACAAATAGTCTATATATTTACAGTGTCATTTTTTTCAATTTTGGATTTCAAAGTTTTTATTGAAAAGCGCATTTATCTAGGTAAAAAGCAGCAACTTTTGTTTTAAAACTTTTTCTGTAGCGATTTTTGAGGCTATGATCTCCTTAACAATTAAGTTAAGCAAAAAGTTACTAAACAAAAGTTGCTGATTTTCACATACTAGTAAATAAATGCACTTTTGAATAAGAAACTTTGAAATCCAAAAATTGAAAATTTTGCACTGTAAAATTATAAGTCATTTGTTCACCTATTATCTGCCAAATGACCCATTATATGCCCTTTCAGTCATTGTGCCCAGCCTGTTTAATCTTTTCTATGTTTGTGTCCTTGTCTCCATTCATTTACTCATAGTTTTACAATCACCATTCGTTTACTCATTGACTCACATACTTTATAAGTTTTTCAATATTTGTCACCATTCATTTACTCCTTGTTTTACCAACAACCTATGTCTAAGTTAATATCATCAATCATTTCTTCATTGCTTCACAAACATTCTATTTTTCTATGTTTGTCACTATTGACTCATAGTTTTACAATCACCATTTGTTTACTCATTGACTCACATACTTTATAAGTTTTTCTATATTTGTCACCATTCATTTACTCCTTGTTTTACAAACAACCTATGTCTAAGTTAATGTCATCAATCATTTCTTCATTGCTTCACACATATTTTATTTTTCCAAGTTTGTCACCATTTTCGCACAGTTTTACAATCACCATTCATTTACTCATTGTTTTACAATGTTTTTCCAAATTAATATCATTAAAATATTGTTTAGCTAAAACACACATATCTATCAACTATAATTACTCTTTTGAAAGTTTCATATTCAGAAAAATATGCTAACAACAGAAAAAAATATAACTTGCACCATTCATATGTAGTCATAATTCTTTATGACATAGTGTTTATCACTGTTAAGACCATTGAACTAATTTCCTTATCCAACACCTAATTAAAATTCAAACAAATGGAAAAGCTGTCTTATAGACAGCAAACTGGGTTTTCCATATTTTGTGGAAATATTAAAGAACCATAATTCTTGATTTTATAGCTATAAACACCATATTGAAATTTGAAAAGACCTGGTTAAAGGATACTCAAATTATTTAACTTAAAATGAAAAACAATGACATTTTTTCGAATAAAAAAGAAACACAATTCTTTTACCGCAAATGGTAAAATCATCACATCAACTTGACCTTGATTTTAAAACCATTAACACCATATTAAAATCTGAAAAGATTTGGTTAAAGGTTACTTTATGGAAGAGAAAAGAAAAAAATTATGTTTTTCAAATAATGAAGAACCACAACTCTTGAACCACAAAAGGTAAAATTATCAAAATCAACCTTGACCTTGATTTTATAGCCATAAACACCATATTAAAATCTGACCAAAACCATATTTTCCCCCCTTTTTCTTCAAAATTTAATTACTTTTTACTGTATGTTTATGTAAATATTAATAACCCTACCTTCAAAACCTCCCCGAGGCACTTGAACCTCTGCTATAAATAAGTTAATAAAGGTTATAACAAATGTACCGTACTCCAAGGTGTATTCAAGAGGGAAAGTCTACAAAAACCGAAGAGAAGCTTGACCATATCAACCAGCGGAACAATTTGAAAACAATTGTCATATTCCTGACTTTGCACATGTATTTCCTGAAGAAAATGGTGGGTTAGACCTGGTTTTATTCAGCTGAATATTTCTTTTTCATTGAAATTTTGACTTCAGTTCTAACCATTCAATCATCTATTTCTCAGTTTGAATTTCTTTTTGAACAGTTATTTACCATCAAATTATTTCAATGTTTCCATATTCAGATGGTCGTTGTGCCATTTTTACGAAATAATCCGTCTGCTGTTATGTTTTTTCAGCGGTTTATATTTCCCGCCAAAACATTCCGGGAAAAATATTTGGAGCGCATCTGGGTTTTTCATTGCAGGTAATCCATTCGTAAAAAACCCAGGGTTCCCGTTCTTGCACTTCCGTCTTATATGATGTAGTTTGACCTAGAAACGAAGCTGCTTCGCTATTCTTGGCGAGATTTCTTGGAAAAGATCGACGTACCGACTGAAATTCGAACATGGGCAATTAGATAAGTGTCTTAGAAACAGTTTGATACAACAGTGCCATATGTAGACAAGGTAAAAAGTGTAAAAAAACACGGGGGTTTCCCAACCGAGGTGAGCGATATGGCGCGAAATATGAAAATGGAGTTGCTTACCTTCTCTCTTATACTGGATCAGTCGAAAAACTGTGGACACAGAATACACATATTATTCATGATGTATGACGTCTACTGATATTGTCAAATGAAGAAAAAACGAATGATTATGAAAATTTTGAAAAAGGAATGATTTATATGAAAATTTTGAAAAAAGGTAGTAGAGAAAAGAGGGGAGGAGGAAACAAAATCCATGCCCCATGCGCCTGTGGCTTTAATGATTATATTTACATTACAAGGTTGTTAAGATGTCACAGTTGCCTCTAAAACATAAACATTACATTATTTGTCTATGCAATCTAGAATAAGGTGGTATTCAAAATGGTCAATTTTATACTTGAATATACTTACTCTGGTATTTGAATTTGTTCTAAAAATAGAAATGGCTATTTCTAAAAATAGAATGACCCATTTGCACTTTTGATGGTATTTATGGAGTCGCTACATGTTACCCTTCAGGACACATGATATAAATCTGATTTTCCAACCTTGTTTCTGGACGAAATCTTAAATTTTGCATGGTTTTCTCATAGACAAGCTCTTAAGCCATTCAAATAAAGGCATCAAACATTCTGAAGATTTTGAAAAAAAAAATTCAAACGTGAATACATGGGTCGTATTATAGATAATGTTTCATATTATCCCATTTTTTTTTCAACAACAGTCATGTGTGGATTTTATTTTTCATCAACAGTCGCTTGACTATTATTAATTGGTAATATTACTAATGTGATTTCTATGTGATAAAGTTTGTCAGTGACTTGCGATAGGTCGGTGGTTTTTTCAGAGAACTCCGGTTTCCTCCACCACGGGCCGAATAAAACTGACCGTCACGAAACAAGAAGTGTACTGTTTCATTTCAACGGTAATACAAGCTACATTTTTTTTTTGTATTTAACAACCTCTATACTAAATACAAAATATATTTGGGCGGTGTTGATTAAATTACATGATAATGCTACATATGATGATAGAAGAAAATCATATGAATTGTTAAAGCACCAAGCATTAAAATGCAACTTATCTCTTTGAAGGTTTACGTTTTATAAGGAATCAATCTTATCGGGACAAATCCGAGAATCAGAAGCAATAATTAAACTGTTGAATTTTCTGCATAACTTAGGTTCTTGAAATCCGGACACGTATTATACGAGTGATTGTTGTTGTTTAACGCCAATTTAGCAATTTTTCAGCTATATCATGGCGAGAACAAGTTAATTTTCAATGAGATGATGATGAGGTCCGCTTTGTACCAGAACAACACGCTGAGTTGGATTTTTATAGTGCTAGATCACTAAAACAACAGTCCGCGGATAGACATGTCACCCCACTCGGACACATTATCCTGATTCCGAGTCGACCAGTATTTGCTCTTTCTCCTTAATGCTGCGTGCTTACCAAAGAAGCAACAAATATCAATTTGCATAGTCTTTGGTATGACCCGATCGGGGCTCGAACCCACGATCTACCACAATCGAGGCGAGCACGCTAACCATTACGCCTCCGATACGGTTCGCAGTATACGAAGCTGCATGGACACGGACACATTCATGTCATTAAGGGGACGACCATTTAACTTTTAGGATGTTTTTTTCTGAAATTTTTTTTTTATTAATTATGTGGTGAAATTTTAAAGAAACAAAATAAATTTACACGACGAAAGATGCAAAAATATCATTAATCCGGCCCTACAGTTCTCAACGAAAAATGTATGATACAAATTTGAAGGGAAATTACTGTTTTTTTTTTATGTCCAAAAAATAAAAATCTGATTTTTGTTTCCTGTGAACAAATATATCGCTGTGGGGGAAATATTTTGTAGATCAGTGATTGTCCTTTTTCTTTTGGCCATTGTATTGCCTGCTCTTGCGCTTGGAGATCTTAAAACTCTTCTTGCATTGTTTTTGAAGCAAAAGCCAGTACACACATTTACATGGTTAGACCCTATACAGTGAAAAAAAAATACGTGTACAATTTTCAATCAGGTTCAATTTAGTCTGAAAACTCTTGTGCAATTTTATGTCATTAGACAACAAATGAAGTTAAAAAAAAATCGTGTGCAATTTTACGTCATTAGACACCAAATGAAGTTAAAAAAAACCCACGTACATGCAATTTTACATTGCCATTGCAGACATTGGGCCCTATAAGCTATGGTTGTTACCGGTCACTGAAATAAACTAGAAAAAATCTTAATTTTTCCAATTTTAGGGGGGGGCGCCGGGTGCGCCCCTCCCTCTGGATCCGCCCCTGCACACAAAAATTAAGGTCATGAATTCATTTTTAATTAGGGTCGCTTAAGTAAGCAGAAACACATCGTTATTTTTTCATGTTTGGTATATTTTTGTATTTTGTTTTCGTTCTTTTGTTTGTTGTTTTTCAAGTTTTGATATATCTTTTGTTTGTTTTTTGCTTCGCTTTTTAGTTCACCTGGACCAAAGGTCCATGTGAACTATTGCCATCACTTGGCGTCCGTCGTCTGTTGTCTGTCGTCTGTCGTCTGGCGTCTGTCGTCTGTCGTCTGTTGTCTGTAAACTTTTCACATTTCAAGCTTCTTCTCCGAAACCACTTGGCCGATTGGAACCGAACTTAGCAGGAATGTTCCTTGGATGGTCCTCTACAAAGTTACTGTTTTTCGTTCCAGTCGAATATTCAATATGGCTGCCAGGGCCAATAATATGCTCTGATTGGCTGAAATTTCAAAGATCTTCTTCTCTGAAACTAATGAACTGACTGAACCCAAACTGTAAAGGAATGATCATTGGAATGTCCTTTACCAAGTTACTGTTTTTTATGTCGATCGAAAATCCAAGATGGCCGCCATCGCAGGACATAGATTAACATTGGACCCTATGGGAAAATGTTCAAATGCCTTCTTCTCAGAAACTACAAATATGATTAAAGCCAAACTGTACATGAATGTTCATTGGATGGTCCTCTACAATCTTAAGGTTTTTTGTTCCGATATGAAATTCAAAATGGCGGCTACGGCAGGACTTAGTTTAACATTGGACCATATGGGAAAAATGTTTCAAAATGCTTCTTCTCTGAAACCACTTGGAGAGTTGAAACCAAACTGCCCAGGAATGATCATTGGAAGGTCCTCTACAAAGTTTCTGTTTTTTATGCCAATCGGAAATCCAAGATGGCCGCCACCGCAGGACATAGATTAACATTGGACCCTATGGGAAAATATTCAAATGCCTTCTTCTCAGAAACTACAAATATGATTAAAGCCAAACTGTACATGAATGTTCATTAGATGGTCCTCTACAAACTGTATGTTTTTTGTTCCGGTATGAAATTCAAAATGGCGGCTACGGCAGGACTTAGTTTAACATTGGACCCTATGGGAAAAATGTTTCAAAACGCTTCTTCTCTGAAACCACTTGGATAATTGAACCAAACTGCCCAGGAATGATCATTGGAAGGTCTTCTACAAGGTGTGTGTTTTTTATGCCGATCGGAAATCCAAGATGGCCACCACCAAAGGACATAGATTAACATTGGACCCTATGGGAAAATGTTCAAATGCCTTCTTCTCAGAAACTGCAAATATGATTAAAGCCAAACTGTACATGAATGTTCATTGGATGGTCCTCTACAAACTGTACGTTTTTTGTTCTGATATGAAATTCAAAATGGCGGCTACGGCAGGACTTAGTTTAACATTGGACCCTATGGGGAAAATGTTTCAAAACGCTTCTTCTCTGAAACCACTTGGACAGTTGAAACCAAACTGCCCAGGAATGATCATTGGAAGGTCCTCTACAAATTTTATGTTTTTTATGCCGATCGGAAATCTAAGATGGCCGCCACCGCAATACATAGATTAACATTGGACCCTATGGGAAAATGTTCAAATGCCTTCTTCTCAGAAACTACAAATATTATTAAAGCCAAACTGTACATGAATGTTCATTGGATGGTCCTCTACAACCTTAAGGTTTTTTGTTCCGATATGAAATTCAAAATGGCGGCTACGGCAGGACTTAGTTTAACATTGGACCCTATGAGAAAAGTGTTTCAAAATGCTTCTTCTCTGAAACCACTTGGAGAGTTGAAACCAAACTGCCCAGGAATGATCATTGGATGGTCCTCTACAAAGTGTCTGTTTTCTATGCCGATCGGAAATCCAAGATGGCCGCCACCGCAGGACATAGATTAACATTGAACCCTATGAGAAAATATTCAAATGCCTTCTTCTCAGAAACTACAAATATGATTAAAGCCAAACTGTACAAGAATTTTCATTAGATGGTCTTCTATAAACTGTACGTTTTTTGTTCCGGTATGAAATTCAAAATGGCGGCTACGGCAGGACTTAGTTTAACATTGGACCCTATGGGGAAATTGTTTCAAAACGCTTCTTCTCTGAAACCACTTGGATAATTGAAACCAAACTGCCCAGGAATGATCATTGGAAGGTCCTCTACAAGGTGTGTGTTTTTTATGCCGATCGGAAATCCAAGATGGCCACCACCGCAGGACATAGATTAACATTGGACCCTATGGGAAAATGTTCAAATGCCTTCTTCTCAGAAACTACAAATATGATTAAAGCCAAACTGTACATGAATGTTGATTGGATGGTCCTCTACAAACTTTACGTTTTTTGTTCTGATATGAAATTCAAAATGGCGGCTATGGCAGGACTTAGTTTAACATTGGACCCTATGGGAATTTTTTTTTCAAAATGCTTCTTCTCTGAAACCACTTGGACAGTTGAAACCAAACTGCCCAGGAATGATCATTGGAAGGTCCTCTGTTTTTTATGCCGATCGGAAATCCAAGATGGCTGCCACCACAGGTCATAGTATTAACACAGAACCATATGGGGAAAATACAGAAATATATTCTTCTCTGAAGCTATTGCACTGATTGAACCTAAACTGTGCATCAATCATTGGAAGGTCCTTTACAAACTTTGTGTTTTTTATGTTGATCGTAATTCCAAGATGACTACCACTGCAGGACATAGTTTTTACATAGGACCAATTGGTTTTTTTTATTACCAGGTGAACGATACAGGCTCTTAAGAGCCTCTGGTTTTAGTTGTTGTTTATTTGTTTCAATTTTAATAGAAAACTATAGACAAATATAGAAGTAGCGCGACGTTATTTTGCCGTCGATAAGAACAAACGTTTACTGGACAAATTGGGTAACCTTCTACAATTTTACGTAGAAATCGTAATTTTAATCCAAAATCAAGTTTGTTAAGTTCATTCTCTGCAACTGAAAATGAAAATTTTCCGTTATTTGGAATTAGCACGAAATATGAGCGAAAAATATAGTTTCGAATGTGTAAAGTTTTATTCCTCGTGGTTTTTTTTACGTCAGGTTGCAACTGGACATTTTGTTGACCTTACTCCTTTAGGAATATTTTTTAACTTGCTTTAAAAAAATCATTTTTGAAAAGATTTTTTCGTTTTTGAAGATAATAACATTTGATATGTATACTTTTTTTTGTGAAAATTTTGTAAAACATAGCTGAAATAAAGCATGGTATTTGGCATGCAGATGTTTTTCCTTTAGCGTTACATTTTTTTCTTTCCATAAACTTACCGATTTTTTCCTTCAAGCATTGCTTTAATCAGAAATCGTTAATGGGGTCATAGAACACGCTGACTCTGCTTCCGGTCCCACAAACAAAAAATGGTCAGAAAAACGTATTTTTAGGTTTTTACTGAGAAAAATGTAAAAGACATACGGATATTTTGTAACGCGTTACATGAGAAAATCTGTGTTAACGACGTTTTCTTCCAATAAATTCGTTTTCAAAAGCAAAATTAAACCTAATAAAACAAATATTCGTATAATTCCCTATACAAGCATGGATCGGAAATAAAAATCCATCAATCAATCTAAAAAAAATCAACATTCGTTTTACTTATTTCATGTTCTATTTAGTCAAAGTATCACCAATAGCGCGCGTAACGTCCATTGCAAAAAAAATCAGAAAATTCTATGGATTAGAAATTGATATGTTCATCACAGGCGCTCGTGGCACGGACCACCCCCCTTTTTCTAACTTTCTGTTTACAAATTTATTTTCAAATGCAATTTGATGTTAACATAAGATTGTATGAATATTGACACGAACAAGTTAAAACAAGGAAAAAGAGATGAAATGATAAAGAAATAAAGAAATTTAATTGAAAATAAATTTGTAAGCAGAAAGTTAGAAAAAGGGGGGTGGTCCGTGTCACGAGCGCCTGTGATGTTCATCAGATAAATGCATCCAATAACGTTTTTTCCTTCATTGTCTATAAATGTTGCCCCAAAATACCATTTTCCCTTCAATTTTCAAATTAAAATTTTGATCTTGGAAGGGCATATTACAAGGAAGTTTACTTTAAAAAATCAAAAAAAATCTATGGATAAAAGACATTAAGGCATGGCCTACGTGACCAAAATCACTTTTGCACACATCTGAGACGTGACGTCTCGCAATTACCGATTAACCCTTCATTTTTCAAATTTCCATTAACCAGAACTTGACAGAAGCAGACGTGAAATTTGAATTGGTAAAATTTTGTTATATTTTCTTCATTTTATATGCAATTAACGACATTTTGCTGAAAACAGTTAAGAATAACATTGTTGCGTGTTTCTGCAATGTATTTTATACGAATTTATCTCTCTGGAACACAACAATACAATACAATACAATACAATACAGTACAGATATTTTATTTCCAATTAAGGAGCCCTTTCGGGCAGAACAATTAACAAAGAATTTAATACAATGATTATGGATTGATTGCATTGATTGGAGGATGACAACATTTTATGAAACAAGACATCATTTGACTTGTATATATATCTTTATTCTCATAAAGCCAATGTATAACAATGGTACAGAGATATAACAATAAAATCAAAATAACAACTATTTACAACATATATATAAATTAGGAGAGAGGTTACAAAGGATTAAGAGCCTGGAGGACAAACACCGGTATTGATAGCACTTATAAAATGACAGAGTTTCTTCAGTATTGGTTTTCTTTTACTTGACATAAGTTCAGAAAATTTGATAATATTATGTCTATATATGAAATAATTTAACAGTGACTGCTTACGTTCTTGGTTAAAATAAATACAATCAAAAATATAATGGTATTCATCTCCAATTTGGGATCTATTACATAATATACATTTACGATTTTCTCTTGGAATGTTCTGCCATCGCCCTGTTTCGATGGGGAGTTTATTATTTGTTGTTCTAAATCTGCAAGGCAAAATTGCATCTTTTATTTCTAAAATATTTAAATATTCTTCATATTTAAACTCTGTTTTAAATGTTTTATAATTTATGGCTTTAGGTGAATTTTGTACTAAAGAATTCCAATTTTGAAGAAACTGATCCTCTAATCGCTGTTTAATTACACATTTCAAATAATCTACATTGTCAAAAAGTTCTGTTTCCCATATATTTGGGAAGCCACACTCATTATATATTTGTTTTACAAACAATATCCAGCTAAACTGCATATTATGATTTTCATTCAATTGACGACATAGTCTATACATTATATTAGAATACTTTGTTTGTTTACCAACTATAAGTCTTGCCCAGTAACATACGGTTCTGATTTTAATATCAATATATATAGGGTATCGCCCTAGTTCACCATACACCATATAGCTAGGCGTTGATGTTTTTAAATTTAAAAGAATCTTACAAAATTTTAGATGTATTTTTTCCAGAATATCATTGTTACTAAAGCCCCACACTTCACAGCCATATAACAGGATGGGCTTAATCATTTTGTCAAATAGATCAAGTAGACATTTTATTGATAGTTTATACATTCTTCCCATTTTCAAAACTTCATACATAGCTTTTAGTGCTTTATCAGCTAGATGTTTTTTTGTTAAACTAAAATTTCCTGTTCTAGTAAAAATAATCCCAAGATAGTTGAAATTTTTAACTATCTCAAGATTTAGATTATCAAAGCTGAAGCTCAAATTTTGTGGTAATCTCCCATTTCCAAACACCATTACTTTGGTTTTATCTGCATTTACTTTTAATTTCCACAAATTACAATATTCATAAAAGGCATCCAGTTGAGTTTGGAGATCATTTGCTGTCTCAGCTAACAATGCAGTGTCATCAGCATATAACAGAATAAAAAGTTTAAGGTAAATGTCTAAATTGTTTTCTATTTCATCTGAGATAGTTTGTAGTCCTGTAATATTTTTGTTTTCTAAAAAAGTGTCAATGTCATTTATAAACAATGAAAAAAGAAAAGGGGACAGGTTTTCCCCTTGTCTGACTCCATTTGCACAATCAAAGTATTCTGATATACAATTATTATATGAGATACAAGATTTTATACTATCATACATATTAATAATAACATTATACATTTTGCCATTGATTTTATTTAACATCATTTTATAGAAAAGCCTTCCCTCCATACCTTATCAAAGGCCTGTTCGAAATCTATAAAGGCACAAAATAATTTCCTTTTTTTAAGTTTTATTATTTGGAAAAACGAAAAGAGAGTGAAAATGTTATCTATAGTTGAATAATTTTGGCGAAATCCGAATTGGTTTTCTTTTATAAGTCTGTATTCCTCAGAAAAGTTATTGAGTCTTGTATTCAGAATTGATGTAAATAATTTTCCCAAGCAACTTACAATTGTGATAGGCCTATAGTTCTTGGGTTCATAAATATCGCCTTTATTCTTATAAATAGGCTTGATTGTACCAATCAACCAAATATGAGGAACTAAACCATTATCAAAGATAATGTTAAATAACTTCTCATAGATATTTATAAATTGATTTGATGTCGACTTGATGTATTCGTTTATAATTTCATCCTCACCACAAGCTTTTTCATTCTTTAATTTTTGTATACATTTTAAAATTTCTTCCTTTGAGATATAGGCGTTTATGTGTTCATTGGTTGGTTCATTCTGTAGAATATTAACCTCTGGTAAGCCGTTGTTACCATCACAAATGTCTCTTGTATTCAAATTTTGAAAAAAATCATAAAGTTTATCAATTTCAATATTCGGTTGCTTCTTTCTTTTACCTTTGTTCAAAAGTTTCCAAAATTCTTTAGGATTGTTTTTACTCATATTTTGTATATCTTCTGAAAATTTCTTTCGATAATTTTTATATTTTCTGTCCAGTGTATGTTTGTAATGTTTTTCAGCGTCAATCATAGCTAAGCGATTTTGTGGGTAAGTTGAACGTTTAAAACGTTTCTTAAGTTTTCTGTAGTTTTGACGTGCAAATCTACAGTCTAAATCAAACCAGGGTTTATTTTATTTTTTGAAAGTATTATTCTTGTTTTTTTCCTTAACATTATAAGTTCCAAAAGTTTTTTGGCCAGATGTGACAAATATATTACATAAATTTTCTATCAATATGTCAACAGTATCTTGAGTAATCATATCTTTTTCTGTACCACATAGAGTAAGCATATGTTCTAATTCTAACATTTTTTCAATATCAATATTGTTCTGAAAATGAATTTGTTTTTGGGGGTCCCATCTTTTAGTTTTTATTATATTTTCAACAGTATGGTTCCGAGAATCCACATATTCATCTTTGCTGCTTTGTGAAAAATTATCAGAAGAGAAACATATCGTAATAGGCGAGTGAACATCTGAATATAGCTTACTAGAATCAAGGATGTCAAAATCTTTGAATGATTTCAGCAAATATGGACTACTAATACAGTAATCTACTACACTGGGGTTTCTACAAGTAAATCTTCCAATATTTTTATCCTTACCTACTCTACCATTCACTATAAATAGGCTATTACCTTTACAAAATTCTAACAACATATTTCCATACCTATTTCTTATCATATCCATACTACTTCGTTCAACAGGGAGAGACAATGATTCTAATACTTCAGTATAGTTATCGACATAATCTGAAATATTATTATTATTATGATTGTTGTCATCTAGAATAATAAAATCATCACAATTACTTGTCCTTGCATTAAAATCCCCGACAAGGCAAATATATTTCGAAATATTTAAAAGTGATAAGTATTCTTGTTGAATTTCATTAAATGCTTCGTCTGATGAGTACTTTGTGTATTCAGGAGGTATATAAACTACACCAAAAATTACCGGTTGGTCTAGTTTGAATAACCCCCCCTTACACTTAAACCACAGAACATATTTACAACTAGTTTCTTTTATTTCAATCATGTTCACTAAAGTGTCTCTATATCCGACCATAATCCCACCTGACCGACGATAAGCTATATTCTTTCGGTTTTTCATTATGAACTTAAAACCAGGAAAATTAATAACATCCAAGTCGTCAGTTTTTGTCTCGACAAAACATAAGATATCATGATTTCTAATCATGTTTTGAAATTCCGAATACTGCAACCTTGACTTGATCCCACAACAGTTCAAACTTAACAAATTAATACAATTATTATTAGAATCATTGACTGACCTATTGATAGTTATATCAGAAGTATGACTAGTGTTTACAGTTATACATGTATCATTATAATCACTGACTGACCTATTGACAGTTATATCATTATAATTACTGACTGACCTATTGACAGTTATATCACTAGAATCACTGACTGACCTATTGATAGTTATATCACTAGAATAACTGATTGACCTATTGACAGTTATATCACTAGAATCACTGACTGACCTATTGACAGTTATATCATTAGAATCACTGACTGACCTATTGACAGTTATATCAGAACTATGACTAGTATTTACAGTTATACATGTATGACGAGACTCATCACTACAATCAACAATAGAATTATTACAATTACTTACATTTTGTTTATAATCAATAACAACAGATATATCATTAATTTTATAAAAATTATATATATTGTTAGAATATTCTTCTTCTACTTCAACTGTAAGTTCATAATCATTACCGTCTATTAAATTATGTAATATTTCTTTAGATTCATATTGAGTAACAACATAATTAATATTATTTATATTGTCAGTGTTATTTTCACTGTAAACTGTACATATATTATTATAAATAACTTTGTTATCACGGCATTTAACACAATTACAATCTTTTCGTAAATTACACAACAGTTCATTGGGTAATTGTTCTCCATGGCTGTGCTAATAATGATTACTATCATTCAATAAAGGGGGGTATCTGATGGGCGTGGACGCTTGTATGGTCTGTTGGCCTCCTTCGGTGTTGTCAAGAGCGAGTCACGGTATCCGTACTTCTTTGCTGGTGTAGCATTTGTATTTTCGTTGTCATTTTCGTCTTGACAGTATAGCATTCCGTCGATAAATAGTTTGTCCCTTACTAGCACGACATGTTTTCCCTGTTTCCTAGCCTCTTTTTGAATTGGATACAGCTTCTTTCGTCTTTCCTCTATTGCATTTGGAAACTGCTCGTGAATACCGAAAGGGGTGTTTTTAAGCCATTTTGCTCGGTCGAGAACTAGTCTCAGATCTTTGTGGTACAAGAATCTCGCCACGATTGGTCTCGGTCTGTCATTTGAGCGTTTTCCGAATCGGTGCACGTTACCAAATTCAATATGATGTTCTATCCCGAGTTTCTCGTAAATAAAAGCCCTTAGTTTTTCCTCAATGTTCTCAGTTCTCTGCTCGAATAGATTTGTGAAAATAAGGTTATTTTTCATCGAGCGACATTGCAAGTCAAGAACAGTGTTTTGTAGTTTACGTACTTCATCTTGATCACTATGCTGTGATTTCGTATCCGCTATTTGTTTTTTCAATTCATCAAAGTTTGTTGATATTATTTTTATTTGGTCAGATTGCTTACTGATGTCTTGTGAATGTTTTACAAACTGTTCAGTATATTTATTTATGAGATCATCTCGTTTGTCATTTTTATTTTTAACATCATCGAACATATCACTAAGAACCTGGCAACTAGTTTCTACGTGTTTTTGTGATTTTGCTGTTTCTGAAACTTTAAATTCAAGTTCTCTCATCTTAGCTGACATAAGAAGTAATTCCCTTTTTATGTCTTTAATAGAATCGACTGCCGTTTCTATAGATTTTAATCTTCCGTCAATAGATGATACTAGCTGCAATAACATATTCAAAATTACAGGTGTATTGGTATTGAGGTCTTCACTAGAGTCAAAGATCTTCTGACTTTCCAATAACAATTTTGATGTTTCTCCGAGTGACATTTCTATTTGGTATTGTTTGGCAATCAGTGTCTAATAAGATTAATAAGTGGTCACTCAACAAATGGTACGATGTTTTCACTGTTACACTTTTATGATACTAAGAACAGTTCACGTCTAAGTTTAATTTGTACACGTACTGTTTACTTGTAAACTGCTTGAAGATATTCAGATTTCCGCGGTCAAAGGTCAATTTCAGAATTTTTCGCGATGAATCCTCTATAACATTCAATCTGTACTGATATTGGGCATCAGGTTTGGAGCTACCCGGGGCTGAGGGTCCATATATAATACATAACCATTTTCAAAACTAGTTAACCGATAAAAGATGGTTAATTTGAAAGTTTTTACTACAACAAAGTTTCACCTACCTCCATCTTGGCTATCCACGTCAATATTCCACATGTGTAGTCCTATCACATAGTACCTCTGGTGGCGATATTTACTGTTTGTTTTCTATTTGCTGCATCCGCATGAAATAAAAAAATGATTGATTGATTTGATTGTTGGTGCTTAACGCCACCTTCAGCAATATTTCAGCTATATCATGGCGACCAGTTTTAGTGGTGGAAGAAGCCGGAGAGAACCACCGACCATGGGCAAGCAACTGGTAAGCTTTATCACTTGCGACTGCGAGTAATAAAAAATGAAAATATCCCAATGAAAACGTAAAATATGAACATGTACATGTGAAGTCGTATGTTATATAGGACTATTGACTTTGTGTTGTTCGCTTGCAAACGTCCACGTGAACCGCAGGGACTTGCTCCCGGCCTTTCGTTATCAATTATTGTAACCCTACTATCAATGATTATTGATAACGAAAAGGCCGGGAGCAAGTACACGCATAATCTTGATAATTAATGTAATGATATGTATTTACTTTGTATTGATTTGAACACTCTCACTCTGTAATCTTTGTAACATTTATTAATTTAGAGAATAAAGTTATATACACAAACACAGTCATCTGTCAAAAGTATTCGGAAATGTAAAAAAAAGTCCCTATATAATCAACCAAAACCATATTTTTTCAAAATATTATTGTGAAGTCATTTCTGGATAAATTTTAACATATGTTACACCAAAACATTCGGAATTGTCTATATTTTGTTTGTTTATTTGCTCATTATGTTTATATGAGTGGTTTTTATTTGTACATAATTTTTCCATGATTTTTTATTTTTAATATTTATTTTTGAACAGTAACCACATTTTGTCAAGTACAAAAGGATCAAATAAATAATATTTCAATATAGGAAAATCAAAGTCAATTTTTATTTGTTGTGTTTAAATTATGTACAAATAAAAAAACACTCATAACTACATAATGAGTAAATAAACAATCAAAATATTGACAATTCCGAATGTTTTGGTGTAACATTTGTTAAAAATCTATCCAGAAATGACTTCATAATAATTTTTGGAAAAGATATGGTTTTGGTTGATTATATAGGGATTTTTTTTACATTTCCGAATACTTTTGACAGATGACTGTTGCTTTGTATATATCGTGTAAAAAGCAATATTGACTTTCCGTTACAAGTCACTATATTTTTTCTATTAAATTCGAGGCTTTTTTTTAACAAATAAAAATACACCCCACCCTCCAGAAGTTAAATGGTCAAATATCGAATATGGTATTAAATTATTTTTTCCGAGAGAGGTAAGAGACCAGAATAAAGAGTCATCAATTTATACACAAAATTCCTGAATTGTGGACATTTATTTGATCCTTTTATACTTGACAAAATGTGGTTACTGTTCAAAGAAGAGTTTGAAGATACCAAAGGGGTAATCAGAATCCGTATATCGAAGAAGAACAGACAACACAATGGCCAAAAAGAAAAAGAACAAACAATGATCTATAAAACATACCCATAAACGTGCAGATAAAATATATGTATTGCTTTTTATTGCACATTTTCATTAGCTTCAACCCCAGGACTACACACCAAACCTCACAATCCCAAGCAATGCAAGTTTGAGCCCATTTGAGACCCCGAAGCCCATTGCACATCTCGCTAGATATGCTTAGTGCTCTGCATTTAAATCATGGGCATAGTAGGGCATCCCCAGCATTTTGGTAAGTGGGTGAGGAAAAAGGGGGAGGGGACTACTTCACTGGTTATGGCAGAAATTTAATTAGCAACTGGATTTTCAGCATGAAAGCAAAAACAAAATGTTAAGTTGCCAGCCTCTGTGTTTGTTTGTTTTTATTTATTTACGTGTTATTTTTGCAAGCTTTCACCCCTCGAGTTAACTCCAAACGACCCCCCCCCCCCACCCCCTTCCGATTCATTTCTAAAGCTTAATCGTCGCATCGGTAGCCCTTTGCTACTCCACTGCATATGCATAATGCACAGAAAACATCGGATTGGACGAATAGCAGTCGAGCTATTAGAGATTTAAAAAGTCGATATTTCAAGATTGTAATGTTGATTTTTTTTTATTAAAAATGTAAAGATTTTTTTTTTATATAAATAATCAATGTCATAATATTTCTACTTGTAGATTTATCATGAAACAATTTGTGATCCATGTTCAGAAAAAAACAAAATAAACTGTGAAATACACACAGACGTACAGATTGATCATTTCTGTAGTCAACATGATGTTGTATGCTGTAGAGCTTGTCTCTCGGATAGTCATAGGTCTTGTGAGTCTGTTTTACCTTTAGACTCTGCTTCAAAGGACGTCAAAAATTCATCTTTACTTTCCGATACGTTAGAAGAACAAGATTATATGACTGAAACATTGCAGAAAATAGAAGGAAATAGAGACGAGAATCGAAAATTACTGAAACAGAAGAAGTCTCTGATAATAAAACAAATCAGTGCAGCTAAATCAAAAGTTCTAAAATATCTAGATCACATTGAAGAGAGATTAATAACAGAAGTAGTCTGTACAGGAAAAAAATGAGGAGAAAATAAACAAAGAAAAACATGAAATTTGTCAATTAACATCGATTTTAAAAGACAATAAACAAGAACTAGAATTCATAAAAGACCACGGCTCTAATAATCAGCTATTTTTAACTTTACGAAAACAAATAACAATCAACCAGAAAACAGACAAGAAGATTCGTGACATGTCGTCTGCTATTAATGAAATCGACATGGAGTTTAAAGAAATTAAGAATGTCAACATTGAAACAATCGGATCATTGTCACAAATTACCCGACCTTGTCCTATTAAATATAAATCAATGAAAGCACAACATCAACAGGTAGAAGTCGATAGAAGTCAAACACTGACCGAATTCATCACAGAAGATGAAATTAAATTGAAACGTGGCGGACATTACATGTTAACAGACATGGCTGTCACTTCTGACAACAAATTACTACTTTGTGGTATTTCTCATGAGAAGGTATATATATACAAGGATTACAAAACCTATGAAGATGAAATATCGTTTACCAGTGAACCTTGGGGTATTACTGTAGTACCATGTACAGATAAAGCAGTAGTTACTCTTCCAGAGGAGTTCTCCATACAATTTATCAACACTACTAACAATACAAAGGACAACAAGATAGAGATAGGAGAATGGTGTGGAGGTGTCACTGCTGGAAAGGACAAAATTTACATCGGTGGAGGAGATAAAGTTATAATATTAAATACAGATGGATCTCGTGTAAGAGAGATAACAACTGATGGTGGTTATAATTACAACTTATTGTATAATGAAAGGAATGATCAGTTGTTGTTAAGACAGGACGGGAGATTGTGTTGTATCAATTTAGATGGCCACGTTATATATAGATACGACATATCGGGATATGAAGGACTGGCTGTGGATCAACAAGGTCATGTATACATAAGTGGACGTGATTCAGACGACATACACAGGTTGTCACCAGATGGAACATTCCGTGATATAGTATTAAGTAAACATGATGGTGTTGACTGGCCATGGGGTATAACATTTAACAATGACTTTACAAAACTGTTCATTATAAATGGAGGTGAGTCTGTATTAGTTTATAGTTGTAAATGAAGGATTTTTATATTTTATAGATGAATGATTTTTATATTTTATAAATGAAGGATTTTTATATTTTTTAGATGAAGGATTTTTATATTTTATAAATGAAGGATTTTTATATTTTATAGATGAATGATTTTTATATTTTATAAATGAAGGATTTTTATATTTTATAAATGAAGGATTTTTATATTTTATAAATGAAGGATTTTTATATTTTATAGATGAATGATTTTTATATTTTGTAAATGAAGGATTTTTATATTTTGTGAACATGATGATATTGACAAGTCACAAACCACGTGACATAGCATTTAACAATAACTTATAAAACTGTTAATTATCAGTAGAAATAAGACTGTACAGCATGTGGACAAAAGTGATTCCGTTTCCGCCATCTTTCCTATTATTTCATATAAAACCATTTATTTTCATAACATTCTCATGAAGTCATTCCTTATCTGATTTTCATGAAATTTGCAGCATTAAATGCAGAAATAAATATAGTTTCTTCTTGGTATAATTTGCGAATAATTTTATATCTACTTTCTCTTACGAATTGATTTAAAAACAAAGTTTAATTTTTTCACCAAATCTTACTATTTATAATCATATAAAATTGTGACATCAAAAATTTACATTTGTGTTTAAATCATAAATGCTTGTAAATAAAAGTTCGAAAAAATTAAATGAAGATATTAAGATAAGCTCTAATTAATTCTGTTTTTAAAGGTGAAAATTTCATGAAAATTGGTTTTAGTAGTTTATATTTTGTAGATGAAGGATTTTTATATTTTGTAAATAAAGTATTTTTTGTTTATTTTGTGGACAAGATGATATTGACAAGTCACAAACCATGTGATACAATATTTAACAATGACTTACAAAACTGTTAATTATAAGTAGAAATAATTCTATATTAATTAGTCTATAGCTTTAAATGATTTTTTTTTTAATTTATGAGAACAATATGTTTCCTAATGAGTATGTACTGTAGGTAAAAGTAGCAAAATATAGATCTAATTAATTTTACCGGATTTGTTTTAATTATTGGAGTATAAAGGATGCTAATTAAAGGATTATTGCTAGCATTGTGTATTTTGAGGTGAAACTTGGAACATTTTGCTCATTTACATTGAAGTACCTGTAGGCTGTACCAAGCCAGTGAAGTACCAAAATACTAATAGTTGATTTTGGAATTGTTCTAAAAGTGTGGTGTTTTTTTTGTTTGTTTGATTTTTTTTCTTTATCACAATATTTGGATCATTTACAACAGTTGGACAATTTAGAACATTCCGCTCATTTATATGGACAATTAACAACCATTGGACAATTTACAACATTTGGACCATTTACAACAATTTGGTCATTTACAACATTTGGACTATTAACAATATTTGGATCCTTTAAAACATTTGGATCATTCACAATATTTGGACAATTTACAACATTTGAACTAGTTACACCATTTGGATCATTACAATATTTGGACAATGTATAGCATGTTTTTAGCCGAGTTGCAACGAAGTTGCAGTCGGCTTATGTTTTGACGAAAGGCGGGCAGGTGTATGTTAGCCTATCTTTGTTAACACGATAGCGCTCTTAGTTTTTGGCCGATCAACATAATTTTTGGTAGGAAGCATTATTACCCTATTATTTAGAGCGAGTTCGAAATTCAGATTAATTTATTGTTTTTTTCTTGTAAAATCATGTTTTTTTATAGAAAAAGTACATATTTTGAGAATTACACATTTCTCTGAATCTACAAAAGATAGAAACTTAATATTTGGTATGGGTGGAGATGCCAATGTGAAGTTGTGCATTCAACATTTTTATCCCTGGGGCTCAGCCCCACCCCGCTGGGAAATCTGTTTTAAAAAATGTGACTGAGATCCCCACCCTAAACCATATATATTTATGATCAGGGTGACTAGACAAATTAAATGCCTTATAGCTCAGGCCCCGGGGGTCATACCTCACCCCCTACCTGAAGTGAACTTTTTAATGGTTGAGATCCCCACCCTTAAACCATATATTTATTCTTTATTTTCTTCCTTATTTATAAAACAAGACCAAATGATTATGACTTGCAACTCGGCTGTGGCATCTCTGATGCTTTCTCGATTTTTATAAAATATTTTATACATACAATTTATATACATGTATAAAGTATAACCTGTACAATGTGTCTATTATTATCATATCAAATACACATTTATATAAGTCCAATACATAACAGATATATCATGTAAAATTAAATAAGAATAAAAATCTAGATAATATATATTAAGGTTTTATGGTTTATGGGATTTAACGCCACTTTCAACAATATTTCAATTATATCAGTTTTATTGGTGACGGAAACCGGAGTTCCCAGAGAAAACTACAGACCTGTCGCAAGTCACTGATAAACTTTATCACATAATGTTGTATCAAGTACACCTCGACATAAATTACTTGATGTTCCATATAATGTTCAACCTGAACAGCTTAACTTCATATTTTGCCTTATAAATAAAATGAGAGAAATTACATTTTACAAGACATTATCAATACTGAGATCACTATGATAGTTTGATATTAAATCAGTGCCTATCGCCACTAAAGTTGTGCGTTCGGTTCCCGCTTATGGCGAGGTGTACTCGATACATCTTTATCATGTTTATGTTATCAAGTTTTAGAGATTGATTGCAGGTCAGTGGTTTTATCGGTATTCCGGTTTCCTTCACCATAAACCACCAACCACCATCTCATAGGTAAAATATTGCTACAAGTGATGTTAAACACTAATTAATCTAATGATTTTAAATTCTTAATGATCTTATGTGTATGCATTTTTAATGGTCGCTGTTAGTTAAACCTGATCATTCAGAAACAACACACAATTTTTACAATTTGTACACACAGAGAAAAAACAGTAATTTTCCTAATCACCTGGCGTCTGTCGTCCGTTGTCCGTTTGTCATTGTCGTCAACACTTTATCTAACCTAATATTAAAGAGTCATGGAAGGTCTCGCTCACATTAACCTCTCTTTTTCATTGATGGCCTTTTCAAATTTTAATTTTCTAATCGAAATCACAGACACAGAGAATGAACCACGCTATATTTACATTCTCACTTTTCAAATGTCTGGTTTGATGCGAATCAAAACTGAAATATGATCCTGATTGGCTCGCATGTCAAATATAAACTTTAGTGCATTGTAAGAATATTTCTTCTTCCATCAAGTTTTTAGCTCACCTTGCCTATGGAAACGTGAGCTTTTGCCATCACTTGGCATCCGCCGTCCATTAACTTTTCACATTTTAATGTTCTCCACAACCGCTTGTCCAAATGAACAGAAACTCAGTAGCTATAGGGATCAGGCCAAAAAAAATATATGTGTGTTTACTGTCACATGTCAAAAAAATCTAGGGACGGTCGGTCGGGATTAATTTTTTTATTTTTTTTTTTTATTATCGACAAAACCGGAAATAGTCGTTCGCGATTCCGGTATTCAATTTTCGAAAATTCCGGTAAAATGACGAATTATGCAGTTTTTCTACCTTCTTTGCTCTCAATTTCGACAAAAAGCTAGCAGTTGAATAAATAAAACATTGCTGCTGGTTAAACAACAAAAATGGTTATCCGAATTCTGTGTAAAAATGCATAGAGTCGCTAGCAAAAATTAGGGTAGGTCGGGTGACCGTAAACACACATATTTTTTTTTTTGGCCTCATCTATGGAAGGTCTTCTATTAAACTTGCTCATTTTGTCTTGATCCGTTAAAAAATCTTCTCCTCTGAAACACAGTTGCCAAATGAACAAACATTTGGTAGGAAGCACCTATGGAAAGTACTGTATAAGGTTTCATCAAAACAGAATGAAAGATGAGCAACAAAGTGTTTTAGCTCCCTGACACGTGGCAGTTTTTAACATAGGAGCCTATTTGGAAATGAATAAAAGCTTTTTCTTAAGAAGAGTTTCAAGATACCAAAGGGGTAATAAGAATCTGTAAATCAAAGGACGGACAACACAATGGCAAAAAATGACAAAAGGACAAACAATGATCTACAAAACATACACATAAAACTAAAGATCGAGTAACGCAAACCCCACTAAAAACCCGGGTGAACTCGGATGCTCGGGAAAGGTAGGTTGCTCCTGTTCCACTAGTGGTACTCGTGTTAATCTGGTTACAAATCCGGTGATAGGTGATGAATGAAGAAAGGGTCGGTGTCGTACGGTATTTTGACCTCCATGGTAAATTGACTTCGGGGTCAATTTTCATCCATGGTATATTTCCCCCCTTATTGAAAATTGCCCCCCCCCCCCCTGTATGGAAAATTGAACCCCCATGGTATTTTGACCCCCTTATTTCTAATCAAGAGATGGGCAGAGGGGTCAAAATACCATGGATAGGGGGTTCGATATACCATTGGGAGGGGGGGTCATAATACCCTGGATAGGGGGGTCAATATACCATGGGTAGGTGGGTCAAAATACCAAGGGGGGTCGGTATGCCATGGGTAGGGGGTCAAAATGCCATGGGTAGGGTGTCAAAATACCATTGGTAGGGGGTCAAATACCATGGGTAGAGGGGTCGATATATCATGGGTATATTTTTTTCTGTGTGTTTGGTGAATATTTCTTTTTTAGGTAAACAAATAAACATTACTTGAATTTTGGTAATGAAATCGCATAATAAAAAAGTTATCACAGTCTTTTCGCTCAAACCTAATTTACTCTTTTAAAAACAGACTAGAGGCTCAGGTGAGCCTGTATCGCTCACCTGACATAAATAAGCCCTCTTAAGAATGTCTGTATGCCGAATACATCTAAGTTACTATTCAAATCCCATAGGGTTCTATGTTAAAACTATGGCTGCTCATGGCAGCCATCTTGGATGGAGGTCGTGGTCATCGGACACAATTTTGAAAGTATACTACCCAAGGACCATCCATGCCATGTTTGCTTTAGATTGGCTGACTGGTTTCAGAGGAAAAGACTTAAACAATTTTCCCATAGGGTCGTCTGTTAAAACTATGCCTGCTGACTGCAGCCATTTTGGACCCAGATCGGGGTCACTGAACACAATTTTGGAAGTTGACCACCTAAGGACCATCGATGACATGTTTGCTATATTGGGTTACTGGTTTCAGAGGAGAAGATTTTAAAACATTTTTTCCCATAGGGTCCTATGTTAAAACTATGTCCGCTGAAGGTCAATGGTCGTTTCCCTGCTTGTCTCACCCCTCCTTCAGTTCGATATACATGTAGTTTGTAGGAAATATTTGGAGATGCCAAATAGGCAAACAGAAGCCGTAAATCTGATGATGACAGATAAGATAATTGTCTAAAGAAAAAAAGTATAACAACAAACAATGATCTACAAACCATGCCACAGAAAACTAAAGATTGAGCCACACAAACCCCACTATAAGTCTACCTACCATGACAAAGAAAACTAAAGATTGAGCCACACAAACCCCACTAAAAGTCTACCTATCATAACACAGAAAACTAAAGATAGAGCCACACGAACCCCACTAAAATTCTACCAACCATGACACAGAAAACTAAAGATTGAGACACACGAACCCCACTAAAAGTCTACCAACCATGCCACACAAAACTAAAGATTGAGCCACACGAACCCCACTAAAAGTCTACCTACCATGAAACAAAAAACTAAAGATTGAGCCACACGAACCCCACTAAAGGTCTACCAACCATGACACAGAAAACTAAAGATTGAGACACACGAACCCCACTAGAAGCCTACCTAACATGACACAGAAATGTAAAGATCGAGCCACACGAACCCCACTAAAAGTCTACCAACCATGACACAGAAAACTAAAGATGGAGCCACACGAACCCCACTAAAAGTCTACCTACCATGACACAGAAAACTAAAGATTGAGCCTCACGAACCCCACTAAAAGTCTACCTACCATGACACAGAAAACTAAAGATTGAGCCACACGAACCCCACTAAAAGTCTACCAACCATGACACAGAAAACAAAAGATTGAGCCACACGAACCCCACTAAAAGTATACCTACCATGACACAGAAATCTAAAGATTGAGCCACACGAAGCCCACTAAAAGTCTACCAACCATGACACAGAAAACTAAAGATTGAGACGCACGAACCCCACTAAAAGTCTACCAACCATGACACAGAAAACTAAAGATTGAGACACACGAAGCCCACTAAAAGTCTACCAACAACGACACAGAAAACAAAAGTTTGAGCCACACGAACCCCACGAAAAGTCCACCAATCATGACACAGAAATCTACATATTGAGCCACACGAACCCCACTAAAAGTCTACCTACCATGACACAGAAGATTATAAATTGAGCCACACGAATCCCACGAAAAGTCTACCAACCATGACACAGAAAACTAAAGATTGGGCCACACGAACCCCACTAAAAGTCTACCTACCATGACACAGAAAACAAGATTGAGCCACACGAACCCCACTAAAAGTCTACCTACCATGACACAGAAAACTAGATTGAACCACACGAACCCCACTAAAAGTCTATCAACCATAACACAGAAAACTAAAGATAGAGCCACACGAACCCCACTAAAAGTATACCAACCATGACACAGAAAACTAAAGATTGAGCCACACGAACTCCACTAAAAGTCTACCAACCATGACACAGAAAACTAAAGATTGAGACACACGAAGCCTACTAAAAGTCTATCAACCATGACACAGAAAACAAAAGATTGAGCCACACGAACACCACTAAAAGTCTACCTACTATGACACAGAAAACTAAAGATTGAGCCACACGAACCCCACTAAAAGTCTACCTACCATGATACAGAAAACTAAAGATTGAGCCACACGAACCCCACTAAAAGTCTACCAACCATGACACAGAAAACAAAAGATTGAGCCACACGAACCCCACTAAAAGTCTACCTACCATTACACAGAAATCTAAAGATTGAGTCACACGTAACCCACTAAAAGTCTACCAACCATGACACAGAAAACTAAAGATTGAGCCACACGAACCCCACTAAAAGTCTACCAACCATGACACAAGAAAACTAAAGATTGAGACACACGAAGCCCACTAAAAGTCTACCAACCATGACACAGAAAACAAAAGATTGAGCCACACGAACCCAACTAAAAGTCCACCAATCATGACACAGAAAACTAAAGATTGCGACACACGAAGCCCACTAAAAGTCTACCAACAACGACACAGAAAACAAAAGTTTGAGCCACACGAACCCCACGAAAAGTCCACCAATCATGACACAGAAATCTACATATTGAGCCACACGAACCCCACTAAAAGTCTACCTACCATGACACAGAAGATTATAAATTGAGCCACACGAATCCCACTATAAGTCTACCAACCATGACACAGAAAACTAAAGATTGGGCCACACGAACCCCACTAAAAGTCTACCTACCATGACACAGAAGATTATAAATTGAGCCACACGAATCCCACTATAAGTCTACCAACCATGACACAGAAAACTAAAGATTGGGCCACAAGAACCCCACTAAAAGTCTACCTACCATGACACAGAAAATTAAAGATTGAGCCACACGAACCCCACTAAAAGTCTACCTACCATGACACAGAAAACTAAAGATTGAACCACACGAACCCCACTAAAAGTCTACCAACCATGACACAGAAAACTAAAAATTGAGCCACACGAACTCCACTAAAAGTCTACCAACCATGACACAGAAAACTAAAGATTGAGACACACGAAGCCTACTAAAAGTCTACCAACCATGACACAGAAAACAAAAGATTGAGCCACACGAACACCACTAAAAGTCTACCTACTATGACACAGAAAACTAAAGATTGAGCCACACGAACCCCACTAAAGGTCTACCAACCATAACACAGAAAACTAAAGATTGAGACACACGAACCCCACTAGAAGCCTACCTACCATGACACAGAAAACTAAAGATTGAGCCACACAAACCCCACTAAAAGTCTACCAACCATGACACAGAAAACAAAAGATTGAGACACACGAACCCCACTAAAAGTATACCTACCATGACACAGAAATCTAAAGATTGAGCCACACGAATCCCACTAAACGTCTACCAACAACGACACAGAAAACTAAAGTTTGA